>JAGFBZ010000446.1:0-1200000 GCA_018398805.1 Hirundichthys speculiger | reverse complement strand
GAACAGCCACCTAACATTTGGTGGTGTAATTTCAGAGCGGCAGAGACAACAATGGACGAACATAAACACCAAGAACGATGTAGATGTTTGTTTATTCTAATGCATAATTCAGGAGCTATGAATATTTTAATACATGTTCAATACATATATTCTATCAACACATATTTAAAGATTCAAGTTTGTGAAATGGAAAAATTACCTTTTATTTTGGAGGGGGTGGGGTGGGGGGCTGGGTTCAATATATTTGTTGCTAATAAAACAACAACAATTCTATTGAGAAAAAACTCAGCAGGCAAATTGTTACTGACAACAATAACTGGTTACATCCCTTTCATTTGCTTTCTCTTTAAAAATGAAGGGAAACAGAAGACGCTAATAATGGGCCGAGGGTGATGCTCTCACTTTTCTGGGGTTTAAATAAAACATGGTTTCATTACAACTTCCCTGGGTCCTCAGTGATGTCACATCAGAACTAATTTGAACCATATTGTTGCACAGCGACCAAGACATAATTATTGTAAGACTGTATTCTTCACTGACATATTGACCAAACACTTGGAACCATTTAGATCTGTGTTCCTTTCATCTGTTCTGTACTTCTTTTTTTTTTTTTTACACAAGAGAAAGGACAGTAATCAAAAATGATGATAAAATAAATAGAAGACACATTTGCCTCCCTACGTTTCTTCTGTACTGTCATTTTTTACCAAACAGTTTTCTGACATTCAGAAAAATCTGGGTAAATGATTACTCATTCATTCCCTTCAACTGAATCTACTCTCAGGGCTTTTTCAATGAATCTCTGAGGGCTCACTTCTGTGATTTAGGACATCTTTCTCTTGCTTCCCTCTTTATTAATTCCATCTTTATGATGATGATGTTGACGACATTTTTATGACGTCATGCAGAGATGAGCACAACCTTTTCAGAAGTCCATCCATCCATTATCTATGCCCGTTTAATCCTCTGCAGGGTCACGGGGATCTGCTGGAGCCTATCACAGCTCTCTTCGGGCTAAATGCAGGGGTTCACCCTGGACAGGTCGCCAGTCCATCGCAGGGTTTTCAGAAGTCCTTGTTCTTTATGTAGCTGAGATATTTTTATTTGTGACTGGTTGTATGTATTTGTATTTGTACTGGTTGTCTTGCAGGACGAGTAAGTGACCGGTCAGATGTGTTCCTGCATAAGAACCTCCACATCTAAACTGGATTAAAGTTGAATGCAGAGCTTTATCTGAATTGCTCCATAAATATGTGTAACTGGTTGTATGGCTTCAGTTTTGCTGTAACATTACAGAAAACAGCACACGGATTCAAAATATTAATAAAACATGGTCAGTTTATATTTGTGCTCATTTGCAAATGGAAACTTTTTTTTTTTTTTTTTTAATGTGGGAACTGATTAGAAGCCATAATAAAATATCCACTGAGACAATATCAGAAGGTAATCTGCAGCTGGTTGTGAAGAATTACATCTCTCAAAGGCTTATCAATGAAAATTTTATTTTCTCCTTGATCAAAGAACTACAGGTGTAGCTTCAGGCTGCTAGAGCTGTAAACTTAAAAGAAGTGAAGAGATGCGAGTGAGGCAGGATAATATCACTTGCAAGGCCTGTCAAGATCTGTTAATCATGGTTATTTTAACTCGTTGGGTTGCGAGTATGCTCCATATACTAAAAGTAGAGTCCTTACACAGTCCAGCCTGTTTTCTTGTCACAGATGATTACTATCTCATAAATGCTTGAAGACATTTAAGAAATGGCCCCTGTGATTTGCTGGATTCCCAGACGTATTCTATCCTGGACGCACATCAATGATTTGTAAAGATCACAACTCTCAGAAATACAACAAGAGAACAAAACCAATCTCACACACTTTTCTCTCTTTTTTGTGCTTATGCTGTTTGACAAGACAGTGTTTAAACTTTGACCAGAGACAGTCATGGTTACTTGGTTCTATTGTCAGCCAAACATTTGGAAATAAAATCCAGATGGAACAAAATAACAGTACGTTGTTTTATTGTCTGTTGTTTAATGTATTAATGGCAACACTTTTCTCCTTTTGATATAAAATGTTGAAAATAAACTTTGAATAAAATATGCAAAAGCTGCCACTGGATCAGCTTGAGATTTGTTTAAATCTGTTTATTTATATATATATTATTTTAGATCAGTCTTCTTGATTATGAATATCACCATATACATTACTGCGCAAACAGATAATTTTTATTTTCTCTGTGTGCCATTATTATCTTCATAGTGGACCTGAGATGGCCAATTCTATCTAGGGTACTTTTACATTAGTTTCATACCAAACAGTCTAATATTATTTTAGAAAGATAAAGAAAAATATCCCACCTTCTTTACAGGAGATGACATCGTCTCAAAAGTCTTCTGATTGCTTAATTTTCTCTCACCAAGGTAAGTTATGATGAATAAAATTTTGAGAGATTACTTACGTTTTCAGTGATAAAGCCAGAATTCCAGCCACACATGTCCAGCCAGAATCAGAGCATGAAAGTCATCAACCGGAGGAGCTGCAACAACGACGATTACATGCTGACGCCTGTGTGGCCGTAAAAGTAGTCCAACTAAAGGTGGAAAAAATGTTTGTTTCAGCCTAACAACCAAATGCACATTTCTTCCGAGACAGTGTAGAAACAAAAACAGTCCATGTGAAGCAGAAGTGCATCATTCCTTCCTTGAAAACATTCACTTTTAAAATGAACGTGGTGCCAGTATCTCACCTTTCAGTTGGCTGGCCCATCGATATCTCAACACATGGCCAGAAGCAGCCCTCTCCCCCTTTACTTTAATGGTTAAATCTGACCAATCAAGGCATTCACCATCTTATAACAAAGGTACTTGAATTCCCAAAATAAAGTCTTGAACTGCAAAATTTGTGAGACTTGAATGCCATGATTAAAACGATGTCCAACATGCAGGACTTTAACACAACTCTGAAAACACAGAAAAGCATGCCATGTCCACTTTAAGATAGAAACAGAACATTCAAAACCTGGCTCTCTGAAGCCTAAATAGAATGAAATTCTGATTAATGTCATTGCAAGCATCTGTACAAGACAGTCTAGTTTCCATGAGAAGAATTAAATCTGTGTTTGGTTCTGAGGGAGGACACACTAAATACTGGCTTTTGATTGCAGTTGTTTTGCTCTGAAAATGATGTGTTTTTATTAGGGCTGGGGAACGATTAAAATTTTTAATCACGATTAATCGCATTATTTCCCTGATTAATCACGATTAATCGCATTGTATACGCGAAATCAAATAATGAATTCAAAAGTAGTGTAAAATGCACTTTTATTGAAATGTTCTCCTGCCATATGAACTAAAATGTCATAACATTTGTTGTTCAAACACTTTTAACATCATCACTTGTCAGTAACACATATTTAGTGTAAATCTCATCTTAAGAAATGTAAAATAAAATAAAGCTTATTGCCACTGCCAGGGCATTAATGTCATCCTGTTTTTATGAAAAATAAAAAAAAGTCTACAAACAAAATCCAACAAAATGATTGTGGCTCAGCACAATCAGAACATTAAAACAGGCAATTTCTGAGGTAACAGCAGAAACTTTTAACCGGGAGTTTAACTTGGCAGTTGTTACAAATAACCTTGTTTCTGTCAAACGTTCCGTCTGGGAGAACTTTAAAATGAAAATGTCCACATTAAAGCTCAGTAACTTTACCAATTCATATTATCATTCATTCTTTCCATTTTGAATTGTCAATCAAAAAATAAATAAATAAATAAAAAGTGACATTTTATTACGTTTTTCATTTTTTAATCTAACACAAAAATATGAAAAAAAAAAAAGCCTGTTTTTTTTTTAAAAAATATTTCAATTTCAGACTTGGGTAAAAAAATACAAAATTAAAAACGGGCCACAGAACTGAATTTATTTTATAATCGAGGACTGGACTTTCTGTTGTCGTTACACATCTGTGCCACTAGATGGAGCCACACTGAAGTAACCAGTAAGAGAATAGCAAGACAGTGAACACATGGAGCAGATCTGATGTTACATGGAGTAATAACGCGAAGGTTTTGTTGCCGTCCAGAATTTTTTTTTTTAGACATAATTTTTAATATTGCTACCTGAGTTGCTACCTGAACTGTAAAATTCACGGATTTTTACTGTTCTGAATGTCTATTTTAGCTTTTCCTTATGTTTACTGTTTTCCGGTTCCGCAGCAGCCAGTAACAGACTTTTTAAAAGAAAAGCATGTGAGCAACATGCATTAACGCGCAATAAAATAAATGTCGGCGTTAATAAATTAATGCGTTAACGCGATAATAACGTGTTAACTTGCCCAGCCCTAGTTTTTATGCATTCATATCATCCTGGGTTCTTTTGTGACCGATGCTCATTATTAAGACTTAGCAGACAGAAGGACAAACCTTGAAAAAACATGTCCTCTGAATGTTGTAGCCCTTTAATTGGGACATAGAGCACATTACATCTCATCTTCCTCTTCTTCACCCATACAGTGTTGCTGTTTCTACCTCCTCCCCCTCATTTCATCACTTCTCATTTTTCTTCCCCTGCCTGGAAGGTTTTTGGAAAATTGGGACAAAAAAGGGACTTAAACAGGTAAGTAGGTCATACTTTTTGTTGCTCTAGTGAAAGTCCCTCTGTGAGGGACTCTGTGAGGGACAAAAATAGCGTCAAAACATAGAAAGGTCCTCTACATTCAAGACTTGCACCAGCTCTGATTCCTGAACATACTTTTTCATGTCAGTGTTCCACATACCAAAAAACATCTAATTCATATATTTGAGGTGATAATGTACATGTACTCTATAAAATGCACACGCATTTCATCATCAATCCTGAAATCACTTGTTGGATTAAAGAACTCCTTGACAAACAAAATGTGTCCTTATGAATTAAACTGCGATGTCAGAAAGACTGGTTCCAGTTTTCCTTTTTTTAATTTAGCCACTTTAGCAGCACTGGTCTGTCTCCAAGTAATGTGCAAAACTCTTCCTTTAACTGTTTCAAGAGGTGCATGGATAGCCTGCAAGACCTTTTTAGTTCAAAATGAAAATTAACTTCTGACTACTCCACTAGGGAAACATTATTTTCTATCTCTCCTCAACCTATAAACCCATCGTCCAGAGGCAACCTGACCAAAAGGACTGCGAAGAGGTGGTCACAAGAAGCTGGAGAAACTCTGAGGGTGTGTTTTGAGGCTACAGACTGGGATGGATTCTGTGAGCCACATGGAGATGACATCAATGTTATGACTGAGTGTGTGACTGACTATTATTAACTTCTGTGTGGACAACAGCATCCCCACCAGAACAGTTAGGTGCTTCCCTAATGATAAACCCTGGATCACCAGTGACCTGAAAGAGCTCCTCAATAAGAAAAAAAAAAGTGTCCAGGGAGGGAGACAGCAAATTATTGAGGTCAGTACAAAAACAACTGAAAGTCAAGATTAGAGACAACAAGGAGGTACACAGGAGAAAGCTGGACAACAAGCTCCAGCAGAACAACGTACAAAATGTGTGGTTAGGGATGAAAAAGATCACAGGCTTCAAGCAGAGGGAAGATCAGATAGATGGAAGTCTGGACAGAGGAAATGAAATCATTCTTCAACAGGTTCAGTTCAGAAACAAGCTCAGCATCCTCCTCTCCTGCTTCCAGCCAAACAGACCTCCACTCTCCCTTGATCCACAACTTCCCTGTCACATCTCAGCTGCCTCGTCTTCCACCTCAGTCATGGATCTTGCTGCTGCTCCATTGTTGTCTCCAACAGTGTCTTCAGTCAGAGGCTTCTTCAGATCTGCTCCAACACAGACCACTACAGGAGATCCTTCCTGCCCTCACCAATAACCATCTACAATGAATCAATGAAGAGACTTAAATCATGGCAGTTACTGCGACAGTTTTAATTTCCCTTTGGGGATCAATAAAGTATTCTTTGAATTGAATTTGAATATTGTGCCTTTGTTCATACCTTCTTGTGATTGTTTTCTGAAACATTTTTCTACTCTGGTTTGGATTTTCTGGTAGTTCTAGCAATTTTTTTTTTTTTCATCTATTATAAAAAGCAACCAAAATAATGGAACAAATAAATGGGTTTAAGAGAACATGCTAAGGACAGGGTAGAAACAAATGGAAAGAGGAAATTTAAATTAATTTCTTCCCTCGACTGTTATGGAAAACGTGAGATAACTGGTAAATGAAATGGATGAAGGAATATTAGGAATGCTGAATTGTGTTGACTATCAAATGGCTAAAAGAACATGCTGGATTTCAGACTATATTGGGAGAAATAAACTGATGAATGAGTAATAAGTGAAATTGACAGACTACAGTGCTTGTGGACAACAGAAGTTGTAATTCTGGACATGCTCCTGTAAAAGAATCTATGCACTCACTGAATACTGTACTGTTACGTGTGGATTTTCCGTCCTTTTTCACCCCTCTTCTTTTGAAAGAGTGTTAACCTGTGGTGACACTGCATGAGATGTCAACAACTCCAATTTGTTGCCAGGCTATAAATTTAACAATCCAATGAATTCATTGGCAATCTGAGGAGATTTTGAATTTCATATTACTTCCTTTATAAATCACAAATTTATTTTTATTCAATAAATTTTTTCTTTAAAATTATATTTAAAACAATAAGGATTATTCTATAAATTTGAATCAATCCTCTCACATCCCGGATATCCAAGTCTTAAATCTGAAATACAAAAATCCATGCATTTTTTTCGTTTTTTGTGTTAGATTAAAAAACGAAAATTGAAATAAAATGTCCCTTTTTCATCTTTTTTAAATTTTTGATTGACAATTGAAAATGGAAAGAACGAATGACGCGCGGATTGAAAACAAATCTGACTTACAAATGGCAATGTGGACCAAACTCTCACTCCGTTTGTACTTAAAATCCTTAAAATATTCCTTCCACTGGCTGATGACATCTCCAGTTGAGGTCAGAACCACCCCACCCCCACTATGCAGTGTTGGTGAAACACTGCTTACCTCTCCTGAGCCACCTGATGGTTTCCAAGAATCTTTGTGGAGTTCGTATAACTAATATCAGTTTTTAGGTAATGAATATTCGTAAAGTTTGTAATAATCCTCTTTTGAAATGCACTTGTGTGAAGTTTAATTAGTCTTAGCATTCAAAGTCTATCTTCATCTGCCATTGCATTAACTCCCAAAACTCAAAACACAGATATTCACATGAAAGATAAATGAACTTGATTCCAATAACATCAGTTTATTTTTATTGGCTGTACCATGTGATGGTTAATTGGGTTGTACAAGCTCCTGATACAGTTCAAGCTCTCAGAAGAAAAGATAAAAGAAAAAAAAAAACTCCCTTGAGACCAAAAGATGGGGGGTAGGGGGGGCTTCAGATGGCTGGGTGGATCACTGGACCTGCAGGAGGGGAAGAGGATGAAATGAAGGCAAAAAATGCACCCAGAGGAGTACACTTTACTGTGATGGACTGGCGACCTGTCCAGGGTGTACCCCTGCCTGGATGGATGGATGGAGTACACTCTAAAATGCTGAGAATCAGTTCTGTTTAGTAGTAGTAGCTCTGTGAGTTATAGCAGGCTGGGTGAGGGTTGGGGTAGAATTGTGGGGTCCTCCTGGACAAACACATTTTTAAGTATTCTTGGCAGTATGAAAAGAAATAAAGAGGAAAAAAATGAAATAAAACTGATGGTTGCTGTAATCAGTCTGATCAATGAAGCAGTTGAGGTTCATGAGGCACCCCTGACCCTCACAGAGAGTACAACTTAACAAAGCACCCTATGTGCCTAATTTTTGATACGTTTAACAACATTCTCACAATTTATCCTGTTTTACATGCAAATTTGTACTTGTAATATTACAGCATCATTCTTGAGGTCTTTGAAATGTTTTTCGCTCATGGGAAAAAGAAGTCATACCACAGAACCCATTAGTAACACTATGTCTTTTTTTTACTTATTCAGAAAGATCTATCAGATGCAGCTTTTCTCAGTCTGAGGAAAGAGGGACGCATTTGTAGACCACATTTTGAGGTTTTTTTGAAATGTGACAGCCTTCATTGTGCTGCTGTGATGCATTTGACCTTCAAATGCAGACTTCAGAGTACACAGCACTTGAACTGGGATACAGATAAAATGTTATTCTGTTAAAGGTCAGAAATTTGCTTGTCTCCTCTTCTTTTTCTGTGAACGCTCCAGCAAATATCTTGCTGGCTATCACAGTAATTTAGTCCAGATATGGCCATTTTCTGCCAACACATCAGCAACATGGCTCCTCTTGTTCGCTGTCAACCTTGACTTTTATGTGAAGACTCTTGAGAGAAGAATCCTTTAGTCATTCACCCGTTCTTCGACCCTTCGCCCTCTTCCCTGTAATGCATCAGTCAAAATGAGTGCCACTTACTCTCCTCTCGTTCTCTTTTTTCCGATCCCTCTTGTGACCTAAATTCCCCGCTGCCTGCTCATTAAGCAGCTTCAAGTCTGTCTTCCCCAGGGAGAGTTGGAAGATGAAAAACGTCATTATAGGGTACATCAGTAAAGTAGGATTAATCATATTGGTATGTGATCTATTTGTGCAGTTCCACATGTGTGATAGCTCTTCACTTATATTTCAACAAACATGATTTGCCCAGGGCAAAAATACCTTTATCTCCAAAACAAACTCATCTTACTGTTCTGGGTGCAACTTAACTTGTCCTTTGTAGTCGAACGAAAGGCCACTTCAGGCTCAATTAGGGTTTGTTACGTTACGAGTCAGGCATTATGGTAATTTTGGAGACCAAGATTTTTCCCTGTATTTTTTTAAATTAAAATGTAAGTTTCAGTTTTAAAAGTAGCTGTTGTTCCATGCGTGCCAGCCTGTGATTAGGTGTGGGTCTATAGATCAACTAAGAAGGATTAAGCAATCCCAACAGCAAATGTTACTAACATATGCAAAAAAAATAACTAAACAACTACTAAAACAGGAACTGGAAATTTCAGTACAGTGCCTTGCGAAAGTATTCGGTCCCCTTGAACTTTTCAACCTTTTGCCACATTTCAGGCTTTCAAAGATAAAAACATACAATTGTAATTTTTTGTCAAGAATCAACAAATGGGACACAATCGTGAAGTGGAATGAAATTTATTGGATATGTTAAACTTTTTTAACAAATAAAAAAATGAAAAGTGGGGTGTGCAATATTATTCGACCCCTTTACTTTCAGTGGCAGCAAACTGACTCCAGAAGTTCAGTGAGGATCTCTGAATGATCCAATGTTGTCCTAAATGACTGATGATGATCAATAGAATCCACCTGTGTGTAATCAAGTCTCCGTATAAATGCACCTGCTCTGTGATAGTCTCAGGGTTCTGTTTAAAGCTCAGAGAGCATCATGAAGACCAAGGAACACACCAGGCAGGTCCCAGATACTGTTGTGGAGAAGTTTAAAGCTGGATGTGGATACAAAAAGATTTCCCAAGCTTTAAAACATCTCAAGGAGCACTGAGCAAGCAATCATATTGAAATGGAAGGAGCATCAGACCACTGAAAATCTACCAAGACCCAGCCGTCCCTCTAAACTTTCATCTGGAACAAGGAGAAGACTGATCAGAGATGCAGCCAAGAGGCCCATGATCACTCTGGATGAACTGATCTACAGCTGAGGTGGGAGAGTCTGTCCACGAGACAACAATCAGTCGTACAAACTTTGAACAAATCTGGCCTTTATGGAAGATGGCAAGAGAAAAGTCTTTCTTTCAAAGATATCCATAAAAAGTTTCATTTAAAGTTTGTCACAAGCCACCTGGGAGGCACACCAAACATGTGGAAGAAGGAGCTCTGGTCAGATGAAACCAAAATAGAACTTTTTGGCCACAATGCAAAACGATATGTTTGGAGTAAAAGCAACACAGCTCATCACCCTGAACTCACCATCCCCACTGTCAAACATGGTGGTGGCAGCATCATGGTTTGGGCCTGCTTTTCTTCAGCAGGGACAGGGAAGATGGTTAAAATTGATGGGAAGATGGATGGAGCCAAATACAGGACCATTCTGGAAGAAAACCTGTTGGAGTCTGTTAAAGACCTGAGACTGGGACAGAGATTTATCTTCCAACAGGACAATGATCCAAAACATGAAGCAACATCTACAATGGAGCGGTTCACAAATAAACATATCCAGGTGTTAGAACAGCCAAGTCAAAGTCCAGACCTGAATCCAACCCAGAATCTGTGGAAAGAGATGAAGACTGCTGTTCACAAACGCTCTCCATCCAACCTCACTCAGCTCCAGCAAGTAAGGAAGACTGATGTGCAAAACTGATTTGCAGCTGTAATTACAGCAAAAGGTGGTGCTACAAATTATAAACGCAAGGGACCTAATTATATTGCATGCCCCACTTTTCAGTTTTTTATTTGTTAAAAAATTTCAAAATATCCAATAAATTTCATTCCACTTCACAATTGTGTCCCACTTGTTGTTGATTCTTGACAAAAAAATAAAATTTTATATCTTTATGTTTGAAGCCTGAAATGTGGCAAAATGGTTAAAAATTTCAAGTTCAAGGGTTACTTTTTACAGATTACTTTTGCAAGGCACTGTATATATAGATGTACTGTATATTAGAGAATACATATATTGCTTTACGATGCAACATCACTTATTAACTAAGATGATAGCTCGCAGAGCTACAGTGTTCATTATGGCAGAAATGACGAAGGAGACTCAAGATAGTAATGACTGAAGAGGAAATGAGTGACCAAACGACAATAAATCTTGGACAGTGGTGTAAGAGACACCTAACCTTAGCTAAAAATGGCATACAGAGAGGATGTAGTGTGACATAAACAAATGTCAAAATGGAACACAAGGCTCCTGTGTCAATGCCCCCCTTTACACCTGGTATTAAAATCTGCCCTAAAGTGATGCGATCACAAATGTACAGCTCTAAGTGTGTCTGTTCACACGTGGCATTGACATGTCTGCATATGCATCTCAAGTGGTAACTTGTGATCATATCTCACAGGTAAACCAGAATATGATTTCAGCCTGCAAAGACCAAATTGTGTTTCACATGCCAGAAGAAGCTATGTAGTAAATTGTTCTACATATTTTCAGCTTTATTTAACAAATGAAACACAGATATACAGGAATAATGACAATGAGGAAACTAAAAAAAAGAAGAACTGAGGAAAGAAAATTAAAACAACACAGACAAGTCCATGATGATGTGGTTATGTGCTACTGTTCACTTAGGATTTTAATAGCGGGTGTAAACAGGACCAAAGACTTCAGCCTCTGTATGCAGCCTTCACATTTCACCAGTGAGCCATTAGAGGTTTTTGTCAATCTTCTGTTGTTGCTTTGTGGACTATTACTTACCTGAAACATTTCACATTGATATTAAATGCATTTAAAAAAATTCAAATCTGGGCCACCCCGGTGGCGCAGTAGTTAGGGCAGGTGGCCCATATATAGAGGCTACAGTCCTCATGCAGCTGGTTGTGAGTTTGATTCCCGGCTCAGCAACCCTTTGCCGCATGTCTTCCCCATTCTCTCTGCCCCCCTTCCTGTCTGTCTACACTATTAATAAAGGCCACTAGAGCCAAAAAAATCTTAAAAAAAAAAAAAAAAAAAAAAAATTCAAATCTGAAGGAAAGTTTCTGCTTCCAGTCCACAGATTTAAAAAAAATGCTTTGTGCTCAGGAAGCATGTGATGTTCATTTTTCTGCAACATTAAAGACAAATAATCGATAGAACAGACGACAGGGTGTTTATTACTGAGACCTGATTGCTAAAAAAAAAAAAACAAGAAAAAAACAGAATTTCTTAACAAGGGTTGAATGATTGTATTTCTAGATGGGTCATTTTTACCTCAGGTTCATGGCACATCTCCATCCATTACATCAGGACTTCATTCATCACCATGAGCAATTTAATGAAGTAATGAAACATTCAGTCTGCCGGATGACATTAATTCATTGCGCTTGGGGTACTTAAAAAAAGACACCAGCCAAAGTGTTATCACCTCACTGGTAAATGACAACATTTTTTCAATCTCCACTCTTCTCAAGGCTTCGTCCAGACCCCACAGATACCATATGGGAGCCCCCATAGCGTTTATCACAAGCTTTCACTTACTGTCCACACAGGTCGTAGGCTCTCCAGCACCAGTATTTATGATGACACATGCAGTTACAGTGTTAAATGGTGCTATATCAAGTGGGGAATTAAGAAAAAAATTGATTAGAGACAGATTTTTCTTCTTTTTTTTTGGGGGGGGGGGGGGCAATGAGCTTATGATACATGTGCCAAGTAAAACATTGTGGCACAGGGCTGCTGGGAATCTCAGTAGTTTAAGCAGGTGGCCCATGTACAGAGGCTACAGTCCTGCAACTGTCACAGGTTCAACTCCCGGCCTGTCTTCCCCATTCTCTCATCCAGTATAAAGCTGGGATAGTTTAGAAATCACATATTTGTCAACAATGTTAATTTTTCTTAAATTGAAAATAACAGAAATGACTAGCATATATTGATAATAATAATAAATAGAAATAATAACCTTAGACTGTTTGGATTTTACAACTGTGAAATGTAAGAAGTGAATATTAGTCACTACTAAGTCAATCAATCTACTTTTACTATCTTCGACTCCTTTTTCTCATCATCTCACAGTAAAATAATTGACTCCAGCCAAATTCATTGATTCATGTTATTCATTCTGGAATTAAATTAAATAGAGAAAAAAATCATACAAAAAAGTGTCATATAACAATATACTTGCTAAGTCAACTGTGCTGCTGCTCGTCTGCGATTGGCTACAAAGAGTTAAATGTACAACATGCAGTTTCTAGTGCTTATCATCTTGAATCTTTGAAGCGCTGGCATCAGACGTAAAAGTCAATGCCTCGCTGCACTGAAGACTGGGATGAAGGATTTCCTTTCATCCCCTTTGCTGCTCGGGAGTCCACACAAGAATCACTTGGATCTAATACTGCTGAATTAATGTTTGACCATGCTCTCCGTAGTCCACTTAAAGTCCTCAAAGAGAGACTTCCAGAATCTGATGCTTCTCCAGAGGAGAATTCAATTCAATTCAATTTTATTTGTATAGCGTCTGTTACAATGTCAATTGTCTCTAGGCGCTTTACAGAGACCCAGAGCATGACCCCCGAGCAAATACCATTAACTAAAAAATAACACTGAATCCTAAACAAGGATAATGGCAGGTAAAAAAACTCCCACAGAGGGAGAAAAAAAAAATCTTTAAGCCAAATAGCGGCAAGGAAAAACTCCACTTTAAGAGGAAGGCGAGGCAAGTTTATTTGTATTGCACATTTCATGTACAAGACAATTCAAGGTGCTTTACATAAAACATTTGAAGCATTACAGAGTATTAAAAAGTACGTTAAAACAGGAGGAAATAAAAAGAAGATAAAATAATAAAAATGCAAAAAGTTAATCAACAGTTGTTTTTGATTTAAAAAAAGGAATTAAAAATGTAGATAAAATGCAAGAAATAAAAGTTAATTGTTTTGATAAAATGTGGCAAATATAAAAGATTTTAACCCTGATTTAAACTGCTGAGAGTGTCAGCAGACCTGCAGGTTTCTGGAAGTTTGTTCCACATTTGAGGAGCATAAAACCTGAATGCTGCCTCTGGGTTCTGACTCTAGGAACAGAAAGTAGACTTGACCCTGATGACCTGCAGCCAAATTTTCAGGTCCCTATGACATTCGTGACTGATTGAGTGACAATGATCAAAAAAAGAAGTCCCATGCATGTCACATAAACATGCTGAAGTCTTATCACGCATGGGACACACATACACATGATGTGGGTTCATCTTTCTCTGTGGTAAACCTTTTTGGCAGCTCTGCGTTGATTGCAACAAATGGCCCTGTCTCTGTTGATAGTCGTTGTATACTGAATAGTGTTTCCGAATTATTGTATACATAGATTTACTCTTAACTTCTGACTATAGTTATAGAAGCCTTTGTAAATAATAACACCTGCAGAAGAAGGAAAAAAAGGGTACAAAGATATAAACGACAAAACAATAAGCTAAAACACATGACAAGACAATGAATTTGCATTAAAACGTGTTCCTGTGATAGCTTGTGTCTTTAAAGTCTCAATAGATGGGAGTGGATGAGTTTCAGTGTCTTCTGTTAGGTCAGTGTATCTGATATTCAAAGCAGAGAGCAGATGGAGGGGGGAGCATCTCATCCGCCAAGAGGGAAACTGAAGCTTTGAAGTGGACCGCAGTCATTAATTCCCTACATGTTCCTGGCACACCAACGGCGACAAAACTGTGTCGACAGCTTTTGGCCACGGGGGGTGCTGCTTGCTTTGCGCTCTGCGCTTTTAACGTTATGTAATTTGGCAAGCAGGTTTAACCAGATTCATTTCAAGGACATGAGTGTACCAAACAGAAAAGCAGAGATTGTTCACTTTTTACTTCAGGTCCTCCTCCTCCTGCATGAGGGTGAAAAATATGCCACATTCTGCATTCTTTGTGTGACAGAGATCTCAGAGATGAATATCAAAAACATCTGAAAAAACATTCCAAATCCTTTCTAAAATATGTCAGTTTTAATTACCTGCAATTTTTGTAAAGAGTTCAAAAACTTAAATCCAAAAATTTCAGTCCAAACAGATTCAAAGTTTTCAGCTAGGTGCTATTGATGAGTATTTTATGGAGGCAGTGTCTCTTCTCGAGCCCCGTGTTTCATCTTTTACTGGCAAAGTGTGAGTCATGTACAGCTTTGAGCAGTATGTCAACCACCTGAATATGAGAGACGAAGGTGGCGGCTGCTGAAGAAGCTATGATATAACAAACGAGTGCTATATACTTTTCAGATGCATGTACTCTGTTCATGACTCTGTCAGTCACACGTCTAACAAGGCCCGGTTACAAAAGGTCAAAATGCATCCCGGAGCAGGTTCAAAAGAGCCACGAGGGGAAAACTGGAAATGATGCCCATTTCTTTCAGAACGGGACCTTGTCACTTAAAGCTTGAACTGACACAAAATTAACCTCTATCACGTCTGCTTGCATATTTTTTTGTACAATAAGCAGCAATGTAGTTTACTATAGTTGAAGACTAAAATTTGTACCTAGCAGTTTATAAAGCAGCAATTCAAGATTTCGATGGAATCTTAAAGTTCCTTATGAAACAATTTACCATATGCAGTTTGCTTCTGCATATTGAACTGTTTCTCCTGTGGAAAAGATGCTAGGAAGAGCCAAAAAGAAATCTGCTGTCTGCTGTGATTAGTCAAATCTGGTAAACTGATCAGGCTCCATACCTGCTCTGCAGTACAGTGATTAAGATTAAAAATGTCAACAAAGCTGATGCATTTGTGGTGCAGCCACAGGTAGTCTTATCTGATGAATTGGCCATCCTTTGTCCAGGTGGCCTCTTCCTTCCTCAGCATCTGTGAAAGATGGCTTCCGCAGTGAAGCCATCTTTCACAGCTGTCCCTGAATTTCATACACATACTAAAGAGAATTTGTGGCAGCTGTAAATACCACTAAGTTGGAGGGTTGCTTTAAGTATCTTCAAAGAATGTCAAAGAACAAAGGTTCTGAGACCTTTTGTTCAATTAGTTAGGTTCCATGAGGTTATTGCATAATGAATATCTAACATTTATTTTCCAAATAATTTTCATGTTTGAGTCTACAAGTCTCCGTGAGGGAGAAGATAGGGTGGAGTGTTGTGCTCATGCATGTGCGCTCAGTTTCAAGTTGACTGTGATATACAAAGAGTGTGCGTGGATTTGCCTGTATGCAAGATTTAGTACAGAAGTACTACAGAAGTCTTAGTACATGAGGCCTGGCTTTTGGGTTTTGTTAACAATCCTTTTTATGTGAAGTATGATCTTGCAGTTTTGTTTTACTTCTAATTTGCTTTTAAACTTCATAATTTAGTTACAAGTGAAGCATGCATCTTTTCCCTTAGAGTCGCATGCTACAGTGGGATCTTAAAATAGAAATCTTTAACAGTTTGTGTGGGATTACTGTTGTTGTAAAGCATGAGAGTCATAGCTACGCACCTGCAACCCTAACAACAGCTTTATGCTTTTCTCCATCTTTGTTTAAGTTTGATATTTTGGGGGATTATTGCTATAATTCTCCTGCCTCAAGTCCCTACATTCAGTACCTCCCCTTGTTTTTACCCCAAAGACCACAGTATAGAATGGCAGGACATTCTTTTGTTTCGTTTTTCATTTATTTTTCATGGGGGTACTAATCCCAAACCTAAAAAAAAATCGAATCCCAGTTCTGGGTCTGCTACTCACATCATGGGAGTGTGGAAATTACAGATTGATCTGGAAAGGGTCACTACAACAAACCACCAGCCATCACCTTCAGGTCACTGTCATCTTAAATCCATTCCTATTGACAACCAAATGTTGGGTATACTGCTGTCAGTTGACACAAAATGAGGAGGAGAGTTGATGGGAAAAATATGAGATACTTGTTTGCCTGTATTGTTTGTAAGATTTGTCTTTGTCCTTAAATGCATGAGTACTTGTTGTAAGCTTTATAACATGTTGGGATGTCTGTGTAAAGAACATAGAAAACTAAAGAGATTAACTGTTGCCAGACACAGGAAGATGTGAGCTGTGGAGTGATGTATTCATTGATGTGGGGGTTTGGAAAATTTAGTTTATATGGCTGTGCATTTTGAATGAATGAATTAATGAATATTTATTTTGAACATATATGAGCTGTACAGTCCTATTTACAATAATATAAATGATAATACAATGACGTCAAGATCCTCACCAGAGTGATTTTTTTTTTTTTTTTTTTAGCTCACAAGAGTCCTTGGCCTCTGCTTCTGTAGAGCTGGAGCTGTACTTGGATATTAATGACAGTTGGTCTGTTGGGACCCTATACACTGAATCTTTTCAGTGGCTTAAGATAGCAATTTATTCTGATGTTAGTATGCTGGCTTTTGGGTTTACATCAAAGACCATTAGGCTGCAAACATATATTCCGTTTTCACATTAAACTGTTTGGATTCACATCGTGTGTGTCCCTCACAAACGTTAACACTCATTACCACCTAATAACAGACCGAAGACTGACTTTATTGGATGTTCCTGTAAAGTATTTGATACAGAGCTGATGTGATGATTTCATCTCAACCATCGGTCTGTCACTTAGTCAAGATTATTAGCATGCACAATTATTAACACTTTAAATGACACTTCAAGTATGCAGACTGTTGTGTCTCTTTAACTATGTTATCTTTAAATGATTCACTGCTGGTCTTTTTTAGTCCTCTCTGATGACATCAGGACTTAAGATGTTGATAAAAGATGTTGGAATTTACTGCCAGAGAGGACTGGTGAAGGACACATTCACCCTTCACATTCCCACAAAAAAAAAAAAAAAGTCTGCTATAAGATTAAATTGCATATACATATTAGATGGTTTGGCTAGATGATGGCACTAACCATGAATGTAAATGCAGACAAAAAAAAAAGTATGCAGACTGACAAGACGTGAAAGCACATCCTAATAGCCTCAATGTGCAACTAAACTCTGTCACATGATATTAGAATTTAACAATAACACCAAGAGTCATAACAGGAACCCGACAATGTAATTGTTAGGCAAAAATATCACCAAAGGCTCACAAGCTACACAAGATGCCATACCCACACAGATGAAGTCAGTTGAATTTCTGATTAGTACAGTATACCCTTGCCCATTTGCAGTTCACTGTTAGTGGTCCCACATACTTGTGGATTTTGCTTCATAATGTATTTGAATTTGTGGTAGCCCCAGGCTATTTTTTATTTTTTTTAGCAGAAAAATGCTCACATTCACCATAACTATAATACATACATATATATGTATATATACATATATATGTGTGTGTGTGTGTGTGTGTGTGTGTGTGTGTGTATAATTGATAAATATTATCACTCCACAAAATTTAAAATGTTAATTTAGCACTATTACATTATTACTGTATTAATTAGTAAGAATGTCTTTAGAATGTGTTTGGGAAGAATATTCTAGCATACATAATATCATACATAGGCCTTTTAAAACTGCATCAATAATTCACAGATTTTTGGGATTCGCGGGAGGAGGAAGGAACGTAACCTCCGTGAATAATAAGGGTATACTGTAAATCTTGTGGCAAAAAGAAAAGAGCCTCAGGATAGAAATGGTCTTCTACAAGCAGGCCAAATCCAGTCACATATTATTATAATTTTTGTAGTGCAGGTGCATGCCTGAATGTTTCTGCACTGTGATCCACTGGCATATATGATGCATAACAAATAGGAATTTTCCTGTCTTTAATTTAGAAGCTGGAGCCTGCTTGGGACTGTATTACAGTAAATATTGACAAAATTAGTGTGTTGAGTGAGATACATGTTTCCTTGTGTTTAAGAAATGGCTTAGACGCTATTAAAACTTTCCTGTGTCACATATGCAGATATAATGAATGAGAAGGAACTATTTGTCTGCAAAGGAAACATCAAGATAACTGAACAATGTCATGTCCTATTCCACAACATATCCAATCAGCACCCATCAGTATTCATGGCCACACTGAAGTAACTAATAGTTATGGACAAATGCAACAAGTTGAGGAACCGTAAAACTATCCTGGACCCCATCTAACAGAAACCTGCCTAAATACACAAGAAAAGAGACATCTAGCAGTTGTGACACTGCAATTGAGAAGAGGAAAAATCTCAGCTGCAGGTTAAACCACAGCTCAAATAACAGGCAATTGGACTTAGATGCCAAATGACCTTTGTCATGCATTGGTTAAACACTAAACCTCAGCTAAGCTGAGTGACCCAGTCAGGAAATTGGGATCACCCCGCAGAGTAGTCTGAGCCAAAAAGGAGAAAATATCGCAGACTGTAAGATATCCACGAATGTGGATTATAATCAAATTATGCTTATAGTGTAGTAGATGCAGAGAAATATAATGATTACTGTAAAGAATAATGATTGTAATGACTACTAATCAGTAAACAAGAAATATGTTGATCTAGGTCAGTCATTCCCAAACTTCAGAATGGTTGTCGGATCAGTTAATGGAATAAATAAATATTTTAACTGCATCAGAAGAACATCGTTCCAGGCATTTTTCGATGTCATTTTTCAATGTCCTGCATGTTATCACAACTTTTCCGCCATGCTCACGTTACGATGCCGATGTTACAAGCTACATCTTCACGTGAGACACAGTCGTGAGGTGCTCACAGACTTGAATGAGGCTGATATTACATATCCCGGTAATCAACCGCGATAATGAGATGAAGTCAAACATAAACAGTAATCGTTATCGCGTAAAATTTTACCGCGCTTTACCGTAATACTGGTAACCGTTCCATCCCTAACATACCAAGAGAAAGAATGCCAACTTATAGCATCCCTTATAACGTAAGACAACTCAGAAGTTTTTATTTCCATTTATGTGTTCATGTGAGGCAGCACAGTGGCTTGGTGGTTAGCACTGTTGCCTCACAGCAAAAAGGTTCCTGGTTCGAAACCGTGGCAGGGGCCTTTCTGTGTGGAGTTTGCATGTTCTCCCTAACCCTGCCTTTTGCCGAAAGAGAGCTGGCATAGGCTCCAGCAGATTCCTGTGACCCTGCATAGGATTAAGCAGGCATAGATGATGGATGGATGAATGTGTTTATGTAGTCTCCATCCTCTCCATCTTTTTCATCAACAAACTGGGATCAGAAACCTGCTTTGGAGCTTCCGCTATGAGCGGTGCCAAGGGAGGTCATAGTTTCTGGGTTTCTCGCCAGAACTGTACATTTTGTATATATCAGATGAATCTACAATGTAAACAAGTGTCTACATAAATTTAGGTTTACATACAATAATATCCAGTTCAGGTATTCCACAGCTCTGATTATTTTCTCTTCAGATATCTATATTTCTTATCTGACAATAGAAACTCAGTAAAAATGCTCCAGGTTAGCACTAGATGCAGCACTACAGCTATCAAAGTTCAAAACCAGGGGTCTGACAGCAGCGGCTCGTCAAACACCATCCTAGAAGCGATGC
This sequence comes from Hirundichthys speculiger, assembly GCA_018398805.1. Taxonomy (NCBI): domain Eukaryota; kingdom Metazoa; phylum Chordata; class Actinopteri; order Beloniformes; family Exocoetidae; genus Hirundichthys; species Hirundichthys speculiger. The sequence continues at coordinate 1,179,938 of JAGFBZ010000446.1, read as the reverse complement.
AAGGCTGAAGGGAGGACCTACTGAAAAGTATGGACGGTAATGCAAAGATGCTATCCCTGGAGCTGATACACCAAATCACCCAGCTGTGAAAAGAACTGAACGGTAGCACTGAATGTGTTAGCAGCTGGACACAGACACTGGAGAAAACGGTGGAAGGCCTACGGTCAGCGTGCAATAGCCACTTAGATTTTATCGCTAAATTGGAGAAAAGTGTTCTGCAACTGAAAAAGAACATTAAAACAGTTTCTGATAAAAATGAGGATCTCAAGGCCAGGTTGAGGAGGTGTAATCTCCGTATCACTGAAGTTAAAGAGGGATGGGAGGGAGGGATGGTCCTTCTAGCCTTTAGCCTGACGATGCTGAAGGACAAGCTAGGGCTAGACAGCCCTCAAACCCTCGACAGGTCACCCTGAACTCTACGCGCCCACACTGGAGATGATGAACCACCTCGTACCTTCATGATAAAGTGCTACCACTATCAGGAAAATAAGGTAAACCTGCTTAAGTTAGTCAAGGCTAATGATCTGATAATGTCATATAGCACTTTTCTCAGACAGCAGTCACAATGGACTTAACTATAGAATAGGCATAATATAACACAATTAAATACATAAAGTCCAAAATGCGTAAGACAACAGTCAATGTAACAGCCAATCATAGCAACCCTTTGTCTAACTAAAACACTTGAGACAAGGTGCTTCACAGTAAAAATAGGCTTAATAAAATACAGTAAAATACAAAAAATACAGAATGCTTAAGACAACAAACAATGGATGTAACGACCAGTCACAGCAGCCCTTTGTCTGACTGAAAAGCTTGAAGGAATAAAAATGTCTTAAGATGCTTTTGAAAAGCATCAACAGAGTCCAATGAACATAAGGAGAGAGGGAGTTTCTTCTCGAGTTGAGGCACAAATGTTTGAAGAGATCTGTCTCTTCTAATCCTGATGCGAGTGCAAGGAACCATTAATAGATTTTTATCTGATAACCTCAGGCTGTGAGAGGGGTTTAGGGTTGGATATAATATAAAAAAAAATATAAAAGGGGTCGTGCCCATGGATGACTCTAAAAAGTCAGGACCAGGATTTCAAAGTTAATTTCAATGATTAACTGCAAGCCAACGAAGAGACTTTAAAACAGGGGTTATATGAACTCTTCTGTTCTCTACTCTCTACTGTACTCTCTATTCTTTGCTCAACCAAATATGAGAGCATAATAATTTCGGACCACAGCCCAGAGGTAATGCAACTTTGCTTTCCCTAAGTATATATACCCTGAACGGGCATCCAAGACCTCCTATCTGAGGAGGATTTTATCTATTTTGTCCCTATGAATATTGATGTTTTTATGAAAAAAAACATGGAGTTTGGGATGAGTATAGGAACAATTTGGGAGCTAGGAACGGTTTGGCCCCTTTCTTGGTAGCTGAATTATATATTGTACTGCCAGCATTAAAAGGGATAGGATGAAACAAAAGAATGCTGCGGTGCCATCTGCTGACCTGTTTAAAGAGCGCATTGTGCTACAGACAGAATTTGACTCTCCATCATTGACACACAACCAGGGTCTTTTCCTGAGGTCTGGATTGATTCACTATGAACATGGGCAATGAACAAGCAAACTGCTGTGTCACCATTTTAAGGTGAATTCCAATTCCTCCCTTAACCCTCATTCTCAACCTTCAATCTCAAAAATGTGCACTCCCGCGAAGTGCAAGGGCTGTCCCGATTGTCAGAACGTCAAGTTGAGGGACAAGTTTGAGGGCCGTATTACAGAATACTGAGATTCTCCGGCACCCGCCTTGAGAGTAAGGGCTACCCAGAAGGCATTGCGTATTTTCACCAAGACATCTTCAAAAAGGATGGTGGCGAAAAAAGCTAGCAACTAACGTAAGTATTTTTGTAGTTAATAAAGATGTAAATGTTACGAAACCATCTAATTGTCTTCATTATATATTGTCATATATATATATATATATATATATATATATATATATATATATATATATATATATATATATATATATATATATATATATATATATATTATATTAATATTCTTCTCTCTTCTTCTTCTTCTTCTTTTTCTTCATCGTTGTCGTCTTCTTGACAGACTGGACAAAGCTTGGCCGTAAGCCCGTCCCCCACAGTCTGAAGATGTAACTGCACTCAAAGACAGTCCCATTTCTAAGTCACAAGAAAGCCCTTACACTTACTTTCGAGGGCCAAGATTGAGGGCCAAAGATTGAGGGTCAAGGGCGAGGTTTAAGATGGAGGGTTTAGGGAGGAATTGGAATTGGCCCTTTGACAGCAGATAGCCATATAACAGAAATCAGTAGTCAACTGGGAACACCACTTCTGATCAGATGGCCATCAATGATCAATTCAGAGTATTTTATGACAAGTTATATTCCTCAGACTTGCCCCCGGACTCATGTCCCATGGAATTCTTTAACCCTCTCCAACTACCAATACTAAGCATCAGGGTTGTGTCATCTCTTGATAACGACATATCTGAACTGAAATCATTCAGGCAATTACATTGATGAAGAGCGTCAAGGCCCTTGGGCCTGACAGCTTCCTGATATAATTTTAGAAAAGCTTTTCCTCTCGACTTTCACCAATGCTGTGCAAAGTTTACACAACGGCCCCACAGCTAGCCTCACTACCACCTACCATGTCTCAGGCAGTCATATCACTCCTATTAAAGAATGGAAAGACTCCAACAAAGTGCGACTCTTAAAGGCTGGTGAGCCTTGTATGTTGTGACAATAACATTTTTGTTAAAGTCTTGGCTTTACATCAAAAACCACACTAAATTATTCCTCATGATCAAATGGGCTTGATAAGAAGACATCCTTTGGACACCTTCACCAACTTTACAATGTCATAGACTTCAGCTCAAGAGTGTCAGTTTCCCATGACACTCATAAAGCTTTCAATCAGATTGAGTTTGAATATAACAACCAACAACATACTTATATCATGCCTTTCTTGTCAAGGGACTTTTACAATGCAAGCAGCTCTCTCTCACTGCCACCCACCCACCCACACACACACACACACACACACACACACTAATTAGATCAATTCATTGATTAGACCGAATTATCCCTATTATTATTCCTATACTTATTTCCTGCACTCCGTAAATTTGGCTTTAGCTCTAGCTTTATCTCCTGGATAAAAGAGCTGCACCACAAGCAGCAGTTTGCAAAAATTGAATAACCTATATCTATTACCGGACAGAGATACCCTATATCCCTGCTTCTCTTCAATAACCTATTGAGCCACTAGCGCTCCCGCTCCATGAGGAGAATGATTTTATGGGCATTGAATGAGGAGTTTTTAAGCATAAACTCTGTCTGTATGCTGATGATGTGCTCCTGTATTGCTCAGACCCTCTCATCTCAGTTCCCCTTGCTCTGGATCTAATCCATTCATTTGGCAAGGTGTCTGGCTAATAAATTAAAAGTATACTTTTTCCAGTCAGCCTGAGTGCAGCCAGGCTATCTGTCACACAACTGCCTTTCAAAGATCTCAAGCATCTTCGCAACTAGACTTGCTTACTTATATACCCTAGTCATTTTTTAAAGGAATTAGATAAACACATTTCAACATATATTTTGAAAAAGAAAATCCCACGTATCCGCAGGTCACTTTTAGGAAAAATCTAAGACAGAACATCGGCTTGCACTACCATATTTCATGCGTTATTACTAGGGTGCCAATATTCATAAAGTCACGCTCTGGATGTACTCCTTTAGAGAAGGGGATGGGCCTGACTAGTGCCTCATAGAGCATCAGGCATGTGGGTCGGTTGACCCTGTCTTACTACTCCAAGTTCAATTGGAATTAAAGTTCTCCTCTTCTACTCAGTTGGAGATGCCATCCAAACAGCCCCGTTGTGAGTGACTCTCTTTGTATATGGACACAGTTTAGAGTTCATTTTAGCTATAAAAAACAATCTCATTCATGCCTAGAGGTTGGAATTCTTTTCTTAAACCTGCCCTCCTAGACTCATCCTTCTAAAATTGGTCCCAGAGAGGTCTGAAAAACATTGCAGTCGATTATTGATAGAGGGCATCAATTTGTGTAAGACATTAGCTGCTTCAGTTGAAAGTCCTTCATTGGTTGTATCTGTGTAGAAACAAACTTGCCAGGGTCTACCTTGACACAGGGTAACCAAACCCCTTCTGTCAGAGATGTCTCAGCACCCACTTTATCCCATATCCTTTTCTCTTGTCAATTACTTGCCCTCTTTTGGTCCTCAGTTTTTGGCACACTATCTCAGTTTTAAGGCCAGGAAGTGAGACCAAGCCCCTTGACTGTCCCTTGATGTACTTCAAGAAGAGTTCACCCTCCCAAATAGTCTGACCCAACCTGTGTCCTTAGCATCTCTCCTAGCTCGAACTACATTTCCACTTTGGAGGCTCTTCAAAAAAATACTCATATGCTTAAAAAAACTAACCCCCCCCCCCCATATCCATGTTGTATGATTCCTGTTTCTTATTATTCTCTGATTAGTCCACTCGAATTGAAGCTCTTCTCTTGTGCTTACATTCTTATTTGGTCATTGCATGCAGCTGTGCAAAACTCAATAAAAAATATTGAAATAATAACCTGCTTTGGCATTTTGCAGCTTGAGCTTGAGATGAAATCATCAAGACCAACAAGAAGGCAGTTGTTTAAACATGCTTAAACGGCACTTACTGTGATCTTTATAGTTGTTGCTTATGTATGTCATAAATAATTTACCACCATCTGACAGTGCGATACACCACAGAAAGCACATTCAGCACAACTTCACAGACTTGACACTAATGCAGTGAACGCGGTAATAAAACAGATAAAACAGCAATATAAAGGTGCACTGTACATCCACGGTGTGGAATATAAATAAAATGTCTTACCTTTATAGAGTAAACTTAAGTAAGGAGGGTTGTTTCACATGACACTCAGCTTTATATGGTGAAATGCCTTCTCGCCCTTTCAACACCAGAGGCTCCTGTAAAGGGGGCACATGACATTGTTGAGCAGGAATCTGAGAATGTGCTAGAGCTAAAAGAAAAGGAGATGTTACATTCAGCTGGCTGATGCCAGGCCAAATCTAGGAAACATTTTAAGAGTGTTAAAGTGTTTGCGTCTGAGAGAAAAAAATTAATAAAAAATCAGACTGAATGTCCTGTGGAGCCATTCTTGTACTCAAGGCATTGATCTCCTGACCTGGTTCACCTGCCTTGGGCTTACTGATGTCTGACTCTTTGGCCTTCTCACATAAGCTGTCCTCAACATCTATGTTCTCTTTGACTCTGGTCTGGGTGAAAAATGTCCATGTCTTTGCTAACAAAGTTAAGGTTAGCACTGCTGGTAGTTGAACAATAGCTCTGAAAAATCTGTTATTTTAAAATGTTTTCACCCTCAGCTATTATAACTTATCATTTTAACCCATGATGACTTGGTTTTGTTGTACATCTTCCCTCTTTAGTCCACAGCACAAAGCAAGAATTTAAAATTTTGATTAAGCTGAGCACAGAACAGTTTTCCATTTTGCCTCAGACCATTTTAGATGAGCTTTTTGTCCAGAGAAGACAGTAGTGTTTCTGGATCATGTTCATACTTTATGTTGTATTAGATTAAATATGGGTTTATGAGATTGATTAAAATCATTGCATTCTGTTTTTATTTATGTTTTACACAAAATAATAACTGTTTTGGAATTGGGGTTGTACATAGAGTGTATTTTAACTATATCATGGGGGGGTAGATCACAGCCAAAAGGGTCGATGGGTTAAATAGGAGTGTTTTGCTCGACATGTAAAACATAACAGAGTTAGGGGGAAAAAAATCACAATATTTTATATTCTGACCAGCTTTGGCAGACTCCCTTCTGGAGAAGACCCTTGGGGGACAACAGAGGTGGAGGTGTCTGGAGATCCAGCTTCGGCATGTTGAGTTAGTCAACAGTTTCTTGGGGTGGAGAGCAGTCTTCTCTGTGCAGCAGCAGCAGCTGCTTCTGGGCACGCACTGCACTTCCTTCCAACAGATGCTCAAGCTAGAGGGGAGTCATTGCACCACAGAACATTTATCTCTCCAGCTTTCTTCAGAGCTCCGTTTGTTTGGTGCTTGCACAGATGGCATAATGAGAACATGCTCTGAGCATGCTCTGAAAAGTAGTAAAAACATTTCAGCTCCACAAACAACATTAGGTTTAAATGAGCAAAATTTTTCAGTTGTATGTGATTGCATTTCCATGCCAATAATGGGAAGCAACATTACAGGTGTTTTCAGGGTCAAAAAATGAAATAAACCTAAATTCTTTGTGTTGATCATTAGACCCACAAACTAGCCCAAAGGCCATCTCTGCTTTTGCTGGAGAGATGAGCAAGGTGAGATTGTGTGTGCTCTCAGGTGTGCCATGAGTGATAAAAATCCAGCTGGAGCTATAACTCATTCTCATTCTAAGTAAATATTGATCCATCGTTCCATTTCTTTGTCCATTCCCTGTAAAACAGCTAAATGTTTTTTTTTCCACTCTGATGACACTGACCTCTCCTTCATCAGATGGACATGGACTTTCACATCGCACCTCTTTACTACCAACCATTACCCCTCATTTGAAATGTGTGCTCAAACATCATATCCAAATCATTCAGAGCCTGTTTTGACAATTGTATTCATAAGACAAACCAGTATGTGCATAAACCCCAAAATGCTGAGCTTTTCCTTTAGGATTTTATATTACTAAAAAAAAAAAAAGCAAACATATAGTTAGTTCTAACACATAATATTGGGTCGGGACACCCTTTGCTCACACTACACCAGTAAATCTTTTTTGTATGGATTGCACAAGAACTTTCAGCAGTTACAGCATTTCTTTGGAGTTCTGGTCCATGTTAACATGATTTTCTACATAGTCTCCGCATAACTGCCTGCATCATTGATGCTTACCACAAAGTAGTTCAACTGAATTCCTATCTGGCTTCTTCTAGTAGCATTCATGAAAGAGGGTCTAAAATATCATATATATAAACGTGCCTCTTAAAAAAGGTGAGTTTTGTAAAATGTATATCTAAATTGCTTCTGAAACTGAATTTAAAACACATCCTACAACACACATTCATGTTCCTCATTCATCTGGTATTTCAAATATGAATTCAATATTGCCCATAGAAATATTTTTGTAGCATTTCCTACTGTTATTGTTCTGGGATAAAATATTTTTTTATCTGTTTATCCTTGCTTTTGTCTTGAACTGTCTGCCCAAGGGCAGGAGTTCAACCAGAAAATGACTGGAGATAGATTGATCTTTTAGTATGCTACAGGCTCTTTTGAGGCAGTGGGAACTATATAGCTCTTCTGGGGAGAGGGGAGGGGAGCCTAAGCTCTTCTGGGCTGTGGTGACAACCCTCTGAAGTACTTTCTTCTCAGCATCGGTGCTACAGGTAAATCATACACATTCATAGCGTGTAACTATTCTCTGGAAGTATAGTCTATGATGTGTCGTCTTTTACAGAAGCGCCCAGAAACAATGAGCCTGGGACCTTCTCCATACAGCCCCCACTGATCTACAGAGGTTGAATGTTTTTTTTTCCTATATCTATAAATGTAGGTCTACAGATTTAAATTTACAATAAGCTGTTGTGTCACATGTGTTCAGGGCATTGTCCATCCACAGCACAGAAAGCTGCTCCCGCTTGTCCAGGTACGTGGAGTCATCCCCACCATCATGGTGGCATCATCAGCAAACTCAATAATGCTGTTGCAGAGTGGGTGGAGACAAGCGGAATCAGCACACAGCCCTGAGGCGAGCCAATGTTGACACAAGTCTGTGAGGGAGTGTTCTTCAATGCTGGGCTAGGATCCACAAAAAGAAGATCATTTCTCACCTGCTACTCTAGGTGGGACAGAGAAATGTGGAGAGCTTTAACTATGGCTTCCTCTGTTGACCTGTTTCCTTTCCTTTTTATCCATATGCAAACTGGTGTGTGTCAGTGGAGTTAGAGAATTGACATGATTTGAGTCTGGACCAGAACTTCATGAGAGACGTGAGTGCTTCCGGAGGGTAGTTTTTCAGTCTGATGGTGGATTTCTTGCAGATTGGGACAGTAGTAAAGGATGTTATGGATGTCAAATGTCATAAGAGACAAGTCTTTATTGCAATGAGAACACTCCAAACATATGCACATGCATCCTTCTGAAGTGTTCTGAGGAGCAGCAGCTACCTCACTGCTTTAAAGGAGTTTTTTAGGGTGATAACACCCCCCCCCCCCCCCCCAAAAAAAAAAAAAAAAACCCCCCCCCCCCCCCCCCCCACCCAATACCCCATCATAAAAAGTGAGAGAAGTTGTCACTTAGGAAAAACAAAGTATACATTAGAGCAGTGATCCCCAAAGTGTGGGCCGTTGTGGTACTGCAGGTGGGCCGTGAGAGGTCATTTAAAATAAACAAATGTTTTAAATCCTCGATTTAAAGGGGGGTGAAGCACCCCTAAAAAAGGGCTAGCCTCGCCCATGGACTGCTGTAAGTTCATGAACATGCAGAAAAATCCTTGTTCAAAGCTAGGTTTTTATGGATCTTGACACAAATGTGCTACTCACAGAATAAAACCAGTTTCAACTAAATTTTGTTTTCACCTCCACAATATCTGTGTAACGCTCCGGCTCGTGAGGGAAAAGATGTGAGGGAACCAGATCTAGGCTAATTGGGAAACACCAAAGTTATTTTATTAACGTAGGAGTTTAACCAATCAGAGAAAATAAAAAGTACAATAGGTACAGCTTAGAATAACCTCTCAAGACAATGGAAGAGGCGAATCACTAAAAGGAAAAACAAAGTCAGATACAAAATAACTGAAATTAGCACACAGGCCTCCAAGAAAAGAAAATGATATAAAATCCTCCAAAACCTAAATAGCTGAACAAAAAACTACTACAGATCGTCTGGGTCAATACAATCACAAGACAGAACACAGAACACGCGTTTCAACAATGAACAAGCACAGCTGCACAAATGACAAGGCGAGCTGGGAGGTTGGCCGCCCCCACACCAGGACTGGATGGGTTTTAAATTCTTCTGCTCATTCGGACTGGCAGGGTGGAGGACCAGAGCACCAAAGGCGACTTAACACGGCAGCGTGGATGTGGGATGACAACCTGCCACATGAAAACAAACCAATTCCCAGCAGGGGACAATTTACATATTTAATCACATAGACATAAAGGACAGACGGGGGTTGTTCCCGACAGACTAGAGGTGGCGGTGCAGGACTGCAACCTTAATAATCTGTGAGAAGGTCCTCTTGATGTAGGTGAGAGCCCTCTCTGGTAGCTTGGCCAGTTTAGAGTCTCGTACAGCATGGACAGTAGTCACTCTGTTGTGATGGGTCAGAGCCTCCACCTGAAGACATTAAAGTTGCCATGTAGTAAAATGTACCAAGATATAACTGCTTAACCTTAGAACATAGACCTACTCCCTAACATCATGTACAGCACCAACATTTTCTACTACTACTGCTACTTTTCATTTTCTTCTGTCCTTTTGTAAACTCCTTGAGATTTGTAGAACCCAGGCAAGGTTTAAAGAAACGTGGAGACCAATCAATGAAAAAAATTTCAATGAGATTGTGCCTAAAATAGGAAATCAGCTCCACCTGTTTGTGGCTGAAGTGCAAAACTGGAAATGTCATGGGATTCATTGGCTGTTAATAGCATCATTGTTGAACATATAGATTAGCCAAATCTTGGCTATTGTATCAATTTGTGCAAAAAGGCATAATTTGTCTACTTTAAGTTTAAAATTAATAATAGGTTTCAACACTCTGACTGTTTAGGAGCCAGATATTGTTGCAAAGATGCCAGAGCTTCAGAAACAAAAAAGGTCATCTGAACAAAAAAGAGCTATAAATATGATATTTCCATTTCATTACCCAGAGCTGACGTTAATACAAGAGGGCTAAATATGTCTCAGAGTTAGACACCTCTATAACAATCTTATTTTCACTATCATAAAAGCTGCGATGACAGCTTCTCCCCTCCAAGTAACAGTAACCATAGCATCCATCAGCCCAGTTATTATTAGAATCAATGTGACAGAGACTAGCCACACCAGTAAATGGGAAAGTAAGTGAACAAAAGCAAGTTATTTTGCATTAAAAAAAAAAAAAAAAAATTTGGTAAAATGCAAACAGGTATCTTTCAAAGCTAACATGGGAAACATACTGCACCTTGAAAAAGGTTAAAAGCACTTCTGCTGCACAACAGCTTTGGAGATTTTTAATCTGCCTCACAAATTCATTGTGCAACATGTGACAAATCCAGACATACGGTACACCCAGAGTAACGGGAAATACCTTGAGAAATGACAAGGAATTACATTGCACATGTATATTAAATTCTTCCAGCATATAACTTTAACACATCGCAGTTAGAACACACAGAACAACTATCTCCAACACAAACAAGACTGCATGTTTGATTTTTATGGGAGATATGTACGTATGTGCTGCATGGTCACATTCTTCTGCAGACTGCACAACAAAGACAGACATAAGGAAGTTATTTGTACAGTAGCACCAGATGATGGCCTTGGGATGGTCTTGGGATGTTGCCTCATGTCTGCACAGCATGTCACCTCAGTGAAAACAGGTGAAGAAACAGAGTGGGAAGATCTTACTTTGTGAGTGACAGGACTAGATGGAGCTCGTTTCTGTGGTGACCCAAGCTCATTAAAAAGTTGTCACTAAAATGAAATGACTCATATTATGAGTTTACATTCAAGATTCAAGACCTTTATTTGTCATTGTGCAGTTTCTTGACAACGAAATTATCAGAGCAACAAGTGTTAGGGTGCAGTTTAAATAAATGAATATAAGAAATAATAAAAGTGAAATACAAGCAGCACATGGAAGGCTGTAAATAGGAGTATTGCACATCATGAGGTAAGGATGTTGTAATAGTGCCCATCAAAAGTGATACTATGATATTTCGCATCATGAATGATATTATGAACAATATGGTGCCATGAATGGTGCTATAATATTTCACATCAAGAATAATAGTGAAATGCTGTCTATTAAGTAAGTAGTGTTGTACTTGTGTTTTGAGGGTTATGACTGCCCATGGGAAGAAGCTTTATCTGAGCTTGTTTGTTTTACTCCTAATAGTCCTGTATCTCCTCCCAGAGGGCAGCATGCTGAGCAGGTTGTGATTAGTATGAAAGTGTTTGTTGGTGAATACTTTTGCTCTGGAGAGGGACAGAGAGGTAGCGATAGTCCAGGGAGGGGGAGTGGACAGCTGATCACTGTGTCAGCTGATGGTAGTGGACTTGGAGACGGGGATTATTGTGGCTGGTCTCAGGCAGTGAGGGACGATGGCTTGTGGCAGGGAGCGGTTGAGGATGTTGGTAAACAGCTGGTCAGCACAGGCTTTGAGTCCTTAGAGAGGTACTACATCTGGGCCAGCAGCTTTCCTCTGGTTTACTGATCTGGACACACGAAGAACCTGCTGTTCTTGGAAGGTGAACGTGTGGTCTGGGCTCAGAGGAGATTATGGACGAGACCGTGTGAGGCTTAGTTGTCTTCTGATTTCCCAAAGTGGTCAAAGAAGAACATATGTCAATGAATGCAATTTCTCTTAGACTGATGATGGTCATATTTTTTTTAAATAATAGTTAATGCAGCCACAGGCCACTTGTTATCAGATTTGTCCAAAACTGTGACCCACTGGAACAGTTGAAATGGATTGCATCCTCCTGTAGTTGTTTTTAAGACTATCCTATACATCATCTGTTTAATACAAAGCATCAGGCAAGACTAGATCTTTTTTTTTTTTTTTTTTTTAAAAAGCTCAATTTGAAAGATTTGTAGGAAGTATGTTGTGTGTAGGTACATTTAACCTGGAAATGGAGACGGCGAGACATATTTCTAGAAATTCTTTCAGCTATCATGTTGTTTATGTTATGCACAGACACAGCCTTTCTCTGCTGGCAACAAAGCAACAAAACAAAAAAGAAACTGCCATTTCACTTTAGGTCACTCTTCCAACTATTTGTGGGGAAATAAACCAACACATGTGGTATAATAGGGAAGCCAACAATCATACCAATGATAGGAACATTTCATTTTGACTGGGGCTCTTAGTATGCATCAACAACTGTGCATCTAAAACATTTGTATTCATAGATTCAGCAAGACTGAATCGTTTTTGAAATGTAAAGTGGCTCATCTTTGGTGAGGTAGCACATCTCGCACATCTATGGTTCCCCAATGAAAGAAAGCGTAGGTGATGTTCACTGATGGATTCACGTTCCCTTTGAATTTCAGTTCTGTTTCTGTTTCATCATTTGAGGCAGTTTGCAAAACTAATTGTTATACCAAAAAATTTAAATCCATCAGGAAAGTAATAAATACCTGTGGGAATTTTTAATTCACGTGCTACGATATACAAAGTCAGGGTCATGTTTAAAGGTTATTGCTTTCCATATTTCTGTAGCAGGGTTTCAGACATCTCTATTCATTTTCATTGAGATTTGAGAAGGACCAAGTTATGCTTAACGTAGTGTGAAATTAGCTTGCTTTTGTGTTTGTTACCAAATGTGCATGTGCCTCTCTGCTTGCAAATTTGATCAAAAATCTAGCTCAGGTTTTCACTGTCAGCCTCTCTGTATGAGTCTACGTAGTCACAAAAATAGGCATGCACTAATTAAATTCCCTCCAACCAGACTGAAGAGCTCAGTTGTTAAGACTAGACAGGTTGTACGGCCAAGGACAAGGCCCAAAAGGTTCACTCTCCTAGTGGTACTCCATTATCCACGTAAATCACAGTTAAACCGATACACTGTTATATCGAGCAAAATAATCCTGGAAAATTTGCAGATTCAGTTTAAAAAATGGAAAGTGATGTAGCACAACAGCACAACAGTGCAGTGGTCAGCACTGACACGTCACAGCAAGAACATTCGGCTGGATCTTGGTTCAGCTGGATCTTTCCATGTGGTGTTTGCATGTTCTCCTTGTTTATGTACGGGTTTACCCCGGGTACTCCGGTTTCCTCCCACCTTAAAGGCCTGCTGTTTAGGCTAATTGGTAACAATAAATCCCGTCTCGGCTTCACATACATTAACCATAGTGTAATTTGTTTATAGGAATAATCATAGGAATAACAGGAGTAATTATAGGGATAATTTGGTCTATTAAATAAATCAATCTAGTAAATGTGTGTATGTGCAGCAGTGAGAGAAAGCTGCCTGCATTGTAAAACTGCCTTGAGTGGTCCCTGGACTAGAAAGGCTCTATATAAGCATGTTGTTGCTGTTATTTGAATAATTCACTCAATTTTAAGCACATTCCTGAACCTGAGTCTCAGGGACCAGATCAGGATTATCCTTCTCATAATTTCCATCACAGAGATCTAGCATAAATGCTGCAGACTAAGGTAAACACACTTCCCCAGAGTGAATGCAAATTACAGTATGACACTGATCATAAATACATGAATATATTAGTTTAGCCAAAGGCATCTGATAGAGGCAGATAAACTAATTGAACTGACACAGTGAAACCAGACACCAAATGAGGACAGGCCCTAGACTGATGTGTAAAACAAGGAGTGAATAGGAAGTCAAAATTATGATTTCTAGAACATTCAGGTTGTCAAAACTGTCTTTTGAACACTAAACATCTTTGTTTAGTGTTATCCTGAATAAATAAAAAGGGAAGTTCTATCTATCTATCTATCTATCTATCTATCTATCTATCTATCTATCTATCTATCTATCTATCTATCTATCTATCTATCTATATTTTAATGCAGAGACATGGGGCAATAATTGTGGTAATGTGAAGATAACTTGATATTTGGCCTTTTTTCTAGTTATTGAAGATAGGTGTATAAGAGGCTCAATGATTATTCATATTTTTGCTGGTAATAATTTTTCTTTAAGTCATAAAAACTCAGAGCAGCTTAAAAAATAAATCTTTCACATTTTTCAAGGGCATTTTCCCTAAATGGGATTTTGCTGCACTCAAGTGGACAAGAATATCATTACATTGGATGTCGTTTTACATTATATTAGTCACACTAATACAATGTACAGTTTATTTTTATCAATTCATATTACTGTTATTATAATCCTATCAAATTATATTTCTAAGCACACTAAAGCTTTCTTTTTAAAGTTGCTTGTAAAGATTCTTCTATAACAAGTGGTGACATCACTTAATCAAATTTTATTGACTAAGAGTGGGACCATACTGTTGTCAGAAAAAGGAGATGAGAGAAGATAGCAAGAGAGAGGAGTAAAATAAGCCATCTACCTTAACTGGGGTTAAAAAACAACAACAATAAACAGAGGAGGTGATTTGTCATTAAAAACTTATGATGCAGCCTTGAATCTTCTCCCCAAGAGTTTAACATTTAGACCTTGATCTGAGTGGGCTGCTTAGATTTTTCATTTTCATAACTCTGATGATTGTTGATACAAATCATGAAGTTTAAAATGAAAGTAATAATAGATAGGGGGATTAAAAGATTTGGTACACAGACAAGTTAAATGTACTTCTAAGCTGCTGTTTAAATGGCGCACACACATACACACACACACACGACAAATGGCTTAAACAGCCAGGAGTCTTGTAAAAACCAAAGATACATTTATTGAGAAATCAAAGAGATATTAAAGATATATTAAGGCAAGGCAAGTTTATTTGTAAAGCATATTTTGTGTACAAGACAATTCAAGGTGCTTTACATAAAAAAATTAGAAGCATTAAAGCATTAAAAACAGTAAGGAAATAAAATAAATGAAATAAAATAAAATAAATAAAATGATACATTAAAACCCTCAAAGAAGATAAGATGAAATGCCAAAAATTCATCAACAGTTGTTTATGATTTTTTTTAAAGAAGAAGAATTAAAAATGAAAAGTGCAGATAAAATGAAGAAAATAAAAGTTGATAATCAGTTGTTTTGATAAAAGGTGGTAAATACAAATGTTTTTAACCCTGATTTAAAACTGCTGAGAGTTTCAGCAGACCGGCAGTTTTCTGGGGATTTAATACAAATAAAGATAAACAGATAAACATTAAAACAAACAAACAAACAAAAAAAAAAAAATGCAGTAAGATGCTAAAGTGCTGGATCAATATTCTAACAGATTTTTGTGAGCTTGATAATGTTTGACGACAACTATCTCCTTACTTTTTCAGGACACAGAATGAGATTTGAATTTTTATAACTTTTAGCTTGCGTCATCTTGTGTTCTAGACATTTCTGAGGTCATAGTTATCTATGACATACCACATGGTCCTAGTTGACCTGTGTCAGTACTGTCGCCATCTTGGGAAGGTGTTCTCATCAGCATCTGACAACTCGTTTCTATGGAAGCATGTAGCTTCCAGTTCGAGATTAGCTGTATTAGATAATTATTCGGCCAAGATACTGCTGACCACCCTTTATTTGTATAACATTTTTTAAGGATCTAAGTTGACCAAAATGCACAACATTAAGAAAAAAACAAACTAATTAAAGACCAACACAAAAGATATAATAAAAATAAGATTGAAACACATTAAAACTAGGGGAAAAAAATATGGCAGTAAAACACATTAAAATTTCCTGTGGTTCTTCATCTTTATGTGGTTCTGGGGTGGGGGTGGGGGGGGGTGGGGAGGGGGTGTACTAATGTCTTTTACCCAAAAATCGTATACCCCTTTAACCCTAATCTAGGAATAAGTGGGTATGGATAATGATTATTATTTTTGAAATCATCCTCATGAACAATAAAACAAAAAACATAAAAGTATTTAGTTTTTTACACATCATTATCTTTGTTATTATTTATTGTTGTTATTACATTTTTTTATTAAATATAATGCCAATCTTAGAGTGCACCTCAGATTTTTTTCAAGTTAATCCACTCAGGTAAAAGAGATTGCTAACATCTGTTCATCACTGAACAGATCTGGTTTATACTGTACTAATAATTCAATTCAATTCAGCTCAATTCAATTTAACTTTGCTTGCATAGTATCTAATAGAATGCAAGTTGTCTCTAGGTGCTCTTCAGAGACCCAGAGCATGACCCCTGAGCAAATATCATTAACTAAAATTATAATATTAAATCCTAATCAAAGAAAAATGGCAAGTAAATAAAACTCCTGTAGTGGACGAAAAAAAAACTTTAAAGCCAAATAGTGGCAAGGAAAAATTCCACTTCAAGTGGGAGAAACCTCAAGGAGGAAATGCCTCATAAGGGGGGAACTTCCTGCCGAAGGTCTGCCAAAAAGAAAAGATGCAGAAAAAACTACGGGAACATTGAAATACAGAAACATTTATGAGATGTTCCTAATTGCCTGGAATTGGGAGGTGAGGACAGCATCCAGTGGATCATGTTGGATCTGAATATGATTAGATATCAAATGGCAGTCATCTACCGCTAACCAGGACATACATTAAATATCAAATTTCCTACCAATTTTAAAAATAAGTCTCTTGTCTTGTCCAGGATACATAATTACTTGGAGAAAAAAAATAAAACTACATATTTTCGTGGGCAGAAATAAGACATTAATACCCACAAATGAAAATCGCTCTCTTAGACATTAGTTTTTGTGCATTCAACATGCTTGACAACACTCAGAAATACCTTCTCAATATGGTGACCGTCTTGACGCATGCTCAGGTCTCCGGAGGGCGCATGTCGACTGGAGCGAGAACACGAGTCTCGCGAGATGACTGTCAGAGGTCAAAGTTAACCGTACCATGTGTATGATTGAATACTCTCAAATATATTTGGATACTTTAGCTTTCTCAGACTTCGCTCTAATCGTAGAAGTTCACCGTCACAGTCATTAAAAATCCTTACAAAGTTCCTTTGATAAGAAATAACGATGTGCTAATCTGCGCTAGCTTAGTTTGCTCTGCTGATGGAGCAGGTTACTGGTCGCAACTGCAGGATCTTCTCATGATTGTTTAGCTTGACATGCTTCATGTCCGGACACTGTTAAGTGCCTTAGTTAACCGCAGACAGACGCTTGAGAAGAACGGTAAGAAGCAACAACAGCCGTCCAGCTGCGGATTTGTCACTTCCTGTGCTGTTTCACGATTGTTGGCAGTACCATCTCCTCTTCTTGTGTACTAAATGTATTTAAAGCCTCATAACGCTGTAACAGTGAACTAGAAAAATAACACACACCAGACAAGAGAGATAACGGGAGATGAGGGCATAGATATAAAATAAAATATTCAGTTTCTCTTCGCAGTTGGGGTTTTGAAGTTCTTGTGCACAATGAGTGAAGGATCCACTGGTCAACCGACAGCAAAGCTGTTGAAAAGGGAAAATGAAGAGAACGAGGACTCTGCTGAGAGAGCCGCTAAAAGAGTGAAAGCAGATGGAGAACACACTGAAAATGACAAGAAATATCCTAAGAAAAAAGTGGTTCTCCTCCTTGCATACTCTGGGAAGGGATATTATGGCATGCAGGTATGTTTTGTGACCAAGCGCTCTTTGTTTTGTGTCTCAGTACCACATGCTCTTCTTAATTTTAAATGTATTTACTTCTATAAATGTTCTCACTTTTCAGAGAAATCCTGGAAACTCTCAGTTTAGGACCATTGAAGATGATCTGGTTGCTGCTCTTATTAAAGCTGGTTGCATTCCTGAAGGCCATGGAGATGACATGAAGAAGATGTCTTTTCAAAGATGTGCCAGGACAGACAAAGTATGTGTTCACAGACAGATTGTAATACAATGAGCGACTTAGAAAATTTAAAAAAAAAGAAGGGAAGATCTACGGAGACAGTCACAATTTTAATTTGAGTTTTCCTTTGTAAACCATCTGCATTCTTGTTGTTGCTCATTATACTTATGTTAAAGAATATTATTAAAGACCGTTAAAGAGATTGTTCATGATGCGCATATTTATGTGCTGCATGTGAGCTGGTGGTTTGCAATTTTTTTTATGATAATATAAAATGCCATGAAAAGATTTTCATGGTTTATTTACATATTCATTAGTATGTCTCTAACAAACTTTATTCTTGATTGTTACTTGAATTTGTTTAGGGTGTGTCTGCGGCTGGTCAAGTAGTGTCTCTGAAGATATGGTTGATTGATGACATCATTGAAAAAATCAATGAAAATTTACCTCCACAGATCAGAGTGCTTGGTGAGATGCTGATGCTAAGAATCTTTTAAAATATTAGTATTTTGAATTACAGGTCATTATTTATTATATATATTTTACAATAAATCCTAAAGGATTTTTTTTTCCTTGCTTGTGTATCTGCAGGACTCAAACGGGTGACACAGGGCTTTAATTCCAAGAACAACTGCGACGCTCGCACCTACTCCTATATGCTTCCGACAGCAGCCTTTTCCCCAAAAGACTACGATACTGGGAATATAGCAGCATTTCGTCTGGAACAAGAGACACTTCAGAAAGTGAACCGGCTTTTTGCCCTCTACAAAGGCACCCACAACTTCCACAACTTCACCTCCCAAAAGGCTCCAAATGACCCCAGTGCCCGTCGCTACATTACAGAGATGTCCTGCGGAGAGCCTTTCATCCGCAGCAACTATGAGTTTGCCGTGATCACTGTGCGAGGTCAGAGCTTTATGTTGCACCAAATTCGCAAGATGATTGGTCTTGTTATTGCAGTTATTAAGGGCTATGCAAAGGAGGCTGTGATAGAGCGGAGCTGGGGACAGCAGAAGGTAGATGTTCCCGAAAGCTCCGGGACTTGGGCTGGTTCTTGAAATGGTTCACTTCGACCGGTACAACAAACGCTTCGGAGGGGATGGCGTGCATGAGCGGCTGGAGTGGGATTGTGAGAAAGAGGCAGTCAAGGTCTTTAAGGAGGCTCACATCTACCCCACCATTGTCGAGACAGAGTGCCAGGAAGGCTCCATGGTCAGCTGGATGTCCACTCTTCCCATCCATGATTTTGAAGCCACAGCCTCTGGAACGCAAGAGAGTAAGGAGCAAAAACAGGTATCTGGAATTTTTTTTTTTTTTTTTTACATGATGTTCATCATTGAAACATTGAAAATAAATATTCAAAACTCAGTTACATATTGTAATACACTATTTCTCCCCCTTTTTCTCAGGACAATGCAGATGAAGGGAATGACTCTGATTAGGCCACTGTATCGGCAGGGGAAGAAGACATTGTCTCATCAAAACACTTTCTGCTTCCAGTTTTTTTTTTTTTTTTTAAGTAGGATTTAACATTTCTCACCCACAATTGTTATTAACAAACAAGTTAATAAAATCCTTGGTTCTTTATGGCAACCTGATTGTTTACTGTCATTTAATTCACGGTGAAATTAATGTAGATGCATGGTTAGTTAGTCTGATGATGCTACTGCAATATATCTGCTTTAACATCAACTGTTTATCTCCTGTAAGATGATTGGCAACATTTAAAATTCACATATGAGGAGGAAGAAATGCTGCTCATCCATATATCAGTTGTCTAATTTATCACTTAATTTTCTATTTTTCATCTCATTCCAAATGGTGAAGATGGATTAAGCAATCAAATGGGACTTTTATTTAAAAAAAAAAAAAAAAGTGTATACGTGTGTGTGTGTGTGTGTGAGAGAGAGAGTACCAAGTCTGAAATAACTTTTTGTTGAGTGTTGTTGCATCATAGACCTGAATCATAGACCTTGTCCAGCCTCTTCATCTTCTGACTTCCCATTGTGCTGATTTTGTTGTATTTTGGAAGTGGGTGGCACAAAGCTTTTGGACAGATCTCAAGAGGCACATCCTGCAAAAGAGGAGGTTGAAGTGGACCTGAGTACCTCACTCAACTCCATAAAACCAACTGCTATTGAGTTATAGACATGGTTGAAAGGGTAACTTTTGTAATGCATCTCTGGCATTTTGACTAAAGTCCCAACTGACATTGTTAATAGTACTGAAAGAAATTGTGTTTACTTGTGAAAAGAGTGCATAATATGTCTCCTTTAATGTCTTTAAAAAAACGAAACGAAAAAACAGATTTCCTTATGAGTGCAGCTGAATGTCGTCAAACGTGGGTACTTTTAAAGATAATGAAACGACGATGTGTACATCGTTGTACGTAGTGCAATGACATGTGAATGGAACTTCACTTTCCAATCAGAAGAGCTCGCATGAGCGTTTTGGAGCCGTGCTGCGTTCAACAACCAATGGCTTAAACATTGTCGGACTATCCCCGACAACAGTTGACATAGGATGTAAAATGTGTATGTTTTGTGTGGCTGCGTTCCTGTTTTCCGAAATTCTCTCCATCCATTATTCATACCAGTTTAGTCCTGTGCAGACTCACGTGGAGTCTATCCCAGCTTAAAATTAATTCCGTTTTCCCGAAATATTAGTTTAAATTAATAGAAGTGGGATTGACTATTATCCAGAGGTCGCCGCGAACGCCACATTACGTCAGTAGACATGGCGCCGGCCAAGAAACGAAGCGTGAGCTCGCTAAAAACACCAGGGACAGAAGATAAAAACAGCTAAAATCGATATAGACGGCATTGTTGACCGAATACACGAAAGCAAAAAGAATGCCAACGACGTCTTTGATATCCTCGAGTTCCTTCAGGTATAAATTGAAAGCAGTGAACACATGTTTTCACCACACACTGAACACACGCTGTTACTGTACTGTTAGCATTTCTGTGAACGTGCTTGTGTTCTCGATCTCTGTTTACAGTCAGACAAACACAAGGATGTTATCAATTCTATCAACGCGTGCGAAAAACTGTTTTGCACATTGTTGGAGAGAAAAGACCTGTATAGGGGAAATCTTCCCCTCAGAAGAGGAGGCGTTGAGCGGTGAGTTTCTACCGATGGGATTAAAAGCGAGGCTGTTGAGACAACATCTTGGTTTCGATCCGAAACTGGCGATGTTTTTAGGAAAACTCCAAACTACAGTTTGTTTAAAGGAACTTAGACGGTTTTACACAAACAGAACTCTGGAACCTATGGACAACCTTACAGAACATTGCTTAAACCAATCCCTGAAGGGAATGTGCCTTATTAAAAACCTGCTTGAATAAGAGTTGGAAAGTTCTCAGTCTCCTTAATGAGCTTTTGTTTGACGTTCCTTGAAGGATAAATTGTCTGCTGTGATTATTTGCAAGCTGAAACTGTGGCTGTGAGTTATATTGTCCATATACCCTCGGTTGTTCCAGGACAGCTGAGTGCTGAGGAGAAAGTACCAGATCTTCATGCGACACCGGTACAACAGCTGTGTGGAGATCCTGCTCGAGCATCTCAACCACGAACAGCATGAAGTCAAGGTGAGTTTGTTTACAAAACAACAACAGACAGACAGACAAACAAACCAAAAACATTTCTGCATATCAAAGAAGTCCTGCTATGATTTTTGGGGTTTTCACTTGAGTGTCCTGCATAGCATTTTTGTACCAACTGTAACAAATCTGGTCAAAGCCCACACATAATGGAATCATTCAGAATACCTTGTTGGTAGTTAAATTGGGGGAGAGAAAAACTTTTTTTTTTAAATCTTCATCATCATGTAACACATTTGCATACTATGATACTTTTTGCCGCACTTTAAAGTATGCTTGAGTAAGATGCAGCCCCTAGAGTGACCATCCCTGTCTGGCCCTCCTTAAATCAAATTGATTCAAAACAACTCATTAAAAAAACAGCTTTTTGGTTAAAGATTCTTCAGGTTATTGAAAACAAAGTCGAGATTTTATATTATTTAATTTGACTTAACGTTCAGACTGGGGTAATAACTTTCTGCAATGACGGGTCAGTAATGCGGTGATTTTAAAAGCAGAACCTCAGTTGAAATAAATGCAGGAGAAAAGTTGCTGTGACTTTATTCACTATTTGTCTTTAAGTATTGAGTTGCTGGCAGTAATTTTGATCAGTCAAATGAGTATCGTTGTATTCACAAGACATTTTCCAGCCTGCTAACTAGAGCACAAACTTATCACTGGTGTGACAAGAAAAAATCCTCAAAAAAATATAACAACTGAAGACTCATGCAGAAAATCTTTATAGAACAGTCCAGTATTCACAAAATTAGTTAAAAAAAAAAAAAAAAAAAAAAGGCTTAACCGCTAAACTGCACCCATGTTTTATATTTTTTCAATTTTGGCTGGTACAAGTACCACTATCAGTTTTTAATTTTTACATGCCATTATACTGTGCTTAAAGTCCCAGTTTTAACTTTGACTGAATTTTTAATAAATGTGTGAAAACAGGAAAGTGCCTTGTGCTGCTTGATGAAATTTGCAGCGGGAGAAGGACAACATCCACTGGAGGACTTGGACTGGAGCGAACATTACAGCTTCCCAAGGGATCTGATCCAGGTCGAATGCAAATAACAAATATGTGTTGTTTTGTGTGGATGTATGATTTTTAATGTTAATAGCCAAAGCAAAAAGCTAGGTTGTTGACTTTATTGTCCTCATAAGAGAAACAAAACAAAAACTTTGTAATCAGTGGCTTGGCAGCTTGTGATGTTTCTGTTTTCTTTTGCTGTCAGGCAGTGGTAGACAACCTGCTGTCTAAGACCACAGACAACTCCCTGCTGATCTCCAGGTTCCAGGAGTTCCTTGAGATGGAGGACTTGCGCTACTATGTAATTAGCTCCATCCGGGAGAACGTAGGCAAAGTCATGGAGAAGAACAAAGGGGTGGGGAAACTTGTCTCTTGTGCTTTAGCTGCACATATTTACTCTGACGCTTTTTTGTGTGTTTTATATTATTTGTTGTGCTAATGTTGTTTGTTTGTTCCCCTTAGGCTGTAATGCTCATGTATCAGAACAATGTGTTCACACTCATGTCCAACATCAGCATGCCAAGCCAGGAATCAGAGCTGACCAACTTCATGGTCAAACAGGAAGGTGAGGGCTTTTATGTTTCCTGGATGTCAGAAAGCAACTGTCACACATGACGTCTCTGATGTCATTTTGCTTAATTTTCTGAGACTCAAATATAAATCATTAGTTGTTTCTTTTTAGCCAAGCATGAAGACTGGAAAGCCTCTAAACTGAATGTAAGTTAAATCTATTATTCACATTTTTTCCCCCAACTCAAATGGATAGTTTTAAATGTTCTACTTTCCTTTACAGGACCACAAGCGTGCCTTTGAAAGGATGTGGCTGGGCTTTCTCAAATATAAAGTAAATGGCAAGATTTCATGATGATTTAGTATATGATTTAATTTATCTCTTACTAACACACACAGTCTCATTGTTTTTTTTTTTTTTTTAAATGTCTCTGTTGTAGTTGCCAACCAGCATGTATAAAAAGGTTCTGGTGATCCTTCACGACTCAATTTTGCCACACATGAACAAACCCACACTCATGATCGACTTTTTGACTGCTGCGTATGAAGTTGGTAAGTTGTGAACGTACCTCTGTTGTAGCAGTACTCTAGTGACAAAATGTGAGCCGACAATGAATTTTAATCTTTTTTTTTTTTTTTTTTTTTTTTTTTTACCCAACGTGGAAGCATTTTCCCATCTTGTCTCTAGAATGTGATAATTTTGTAAGGCAAGGCCACACAGTGGTAAATTGTGGGTAAATCCTAAGCAGAGCTTGACTCCTTTTTGTTTTTATAATGTAAGTTTGAGGACTTACATTATGAAATTTAGTTCTGATGTGTTGAATCCCCCCCGCAGATGAAATACCTGTCTTAATTCTGCTAGATTGTTAAAAAAAAATAAAACAACAGTCATCAAGATCTGATATCAGCAGTTTTGCTGTCTTCCCCAAGTGTCCTGCAAACTGCAGAAAATATTCACAAGACATGCTAGTATATTTTCTCCAGTGGAAATGGGTACTCTCATCATTCTCCCCAGTCAAATAACTAGTAGTTCAGAGGTATTTATCTGTTCAAGCTCATGTCTGTAGTGATGAAACATGACGTGTGTTGGGTTTATTAATCATGCCATTAATCTGAGGTTGAGGCTTGTTGGCCCCACAGATTGAACGGATGCTACTGTTCCCCTTTGGAAAGTCACATAGACAAAGTTGTGTCATTTAGCAACTGTTTTTGTTTTATTTCATTGATAGCTAAGCATTTCATGTGTTTTCTTGAACTTTGACATTCTATATGTAAAGTTGCAAGTATACAAGACTTTGTAAAGAGTTTGTAAGTTGTCTACTTTTATTGAACAGGCGGGGCAATCAGTCTGCTGGCCCTCAATGGCCTTTTTGTGCTCATTCATCAACACAACCTGTGAGTATCATGGAAACATCCTAATGTGGTTACCTTTGATTGTTGCAAGAATAACTAATTTTTTAAAGAGATTTTATCTGGGGACTGTCTTTAATTTACAACAGCAGCAGGAAATACATGTTAATTGATCATAAAACACTGTGTGTGTGTCTCTGTGTTTACAGAGATTATCCTGATTTCTATAAGAAATTGTATAATCTTCTTGAACCATCCGTTTTCCATGTAAAAGTACAAAGCCCGCTTTTTTCATTTAGCCAACATCTTCCTCAGTTCCAGGTAAGATCATTCGTGCCTGCATTCCTTTTTAATTGCTTATTTTTCAGCCACATTGTATGACGGGAGAACACAACGTGCGTTGTTTGTGCTCGTTTCTAGCCACCTGCCAGTTTACTTGGTGGCTGCGTTTGCCAAACGCCTGGCTCGTCTGGCTCTCACAGCTCCGCCCACAGCCCTTCTCATGGTGCTGCCCTTCATCTATAACCTGATCCGTCGCCACCCTTCCTGCAGAATCCTGATTCACAAGCCCAGCACAGAAGATGGTGAGTGGTGGTCCGATGTGCGTTTGTGGCTGCTGTTGACTCTACAGCAGTTCTAGACGTGGGTCCGGTCAAAATCATACTAAGATTCAAAGCAGTTCGTAGGAATTTTGTGATGTGCAATTTGATATGTACTTTATATGTTTCTATTTTTGCTTCTTTTCGTAATGATAGAGCTGCTTGAGGATCCGTATGTAATGGATGAAGAAGATCCTGCTCATTGTCGTGCCTTAGAGAGCAGCCTGTGGGAAATTAAGGTGAGTGTGTGAGTCACAAATTCACATATTAGTCATCTGTGACACTGATGACAGCTAAAGTTGTTTTTACATTTTCCCGTTTTCATTTGGGAAAGTAAGATGAATAAGTGTAAGACTACTGAAAGTCCTATTTAGTGGAAACAAATAATATTATTGTGTCCTGTTTTGTAGACGCTGCAGAAGCATTACCATCCAGATGTGGCCAAAGTTGCAATGTTGCTTAACACGCCCCTATCAGAGCAAGAGGATGACATCGATGAGGCGCTAGAGATAACAACATATATGAGGTGATGGGATTTTTCCATATGAACTTTCCTTTTGTCTCTTTTGTTTAATAGAACTGTTTTAGACCAACATAGTATTGGCTGTCAGTGTATATAAACTGAAGGGAAATTAACCTGCAAAACACATATAAAGCATCTATCATGAATAATTATCCCAATTCCTTGTCCACAGTTGATGGAGAAAGACCTGAAGCAGTCTCAGATCAAAAGTGTCCCTCTGGAGTTTGAAACGGCATCACGGTTACTGAAAGGAGGGGGAGACGTGTTAGGACAGCACTTTTGTCTGGTTTCAAATGAATAAAAACAACTCACTGGATTCACTGCAATTTTTTTTTTTTTTTTTTTTTTTAAACAGTTTTCAAAAGTCCTAATTTAAAGTGAAACCTGAAGAGTTGAGACTCTATCAGGAGCATGGACAGACTGGAAAATTTGAAGAAAGTTGAAAAAAGTTTTGCAAATTCATTTTCTGTCTTTCTTTTTTCCCCCTTCTTTTTTAAATCAACAACATTAGACTTAAACTTTTTTTATTCATTGTTTTGGCAGCGAGTTGTGTTTTAAATTGTTTTTTCTTTTAACCCATGTCTGTCAATAAATGGGTATAATGTATAACCATTGTACTTGTATTAAAAGAAAAACAAAAAAATTGAAGTAATGGATTATTTAATAACCCATTCTTTTTTGATTTTGAGCTTTACAATTTTGAAATTTTGAGCTTTACAATACTTTGTATCGACAACTGCCACAGTACACGGAGGCTAATTGTCAAACACATTTGTACATGAAACAAGACCGCATACAAGACTTGTTTAACGGTAAGAAAACTGATTGGAAAACCACAATTTTGCCTTTAAATGACTGCAGTGTGTATATATGTATGTATATATATATATATGAGAGAGAGTTGTATTTTAGTAAAATGGTTGAAAAGTCCAAAATGTTCTCTAAGCTAAATGTTGCTAACAGGTTTACGTCATTTTCAACCCACTGTTTGTACAAAATATTACAGATAAAGATGTTATCGATTACATTTTTTGGAGGTTCTGCTCAGTTTACGTATAAAACAACCAAAACACAGAAGTTTACTTGCTTTTAAAATTGCTCCTTCATCCTACTTTCTACTAAAAAAGGAGATAAAAAAAAAAAAGCCTCGAGAAAATAAACGTATGGAAGCTAATCGTACGATTGGGCATAACATTATTTCAACATTATTTCTTCAAATAACAGTAAAATCCTGACATCAAGTGCGAATATTATTTTATATACACTCATATATAGTGTTAATTTTGGTCCTCATCCAGGGAGGCAGTCGTACAGAGCACCTTGATTTCAATGTTTTAAATTAATATTTTCTTCAACTTAATAGTGGAATATTGGAAACGTGTGATTCGCATGTGAGAAAATATATAAAGCCAGAAAACGAGCTTTTAATTTCAAGTCGTGAAAGTTAATGTGCAGAAGAGAAAATGTTCACAATTTCTTCTACAGACAGACCTTTTCTATGTAACTGTTTTTTATGAGTGATTAAAAGGAAAATTAACATTAGTTTTCTTTTTACCTCCAGAGTCCTGAAATAAGAATTCAGATGAGCAGTAATCTTTTGTCTGCTGTGTTTTTTAAAGTGTTTTCTGGCCCTGAGTTAGAATTCGTTCAGAGATTTCAGTTAATAACACACATTTACAGTCCTGGACTCCTGAAAATGCTGTCAGGGCATCATAATTGGCATTTTATGTGATACCATTGATACCTTATTATATCAAATTAGCCATGATTTGCGCAGGTGAGACACTGGCATTATGCCCCCTCCCATCTCCTGCTCACATTTTGTCCTCTCCTTAATTGTACCATATGGTCACACAGCAGGCATCCCTGCATCACACAGTGAGAGAAAACTCTGAATCATAACTGATTTTTATTCAGAAGAGCAAGTCAAACCATCTATCCAGCGATGGATCTGCAGACAGCCACACCTGCGACCAGCACCAGGACATATCTGAAAGCATGGAGGAGGCTTCCGACTATGACGTGAATCCCTACCATTTTTAATTTGTGCTCCCTTGTAATCTTACTTTCGATCGGCTTGGTTACAAAGGACAACAGATACACAGCACAGGACTGTGAAAGTGATAAGACTGCTGTGACAAGAATGAGAAACTGACGACCATATTTCAAGTGGGTAAGAGCACTGGCAGTTATTTCCAAGTGACTTTTTATTTGTAACAGCACTTCGTCTCACATTCACTGTGTCATAATGCCTTTCAGGTCCAAGTTATACCTTCTCCAGCTGCTGAAACTCTTTCGCTGGAGCAGGTCTCAAAATATATCCGCAGCCGTCTTTGTTGAATATTACTTTCAAAACTGAATGACATGATATCTGGACGCCCTTCAAGTAGTTTGTAAATACTCTTTATGTCAGAAAAATAACTATGTGAACAGTGCAACAAACAAGATTTTTTTTTTCTTTCAGAATCAACACCTGAAGTAAAGTAGCAGGATTGTGAAATGAATAAAAAGTCAGTAGATTAACAGAAACATGGGAGATCTCAATTCAGGTTTATTTGATGATGTGGGTGCACTTCTCTCTTCTCAGCTGATAATTTTCTGGTAGACATGGTCTGGCATCACAGAAGGTCCATAGAGATCTTGGCAAGTTTCAGATATTCCTGGATAAACCTATAGGACTCCAGATCACTGTGTTCTCTTGTTTTCTTTGTCATCCTCCACAATCCTCTATGAGGAAATAGACGCTGTCCAAGGTGAGTCAGCACAAATCTGTTTGAGCATTTGGCTGACGCTCTAAAACAGATGGGGTGGTGGGGTAGGGGGGCAAAAAGAAGAAACCATTGTGTTTTACAATGCTTTTCTACTAACAAAATGTTGTTTGCCATTTTATTTGCTGACATTTTGTTCTTATATTAACAATAAAGGTCTCCTTTTGAGAGTCACTAATGAAAAAGTTTTTTTTTTAATTGTTATTTTAAAGAAACTGGAATCAGAGCATTTATTGTGATACAGTTAAACCTACTGAGTCACAAGCATCATCAACCTTCTCAGGCCTACGCGTGGTCTGTCGTGGTATTGCTGTAAATACAGAGATCCTGCACGTCAGTGAGCGTTGGCATAAAGGTACAAAGCAGGTCAAGATAAATAGGGATTTATCGCCTCTTGATAAAAGCTAATGGATTTTTCAGAGCTCTGCCTGCCATCATGTTGTGACAAAGTAATCCTCTCTTACATAACTGAGTGGATTTCTCTTTTTTCTTACCAAAAATGCTCATACATATGTACACATCGAACACACCTGTCAGCAATTACAAATGAATGCTGAAAAACTGAAAATAATGTTGAATAGAAAAAATGATTCTATTTTCAGTCTGTGGCTGATCCTCTCAGAGACTGATGATGAACCTAATAAAAATGAATAAAGACTGTCAAGCAAGGAATGAAACATTAATTAATTAGGACAGTGAAAGATGATTAAGGAAAATCAAAGCAAGTGCCAAAAGCTCTTCTAGATTTAGAACTATTTCAGTACAACAAATGCTTTTTAATGATGTTAACATTTTTTTTAAGTGAACCACGTGAGAATAACTGATAATGAAACAAAATTAGAATAGAAAATTGTTATTTCAGTAAAAATCCATCCATTCATTTATTTTTGGGTACAACCTGCCAGGGTGACCAGTCAATCCACAAAGAAGCAAATAAGACAAACTAATAGTTATGAACTATGCCTTCCCCTTTACTTTGATAGTGTAAAAGATTGAAAATAAATGAGGAATCTTGCTTAGAATATTAAGGAAGTCTGTCAATTTGATGAAAAAAAAAAATCAAAAGTTAAAAAAGACAATGAAAAACTTACAGTGCATTGAACCATTAACTCAGTGTTAGGTAAAATATCTGATGCATAAATATTTGAAAAAAAAAAACCCAAACATGTTTATTCAGGACTTTGCTGGTGGAACTTGAATTTTTTTTTTGGCTGGAATGATTAGTAGATGTAGTGTGTGCATCTTTGTAATGTCTCCTTGTGGTACATTTACTGTAGTGAAAATACAAAATACCATCGGTCTTTTGGTATGAGTTCACTGGTTGCCTTAAGGTCCTCCTAGTCTGCTGTCTGAATTAAAGACATACAAAAGGAGATCATAAAAGCAAACAAAAAGTAAAAAAAACAATTTACTGATTTCTTAAGAGTTTGTTTGACAATCTTTGTTCCAGGTAGAGCGAATGTTTGTGCAGAATCATTCACTTGTTTTATGTTTTTTTTGTAGATATTTTCACCCGACTAGTGCTGAATCCACCATATAACCACAAGTAAAACCTAGATTATATGTTTTTACCAAAGATGCGTGATGTTTCCAAACAATTTGTATGAATCTTCTGCAGTTTTTGAGGTTATGCATTTGTGCGTGTTTGTTTTTATAGAGGTGGAAAGCATGAGGTTCATTTCATTTATTCATAATGGAATCTCTGGATGCTTTCGCAGGTGATAATGAAGGATCACGCATCCAAAGCAAAGGTGGAGGATCTGTTGAGGCAGTCTCATATGGAGTTAAAGTGGATCCAGCGACAGCTGGCTATGATTGCTGCCAGAAACATACACCATCACCATCTACACATCAAGGGCAAGGTAATGTTTTACTTCAGTCTGTAGCAAAGGTAAAACCCCCTAAGGGGACATTAGTCTCATCTTAGTCCAGGATAAATGGGATTTTCACTTTAAATATGTTATTTGATGTGTTATTGATGTGTTATTTGAAATTAAGTCTATGATTGTTGAAGCTACCAAACTACACAGATACTTGAGAGAGGAGTATCATGTTTCATATTTTCAAAACCTAGGCATTTGCACTGTTAGCAGTCTTTGACAAACAAATGCTTGATGGTAAGGGGAATGCTAACATGCCAGAAATATATATAATATCCTCCAAAATGAAAACCATTGTCGATGTTTCTGGGATCTGAAGCACCTGGGAAGTACCATCACACAGTAGAATCGTGTATTGTAGTCGGTTCGATTCAGTATTCTTGATCTTTTTTGGAAGATGTGGGTATCATGTGTTCCGTTCCAGAGACAAATTTTCCCTTTATTTACCCAGGAAGTCCCACTGAGATCAGAAATGATCTGTTCTGTGCAGAAGAAGGCAGAACAAAAAGTTATCTTAAGTTTTCTAAACCAAGCACGACAACATGTAACAAAACAATGCTATCAATGTGTAACCCTTGTAATGTAATCACAATTGTTGTTTTGTTTACGTTATTGCAAAATACACTTTGTCATTGGTCATGTAATAATTTTATTTATTTTTTTATTCACTTTTTGTAACTTACCCAACGCGGATAAATGTACGCCAGGTTGTCTGCCAGCCTCAATCAGCTGTGCCACTTCTCCTTCAGACAGGCATCACACTATCAAACAGATTTGGCAACAAGAGAAGATGTGTTTCTAACACATTTCAGTATCTAAAACGAAGTTGAGAAAAAGGCTGGGATGTGATGTTCCCTAAAGGCTAAGGTTAAATGAAACTTAGCTTTCAGCTATTTGGATATTTAAAGGGGTCATTGCCTATTTCTGCCCAATCCAGTTTCCATCTGTTCCTGAGCCTCTGTCTCACAGGGCTTCATGTCAGGCCTGGAAACCAATTCACTGCGAGTAATGCGTATACAGTAATGATGGCAACAGACAGTGAGCAAGTGTTGCTAGGCAACAGAGTGGAATGGAGCGTACTTTCTGCTTCCTCTTTTCACTCACGCACACTTGGTGTCTTTTTCTGTCAGCCCTCTCTTCTGTCCTGTGCCTCTGCCTCAGTGTTAAACAGAAAATGGATGTGGACAGAATACACTCAGTGCCTGCTGCTGATGTAACCTCACTAAAACCACCACGCTGATTTAATTTGAGCCCTCTCAGGGATTTAGAGGAGGTGAAGAGGGAAAAGGTATGCTTGTGCTTTTTTTTTTTTCAAATAAATTGCAGAATAGGGAGACATATACACATCTAAAGTGCCTTAAACTTCCACAGTAAATGTTTAATGTATGCACATCTAGGGATGGGGGAACATGTATTTAATTTATATCTGGTAGCCAGAGAGAAAACCATTATATTCTGTTTTTTAAAATGTCTACAAAATGAAGCGATCTCTGTTTGGGAACTGCATTTAGAGAAAAAAATGCCTGTCTATGATGTAATAATTTAGGCATCACTGCTTAGCAGATTTACACATCCCATTTAAGTGAAAGCTGCCATGTGCAATGGTGTTTTTGGCCAGTTAAACAGAGAGTACACATGGAGGAGAGAGGGGAGTTTACAGCATGGCTGGGTTATGGAGCTGAAATCATTAATACATTTAGGGCTGAGACTGTGGGAGTGTGTGTGAGAGATTCCCAGCTCGGCAGCTGTTTTTGGTCTTGCCATTAGGGTGATACATCTAGCCAACTACCACTGCATGCAGCCAAAGGAAACTGTTAAAGCTGCAGGAAAGCACACTGCACTCACGCGTTCGTACACCGGTCATAGACATATATGTACATGGACAGCTCGTCGCTTCCTTTGCTGCCAGTTTGTGATGTGATTGAAAGGGAGGAGAGTCATTTTGGGACCAAGGGGAATTACCATTAAGGTAGGGGCATTATAATAGCTCTCTGCAAATATTAATGTAGATCTGCACACTGGTGTTCTTGCCAGTTTTATTTTCTTTTTCTTTTTTTTGATTAGTAGATAATGTTGATTTTTTTTCTGATGTTACTCTATTTATCATGTGTTTTTGGGCAAAATGTGTATTTATGTTTCCTCTAAAGACCAGTGATTTAGTAGACTTTAGATGATTGACAACTTTAAAATCATTCATTCAGTGCACCTTTTTGGTTTGCTGTTGACAGAAAATTCTCAGTAGCAACCCATAATGTTCACTTATCTTAAAAAAAAGAAATGAGCTTTTAATTCTCTGTCAGCACTTTGTCTAATGGCGCTTTCATGATTTTAAGCCTAATTTGCGAGCTCATTAATAGGTCGCTTTTAGCAGGCTTTAAGCCAGAGTCGTCCAGCCGTATTTTGGACGTACTATTTTAAAAAAAAAATGGACAGTTTAAATTTTTAACTGCACAGCCTAAAAATATTTAACTTTGAACTTTGGCAGTTGACCATGCAGACCACTGTCGTTTTTTGTATTTTAACCTTTTAAAAAAAAATAGGTTTTAGCAGGTAACAGAGTGTTATTTTGGACGTACTATTTTAAAAAAAAAATGGACAGTTTAAATTTTTAACTGCACAGCCTAAAAATATTTAACTTTGAACTTTGGCAGTAAGGCATGACCATCAAGGGCATGGCACAATAAACATATACACTGTCACACGAAGGGTTTTAGGACCCTGTAGCTGGGAGCTCCGGAGCAGCCGGAGGCCGGGCTTTTTAGCGTTGAGCGTGATGAGGTACTTATTTTTTTCTTTATATAAAATGAATGGAATCACGATATTTTGAAAAATTTTTTGCTGAATAAATTCTCCTCAGCTTCAGTGCAGCGTCCGTTCTGTTCTGGGAACCTGTATTTTAATTTGTAGTGCTGTTTTTGTGTTAAGGATAGCCTGTCTCTTCTCGACTATGGAGCCCCGTTTGGGTCATAATTCAATGAATAAATGAGTCTATTATTATGAAATACAGGCGTTTATTATTATGAAATGTTTCCCATTATTATGAAATGCATGTTTATTATTATGAAATATTTTCCATTATTATGATAATGGTTTCGTTTTCCATAAGAATGAGCTTTTACATAATAATGCTTTCGTTTTTCATAAGAATGAGCTTTTACATAGTAATGGGTTTGTTTTTCATAAGAATGATTTGTGTGTCAATCACAGCAGAGAGGGCGGAGCCATTTATGTGATTGGCTGCTCTTTCATTCAGGCATAAGCAACAGAACAGTGAATATCGATAGTGGGCGAGAGGTGCAATGTATATACTCCAGGGCAGTAGGTGGCAGAATGCACCTCAGTTTACGGTTAAAAGTTGACATCGACTGAGAAACGTCAAGGTTTCCCGTAGCTCAGTCCAAGCTGCCATAGCTACAATCGGACTATAGGAGCGCACCTTGATGACGCCACGTCCTGCTGCTAACAAGACCTCACAGCCAAAACTAGTCGATGTCAGAGCGTAGAATGGAGAACATCAGCTAATGAGCGTGCAGGTCAACCACTGGTCCTGCCCAGTGGCAAAATGTCATTATTATGTAAAAGCTCATTCTTATGAAAAAGGAAGCAATTATGTAAAAACTCATTCTTAGATAAAACAGCAATTCTGAAATAGACTGTTATACATTAAACTAAGATTAAATAATAATAAAAATATATTTCATAATAATTACATTTTTTTCATAATAATGGGAAATATTTCATAATAATGGATATGTATTTTATAATAATAAATGCCTGCATTTCATAATAATCGACTCATTTATTCATTGAATTATGACCCAAACGGGGCTTCATACTCGACCTGTCTCTCACATATTATATTTCCTTGTGCCCTCCCAAATAATCGTGCCCCTGAGACTTTAATGATATCTAAATGAAGCTAACCCTTAGGATTCTCTCTCTCCCCATATATGTAAAACTGGACAAGTATCCAGTGAGATGATCTATAGGTTTGCACAGAGAGACAGAACTTTTGAAGACTCTTTTTGCTCAAACTGCGCGGCGCTCCATGGGTCCGTGGCTGAACTCCCTGCAACAAGAAGTCCTGTTTGAATGCCGCCAGCAGCTGTGGGAGAACACGAGACAAGTCATGGTCCTCCATCTTGGAGCCCTCTTGCTCCATGGTGGAGCTCCCTGATTGGCCTCCAGAGAGGCACACGGAGAAGCTTCGCTCGGACCTGTCTTTGCAAATGTTGTTTTGGTGGCAATGTGAAATGACTTATGTTGTTAGCACGTTTAAACTAAGCTTAGTCCTCAGACCCTTGATACTGTAGTCTTGGGGTCAAAATAAAGTCCTCTGGGAGTGATTTGCAAAGTGCCTGAGAGCATTTATTAGGTGTTCATCAGTGTTGCCAGATGGGAAATGCTGAAGTATCATACAAGCAGCTTAAAATAATCATATTTTGAGTAAAATTATATTGTTTTTTTAATTTGCATTCTGACTTGGGCCACGACCATCTGCATCAATAACATTACCAGATCAATCACCAAAAAGGTCAGTTTTTGTAACTGGCACAACAATATAAATATTTAGTGGGCATTTATGCTGAATCTGATTCCAAATCAGTACAATAGTGAATCATAGTTGCAAATAAATTATTGTAGATTTGGGGATTTTTTTTCCATTTTTGATTGTACAGAGGTCAAAATTATCGTACAGATACGATAATTATTGTACATCTGGCAACACTGGTATTCATTGTCTCCTGCAGCAATAACAGTGACATACACAGATGTCATGCTAATGCTAAGCTATAGCTGAGACACTAGTCTGTGAAACTAAAAGTTATGCAATTATTTAATGATGGTTCAAATTTCAAAGTGATGAGTGGCAGAAGAGAACAGTGTCATAACGGGCAGTACAAAACATTTATTAAACTATGTGCTGCTTCACTGGACCCTTCAGGACCTGCGTTTTCACCCGTGCTGATGACTGATACTAAAGTTAGATGTGAGTCATATTAAAGAAACTGCAAAGGACACATAGACATAAGCATGGTTTGTTTTATTTTCAGCATCCGGCCTGCAGAATGGTATTTTATGTACAAATTGCACCAATGGGGTTAAAGCTGAGAATTTTTCCCCCATTCATGTGGCACATTGCACGTGTGTATCCAAGTTTGTGTGAAATTTTTTGAATGACTGATGTGTCGTCTAACACAAGTATGAGACGTCGTCAAGCCATTGCAGACAGCTGTCGGATATTTAACAGACATAAATCAGGAGGCCGAGGGAATTCCTATTTGAGCTACAGCCAGCAAGGCATCTGGCGAGGTCACTGTAGGGCTGGGCGATACCAGTAGTTTCTGTTTTGATCCAATACCAAGTAATACATGGGAAAGTATTCCAATATCTACACTAATATTTTTATAAGTCTTATTGTGTTCACAAGAACATAGTTATTTGTCATATTTATGTTGAAATTCCATCAAAATGTACATTAAAAATTTATTTTTAAGACATTTATTTTTTTCATTTCATTTCATTTCATTTCATTTCATTACTTGGTCTATAAAAAATAAACTTTTTTTTTCTTTTTTTTTTTTATACAAAAATGGACAAAATACAGTTTGTTCTGAAGCAGTAAAATAAATTCTGAACTGTTGATAGGCAAGAGACTCAGAGACGATACAATTCTTTCCCTTTTAATTATACTTTTTTTCCTAAGGTTTTACATGATCCTGTACGAGTGAGTTTAGGTCATTGTAATGAAGGGAGTCCTAAAAGAGAAATTCATGAAGCAAGCTGGGGATGCACGCAATTCACCATACCACAATACAAGCAGACAACTACTTTTTTCTATTACAAAAGATTTTTTACTTACCTTTAACTGTCCCTTTAGCAGTGACAATCTCTGCTACCCACTTGAACTGTTTCTTTCCTCCTTTGGGCCATTTTCAAATCACCGCCCTTGATTGCAACTGATATTCCAAGTGTTTTGTGGATGAAATTTACCCTGAATGTTTTGTTGACAAACTCTGGTTTTAGATGCCAGTTGAGTGATCAAGTTGCTCTTGGATAATGCGTGACCTTCCACTGGCATACATCAAGACTCCTGGTTACTTAATGGTGAACTGTGCAATCTGAACAGCCCAGCAAAGTGTTTTCAGAAAGCGGCCCAACGTTTTAGTGGATTAAAAATTAGTAATGATAAATTAAGCATTTTCTGCTATTAAATTATTACATCTTACATTATATATTCTATTATTCAGAGTTGGAAGTTGTAAATTCCAATTTGTTAGTGGGAACACCATTGAGTTTATCAATGGTGAAATTCGACAAATACAAAATCATTTTCAGTTTAATTCAGTTTACTTTACTTGTATAGCACAATTCACAGCAAAGTCATCTCAAGGCACTCCACATAGAAAGTGCTTAAAGTTTACAAAGTTAAATACAATCAAATTAAGTCCAAATCACATTCTAGTTCAGTCCAATTCATTGTAATTCATGATTATTACAATTCATTCCAGTTCATGAGCCAGTTCATTCCAGTTGAGTCTAAAATTCATAGAAAGCCAATTGGAAAAAAAAAAGACATGGTTTTAATGAGAGCTGTTTAACTGTATTTTTGTGGTATTCTGACAAAAGCAAATTACTGATATTTCATTAAGACCTCAGGAAATTGTGTCAACTTGTGAAAAAAAAACACATATTATGACTAATATTTTTATCATGAGCCAGTTTTACAGTGGTTCATAGTTATACATAAATACATAAGTGCAAGTGTTTCAGTCACACACCAGATGGCGATATGACAGTTGATTTAAGTTGTCCTCCTCCTTGTCTACTGTAAACAGGATCAATTTGTGATATTCTTGTAGCTTGGTTGGTTGTGCATGTACAACTTAACTACAATGTTGTTCATTCAAAGCAATGCCTCTACATTCCATCAAAGTGTCAGAGAATTCTGTTTTATAAAGGCTAGTTTAAAAATAATATACACATTAGTCTGTCATGAATTAAAATGAGTAGCTGTTAATTACAGGTAAAGGGGAGGGAAGCCTAACTATGCAGGGCATAAAACAGTAAAAGCCCCCATTACATAACTATATGTTGTATTATCTTAATAGCTACCCACATTAACGGTTACTCCAGCCTCCAGTTGTTCATCAGCTTTAAATAGATAATTCTAATTACTGTGTAGTTGTTAATGGTTTTCCCACCATTGGTGTACAAGCCAGAGAGTTAGATTTAAAAAAAAAAAAAAAAAGGGCCTCATTTGGTGTTTACATTAAATAGCATTCTTGTACTCAGTGGTGCTGTTAGAGGGATAACTTGGCTTTTTTTTTTTATCAGTTTGTTAGTGTGTTACTTTTATGATTCTTCTCTTTCTTTGTAAAAATAAATCCATGCACATCTCAAAGGCTCTCTGAAATATAAAGGTTAAGTTTAATGCAGAGGTTGAATGCTGATATACACTATAATTTGGTATTTTATATGAATTTGGTTAAATGGTCAATTTTAAACTGGTACTACATATATAATCCAACAGGCACTTTTATTTAAAGGCTCTAATACTGTGATTTTGCGCAGTATTTATTAACATGCAACTTAAGTAACCCTAAATATTAATTCTATTAAAAAAAAAAAAAAAAAAAACATGCTCAGCTTCAACAGAATTGCGCACTGATACTTTATAGTTCTGATGTCATAAAATCAGAAATTCTAGCTTTAGAAACTTTAAATTTTTACCTGATGAACTCATAGGTGGTGGATATCTGAGATAAAATACCTGGTCTCAATGATCTACCGCCACTTGTTATTAGTGATCGACCGATATGGGTTTTTCAGGACCGATACCGATTATTAGTAGTTAGAGGAGGCCGATAAAATTGGCCTAAAAAAATTGAATAATGCAAACACTGAACTTCACAGAAATGCCTAAAGCATGCTCATTGAATCACACAAATAGAAAATAATAGCTCCAGAAGTGCCTGAATTTCCTACACTCAGAAACATCTCTCATAAAGTTGAATAAAAGGTTAAATAAATAGCTCTCTGAAATTACAGAAAATACAGTAAAATTTAAATATAACTACAATGACTTGTCTTTGTTTTAAGTTCAAACACAACAAAAATACAGGGAGTTCTCAGGCTCAGCAGCACCTCTTGTAACATTAAATAAAAACTTAGACGATAGCGCCCTAAATTTTTTCACAATAAACAAAATAAAATTTCAGTATAACTGAAATAATTTAACTTTGTTTTAACTTGAAACAAAAACAAAAAGTGCAGGAGTTCTCAGGCTCTGCATTATCTCTAGTAAATGCAAATAAAAACTTGTTTCCAGAGATTTTATAAAGTAGCAGTATATAAAACAGCAGCATTTAGGATGCCTTAAGTTGATTTCATTATCAAATGTTATATTTTACCATGCGATAGCAAGGACCCTGTCATTCAAAACTGTGTTGCTACATTATTAATGATTAATATGACAAAGGCTACATAAAAAAGTATAATAGTTGTTTTGAGTGCAGTTAAACTCCTGACAGGACACAAACAGCCTTTCGGGCTTTAATGAGCTCACACAGTATTTAAAATGTTCCACCACTTTGTTCAGATAAATCATTTCTGAATTTTACTCTCATCTTCCCGTTCATTTTCAGATCATAGAACCAGAAAGCTCATAGCAACATTAGTAGTTGTGAGTTGTAGAGTTTTTCACGTGACTTTAACTACATACTAATCTCCACATTACATACCGTGATTTCCTATTGAGCGCACCTGAATATTCGGATCTCAAAATAAATACATGCAGTGACTCTGGTTACTTCTCTGACCGACATGTTCGATTGCCTTTAACTTAAAAGCTAAATCATATGCACTCCTTCATGTGTTTTCCATGATGAGGGTGTGTGCATGAAGCACAAAATGACTGATCTGAAGAATTTAGTGTGAGTGTGTTTGATTTAATTGAACAGTTTTATTGGTCCACTGTGACCGGTTCGGTAATTTCATTCTAACTGGGATAAACGTACTGACGGCATGAAGCTGGCCCGTAGAAATCTATACATTAGCCACATCGTTGTATAAGCTGTAGGGTTCAAAGTGTGAGAAAAAGTAACGGCTTACTGTCCGGAAAGTACGGTGTATTTCCCCCGTTGCTAATACAGAGTCTGCAGAGCGTTTAGAGCCAGATCGACCAACTAATTTTATGGTAAAAGCTAAGCAGCCTCCACCTTAGCGCTCCCTAAAACAAGTGAACTGAGTTTTTTATGCACTCTCTTAATCACACACACATGCTTTTCTATCATGGACTGTTTCCATGTCGATATTATCAGCAGTCTTCTTTTAAATAATTCACAGACATGTTGGGACGTAATACGAGTTAGCAGAGCTGCCGCTAAGGTTTACTCTGCTCTTACGTTATTCTGCTGCTCACTGTAACGTTAGTAGTAGTTGTGAGATGCAGAGTACTGGGATGTTTATTACAATTTCGGAAGAGCTTTCTGCATTTACCTTTGACACGTGTTTTCTGTCCGGAGCTTCTCACACAAGAAAACTTTCCCTCTCACTCTCCAGTGTTTGTGATGACAGCTTCTTGTTCGGAGGCTCCGCCTCTGCCGCTCAACCAATTAGAGGACGAGGTGAATAATGCAGGAGACAGCAGGCAGGAGAGAGAGGCGCGGTGGCATCTTAGCCAGAATAACCCCGTTTTAAATTGATTTCTTCATATCGGCCGGTGGGATTAAAAAAAGGCCGATGCCGATATAAGTCAAATTTCCAAATATCGGCCCCGATAATCGGCCCGACCGATAATCGGTCGATCTCTACTTGTTATGTAGTCTCTACTATCCAAAAGATAATCTAGTCCAAGTTTGAGCAGTCTAAGTACTGTGATTTTTGATCTGAACCTGCTGCCGGCTGCATGGCTGTGAAGGATTAAAAAAAACATGGCGATAAGGACATGACTTAAACATGTGAATTAAAGTGGCTGGTTGCTGATTTACATTTGTCACAAGAGATTTCCAAATTCAGATACATTTTAGCCAGTTTTCCTTTTGTGTGGATATGTTTCACAACCCTAACCGACTGCTGCAGGAGATGAGGCATATATTGGATTCCTGGTATCATTTAAAAGTGCAGGAGCTAGCTCGTGTTACCATTGTGTTCTAGGTACATATATTGACTGTGGTTCAAAATACCAAATACAGGAAATTATATCCTTATCTACATAAAGCAACAAGACATTACCTACTAGGAGTTACATGTATATGTTGAGAAAGGAGTTACAATGTTTCTTATAAAAGATCATCAGTTGTTCATATTGAAGAAGTGGCCATGTGGTAGCTTGTGTTTTATACATATAGCTACCACCACTGCTTCTTTCTAAATTTGAGGAAATGCTTAACACATAAAGAAAAATCAATAGATATGGAATCTCAGAACAGTTGTGGTGGAGACCTCACCTTTTCTTGTTCTGATTCTGCCTGGTATGCAGTTTTTTTTATGTAATTACAAATTCCCTTTTTACTTTTTTTTCCTTTCACCTGCTATCCTTACACTTGCTCAGTCAGCTAACCTGTGCAGTAGTATTCTTATTTTGTTACTGTCTATGATGATCCACAGTCCTGTGGCCCAGAGACTCATGCTTCCCTATGTAAAGGAAAAACAAACTGAATAAACAAGACAGTAAATTTATATTGGAGAATGACTGATATATTATCTATAACTGCATATCTGCATGAGATAATATTTAGACTTTATATACAGGGGACATGGTTTATGATAATGTTTGTTGCCGTGCCATACCGTACTTGTTATATGTTTGTAATGCAAGTAGTATTAACACATCATATTCCATTGACCCTTATTGGCTTTTGTGCAAAGAGCAAAAACTGCAGAAAAACTTATTGGATGAAATAGAGACATGTATGGGCAACTGCTTCATTACAGTTTGATTTATATTTACTTATTTATTTTATTGTTTGAATGTATCTGCTCTGAAACAAAGTCTAGAACACAGAACAAGATATCCTAAGATATCTGTTATCAATTTTCCTGAATATTCATTAGCAATGTTGGAAGACCAAGAATGTTGAATATCCCAAAGGTATTATCATGACACAAGAGCCTATTGCTTCTCAAATTATGACTCACAACACAAAATTGTGGCAATGTTTGTTACAAAAGTATTTTATAGCATGTAGTCACATTTGTCCCTGAGTAACTGATTGGTTTTCAATGTGTCAGTTTAATTATTGTCTTTTGACTCACACTTAGAAAAAAATGCTGTCAGTATTTTCTGTGACCCCATAGTTCAGGAGTGTGTCATCATTTCTGCTTGTGACGTAATTGCTGTCAGAGGAGTTGCTCGCCTCAGTACATAGATGATGCCTCTTCAGCTGAATAGTACAACAGGGTCAATTTTTGACACATGACTAGTTGCAGCTATCTGCATCTGCCATGTCTGAAATATTGCTCATTGTGACGAGCTGATTAAGATACTGCATGTAGCGACTCAGGACAGCTTAGATGCTTTAGTTTCTGCTCATTACAATAGATGTGTTTGCCTCACATTCCAGTAAATCAGAATGCTAAGATGTGTTTATTCATAAATTATTTTGCATGGATTGGAAAAATGACCCCTTATTTTAAAGGGAAAATATTCAAAATAAATTAATTGCCATTTTATAATTTTGTTGTCTTGTTGTTCTAAGGTTTTTGGACTTCATCTTGATGTTCCATTTCTGCAGAAACAACCCTGAATTTCACTCTCACGGGGAGATCCACATGACCTCATGTGTTACAGGCTAGTCTATTGAAAACTTACTGCAAAGGCTGGCAGTTGTGTCTGTCTAGTTGTGGAGGGTCAGTCATCTTAGTGGTGGGCAAACATATTCTCAGCAGGGGGTGCTGGGAGTCTGAGACAGCTATGTGCTATATGTATATATATATATACAGTCATGGAAAAAATCATTAGACCCCCATTTTTTCTTCACTTTCTTGTTCATTTTAATACCTGGTACCACTAAACGTCATCATGTGACTAAAACAGACAGAAAAGAAAACACTGAATGCATAAAAGCAGTGTTTTTGGCAGTACAACGCCATAGCTATTGATGTAAAAACTTAAGTGATTTAGGTTATAATCAAGAAAACCATGGAAAATGGTAAGATATCAGCTCTTAAATAAAACTCTTATGAGCAATCTTTGTGGTTATCGTTATGTTTGTCCAAACAAATGTACCTTTAGTTGTACCAGGCATTAAAATGAACAAGAAACTGAAGAAAACAGGGGTGGTCCATGACTGTATATAGAGAGATATATATATATAGATATGATATAGATATAGATATATATATAGAGATATAGATATATATATATATATATATATATATATATATATATATATATATATATATATATCTATATATATATATATGTATGTATGTATATGTGTGTGTGTGTGTGTGTACCGTATCAACTACATTGTTGTAAACTATATATAGTGGTACCTCTACTGACGAACATCTCTACATACGAAATTTTCAGGTTACGAAACGCCTCAACGGGAAAATATTGCCTCTTGCAGCAACCCCAGTACCCCCACTTCCCACGGTACTGGTGGTAGGTGTATCTGTGTCTTGGCTTGCCTCCTTTGCAGGTCACTCACACTTTCTCGACTTTTATTGTCCGGATCAGTAATTGCTTTTCAGTGTTTCTTTTGTAGATAATGCAAGCCTGGCTAAGAATAATCAGTTAATTATTTGTATGAGCTTTTATGTGTGCCAGAAAATCAATATTATGACAGCAAGGTAGTTAATTTATTGGGATGACTTAAATAATTTTAGAGTCAGGTGTGTCCAGGATTGGTACCCAAGTCAAGCTTTTCAGGGACCATTCATCTCATTTTTAAAGTGTGGACTGAGAGCAAAGATCTGAAGTGAAAAGACTTCAGATTTATGCAGTAAAAAGTTTTCTTTTGCCTAAGGTGCTAATGTTTTCCTTTACAGTTATAGAAGTAGTTAAACTTGAGCAGCTGTCCTGGTTAGGTGTTTTTGTGTCAGGTATAACTAGTGAAAAATGCTCCCTCCTATAGTATTTAATTCAAGGCATCTCAGTATACAGCCCTTGAGTCAGTCTCCTTCTTACTTCATCCAAACAGCTGTTTAATT
The DNA here is from genome assembly GCA_018398805.1 of Hirundichthys speculiger. NCBI lineage: Eukaryota > Metazoa > Chordata > Actinopteri > Beloniformes > Exocoetidae > Hirundichthys > Hirundichthys speculiger. The sequence continues at coordinate 1,136,842 of JAGFBZ010000446.1, read as the reverse complement.
TTTCTGCTATCAGCACTCCCTCAGGTGGTTTCAAAGTGACTGGAAATTTTGCAAAGTTAAAAAAAAGTATAACAGTATTTTTGAAAATCAAAACAGTTGTGAAATGAAATGTGCCATCAATGTCTTGAAAGAGTTGTCTTTTATGAAGAATCTGAATTATAGAAGAAACTATCCTTGGACCTAAAGAGTAGCTTGCAGCCTGCCTATTAGAGATATGAAGAATTATTTCCACTCTATGTTCAAGGAAGTGAAATTTTGGTTTCAAAGGATAATTTTGGGGATCACGAAAATTTGCAAGCTGGAAAAACTGATAAATCCTACTGAGGCAAAACCTGTAGCAGCAGCAGCAGCTTCTTTTTAAGGCTTAGTAATCCTCCTCCCATGACTAGCTCCGAGGGATGCAACTGCATCGCTGTAAGCAAGAGTGACAGTAACCTTTTGGCCCATTTTTCCTAAATTACTGTTTATTAACTAAATGGCTGTTTCCTCCATATGAAATGTTCAAATTTGGCCAGGGTGTTTTTTTTACTGTTTATTGAATGGTTACCTACTTAGTTTGAAAAATGAAAAGATATGATTTGGTCCACTCTGGGTGAAGCCTGGTGATATAGTTCATCAAATTATTCATGGACTAACAGTAAATTTGGCACCAATATCCATTTTAATCAGATAATGATTATGGTGATCCTTGTCCTGTGATGCTGGACAAAACTAAACTTGCACTGCAAAATGTTATTGCAGCATATACTTGACAGAATATGTTTTAGTCAGTCATGACAGCTAGGTGATATGTGAGCTGCCCTGAAAGTGGATACATATGTTCATGTCCCACTGGTTGAACTGTAAATGAAGCATATTTTTTTCCACTCGTGGCTTATCCTTTAGCAGCATCAGAAGTTAAAATACAGTTTGCACTTGCACTGGACTTGAATGTACTTGCACAAATAACAACATTAAAGATAAATTGTATTAAAGTAATATTAAAGTATTGAAGTAATACGCTGAACGTGTTTATCATAACACCTGCAAACATTGTTATCATGTGAATGATAAGCTGCTAATGTTTGCTTTAAGATGTAACTGGTGATATTCTACTTAAGCTCCAAATCTGTCTTGCTCTAAATCTATCGCTGCTGCTCTCCATTCATAGTAATCATACTTTAAATGTACAACATTGTTAATTTTTTACAATTATTTTTTTTGTCTTACAGTCAAAATATGAAGTTTCATCCCAGCAAACTACAGCACACCCTACAGTTAACAATGTGAACCGCATTCGACTGCTGGAGGACAAAAACCGAGCTTTGAGGCTTGATGTGTCCACGCTTCGCCAGGAGAAACAGCAATCTAAGAAACTGGTATATTTAATATGTTCTTCTCCCAAATTCAGTCACTGTCTTCACGCGGGTACATACAACCCCTAGCAAAAAGTATGGAATCACCAGCCTTGGACGAGTACTCACTCAGACATTTTATTCTGTAGAACAAACTCAGATAAAATGCATGAAACAATAATGAAGTTTTTCAAAAGTGCAACTCCTTGGCATTCAGAAACACCAAAAAAAAAATGAATAAAAAACATTGTGGTGGTCAGTAAATATTACTTTTATAGAGCAAGTGCAGGGAAAAAAATATGAAATCACTCCATTCTGAGGAAAAAAAAATGGAATCACTCCATTTTGAGTAGGAAATAAGGATACACCCAGTCAATTTCCTTTCCTTAATTAGGCACCTGCCACAGATTAGATCTGCTCGTTAGTCAGCTGTTATAAAACAGTGCAGTTATCACACCTTGGAGGGCTGCTGGACCAAGTGGATTGGCAAGAATCATGGTTTCAAGAAGAGAGATGTCTCTTGAGACCAAAACAGGATTATCAAACTTCTTGAAGAAGGTAACTCTATACGTATGGTTGCCAAAGATGTGGGCTGTTCACAGTCAGCTGTATCGAAGATATGGACCAAATACAAACTGCATGGGAAGGTTGTTAAAGTCAAGCATACTGGTAGACCAAGGAAGACATCTAAGCACCAAGACAAACAACTAAAGGCCATATGTCTTAAACTAAAAATGTACAACAAGACAAAAGAAGAGGAAATGAGAGGAAGCTGGAGTCAATGTATGTGACAGAACTTTGCGAAATCACCTAAAGGGAATGGGATTTTCATACAGGAAAGCTAAAAGGAAACCATCATTGACGATTAAACAGAAAAGAACAAGACTGCAATGATCTAAGGAGAGGCAATCATGGACACTGGATGACTGGATGAAGGTTATCTTCAGTGATGAGTCACAAATCTGAATTGGACAAGGTGATGATGCTGGAACCTTTGTTTGGTGCCGTTCCAGTGAGATTTACAAAGAGGACTGCCTAAAGAAAACATCAAAATTCCCACAGTCCTTGATGATATGGGACTGCATGTCAGGCAAAGGCATTGGGGGGATGACTGTGGTTAAATCCTCAATTAATGCACAAGTTTACATTGACATTTTGGACAGCTTTCTTATCCCTTGTTGGGCCACAGGCCATGTGTTACAGAAAGCCACATGGTTTTCTGAGACAAAGGATACAAAGGAAATCATAAAACTCAAATCCCCAGCATGCCTAGCGGTTTCAGTTTCACACCTAGGTGTGAAACGCGATGTCACCCCCTCTCACTGGCCCTATTCTCACAGTGGGACCCCAAACAAAGGCGGATCGCAGTCCCACCGTTTAAATACGGCAAGCTCCGTCAGCTCGCACTCTTTTTTCCCTGCTCCTCAGTTCTCCTGCCGGACCTTCTCCACACGACTCAAGACATTCTCTTGGCCTACTCCGGTCCACCACAGCTCCCAACCAGCAGCCACAAGGCCTTTCCAGTAACGCTCCAGTGAGCCACCGGTAAAAAGAGAGACTAGTTAACGCATCCCACCCGGCCAGCACCAGAAGTGACCTGCGCACGTATCGGCGCAGAAAGAAGCACGGTTGCACCACGGGACAACGCAACGGCTCCAGACGCGTTTTCATAAGAAGACCCGGCTGTGTCGAGACACGGCAACCTGTACCCCCCACGGAAACTGAGAGAAACAGGACAAAAGGAGCCGCTCTTGCGATAATACCCGTGGAGCGTAATCAATCAGCGGTTCTGCTGTTATCCAAGCTTAATCATCCTCCCTGCTCCTGGAAACCAGTGGAGCATACGCTCAATCCTGCCCTACAGATCCTGGGTCATCAATCCAGTTCCACTGACTTCACAACACCATCGACCGCTTCCGGAGCGATCCAAGTAAGAAGTTTTTGTGTCTGGGTAGAGTTACTTAGCTTAGTAAAAATTTTTGTGCTTACTGTGACACTGTTTACGATTGAGCCCACCGGTAATCCGCCGGTGCGTATTTACCCACGTGATCACCGTGTTTCCTCACCACTGGTTGATCGCGCCCCGATTTCCAAACAATCAGGACGAGAGTGTGGACATCTGTTTCACACTCTCCCTCCTGTGTGGAAATCCTCTGAGCGATCACAGCATCGGTGGTTAGGAATCTTTGCTTTGTTGATTTGACTGTCTTTTCTTTCCTCTTTTTTCGTGCTAACCATCTCCGTGAGGACGTTATCACGGACCTTGTCGGCCATCTTGGTAAGGGACGAGAGCACCACGTGATCTCATCCGCCATCTTCGTAAGGGACGAGTGACCGCGTGATCTCGGCCACCATCTTGGTAAGGGATGAGTGACCACGTGATCTTGGCCGCCATCTTGGAATCCTCCTCACAGTATTAAGTCATCTTAGTTTATCACACACGCAGTCCTCAGCATACATGTATATAAGTTGACACTCTTCCATCTAATGTTTTATTTGCTCATGTGAGTTTAGTCGTCTTTTAGTTATTAGACAGCAGGATCTTGATTCAAGTGTTTGTTCATTTTAATACTTGTGTTAATAAATTCTGATATATTCTAATGAGAGAAGTTGTTTGTGGTTATTTTACACAGTTTTGTAACATTTGCTGGTTGCAGAGGTCTGTGCTTGTACTCGCACCTTCTCTGTTGCTCTATAGCGCCACACCTGGTCACAGGCTGGTACGCATAGAACAACAGCCACTTTGAGACTGATTGTGCTTTTTAGTCCTTTTTCCTGATTTATCAGGTGGTGCCCCGTTTCAATTTATTAACTTTGTTAATACCCTTCTGGTTATTTAGCAGCTGTCCCTCAAGACAGTTGGTAATAACCCCCTTTTATGACTAAACGAGCACGTTATATGCTCTGTTGCACAACACCCTTCAATTGAAAAAATGTTTGGGGATGATGAAATCATCTTCCAAGACAACAATGCATCATGCCGCAGAGCAAAATCTGTGAAAGCATCCCTTGGTGAAAGATGCATCCAGTCAATGTCATGGCCTGCAAATAGCCCAGATCTAAACCCAATTGTGTGTGTGTGGAAATTGAAAAAAATGGTCCACAGCAAGGCTGCAACCTGCAAAGATGATCTGGCAACTGCAATCAAAGAGAGTTGAGACCAGATTGATGCAGAATACTGAGCTGTCATAAAAGCCAGAGGTGGTGCCATTTAAATACTAGTGATGTTTTGATAATTTTTTTCTTTGTCTGTTTTTCATGATTCCATATTTTTTTTCCTCAGAATGGAGTGATTCCATATTTATTTCCCTGCACTTGCTCTATAAAAGTAACATTTACTGACCACCACAATGTTTTTTATTCATTTCTTTTGGTGTTTCCGAATGCCAAGGAGTTGCACTTTTAAAAAACTTCGTTATTGTTTCATGCTCTTTATCTGAGTTTATTCTACAGAATAAAATGTCTGAGTGAGTGCTCGTCCAAGGCTGGTGATTCCATACTTTTTGCTAGGGGTTGTACATAACCTCTGGTTTGCTTGACCACCGATATTTTACATGACATTGTTTTTTTTTTTCCTTTTTGCAGGGATATTTATTCACTTAGAAATCTTATTTATACTTAGTATTCCATCCTCTTCTACAGTTAAATCATAGTATTTGGATAACATTACAGTCCCTGACTCAGATTTTCTCCTCTAAAGTGTTGCCAACTCACTGATTCAGTCATTAAACTTGTCATAAAACACATGTCAGACTTTCTCTTTTTTTCTTCAGTGTTTCCATTTTTTTCTTTTCTTTCTTTTTATTTATAGTTTCACACATTGGAAATGTTCCCTGACACTGGTTCTGCAGACAGCTACAGCTGTAGTGTGGTGACACATTGAACAGAAGGAGCATATTGTCAACATGTCAGCATTTGACACACATGCGCACACAAACATTTATATATTGGGCACATATTGGGACGGTGTCTGACTTGTTGTCTTGGCAACACACCACATTACAAGCATGTGGACATACTTACAGGGTGTAAATGACAGAACATATTGGCTGCTACTATTCTAAGCATCATTGATTTGACTTTAAAGTGGCACAAAATAATTTTTGCAATATTTAACTTGGAGATTAAATCACTTTTATGACACTATCCAAGATTTACTTTTGTTTGGTCATTTGTTCAATTACTCTCTCCAATTCTCTTCCACCATTTCTTTCTTAAGTCTCTTTGTCGCTTCTACGGTGATGTCCTGTGTAGCTCTGTGAGCTAGTTTCATTGTTGTTATATTTACCCGTTTGTTTCTTCCCAATGATAAAATAACAATCATCTTTCTCACTGAAAGATGGAATTAAAATTTTACTGGAGCTACAAGTCACTTTCTTCTCAATATAAAGTAAACCATAATATCAACTTTGCCCTCCTATATCTAGACTTACTCCCACAAATCTTTAAGAACTGGAAGAGTTCATGGGAGCCTCATAGCTTTGGGGGGGATTTCTATCTTTGACCACAACTAACATAACATACATACATAGTAACTGCAGTGTTAATCAGTGATGTTATGTGATTGTCTATGTGAGTATTAATAGGTTTTAAATATGAGAGATAATGTTAGGAGGGAGTCCAGATGGATTCCTGACAGACATTGTGCAGAATGCTGACAGCTTCACTCACACAGACTGCATTATGTTCATTTATGCAAAGACAGACTCAGCTCTGGATCAGTTAGGCTGTGGGGAGCTCAAATGCAAAAGCTGGTTTATCCCCACACTTTTAAGGAGATGTTGTCTGTGGGCTGATGCTTTGTGAGGTTATTGAAAAAAGTGGAAAAGGGTAGTTTTTTTTTTTTTTTTTGATGTTCAGTTCATCAGTTTTAGACATAAATCTTGTGAATTTATCAGAAAATGATTTTAAAGATGCCCTGTAACAGACTGACATCCTGTCTGGGGTGTATCCCTGCATTTTGTCCAAAGAGAACTGGGATAGGTTCCAGCAAATTCCCGTCACCCTGTACAGGAATAAGTGGGTATAGATAATGGATGGAGGAATGAATGAAATTGTCTAGATGAGGCTGACATGCTGAAAATGTTTATTTATTAAGATGTTGCCTTCAGCATTTGTTTTTTTCAGTTAGGTATGTTGCAATTACTTTTTTGTACCAAGTATAATGGCCTGCTTTTTTTTCTCGAGGATGTTTGCTACATCAGGCCTTAAATTTAAGGATGCATGATGATATTGGTACGGCATCGGTATCTGCTGCTGTCGGCATCACCATCTGAAAAATTGTTGGATGCACCCCAAATTAAAATTATATGTAAACGAATTCAGAAAAATGTATTTCTATCTCCTTTAGCTCAGAAGCTTCTTAAAAACGGAAAACAAAAAAATTTCAAGGAGACATGAATATAATTTAGCAAAATTGAAGGCTTGTTTATCTTCATTATTTTACAGTATCAATTGACTGTTTTCTAAATTGCAACTTCAAAATAAGTCCTAAACACTTGGATATCACTGCAGTACTATTGCGGTTGTGACAAGTCAGTGTATCGACACTGACTTTAATCTGCAATTACAAGTTGAAATTTCATGGCTTTTTTGTTGTTCAAGATTAAAGCCATTTTAATTTCACAATTTGTGGACAGAGTTCAAATGTTGTCTAGTGTATCTGGTTCTAAAACAAGTGGGTGTACATGGGGCATATATTTCATTTGTATCCTTTGTCATATTTGCAGACTATGCAAATCTGTCCCGTGTAGATTTCTTTATGATGTTGGTATTTTTTGATCACATAATTTTCTTATTATTTACTTGTTCTTTTGTTAATGAAGCTGTCATTGATTATGCCTTCAGTGTCATATCTGTGTTTGCCCTTTATTTTACTGCATAAGCAGTGAGAAAATAAACAGAGAAGCTAGACTGTTGAAACCTTTAGAATGCTTTCCTAGAAACAATCCGTGATGGATAGTCAGAGAAAGGTACCCTAGGTGAGGAATGACCTTCTGTGGGCTCTGTGGCTGCTACTAAAAGGCCACAGCTGTCTCCCTGGACACCATCCCTATGGCAACAATTATGTACTGCTTGCAGCTGACTCGCTAAGATGATAGCACTCATGGTGAAATGGGCTTTTCCTGTGCAAAGAGGAGCAACAGCCATTAAATAATCTTTAATAGCTGTTTTGTCTTGACTAACCCTGTAATCCTCATTTTAGCATCCTCTAATCAAAGATACATGATCAGAAAAGGTTAAATTATAGCATAGTATAATTTTAATTAGTTAATTTAACCTCTTCAAAATAAGAGCCCCCTTTAAAGGAGGAACATGTCATTTTATTGAGCAGAAGCCTGAGATTGAGGGCTGAGGTTTAAGGGGTTCAGACTTTTATTAACAGATTTTACCTTCTTTTCCTTTTGGCTGTTCCCTCCAGAGGATGCTACAGCAAATCATCTGCCTCCATCTAAACCTGTCCTCTGTATCTTCTTTCCTCACACCAACTAACTTCATTTTTTTCCACTGCATGTATACATCTCCTCTTTGGTCTTCCTCTTGGCCTCTTGCCTGGCAGTTATAACCTACCAGCCTTCCGTTCACTGTCCCTCCTCTGTACATCTCCAGACCATCTCAGTCTGGTCTCGCTGACTTTCTCTTCAAAACGTCCAACATGTGCTGTCCCTCTGATGTTCTCATTCCTGATCATATCCATCCTTATCATTCTCAAAGAGAATCTCAGCATTTAAACCTTTGCTACCTCCAATTCTGCCTTTTGTCTTTTCCTCAGTGCAACAGTGTCTAAACCATACAACATCACAGGTCTCACCACTGGAGCATAAATGAAAAGTAGAGTATAAAGAAAATAAATAAATATATTTTTTATTCTTTTCATGTATACTTCATATATGTGTGATAAAAGAGTACTGGCAAGAATGAAAGGAAAGGTGCACAAGACAGTGGTGAGACCTGTAATGTTCTATATATTTTTTTCTTACCAAACAGGACATAATAAAAATGATCCTGTCATTACTTGTCTTAAAACTAGGTAATAATAATAATAATAAAAAAAGAAAAACCCTGAAAATGTAGTTGTGTGGCTTAGGTTTGCAAGGCTGCATCTGAATAAAGCTCAAGGTTTTGGTCACAGTTCACAGCAACACATTTGGTAAAAAACCAAATACATCATATCAGCCCAGAGAAGTCATACCAACTACCAACTATCGAGCACAATGATGGAGCGATGATGATTTTTTTTTTCTTGTTATGCAGGCATAGGACCTACTTACTTTGCAGTCACTGAGTTGATCATTCTGCAGTCAAATGTAAGACCCTCTCTCTGACAGCTGAAGCTAGGCTGAAAATGGCTCATGCAGCAGGAAAGCAATCACAAGCAAATCTGCAACAGAATGACTGGAAACTATAAAAATCAAAGTGTTAGAATAACCCAGTCAATGTCCAGACCTGTACCTGATTGAGATGCTGTGGCAGGAGACTCGTTAATAAACAAATGTCCACATACCTCCATGAACTAAAGCAGTGTAAAGAGGAGTGGTCACTAATTTCTCCACAACCATATGAGACACTGATAAAACACTTTAAATTAATGTTCCTGAAGGCGATTCTATAAACTGCCCACCTGCAGTACCACAGCGGCCCACCAGGGGGCCATGGCCAGCACTTTGGGAATTACTGAGCTAGAGAACAGCACGACAGTAAACGCATGGAGCAGATCTGATGTAAAATGATGCGTGATCGTCTTGAACAGAGGGATTTAAAAGTTTTGTTGCAGTCCAGAATTTTGTTTTTCAGACAGCATTGTTTATATTGCTACCTGAGTTGCTACCCGAACTGTAAAGTACACTGATTTTTACCGCTCTCCATGTCTGTTTTAGCTTTTCCACATGTTTACCTGCCAATTCTCTTCAGGCTCCGCAGCAGCCAGTAAGAGACTTTCAAAACAAAAGCATGTGAGCAACATGCGTTAATGTGCAATAAAATAAATGTCGGCGTTAACAAATTAATGAGTTAACGCGTTATTACCGCATTAACTTGCCCAGCCCTAGAACTGGCATCAAAAAAAAAGAGAAGAAGAAGATCAGGAATAGGTGTTGACGATAAGCGAACAGTATTGTTATCAATATTGAAAAGTTTAATTAATACCCAGTCCTGATCCTGATGGTCTAAACTATGAATTGAAAGAGTGTACTTTTTTTTTTAAAAACATTACTGCGGCTTCAATAATCCTACAAGCATCCACAAGCAGGATAATTACAATATGAGAAGCATCCACAGGAAAATTATCTCAGTTTTGAATCACAAAACTGTTTTATCAGCTGATATTTAAAAGGCTTTTTGTCTTAATAAAATGTATCTGTGAGAATATTGTTTCATGTGTTCTCATATAACTTCATTATTCTCTTGTCCCCGGTCCATTTCCTTGTCCACCTCTTGTTTTGTTATTGACACAAAAGCCTGAACTAAGAGAGGCCACAGTGAGCTTTTTATCTTTTAGAAGAAATGGTTGAAAAAAAACTAAAAACCTATCCTGAAATCAAAAAAGGAAAAATATGGATGTTTACAATTTGCTGGACAGTTTATGAACCATACCACACTGATATATTTAAAAAAAAAAGCAGAATAAATGCATATTCTACCCAGTGAACGACAGTTCTTTTAGTCTTGTCAGTGTCCACACCCAAGCAGAGTGCTTAGTTCAGCCCACTGGCCTGGTCTGTGCAGCTTCATGCCTGCATTAATCTAAGCAGATGTGATGTAAATCAGGAAGGACCATGCCTGGTTGTGATTAAATTTAAGACATCGTCTGAGGCTCCAAAAGCATCAAAAGATATCCACTGGAGAGGAAAAATGTGCCTGTGTAATAGCTGTACTTGGAGTGAATGTTTATATTGTGCATTATTTTATGAAGTGCTGCTTTAAGTGACTGGTTAGTTGGATGTGGATCATAGTTATGTACTAATGTATGTGGCTGCTGCTAATTTAACCCAGAGTGCTGCTGTCTTGGAAACTGTTGCTTTCATACATCTTTGAGTTAGGTCCTTGAGTTACATTGATTTGAAAAGGAAAAAAAAAACATGAAATCATTTCATGTCATTTGAGAGATATAAAACTAGCAGTTGCATAAATGGTTTGCTTTGGCTTGCTTTCAGAACACTGATACAAATAAATGCTGAAAACAGATTTGTTCCATCATTTGAAGGTACTGAATAATATTATCCTTAAAACTGGGCTAAAGATTTTTTTTTTTTTTTTACAATTTTTCTTGTGTTAGCAGGAAGATGTGCTAAAAATATAGCACTGTGAAAATATGGCTCGCTTGGATTACTTTAAAATCTCATTAATCAGATTAAACCAACATACATGAAAAGAAATGCATTAGTCACTGCAAAGCTGATGTCAATTTGTTAAAATTACTCACTGTGATGAGGCAGTGGAGGCAGTGTGACAGCAAGTGCATGCCATATTGTAGATCCATCCATCCATCCATCATCTATACCTGCTTAGTTCTGTGCCAGGTCAGGGGGACCTTATGGAAGTCTATTCCAGGCTTTCTTTGGGCAAAAGGCAGGAATAGACCCTGGACAGGTCAACAGTCCATCACAGGGATGTTGTAGTGAAAGTGAAATTGTGAGGATTATTCTTGGAAGCAGACTGAAAATGGAATAGAAGGCTAGAGGGAGAAACCATTTAGCATTTATACACATAGAATGCACTACCGTATTGGCCTGACTATATGATGATATTTTATTCTAGGAATCATATTCTCAAGAATCGGATTGTATTATAATCGTAAAAATTTTTTTACAGACTGAATTGTTACGTGTACCTTCAGCAGTGCTTCCCAGTTATTTTCTGCTGCGCCCACCCCCCAGAAAGAAGAAAACATTTTGCGCCCCCTTCCTCCACTGCGACTATAGATAGTATCATTTGTCTATTACATTGTTATAAGTACACTTCTGCATATCACTATCCTTATTAACATTAAGATAAACAAAAAAGAGAGAAATATAGAGCAACTTATAACAAATAATAACTTTCTTAACATTGTTTTTTAGTCTGTAAAAATTTAAAGTGCATCAATCCTACCGTAGTCACAGTAAAGCTAAGCGCTACATCAGCATCATCATATATCCTCGTCTTAACTTTCTGGTGACTTTTGTTTGCTTCATTATCTCCGTCTCTCTCTCCTTTCTTTTTATCCCTGTTTAAAGACACCATGAAAAAATATTAATATTTTTTCATGGTGTCTTTTGAGGGTTTTTTTTTTACTTCATATCTGGTGCTCTGTGCTATTTGCACACATGTCCGTGCACAAAAAAAAAGAACAAAAAACAGACACAATATAGCTAATACTCCCTGCGCACACTGTGATAATGAGAGCGCCACTGCCTCCTACTGGAGTACATGTGCAACAGTACGGCAAAAAAAAAAAAAAAGAAAAAGTCTTGTTCCCCGGGGTCATACATGCCTCACACTGGCAACAACATATAGCATAGTTTATTTTTCTTGGTTCAGTGGGTCAATTAGGTTGTCTTTCAACACTTAGGTTGGTAGATAGATGTGTTGTGGTAGTGATCCCTGACATTCCCATCGAGCGTATGACAGTATAATTGTAGAAAAAAAGAGCTACATACTCTTGTACACACATGTACCATGTACACACACACACACACACACACACACACACACATAGACATATTTTTGTATGTATGTAGGGGAGAGAGAGGTAATGTGAGACGGTTTTTACTTCTCCCGCCTCTAACCAAGCTAAATTGATGTGTCAATAAAATTAACACATTTTCCTTTAATTTAGGATGTTTCCTAAGAACAGAAACGATCAGAATGTTTGCCGGACTAAAGACTGTGAAAATGTGATCGTTTTTTAAAAAAGTGCTCAAGTGTCTCATTTTACCCCAGCTATGGGATAAACGGAGACAAAGCCCAGATTTCAAGGGGGTAAAGCGACCCTGCCTGGGGTAAAATGATCCACTTACTTTTTTCCACCACTCTGGAGGTGATCCGAACAAACACAAATACAGCAAATTATCATTCAAAAAATGTTTTATTCACCATTCAAATAAGAGAAAAGAACCACTTCCACAGTAGGGAAAACTATGTCATTACTTGATTAAGTAAGCCACTGCCAGGGCTTTAATGTCATCCTGTTTTTATAAAAAATAAAAAAAAGTCTACCAACAGAATCCTGAGCCGCAATCAAAACATTAAAACAGGTCATTTCCGAGGTAACAGCAGAAACTTTTAACGGGGAGTTCAACTTGCCTGTTGTTACAAATAACCTTGTTTTGTTGAATCCTCCCCTAGGAGAAGTTTAAAATGAAAATGTCCATGTTAAAGTTCTGTAACTTTATCAATCCGTAATTATCTGTGTATCATTTGTTTTTTTCCATTTTCAATTGTCATTAAAAAATAAAAAAAATTAAAAAGTGACTTTTTATTTTTTTTTCCATTTTTTAATCTAACACAAAAAAAATGCCTGTTTTTTCATATTTCAATTTTAGCAAACTGGCCACAGGACGGAATTTGTTTTTAATATTTTATTGTCTGGTTTACGTGACCCAGAAATGGCTTTCTGGCTAAAAATAAAGGACTAGACTTTCTGTTGTCATTACACATCTGTGCCACTAGATGGAGCTGCACTGAAGTAACCAGCTAGAGCAGTGGTTCTCAAACTTTTAATGCTGCATACCACCTGAGAAACTATTGAGCTCTCTGAGTACCACCATGATGACCAATTTTAAAATATAGCCATATATACCTTCTCAATTAGCTTTAAACACACAGGAGAGATGTTCATTCCTTATTGTGATTATTTATTGTTACCTGAATTTCATTTGAAAATTTGTATTTATAATGCATTGTCATGCATTGACAAGTCATGACGTTCCCCGCGTACCACCGGTGGTACACGTACCACAGTTTGCGCACCACTGAGCTAGAGAATAGCACGACAGTGAACGCATGGAGCAGATCTGATGATAAATGGAGGGATGACGCGATCGTCTTGAACAAAGGGGTTTGAAAGGTTTTTTTTCCAGACAGAATTGTTTATATTGCTACCTGAAGTTGCTACCCGAACTGTAAAGTACACTGATTTTTACCGTTCTCCATGTCTGTTTAAACTTTTCCGCAAGTTTACCTGCCAATTCTTTTCCGGTTCGGCAGCAGCCAGACTTTTCTCAACAAAAGCAAGTGAGCAACATGCGTTAATGTGTGATAAAATAAATGCCAGCATTAATAAATTAATTAGTTAACGCGAAGATAACGTGTTAACTTGCCCAGCCCTAATATATATATTGTCACAACCCGGCTCAAGCCCATGACAAGAGTGAGGGGGGCAGCACCAGATAGTCGGTACCACCAATATAAGTTTATTAAAAAAAAAACAATCGCACCAAACAACACCAACAGTAACACGAGTCAAACCATCTGCCAGTATGTGGTTGAGATTGCATTTGTTGTGAACCAGGACAGCATTTCCTCCTCCTTTTAGTCTTGTGACTCTGTTTGCACTTTCTGTCTCCTCGTATTATTTTAAGGGTGCCTATTGTAGTCTGGAATATGTTCTCACAGCAGGGTCCCGTGGCAGTATTATTATGGAGGGTGGTTTGCTGTGGTAGGGGCATTGCCGTGGGCATACCCAGGGCACTCCAGCCCCACTGTTGCTTGAACATCTAGCCCCGCCAAGGTATTTGCCAACTGGATCCTCATGAGATATGGTGACTCTTCGCGGCTGGGGGGCCTGTGTGGTGTGGCTCTTGGCCCCTCCCTGTGGATTTGGTGTGTCCTTTGTCCTCGGTCCTTTGGGGCTGGGAGATTTCATGCCTTGCTCTCTGTGGAGAGGTGATGCGGGTGTGGGGGCCTTAGTTTATTTACAAAAACGAATCAGATCATAAAAGTTACTGGCTTTTCTTGGTGAGAGCTAATTTTTGATGGATTGGAAGTGAGGTGGAAAACTTTGTAGAAATCATGGAGCATCTGAATTGTTATCAGCACACAGCACTGTAATGTTGTGGGTGTGCATTAGTCTACTTGGCATGAGAGACTTCCTGCACATCTGTAAAGGCGCCATCAATGCAGCTGGCATCAAATTTAGAATTAGAATTTTTTTTTAAAAAACAATCACATATATAAGTTTCAACACTGGATGTGTTTTCTTGAACTGTCAAATGTCAGTGACCTATAAGTCTTTGTGTTCTATTTTATTTAAACTTTAAACAGTGTCCACATTTTTTGGAAAGGGGATTATAGAGCCAATAATTCAAAAACTGCCACTGAAGGCTGCGTCTCATGCATTTTAATATTATCGGCATTATCACAGATGTGTGCATGTCAGTCAGAAGTCAAACAGACACATGTTAAGACCAATTTTAATTAACGTCAAGACTCAAGACATGAGTCAAGAAGGAGGGAAGAAGGAGATCAGTCTATTTTGCAGCAGCCCTCCAATAACCGCTGTCCAAGATGTCTTATCTGTGTGATACCTTTTCACCCAAGTGTAGCCCTCTGATGTAGCTGATGTTTGTAGCGGTGGAGCTGGCTGATTAATTCAGCAGAGTGGGTTTCTGCAGTGCTCTGCACTCACATCCAGTTGTAAGGGAGAAAGGGGGAAACTGAGCACCAGCGAGAGAAAACGCAGATGAGGAAGGAGAAAATGATGGAGGAAGGTTGTTAAAGAGGAGGGTCTTCGGGGGTGGGGAGAGTGAGAGTAAAGGGAAGATGGGAAAGAGAGCGGGTGGAGTGGGGGCGGAGGAAAGAGGAGAGGGAGGGAGAAAGAGAGAGAGCAAGAGAGAGAGACAGGCCCTGGAGCTGTGACTCGACTGATGCTGCTGCTGCTGCAGCCGTTTCACAATTCCCCACCCATACAGAGCGCGTAAGAAGGAAAGACACCAGAGCAAGGAGGAAGAAGGAATAAGCGGCACCTCAGTAGAGATGCTCTTATGCTAGCCAACAGAAACGGTAAATACAAATCCCTTATCACCACTCTGCTTTTTCTCCGCTGCCACTGCTGTTTGTCTCCGCATCATTGGCTTGAGTGTGTTTGCGTTAGACTTAGCTCTGTTGAGTCCTATATATAGTGCACAGTGTTAGCATAGCAGATCAGCTGGGGAAAACCTGTCTGTACAGTTGCTGCAGGAGGAGACAGATGTGCACAGTGAGGTGGAAAGGAGAAGAGGATTTGTACATTTTGTCTCTTCTGGGACTATATGAGGAGAAAGCAACATCCAGCTTTGCCGTTTCTTGACTGAAGCCGAGCCACCTGTTCTGAGATGTGTGGGTGTGTATGTCTGTGTGTGTGTCTGTGTATGTGGAGGGATGAGGGGTGGGGTTATCATGCATGGGTCTAATGGTTCGATTATTTAAGGTAGGGCAAGGTACATGTGAGAAACTGTCTGTCTTTGTGTTGCCGATTGGTCGACGTCAAATTATGAATGAAAATCTTTACATTTATTTAAAATCCTCATACACAAGTTCACACGAACAGTTAAGAATGCAGAGAGAAAGACAAATGTGTGGTGCTTTGTCAAACAGATTGATTTAGTGTGTGTCTGTGTGTGTTTTGGTGTTATTGGCTCTGGTAATCTGAGCTTTTCCTGGTTCCCGACTGTTGAAGGGTTGCCAGGTGTTTGTGAAGAATATTAACTAACTCCTGCCTGACTGATACGTTTCATCTATGAGACA
Source organism: Hirundichthys speculiger (assembly GCA_018398805.1). Classification (NCBI taxonomy): domain Eukaryota; kingdom Metazoa; phylum Chordata; class Actinopteri; order Beloniformes; family Exocoetidae; genus Hirundichthys; species Hirundichthys speculiger. The sequence goes on along the minus strand of JAGFBZ010000446.1, from coordinate 1,120,805 downwards.
GAATTAAGGATGTTGAGGAAAATGTTCAGATTTTGTTTAAATTTTTTTAGGTTGTGTTGACTAAACTGCATAAGGGGAGTTGTGATATGTGAGGCCGATCTAATACTTTTGCTATAAATGCAACGTATATGCCAAATGATTTATAATTAACAGTTTTTTGTTTCTAACAGGCTGATTTTTGTTGGCTTTTGCTGCATTTGTAAATGTAAACCATAAGCTTATGGTAAGCTAACATTTACATATTTTTGTGAAAAGTTATAGCATACGAATGAAAAAGTTATAGTTTAACAAAGTTTCCTGTAAAAAAGAAAACTCCACTGAGTAAAAACCTTCTTGTTGTATATAAAACTAATCATGAGTAGTCTTGTTTGAGACTAAAATTTTTGTTAAGTCTTCTCGTGAATGGTTGACATTATTTGAATCAGTACACGATCAGAATTTTTCATGCTCGGAGCAGCGATTTACAACGTCTTGATGGTTAACAATAACAGATCTTGTATCAGGTGATGTGTTGAAACAAAAACAATGATTCAAAGTTTCATTACACAACACAAAACTCAGTGATTTCAAAATCTCTGTTATTTGTGTGAGGTGTTGTGAATACTGGAGGCAATGTGTATATTTTTATGCATATTGATTTAAATATGGCTCTGTGATACATATGGTTGGATATATGGCTTAGTGGGTGGGTGAGACTACATAGGAGAAATGTTATATGACAAGGGAGATGGAAGGAATCAGTGCTCAGCAGGCACTGACAGCTTTGGTCAAGTCTGCGTTTGGCATCTCTTTTATTTTCTGGCTACAATAATTTGCCTTTTCCTTTCTTTAAAAAGAGAAAAAAAAGTTGTAGATATAAAATATTATTGCTCTAAACTTTTTCTTTTGTGCCCATTCTCTTTGTCTTTCTTTTTCTTCCTCTTCATCAACTTCCTCCTCATCCTCATCATCATCATCATCATCATCATCATCATCATCATCATGTGCCAACTGATTTCCAGTTAGATGCCAGGAGGTGAGAATGAGAGAGAAAGAGGATAGACGATTTGAGAAATGATAAACAGGCACCGTAGTAGTCCTAAATAGTGATAACAATAGTCCAATAGTCCAAATAATTATAACTTTGGAGGGTTGTGTACACTTAAAATAAGATGTAATTAGGAACCCAAAAGATCATGTTTTGATGTACTGTATATCATACATGTTACTTGATGCTGAACATACATATGGATGAACATTCACTGTATTTCTTTTGCACAGCAGCTGCTCCTTCATCCTGCCGGCCTAAATGGTAAATAAAAGATAGGGCTTTTGTTTGCAGGCTTATAATCACACAGTTCAAAGGTCATCAGATATGTTGCATGCGATACTTCATATCAGCTTTTTATCAACCTAGCTTATACCTGAAAGAGAGCAGTTTCTATAGCAACCCCCTCCCCACATCCCTTCCGCTGTTGTATACGCAATGTGTGTAGCTCAGAACGTGAACACACGCCTGAATATGAGTGAGTGCCGTATTGATTGCTAGCATACATGCCATGAGCGTTGTCACTTAGCTGGCAGGGGAAGCGGAGATAGAAACAATAAGGGAACATTTCCTGCTCACATGTGCCGGCAGCTTTTCAAAATACACAGAAGTTATATTAAAGGAGAGCACTGCAGAGGGAGACAGAAAAATGAGGAGGGTGGGGCAGAGAAGGAAAGTGAGAGGAGGAAGAGGAGGAATATCTGTAGAAAATGGATGCCTGATTGAGGTCTAAATACAGATACGTGAGTTGTTAAACTCATGGTGTCATGCTGGCAGGTATATTTGTTTCTGTCTAAATGGTAAATAGGCCCGAATGGGTGTTTGAAGCAGTGATTCACCTGTGCTATTTCTCAACTGATTTACTCAGAATCATTGGGTCTGTTCAAATAATGAAATTAATGCTTATTTTCCTTGATTGGGAGTTTTTTTTTTCATATCTTTCTTATTCATCTAAAACGTACATATTTGATGAGTGTCATTTAAGTCCTCGAGATAATACGAACAAAAGATATAGTTGACCCTGATCCAAGTTAAACATTGCTGTTTGTACGGTACATGTAACTTGTATAGCAGCTCACAGTGCTGCATGGTGCCAGCATGACACTGCCAGACTCGGCGAGCCCTCTGGCAAAGAAGCATGCTGATAATAGCCTGTTAATTCAACAGCACTTTCTGCCAGTGGCCCCAGTGATGGTTTGTTTTACACTGTCTTCTCAACTTCTTTAATCCTCCCGCATCCACCCATTGCTGATTACACTTTTCTCTCTCAGTCAGTCCTCTTGCCTTTTCCCAAAAATAGCTACTTCCATTTTCTTTTACCTTCCTTTTGTTCGGCCTTTCTGTCTTTGGTTGCTTACTGCTTCACTCATCCACACTCCTTCCTCATTTAGTCTCTTGTGGTTTGTGTCAACAATGGGTTGAGCGATAAGGACAGAAAACGACCGTGGACTGAACACTCACAGCAACTACTGGAGAGGGGAAGAGGGGGAGAGAGAAGGACAGTATGCAATGTCAGAAAGGCAAACCTGTTAAGATACAGACAACATGACAGGACCTGTGCTCCTGTAACGGTCACCTCTTGCTCTGTGTCACTGAGTCATGCCCACTAGAGACCTAGAACTTGGTCCTACTGACTGCTGCTTTACAGGAGCCTTTATGGAGCCTTTATTCTTTTGGCTCCACATTTGGTTTTTCTTTTGGTGTTGCTGCCATCGAAGTCAAAATTAGCTAATATCTTCCACAAATGGTAAAATCTGTTTCAACACGTAATATGTTCTTTTTGTATTATGTGGAATAGAATACGGTTATATGAGATTTACAGATCACTGCATTCTGTTTTTATTTACATTTTACACAGGGTCCCAACGTTTTTGGAATCGGGGTTGTAGTAATAAAAAACAGAGTGAAACTTAGATTAGGAAAACTACATCATAAAAAGTTATTTTAATAAGAAGTATTATCTGTCTGCCAACATGACAGACTTTATGCTAATGCAGCACATGGTCATAGCAACTGAGAAATCTAGCCAAGAGCTTCACCGTGCTGTAAAAACTGCAATATAATGAAGAAAGAGCTTCTTTGGTGATGGAAAGAAGCCAGAACTGGGTAATATATGGCAAATAGGAAATTAATGTGGCTCTAATGATTGAATACTTTAAGCCTCCACACAAACCGTGGTGCACAAACTCCACTAACACACTGTTGGTGTGTTTTCAGCTTACTCTACATTTAACTGTGCAATGAGGTCAGGTATAAATTATTTAGGTCTCGTGCAGTATGTTTTACTTCATTGGGCTCACGCAAGTCTGTTTCTGTGGATGTTGCATGTTTGTGTCTGCCAAAGAACATATTGACAGCGTTGCACATGCACAGGTTTGCAGAAGTGCATGCTTTCCTCTTACCGTGCATCTTTTGTTTAACTGATAGAGCTACTGCGTTTTGTGTGTGCTGGAGCATTTGTGCACTGGAACGATCGTGTCTATATGTGGGTGTGCATTTCTGTATTCTGCTCATGAAGGTCCATCCAAGCATTATGTGAGCATGAAGGTCCAACTGAACTCATGTAATCCCTAACCAGCGCCTGGGCTCATCATTAGTATTCCACTGATCTTCCTCAGAACTTATTTTCCCACCCTCTGATATTCTCTGTTTGGCCTGAGGGAACAATAGGTCCTTCTCGCATGAAATGTGTTATGACATTAGTGTGACTTGAACATTCACTGCCCACGTCAGTGGAGCCCAGTTTTGTTCTCACTCTTTGCCCTCATGGTTTGTACTTGCAGCACTGGAAAGTTCAGAATGCACACTCCCTTGCCCTAATATTTGCCAGGGGGGATGTGTAATCTTAAGGGAGACTCATGTTTTCCCCTGGAGGGTCTTGTATATACAGTACAGTCCAGCTGGATCACTTCATCATATCACACGTAGAGCACAAACCTTGTATGTGCTCTTGCTTACTCCCTTGCTTTTTATTGTATCAATACATTTTAATTAAGGTTAAATGCCATGTGTGTCTAAGATGTTTATGGCCCACTTTTTTTTTTAATAAGTTAGCTAAATGTTTGACTTTATTTCACAAATCTTACACAGTTTGACATGCCATGAGTTAGTAGGATTTTCTTTAATCAGCACAGGGGAAAATGGTCAATAATGCCACCACAAACTTTCAGAATGCATCATTTTACATAAAACGTTGTTTAGTAAATGGTAAAACGTTTAAAAGAGCTAAATGTACAATTATCGATAATCAGCAAATCTTCGCATTTTCATAACCAAATAAGAATCATTGATGTTCACTTTTCTATAAATAGGTAAATCAGTTAATAGGTTTTTTTTTTAGGGCTGCAAAGGTACACTTCAGTGAATACACTGGTAAAAAGTTGTACCTGTGTCAAGGCATACACTTGCAAATCTTGGTTCCAGTTTTGACATCAAACAAGGCTCTTGCATCTTTAAGTACAGGTCACCTATATAGAAATTGATGGATGGATGGAAGGAGTAATGACAATTTACCTGTTAAAACTTTGATGAAGCAGGCCATTATTTGAGAGGATCTGGAACAAATACTTACCTTTCCTTTCCTTGGTAGCAGGTTTGAAACTTTGAGCTGTTGGACATGAGAAAATCAGCTCAGCTAAATACAGTGCAAAATATGAATGCAACACATTAACAAGTTTTGATATTATAATAACTTGGCTAAGCTCAAACAATACAGAAGGAAGCAACAAAGAAGGCTGAATAGTAATGTGAATGAGTATGTGTTGAACACTGAGGAGAATTAAATCTGTCCTGACGGTAGTGTTGGCCTCTGCCTGCCTCCCCTCAGTCTTCTCCCTCAATAATATCTAAATTATCTACTGTTCTGTCAGAGGCAGGTTGAGGAGGTCACATGTGTGAGTAACACGCAGTCACATCTGAAGCAGGATGTAGAGAGGCCAAGGCATTGGAGAAAAAATATTAAGTGTTTGAGTTTTGCTGAAGTTAGGAGTAAAACTCTGCATATTCCTGACAGCTTTTTATCTGAACACAGACTTTGGTCTTTGCTCACTTCATTTATGAACAAAATCATACTTTTTTTTTTTTTTTTGTATTTGTGTTTTAGTTGCCACAATAGTATGAATTTTTTTTTCTTTGAAATGTCAAATAGAGTTTTCATTTAAACCTCTTTATTTATTCAAAGCACATTTAAAGACATGGATTTAACACAATTGAGTATGTGGGTTTTAGTATGTGTTTGTGTGTTTTGGGATTTTGGATAGTTAGCATTTAGATGAAAGTTGTGAGCAGTGTAGATGTGGACAAGCTTAAAGCTAATATATGCCTGGTGTTATGCAACCTCCCCTAGCTTGCATGCATGCACACAAACACATGCACGCACGCTCTCAGACTCTATTTACGCTTCACTGTATTGGTATTAAGCACTGCCATCTGCGTCCATAGTTTACACGTTGTAGAAATTGCCTCAGGAGTCTTATGACTGTGACGTACATGTCTGTGTTCACACATGAACTCAGCCACATACACAGCCAAGTATCCAAACTAGATGAACCACTTATGTATGTTTTAATAATGAGACACCTGTAGAGGCACAGACTGGAGGAGTGACAGCAACCGCAAGGGGAATATTTTAAGAGGATGTTATGAATAATCTATTGATGACATTATGGTAACAGTTCCCATGCATGGTTTATGCTAAACAAAAGGAAAAGAGGAATAATATCAAAGAGTGCAGTCTACATGCTTTAAAAAGAGACCGTTTTTCTGATCTGGTTACATGCCTGTGCTGTAAATCAAAGGTAATTCCCACCATTAACAGCATAATAAACGATTGATTTCAAAATGCTCCCCAGACTTAGTACAGTCTGCCAAGGAAGCAAATGTTTGGCTGAAGATCAAGTAGGATTGAAGTCACACACACTTGTGAAAAGACAAACACCCGCTAAGCCCTTCAGAGGACAAACTCTATGTAATATATGTCATCTTTTATACTGCAGTGTAGACCTTGCTAATGCTACACAATTAATCCTCTAAAATGTCCCTCATTTTCACAACCAATTTCTTAAGTGGGGACTTATAGTATCAGTTTTAAATCATGTAAAAGCTACCATCAACCTTGGCTGCTTGTCCCCTCTGGAAAATATAATATCAATTGCTTCGCAGTCTGGAATGACATACTAATTGTTTTGTATGTGTATTAATGTACTTCCTTTGGAACAGACAAAGGTTATGACAGCATGAAAATAAAAGATGAAGCAATAAACAAGATCTTTACAATATACTGTGACTTTTAATAAGTATGAATTTAAAAAAAAAGAATTATTTCTTTCTTTTTTTATTTAGTTGTTCATCACCAATAAGAAATGACATAAAAAACTAGAAGTATGGTACTTCTGTCATATCATTCGCTTAATGGCACAGGACTGTCAGCGGTTGAAGTTTTTTACAAGATCAAATGTTTAATGAAACCAATGTTTTCATAAAGAAGCCTTAGAAGTCCCATGACAGGTCTTAGAGGAGGTTTGATCAAGTTTTTTTTTTTTTTTTTTTGCTGTCAGATGCTGGAATTAAAAAGTCCATATTGAAAGCATTTACATTTTCTTTTATTGTTAGGAATAAAATTAAATGCTTAATTCACACAGTCGTGTAAACAGAAATTGTGACGTCCGGTTGTGATGTCACAAGTATCCTGATCTCTCTCTCAGTCCCCAGCATGCACTGCTGGCCTCTCCCTTCTGTTTTCACTGAAATACCCACGGCAGTATAAACACAGGCGCAGGATCCTGCTCTGAAAATAGGGCCGCAGGCAGGGTAAATTAATTTAGGTAATAAGTTTTAATTTTACTTAAGAGGCACATTCTACTGAAAAAGGGCCTAATGCTCTTTTTAGACCAAAATTAACATGAGAATGCTGATTTTTTTTTTTTTTAAACACAGATACGCCTGCTACTCTTTTCCCATCACCAGGGAAACACATTTGCTTAGTGTGCTGAGTATTTCATATGTGTATACTCATAGAAATGTGGTTTATGTGACTCCCAGAGTGGGCGTCAGTTTTCAGTAGCAGGAGTCAGCTTTAAGCAGTTTGGCCATGAGTGAGCTGCCGTGCACGCTGGTAAAACTGATGAGCAGGTCGGTACTCCTCTTAGTGACAGATCCTCCTTGTGAGACACTGCAGTCAGTGTCTGCTACAGTCATTAGACAGCGGTGATTTCACGATTTCTTGCCAGAGCTTATGTTAGTAATATGACAGTCAGCTTCATTTGTTCATTCTCTAATCGCAAGTGCAGAACGATCTTTGACAGACAAGCTCACACTCAGTTGGTAGGCACAATTATGTGGTCACACATAAACACACACACACTGACTGTATGCTATAATACCACTCGGCACAAAGTTAATTGGAGAAAAGCAGAGGGAGCAATCTGTTTATATTGTAATATTCAAACAAGATTGAAATAATCTAATGAAGTGATTTGTTGAAAGAGCCAGTATGAGTTGACCTAATATACAGCATATTTTATAGAGGAGAATTTAGAGGAGATTTTTTTGGTGTGAAAATGGGGGAAAGAAAGTAACTTTTGTATGAAATGACTGTACACGAGTTCGACCTCAGGGAGCATATCACCTTTCGAGCTCTTCAGTTTAACTTTGATTTATTCACCATTGAGTATAATTAGTCTGACTAAGTTTTGCTGAACATATATACAGTGGAGGAAATAAGTATTTGATCCCCCGCTGATTTTGGCAGTTGTCATACTAAGAAATAAATGAACAGTCTCCGATTTTTATTGCAGCTTTATTTTAACAATTATAGAAAGAATATTAAAAAAAAATTGAGAAAATTACATGAAATGAAAAATAAAAATTAATTTGTAAGTCATTGAGGGAAATAAGTATTTGATCCCTGACCAACCTTGACCAGTGTTGGTTCCCATAGACCACTGGCATACTCCTAATCTCACTGAAGTAAATGCCTGCATGAGAGACACCTGTTCCAAATAGTCACCTGTAGTGCTGGGCGATATGGAAAAAAATCATATATCACGATATGGACTATTTTATATCACGATAACGATATATATCACGATATACCATAATAAAGTATGTTTTCAGTTATTCTCTGAAAAGTTTGACAAAAATTTCATTGCCTACTTTTCAGCTTTATTTTGAAAGGACATTTAGCTGAACTGTCACAAACATACATTTTAGTGCAGCAAAAACAGGTAGGTACAGAGGTACAATAGGTTTCACATTTTTTTTCACAGCTGTTTCACAACTTGCTTTCTCTCTGATTTTTTGGATTCTTGTATGTTTTTTTTCGTGGACCTTCTTTAGATGGTAGAATAGGTTTGTTGTGTTGGCACCGGGTAATCTTGTATATTGATATTGATATTGTATATAGTATATTGAATAGTCTTGTTGCATAATTTGCAGACGGCCGCCTTCTGCTCCGTGTCGGACCTCTTAGAGCCAAAATGCAGCCAAACCACAGACGTACCCCCTCTTTTTTGTAAAAGCTGTTCTTCTGTCTGTTGAGACTCCGGGCACGAAGCCTCAACCTGCGCGTCCATTGTTCAGCACTCATGAGTAAAGTAAAATAACGTAAAGCGTGTCGCAAACCCGCGTGAGAATCAAAGAACGTAAAGCAGCGTCATGTTGCAAAACCACAAGACGGCGTTTCTTCACGAAAGATGTTATCTTCTTTATTTTCACTTACCGGTATATAAACTTAGAGTAGTGACATGACAGCACTAATACAATCGTTGCAGGTTATTTATTTACATATTTGCTGTAATAATTGATAAAATTAGGTTAGAAATGATAGAAACGATAGAAGAGAAATGGCACAATACACACTTTTCTATCGTCCCCACGATATGTATCGTCATATCGCCCAGCACTAGTCACCTGTATAAAAAGCCATCTGCCCACAGAATCAGTAATACTCCACCATCTCCACCATGGGCAAGACTAAAGAGCTGTCAAAAGATGTCAGGGACAAAGTTGTTGAACTCCACAAGGCTGGAATGGGCTACAAAACCATAAGTAAGAAGCTGAATGAGAAGGTGACAACTGATGGTGCAATTATTTGGAAGTGGAAGAAGTACAACATGACTGTAAATCAACCTAGGCTGGGGGCTCCATGGAAGATATCACCTCGTGGGGTCTCAATGATCATGAGAAAGGTTAGAGATCAGCTGAGAACTACACGGGAGGAGCTGGTTAATGATCTCAAGGCAGCTGGGACCACAGTCACCAAGAAAACTATTGGTAATACACTGAGACGCAATGGTTTAAAATCCTGCAGTGCGTGCAAGGTCCCTCTGCTCAAGAAGGCTCACGTCCAGGCCCGACTCAGGTTTGCCAACTAACATATTAATGACTCAGAAAGAGACTGGGAGAAGGTGCTGTGGTCAGATGAGACCAAAATTGAGCTCTTTGGCCTCAACTCGATGTGTTTGGAGGAAGAGAAATGCTGAATATGACCCCAAAAACACCATCCCTACTGTCAAGCATGGCGGTGGAAGCCTTATACTTTGGGGGTGTTTCTCTTCTAAGGGGACAGGTCGCCTTCACCGCATCGATAGGAAGATGAACGGGGCCATGTACCGCAAAATCTTGGGTGACAACGTCCTTGCCTCCGCAAGGACATTGAAAATGGGTCGTGGATGGGTCTTCCAGCATGACAACGACCCGAAACATACAGCCAAGGAAACAAAGGAGTGGCTCCATAAGAAGCACATCAAGGTCATGGAATGGCCTAGCCAGTCTCTTGACCTTAATCCTATTGAAAATCTATGGAGAGAGCTGAAACTTTGAGTTTCCAAGCGCAAGCCTCAAAACCTTCAGGATCTCTCTGCAGGAGATGATCTGCAGAGAGGAGTGGACGAAAATTACTCCTGATGTGTGTGCAAACCTAGTAAGCAACTACAAGAAACGTCTGACAGCTGTGCTTGCCAACAAGGGTTTTGCCACCAAGTATTAGATCATGTTTTGCTACGGGATCAAATACTTATTTCCCTCAATGACTTGCAAATTAATTTTTATTTTTAATTTCATGTAATTTCCTTAATTTTTTTTTTTCAATATCCTTTCTATAACTGTTAAAATAAAGCTGCCATAAAAATCGGAGTCTGTTTAATTTATTTCTTAGTATGACAACTGCCAAAATCAGTAGGGGATCAAATACTTATTTCCTCTACTGTGTGTGTATGTATATATATATATATATATATATATATATATATATATATATATATATATATATATATATATATACAGTAATCCCTCACATTTCACGGTTAATGGAGGCTGTGACCCCCCCGCCAATAGTGAAAACCGCGATATGGATGTACATGTATATGTACATACAGTATACATGTACGCGCGTACGCAAAATCTACGGAACGTACACTCACTTGGACGATCTCTCCTCTGTGCGTAGCTGACGAGAGCAAGAGATGGGAGATGCGTGGACGCGTGTAAGCCAATCAGCGTACAGACCACCGATGCCACAGTAATCACAGGCCTTGATTTTTGTTCATGGGGCATCCCGTGTAGGCTCCTGTTGGTTCCCAAGACTCGTTCTTGATGTGATGTGTTTCGCTTCAGCCTCGCGCGCTTCGTTTGAATTATTTTCAATAAAACATATATATATATATATATATATATATATATATATATATATATATATATATATATATATATATATATATATATATATATATACACAGTCATGGAAAAAATTATTAGACCACCCTTGTTTTGTTTTCTTCAGCTTCTTGTTCATTTTAATGCCTTGGTACAACTAAAGGTACATTTGTTTGGACAAACATAACGATGACCACAAAGATTGCTCATAAGAGTTTTATTTAAGAGCTGATATCTTACCATTTTCCATGGTTTTTCTTGATTATAACCTAAATCACTTAAGTTTTTACATCAATAGCCTATGGCGTTGTACTGCCAAAAACACTGCTTTTATGCATTCAGTGTTTTCTTTTCTGTCTGTTTTAGTCACATGATGACGTTTAGTGGTACCAGGTATTAAAATGAACAAGAAAGTGAAGAAAAAGTGGTGGTCTAATAATTTTTTCCATGACTATGTATATATATATATATATATATATATATATATATATATATATATATATATATATGTACATATATGTGTGTGTGTGAGACTTTGCTGGTTCTCACACTAGAAGCAGCACATGTTGTGCGTGTCTTTCCACCTACGGTTAACTGGAGCAAATGTTTCCTACATGACATCTAATTAATGACAACCCTCCTGGGGGAACAATAGCAATCCTCTACCCACAAGAAGCCTATTAGAGTCACCAGCAGCTACCTACAAATCTTTGAACACATAGTTCCATGCTTCATCAGTTCTCTATGATAGTATATTGGATATTTGATATTCTGTTACATTTTTATATTTTAATTACTATTATAATCCATAAGATGTGTTTCTAAATCAAACAAATCTGATTCTATCTATAATCCTCTGTTGGTAAGCAAGGAACACTATTTTTTTTTTTAAAGATTTTTTTGGCTCTAGTGGCCTTTATTGATAGTAGAGTGATAGGAAGGGAGGCAAAGAGAACGGGGAAGACATGCGGCAAAGGGTCGCTGAGCCAGGAATCGAACTCACGACCAGCTGCACAAGGACTGTAGCCTCTGGTATGTGGGCCGTCTGCCCTAACCACTGCGCCACCAGGGTGGCCCAAGGAACACAAGGAGATTGATAGACAATTGCCTATGTAATTATATAGAACATTTCACAGTCCCAATGTTGATGGGTCTTTCTGTCTTTAAAAGATATCTGAACGCTCCAAGCCTAGAGAAGTCAGACAACCCTTCCTTTTTGGACGCTAAAGTTTTAAGTGGCATGTGTGAATGTAGCTTCTTACTGTAGTTCTTACTTTAGTTCTTAACAAGGGTTTTTCAAAGTATTACCTTTCTTATGTGGTTTCATCAGACATTGATGAATGACAGTTCTTGATGTAGTTTCTTGAGCTCTTTGCTACTGAGATTCCTCTTGACCCCTTGAATTATTCAGTAACATTATACATTTGTATACACAGTAAAAAAAATCAAATTGCTTTCCTTTCTTTTGTTCTGAAACATTTCTGGTTCCTGCAACAATCCATCATTTGTGAATTGCCTTTACATCAAACCATGGTTATTCACACATTCACATCACCTGTTTAAAATCACATCACAGGGTAATGTTTTGTTTTCTTTTTTTCACTTTAAGAATCCTTCATTTCTCTTGTTTGAACTTCTGGTGGAATGTTTGCAGGCCTCAAATGCATGATTCACTGTATTAGTAAATTAAATGAATTTGATATCTTTTTTTTTTTTTTAACTTCTCCATTTTTTATAAAATCTGGGCAGATCTGGACTAATAGCTCATTGGTTTTGGGCTGAGAATGATAATCGCAATGATGATACCAAAGAAAGTAAGCATTAGTGTGTGTGCTTCTCTGTGTGTTTATCTGTGTGTAGTTGTGTTTGTAAAGATACACATGGGGAGAGAAAAGCAATAAAAACAAAGGCTGCCACTGTGATCTCCCTTGCATGTTTACTCTCTCCGCTTATATATTTATATCGTATATGAACACTTTTACTTGGAGTCCCGCTTATGCTGTTTTTTTTTTCATTACAGGATAGCCCAATTAGCTTGTTCTTTCTTTCTCAGACTAGATTTCTTCCTCATGCATATTGAAGGTCTAAACTGTCTCAGTATGGTTGTGTGTGTCCCTTGACTTCGCAGTATAACAGTGTGTTTACATGATGTTACACAGTGTTAAGTGGAGCTGTGAATGTGTGATTTGCTGGAAGTGAGAGGAAGTGAAGAAGTAGACGTCATTTCTGAGGTCCAAAAAATAAGGCTTTGAAATAATGTTCCTTTTCTTTCTCCATTTCTTTGTGTTTCCCTTTGTTTAGTTCTTTTTTATACTTCAATAGACTCAGTTAAACTTTGTTTCACCTGACATGAAGGCAGCTTGAGTGAGAAAAACTTTAGAGTACTATTGAAGGATGCTGGCTGCTGAGGCAATTCTGTCTGTCAGGTTTCTTTTGATCACATCTGTCTTCCCAGTTGTCTTTACATCTATTCCACCCCCTCTCTGCTTCCATATGGTGTCAACTATAAGACCTTATTTTAGAGTGCCAGTGCAGAGAATGAATGCAGCTGACACCTTGTGATTCGCCACGTCTACTTAATTAACAGTTAAAGGCAGAAGAACAAGATCATGTGTAGCTGCTACTATAGCTCACTCTGCAGTCTGCAGGGAGGTGGTGAGTGGTCAGGCAAAAGAGTTACACAAGTAAGCTTACTCACCAGTCTCTATGTCTTCCTGCCCTTGTCTCCTCTCTATTTATGTCTTGACTTGATTGTGCCTTTCTTTGACATCCCTGGACTGTCTCTCCCTCATCACACAAAGAGATGAATTAGTCTGGCTGGCCCCTCACTTGGACTGTTGTTCTGTCTCCTCTTCTCGGCCAGGTTTTATTGAGTTCCTTGAATGTCCTGTGCAGATTCAGGAGAGCATATAGCATTTATAGCATGTATAGCAGTATAGCAAGAGTTTTCAGAAGGTCGCCCTGTGCTGATAATCAACAACTCAGAAAGTATCTTTTACTGATAACATTGTGATTCAGTTTCTTGTGAATGTATGTTTTACGTTTAAAAAAAAAAACATTAATTAATTAATTTAATCGTAATTTGAATGTTTATTTTTTCCGGCTTTCAGTAATGTGTAATCTTTTAGACTAATGAAATGAAAACATCTGAATTACAGGATTTATTTTTGACAGAAGTTGTCATCAACTCCTGTTGCTTATTGCTTCAGGCTTATTAGAGGAAAGGCCTAACTGCTATTACACAAAGCTTACCCGCATTTTGTATTTTGGGATGCTGAGAATGGCAATCAGCAGCACAAAGAGGTAATAAATGTCCGGATATGGTCAGTCACAGCAAAATCACTCTTGAATGCTTAGAGCCGTGAGAAGAGGAGAGCATTGCCCTACTTTGAGTCTAGCATAATTATGTAACACTTGAGTACCTGCAGCACCAGCGGCATGACAACTTCTGACTGTGAATATGGACTGTGAAAAGAGCAGACAGGAACTCACACCTCTTCCTTTTACGTGGCTTGCAGTTTAATCTCATCTTGAGCTGGTGAGGTTTTACTCACATCATGCATCCATTTGCTTATTTAGGATTGAACTGGCATGCTGTCACAAAGATGTTACATCATTCATCACTCTTCTTTTTTGTTTCTGTTTCTCCCTCAAATCTTTTCTCACATCCTCTTGCCCTTTCTCACCATCCCAGTTTTCTTCATCTACACCCCACACTTACCCATCTCACTTCAGATCTTTTTCTTTTTGTTCTCCCATCCTTTTATAGCTCTCTTCCATGTACAAAATAGAGGATAACAGCATACAGCTGTGGGTTATGTCCTACAGACAGCATCTTCGAGCTTAACCATACTCTCACACATGTGCATTCATACAGAGGAAGGGCTCACCACTGAGTCTTTCATCTCTCTTATATCATAGCTTTAAGATGGAGTCGGCTTTCATACATTATGCAGTCAGTCATGATGTCACTGCAATGAGAAATATGTATCACAATATGGCAAGACACTTAAGTCTTTTTTTTTATTTTCCCTTTCTTCAGAAAGCAAAGCTTCATGCTGCTTTGCAAGAGAAAAATCGTCTGAACCTTGAGCTGATCAGCCACCAGCTGAAGGCATCCAGGTATGACCAGGTAAGCCAGTAACGCATTTAGTGTGCAAATCGCATACTACAAGGACACCAACACATACACACATTGATGATTAATGGTTTACGTTGATGATGGTTTGTGGTATAATCCATTTTATCTCAGTAATGCACGGACTACATATCACATGCACATTTTCTTATAAATGGCTCAGTCATATGTTGGAACACGATTCATATGCACAAATCAATATACCAATAGTAGTGTTATTATTCTCACCTTATTTATTGAATGATTTGATTCTTCTTCATGTTTGTTACATTGTTTTTTTTCTTATTTTGCTCAAAGCGTATACATGCAGGATTGATGTCATCTTCCATCTTATACGTACACATCATCACTGCTAAATTTCCTATGTTGTTAATGTGCCTTTTGCCCAGTCTTTGGACTTCACACATGCATACATAAATATGCACATGGACCCAGAAGGAGAAACATTGACCGTCTGTGATTGTAGGCGATTAACTGCTCTGGTGCTAATAGTGACTTTTACAGAGAGGGTAGGTTTGACACGTATCCAAGCGCTCTGCTCAGAGATCTTACTCCAAAAATGATGCCATCTGTGCACAGACAAGGTGGGCATAGAGATGAAAAGAAAGTGGGACTAAAGCATGTCTATTTCAACCAGATATGTTCCTATGAATGAAAGTGACTGTCTTGTAAGGGCAGTCATGGCAGAAACACAGGCAGACTGCTAGAATTTGCATAGATGGCAAATTAATAATGAAAGAGGCAAAAAGAGAAAGGCAGACATAGAAAGTGAGGGAACGAGACAGTGATGATATAATAGAGAATGTAATCGGGAAATATATTGCGCCCTTTGAAGAGTCTTTGTAAATGTTCAGGAGAATTAGCCAATACAAATCAAGTTTTTCCGCACTGTTTTAATAGAAAATTAATACTCCCAAGTTTCATTGTAATGGAATCTATGTGATCTGTTAGCAGAAGTTTCATTATTACATTCATAAATGTTTTCATCAGTGTAGAACTTAGTTTAAAAAAAAAAAAAGAATATCGTATTGAATTCAGGAACCTCTGCAGGGGTCTTTCTGTGTGGAGTTTGCATGTTCTCTCCTGTGCTTGCGTGGGGTTTCCTCCAGGTACTCTGGTTTCCTTCCACAGTCCAAAGACATGCATGTTAGGATAATTGGTGGTTCTAAATTGCCCGTAGGAGTCATTGTGAGTGTGTGTGGTTGTTTGTCTATTTGCGGCCATGCGATGGACTGGTGACCTGTCCAGGGTGTACTCCTGCCTTTCGCCCGTAGTGAGCTGGAATAGACTCCAGCAGATCTCCGTGACCCTGCAGAGGATTAAGCGGGTATAGATAATGGATGGATGGATGGATAGTGAATTTAGTACCTCTGAAAAAGCAATTTTTGACCACAGACTGACCCTAATATCAGTGTTTCATGTTGTTGCCGCCATTGTTTTGGAAAGGGCAGGACTTTTCAATTGGTTGAAATTTGACCTTTGTGTAGTTTGATGTCCATAGATTATACTCACTGGACCTTTAGACCTTATAAGTATAAAGGAGACACATTATGGTCTTGTTTCTTTCTTTCCCTTTTTTTTTTTGGAAAATTAACAATTTCCTGTTTAGGGGATTTAAGCAAGTGAAAGTCAACCACTCAACTCAATTCCACCTTCTCTTCTGTGAAGCTACTTTGTATGAAAGTGATCTTAAATATTTGTTACCACCAACTTTTAAAATACACCAAATTGTGAGAGAGAGTTGGGTGGAGATAAATATTGGGAAACTTATTTGGGTGTAAGATGTCACAGTACTCTGAAGATCTGAATGGCTCATTGAATTAAATTAAATAAATGAAATATTAAAAAACTTAGGTAGTTCCATACAAAGTGGCAGAGCTGTGTTATATTGGAGTTTCAGATTCTTTAATGACCTCAAACACCCAAATAAATGATCTCAAGTACAAAAGTTTTTTTTTAAATGCTATTTCCTCTTTAATATATATTTTTTTGTATTTATTACTGTGTATGTGTTGCGTGAAGTGTATATGTTATTGTGTCTGCTCATATCCAGATTTGCCCAGATTAGTTAATAATTACAATACACTTCAATACACTTCAAGTGCTTTCTACAGACTTGACTATGCTTAAAATGGACTCAAGTTTTGTTTTCTTGTTTGGTGCAGTTTGTTCTACACAGTGTGAATGTAGGACCCAGATGTGAACCAAAACCCCATTAGACCCCTGAAAAGAGTTGATCTCAAAACAAATGACCTGGTAATTCTGACTCGGTAGTGACTTTGATGCAGTCCATCTAGTGAAAAAAAGCATACTGAACCAAAACAGTACCAAAAGCCTTGAATCACAAAATTTTATGATCACATGACATGCTGATAAGCAAGTCAAACTTCTTTGTTACTAATTTCTAAACTGAATTACAGTACACCTGTTTATTCCACAACATGAGATCTTCTCCCTGTATTTACTTTATTTTGTTCCTGCAGCTGACACATCAGCCAATAAGTGTTGAGGACATTCTCCCATGATCTCAAGCGATGTGTTTTAATATGCTTTAGTACACCATGAGGAAAATGATACAAATGAACAAACCCTAAAAAGCCCTAAATAGGGCGTGATTTCCCATTCTCCATCTAGGTCTATTTATTTATTTATTTATTTATCTATTGTATTGCTTATTCAATCTGGAGCATTTGTTTTTGTTTGTCCGTCAATGTTTTGTTTTGTTATTCTCCTGTTTGTCTTGTGTCACTGTCACTGTACTGTATGGTGTTGTTGTAAGTTTCTTAACTTTTTACCTGCAAACAAATCTACCTTCGGGTATCAATAAAGTTACCTTACCTTACCTTACCTTACCTTACCTTACCTTACCTTACCAAACTCATCAAATCATTTGGACCAGAGCAAGCAAGCTAAGATGTGGAAGCACCCATAGAGTTAGAAGCCATACCAGGAATATTGTGAAAATACAAGTTAAACTATCAAATCAAAATATTATATAATGTTAATCCTAAAAGGAGAAATGGTGTATAACTTGATCTATTGCCTGGTTTTTTGATAACAGAGTGAGTTTTTTTCACTATGGGAATCACCTCAGTGTGACCGATGACAGAAGTTTCAAAACAACCACATCTGTCTGTGTTGGTGAAACCCCCTTGAAAAATGCATGTTTTATTTCTTTTGCTACCCCCTTAAAGGAATTAAGTGTTTTGGAACTCTAAAAACACTTAATTAAAATTAGAGCTGGGCAAAATAACGCATTATTATAGCATTAACTCATTCATTTATTAACGCTGACATTTATTTTATCACGCATTAACGCATGTTGCTCACATGCTTTTTTTTTTTAAAAAGTCTGTTGCCGGATGATAATTAGAGGAAAAAACATGCAGAAAAGCTAAAACAGACATGGACAGCGGTAAAGTTACGGAACTTTCACATGGACATTTTCATTTTAAAGTTCTCCCAGATGGCGGATTTGACAGAAACAAGGTTATTTGTAACAACTGCTAAGTTGAACTCCTCGTTAAAAGTTTCTGCTGTTACCTCAGAAATTGCCTGTTTAAATGTCATGATTGTGGCTCAGGATTTTGTTAGTAGACTTAACAGGATGACATTAATGGGACTTATTTGAACATCAGGGGCTGGATACTTTCACAGACATGGTACTGGACTATATCAAGTTCTGCATTGGGAATGTGACTGTAGACAAAACCATCCGGGTTTTCCCTAAACAGAAACCCTGGATGACCAGCCAGGTCCGCTCACTCCTCAGGGCCCGCAACGCCGCCTTCAGGTCAGGTGACAGAGCTCTATACAGAGCTGCTCGAGCTGACCTGAGCAGAGGAATAAAGAAAGCCAAGGCGGACCACAGGATGAGAATAGAGTCCCACCTGTCCAGCAACAACTCCCGGGAGGTGTGGCAGGGCATACAACACATCACTAACTTCAAAGGCAGTGATGTGTCAACCGCAGACCTGAGTGCGTCGCTGGCAGAGGAGCTGAATGGTTTCTTTGCTCACTTTGAGATGCCACAGCAGCACCCAGCTGTTCCAGCCCCACCCCCACCAGGATCCTCCATCACTCCACTCACTGTACAGGAGCGTGATGTCAGACGGGTGCTCCTGACAGTGAACACCTAGAAAGCTGCCGCCCAAAGACGGAGTTCCAGGCAAGGTGCTCAAAGCGTGCACCCACCAGCTCACCCCCACCTTCACCAGGATCTTCAACACCTCCCTGGCCCAGGCTGTTGTCCCGTCCTGCCTGAAATCAGCCACCATGATCCTGGTGCCGAAGAAGTCTCCCATCACCAGCCTGAATAATAATCGTCCAGTGACCCTCATTCTGGTAATCACCAAGTGTTCTGAGAGACTAGTTCTTCACAACATAAAGAGACTTCGACCCCTTCCAGTTTGCTCATCGGACGCCATCGCTGTAGCTCTGCACTCTGCTCTGAACCACCTGGAGCAACAGCAGAGCTACGTCCGGATGCTCTTTGTGGATTACAGCTCTGCCTTCAACACAATAATCCCAGACATCCTCATCACTAAACTGACCACCATCGACCTCCCCCTTCCCACATGTGCCTGGATTAAAGACTTTCTTTCCAACCGACCCCAGACTGTGAGACTTGGCCCCCACCTGTCCTTCACCCGCATGCTGAGCACCGGCTCTCCTCAGGGTTGTGTGCTGAGCCCCCCTCCTGTCCTGCCTGTACACCAACGACTGCAGTCCGACCCACAACAACAACCTCATAGTGAAGTTTGCTGACGACACTACGGTGGTCGGACTCATCTCGAAGGGGGACGAGGCAGCCTACAGAGAGGAGATCCTGAAGCTGACAGCCTGGTGTTCAGAGAACAACCTTGAGAACCAACGATCATTGTCGACTTCAGGAAACACAACACCGACCCAGCCCCCCTCTACATCAACGGCGAGAGAGTGGAACAGGTCCACACCTTCCGGTTTCTTGGCATCCTCATCTCAGACAGCATCTCCTGGTCTGAGAACGTCACCGCCATCACCAAGAAGGCTCAGCAGCGGCTGCACTTCCTGAGAGTCCTCAGGAGATACAACCTGGACTCCAACCTGCTGCTGACCTTCTACCGCTCATCCATCGAAAGCCTGCTGACGTACTGTATTACAGTCTAGTACGGCAGCTGCACCGCCGCAGACAGAGAACGGCTCCAGAGGGTTGTGAAAGCAGCGCAGAGGATCATCGGCCGCCCTCTCCCCTCCCTGTCAGACATTTACACCTCCCGATGCCTCAGCAGAGCCACTAACATCATGAAAGACAGCTCACATCCAGGCTCTGACCTGTTGCCCTCAGGAAGACGCTACAGGGTCTTCAAGTCCAAAACCAACAGAACTAAAAACCTGCTTCTTCCTCAAAGCCATAACCGCCCTGAACCAGTCTGTGCAATATTCCACCAGATGTGTAAACTAAAAAAAAAAAAAAAAAAATCTGTATATAGCACCTGTATATAGTATCTGTTATGCCGTCTTAGGACTTGACTGTGCACCTTACATCCTCATACCCCCACCTTCTTTTATTTGTACTACCTCGATTATCTGCACTATTTTGCTTTACACTGCACATATTTTTTGTACTACCTCGATCATCTGCACTATTCTCTCTACATTGCATATCTTTGTACACTGATCCGCACTGTTTTGTACTTTGCACTCGTTTTGCACTGTAACCAGAGATGCTGCTTTTAATCTCATTGTACCTTTGTACAGTGACAATAAAGGATCCTATTCTATTCTATTCTATTCTATTCTATTCTATTCTATTCTATTCTATTCTATTCTATTGTATTGCCCTGGCAGTGGAAATAAGCTTTATTTTATTTTACATTTTTTAAGATGAGATTTACACTAAATATGTGTTACTGACAAGTGCTGATGTTAAAAGTGTTTGAACAACAAATGTTATGGCACTTTAGTTCATATGGCAGTAAAATAAAAGTGCACTTTACAGTACTTTTGAAATCATTATTTGATTTTGCGTACACAATGCGATTAATCGTGATTAATCAGGGAAATTGTGCGGTTAATCAAACTAATAAAAATTGTAATCTTTGCCCAGCTCTGATTAAAATACTTAATCCTGTTCAGGGGGTAGCAAAAGAAAAAAAAAAAGCATATTTCAGGTGTTTCACGAACACCTCTCACCTTGACAAGGCACAGTAAGAAACCTTGTCTAGAGTGGGTGGGAAGCGGATGATTGGCCAAATCAACATTGGGGGGGGTAGAGCCTTGTGCACCCCTCAGTGAGGTGTTAGATGGCCCTTCTTCTTGCAGAACTAGGTCTGGACCCCTGTGGGATGTGACGGGCTGACTTACATGCTAAACAGAGATCAAAAGCTTCACCCTTTTGTAGGTGCTTGTTTCCCTCATTTTCTCCAAGGCCAGACCAAAGAGATCTTTGGTTGGGTCATAGGTGACATCCTTTATTTTAGCTTTCTGGGAGGCCCAAAAAGTTTAACCATAGGGCCCTCTCTCCTGAGACTGCCAGTCTCCTCACATGACCACAGCCCTGGACTGCTCGCCTTGATCAGTGTAGGATGAGCTCAGCTATGAAGTAAATTTCATTCCAGAAAGCTGGGTTGGGGAATTCCAGAATCTGGCTGATGGCTGATGTCTCCTTGATATGCAGTGAACAGTGCAACTGCATTAAGTGAAGACACTGACTCTGAAAATTAGATGCACTGAGGCAATTTATTTTACTAGCTAGAAAAAAGTTTCAATTCAATTCAATTGTATTTGTATAGCGTCTGTTTGAGGATTCTGAGCCTGACCTGCGGTTGGAATGAAGACGATGAGCCAGTGAAAGCTCCACCTCTGGGGGGTTGGCCAACCCCGGGTTAGCCATCCCTTGTATTTTCAGTTTAGAACAATTCTTGGTGGGAAGCTTACTCTTAAATAGGATTGACCAGTAACGGCTCATTTCCCTCATACAAGCAAGAATAGCTGGTAAACGGTCGGAGCTGGCGTCACTCTCTGTCTCCTCTGCAGGATTGAGCTCCTTACTATCAAAGAGACTGTCAAAAAGTAGGGGCATGACTTGATATTCCACACCCATCATATCCCTGCAACTTGTGGTGATGTGCAGCTGATCGACATCACCAAGCAGTGGTCCTGGAAATTTGCTGCTGCTACTCTCAAATTTCTGTTGAGAACAGAAATTGTCTAGCACCCATGCATACTATCCACAACGGGTGAGGATCCCAACCTTAGATTGAGGCCCCGCATGACACGTGGCATGAACAGGTTGCAGCTTCCTTTGCTTTTGGCTCTGACCCTTCGGTGATGGACGCAGTCATAGCTAACACAGGACTCATCCTTACACATTAGCCTCCCCATCATAAGGGCTAGCTTTGGAATTTAGTTCAAGCTTGCAACTCAAGAAGTCAGCTAATCATGACACATTAGCTGAACTCGATGGACTGTTTTGCCAACAATCTAATGCTAAGACCAAAGTTCCCCTTGATGCATTCGCTTGAGTTACACCAGATGAGTGATTTGCCTTGATGCACTACTTTCCACACTATCATTGAGTGCTTTTCTAGTTAATAGAGCTCTTTTCAGTGTTGAACTATTTTTTCACTTGTACTTGTCCTCTTCCACTACATCCATAAATCTCCTCTTTGGTCTTCCTCCTGCCTGGTGGTTCTAACCTCATCATCCTTCTACCAATATATAAACTATCTCTCTTCTGTTTATGTCCAAACCATCTCAGTCTGGCCTCTCTGAGTTTCTCTCCAAAACATCTAACATGCGCTGTCTCTCCAATGTATTCATTCCTGATCCTATCCATCCTCGTCACTCCCAAAGAGAACCCTTAACATTTTAATCTCTGCTACCTCCAGCTTTTCCTCCTGTCTTTTCCTCAGTGCCACAGTCTCTAAACCATACAATATTACAACTCTCACTACTGTCTTGCACACTTTTTCTTTCATTTTTGCTGAAATGCTTTTATCACACACTGCACCTGACACTTTTCTCCACCTTTTCCAACCTGCTTGCACATACTTCTTCACCTCTTTTCCACATTCTTCCTAAGTACTTAAAGTCCTCCACCTTCTTTATCTCTGCTCCCTGTAGCTTCACCGTGTCACTTGAGTTCTTCTCATTCACACACACGTATTCTGTCATTTCTCTTCTTTCCAGGTCATACCTCCACCTCTCTATCTTTTTCTCCACCTGCTCCCTGCTGTCACTACAGATCACAATGTCATCTGCAAAGATCATAATTAATGGAGACTCCTGTCTAACCTCATCTGTCAGTCTGTCCATCACCATAGGTCCATCACCATAGGTTCAGAGCTGATCCTTGATGCGGTCACATCTCCATCTTGAACTCCTCTGTCACACCTACAGTACACCTCACCATTGTCTTACAGCTTTCATACAAGTCCTGCATCACTACAACATACTTCTCTGCTACTCCAGACGTCCTCATACAATACTACAGCTCCTCTCTCAGCACCCTGTCAGATACTTTCTCAAGGTCTACAAAGAAACAACGCAGTTCCCTCTGACCTTCGCTGTACTTCTCTGTCAGCATCCTCAAAACAAATATTGCAACTGTTGTACTCTTCTTTGGCATGAAACCATACTGCTGTTCACAGATGCTTACTTCTGTCCTTTGTCTAGCTTCCACAACTCTTTCCCATAACTTCATTGTGTGGCTCATCAACTTTATTCCTCTGTAGTTGCCACAACTCTGCATGTCTCCCATGTTCTTAAAAATTGGTACCAGCACACGTCTCCTCCATTCCTCATTGCAAAGATCTTGTTGAACATCCTAGTCAAAAACTACTGCCACCTCTCACAGACACTTCCATACCTCCACAGGTATAGTTTTCTTTACTTACCAGGTTTAATTCTTCATGTAAAGCACATAAATATATAGGTGACTACTGTCTATATGAAATTCATGATCAAATATCAATAATGAATAATATTTAATATGACTTTGCTGCTTGTCTGTGTGCACTACAGTTAGCAGAGTTAGTTCACACTCGCTACTGCTGCTTTTGTCATGAATTCCACATAATACAAGATGTCATTTCTGTGCTCTCTAGGTCAGCAAGTTTATCGATTTTGCACCCCTCTCTTTTGTTAATTAAGAATTGTGTATCACTGAGGAATGGTTGAACTCAATCTTGTGAGACCATCTTTGTAGAAACCAGCTCAAGACCTCAGACTGATGTCAAAATGAGAGGCAGAAAGCTCAAGTCAGCAGTTCTGTTTCATCAAGGACAAATGGAAATGTACTGATTAATTTCTCTTTGTAATGTGAACTCTTAACCAACCCTCTAGCTAACAAGAAAAAAAAAACTGTCTTGATTCATCAATATTAGAAAATAGTTTGCTGCGAAGGCAAACCTCATGAAAGCTGTGTGCATTTTTTTTATTAAAAAAGAGGAAGGAATTGTTGTGTTTTCCCCTTTCGCTTCTGTCTCCACTCACAGCTTACAGTTTCTGACTTTCATGATGTTAACAGTCCTCATTATCCTCCTCTCGCTCCTTCAATTGCTTCATGCCCTTTGCTCTCTAATGTCTGGACTGTTTGTGATTCATGTCCCTACAGGTGAAATCTGACTATGACCAGCTGAGACAAACCTTTGCTGTGGTGAGCCAGGAGCGACACGTGGCCCAGCAGCAGAGGAGCCAACTTCAGGTCAAACTTGATAACCTGGAGCAGGTTGTAAAGGTGAGATATCCCATTAATCCCTAAATACAAATATGACTTTAATGCTTCTTTAAATCTGGAGTGCATCTGGGTGAAAGAGGCCAACGTGGGGTGGAATACTTTGGGCAATTTATAATTTTTAAACACCATTAAAGTGTATAATTTAGAAATGGAAATTTGAGTCATACACTATTAACTTGATAGTCAGTCTTGAAAAATACAGATTATTGATTTCTAAGTCTTCCCTTGAGTAATGTATAGTATTGTATACTGTGGTGCTGTAGTAGGTTCATTTGTCTGGCAAAAGGTGTCACCTGAAAGAGATGGTGTTGCTAACTCATGTTACAGTTTGCAGTGTTGTGGAAAATCTCAGAAATAAAAAATAGGAAAGGAGTCAATTTTGGAATGAACAAATTGATACCAAGGCTTGTCATTTGCATTTTTTAAACAATGTAGTTTATTTATCTGTTCTTTGGTCACAGAATTTAAGTTTAATTTGCTGTAGATATGATTAAATCATATTAAAGCCCTTGATTCTAAATTTCATGGATTAAACCACTAACCAATGTCTATTTGAAACATGCCTGAAACATGTCATGACACTGATAAGGCTGAACATTGAGACGACTACAGACTAAACATTGTTCATTTCAGTGATCGCATTTGTCTCGTGTCAGTTTTCATGTTTTGAATATTTTCATAGCCAATTTTCACTGACTAATTCTCCATCCATGTGCTTTTTTTCCAAGAAAAAACTTCAAATATGATATATAAGGTGAAGTATCACTTCTTTCCAAGAGAGACTTGGAAAAAAATTCTGTTCCTGTCTGCCAGTAGTAATCAGACACAGTCCGACTACGCTCCAAGAGGCCGTTTCATTATAAATCCTGGCCTCCCTGCATCTCCTATTGATTATATGTTTGCCACAATATTTGAGGGTGAAATGTTCCCTTATGGGGTAAAAAGACTTGGTTCCGAGTACAGTGATGTAAGGTTTCTCCTGCTCACTAAACTTTGATTGTGTTCTCACAAAGAGAATATTTACTGAAAATTACATGGTGCAAGTGGGTGGAGAAAGGAGAGATGTTGGAAACACATGAAATACATCAAGCTGGTTTTGTCCATTAAAAATTAATGAGATGCATGATTTGCAGCCTTGTCTTTAGAGTCATGTGTTTAACTTGGAACAATAGGTGTTTTGTCACAGTCTAATCAGGGAATAGAACTGCATTTGTCTTTGACGTGGACTCAAACTAACTTATAATCTGATTAAAGGTAAATATTAGGGATGTATGTCTCTTCCGTATAAGATGATCTAATATGTACCTAAATAGGTAGGGTATGATATAATTCAGAAAAGATGCATTTAATGCAGAACAGGTGTGATTTAATAACCGCTTATTCCTGTTCAGGGTCACAGATACCCTACTAACCCTTACCCTACTGGGATTCAAACCAGGAACTTTCTTGCTGTGCCCACAGTCTGATACAGTTGTAGATATTTATTTTCCAATTGTAAATAAAAACAAGTCACTTCTAAAAATATGATATTTGTTTGCAGAGACATCCATGTGGTTGTGTGATCATGTAAAGAAAAAAAATAAAATAAAAAGTCAAGATAGCCTCAGTGCTTCACTTGGCCCCTCCTCCCCTGCTCCGCCTCCAAAGGACTCAAAAATTCTTACCAGTGCGTAAGCAGAGAAAACTCTGAGCAAGCAGGGCTGAGCTTTGAGAGTGCTTTGGCTCCATCCAGTGGCAGTTTTGTGCTCTCACAACATTTTTTTTCTTTTACTCTCCACTGTTGAAATTTCTCTCGACTGGCGAAATTGCACGTGAAATTTTCGGGCGTGAAATCAAAATTTTCACGTATGAATATGTTAATTGGAGCTCACCCTTAATGAATATACTCTACTTTGATAGCTCTGCACCAGTAACAGGCATGTGCTAGTTCGTGTTCATAATACAGTTTTCAAAGAGGCAAATCCAGATTGCACAAAATGTTCCATAATCTTTGATTGCTATGGAGGGATGGCTTCCGGTGTTATTGTACATGGTTAGTTTTTTCTTCTTCCACCATTTGAATCAAAAGTACAAATTCATAGATCATACAGAGAAGGGACTTGTTATTGTGTTATTGTGAACAATCTGATCTCTTGGCAGTCTCTGGGCCTTTCCTTGCTGTACAATGTCTGTTTCTGTTAAGTGGTTTATTAAAAAAAATGCAGGTGTGACCATCAGGATCCCGTGTGAACATGCAAGGCTTAAAAAAAGTAGAGGCTCCAGCCTCTTAGCCACCTCCCCCCCCCCCCCCCCCCCCCCCCCCGCTTAGAGTTTCTCTGATTATGCAAAGCAGTGACTGCCTGCTCAGGACACTCAAAGTCATTCTGGGAGGTAAAGAAGCTTTTCTCTTTTAAGAGAGAGAAAACACAAATGAAAAAAATTCAAATTCCAAAGCTTTCCAAGCAGACTTTACTTCTTAAGCTTGCAGAAACATCTTATAGCCTTAACTCTGTTTCTGCAAGATTTGGCAGCTGGTGGTGACTTTGTGGAAGGAATCTGTCTAGTCATGACTTGGCTTATTTGGCAAAGGGTAGATATGGCATCAGCATGGTTGACCATGCATGACAGCTTTGTCTGAGTTAGATCAGAATATAGAGTTGAGGGTGTTATAGTTGTACTTTATAAATTCTGTATCAAAAACCAATGTGACTTCACACTGAGTAGTCTTTTTCAATTTGCTTATTGTATCTCATGTGAAGAGTACAATGAGACAATGAGTATGTTATTCAACAAACAGCATATAATGTGGTAATCCCACTCTGGATTGCTGATAAGAATACTGTAAAATCAGATAGCAGGAAGCTTGCTATTTCTGCTTGATTTTTAGTTTTTAAGTAAAACTGGGTAACTGCTTGAGGTAGCATTATGTTAAGTGTCCAGACTATTGAGTAGTATCAATATAACCATCTCACTCATGGAATCATTTCAGTTTAGTATCTTGATTTAATCTGTGAGGTTTAGCTGATCATTTCCTTTTGATCAATTGGAGGATTAATTTTAATCAAACTTCTGCATACAAGCTTTCACTTTGGCCATAAGTTAAGTATTTTTTTCTCTGTAACATTAAAATATAAAGTCACAAACTGAAATTCAGATGAGATCTGGATCAGTTCCCTCAAAGGATCAAGTTGGTCGCTTGCCCACTGCAGAGTACACCCACCCTTCTGTGCCAGGGGTATAGACAGCAGCACTTTGCTAGCTGTTGAAGCTCGTAAAGTCTACCTAGCTATCACCATTTATCAGTAAAGAAAGCCTGCAGTTGAAGAATTCTTTAGAGATACTGTTGAAAATCACTTTTTAACAGCAGCTTTCGTCTTTCTGTTTCCTTGCAGCATATGCATGAGGCTATAGAGCGGAAGCAGCAGTTGCAGACAGAGCATGAGCAAATCTTGGAGGCCCTTCATACCAAGCAGAAAGAGATCAATGAGCTCCAGGAGGTACAGTCATGAGTATACAAGCAAACATGGAAAACTGTCACAGAAAACTCATTTATTTATTGTTCATTGACATAGATCAAGTCAACGTTTTTGTGCAATGACAGTAGCCAGTTTATGTTGATTCACTGTCACAGAATCACTTCTCTACAACAAAAACACAAAGAGCTAGGAATGTACAAAAGTGTGCAATTGATCAGAAATGCTGTTTCATTTTAAATGTCTTTGATCATTTGAAGAGGTCTGTGCTAAAAATGTTGTCATAGATGTCACTTCATTTACACATTCTGTGACTATTCCTCACTTTGCACACAATGCTTTTTTCCAGGTTTTTTTTTTCTAACTGAAACACTAGATATCACAAAGGAATGTATCTAAAGCATAAGTTCTTTAGAGATGCTCCGTTAAGTGATTAGTTTCCCCTATCTAAGCCTGTGTCATGAATTTGAATTTATTTGATAGTTATTTCCAGATGATCAGAGTGATTCATTAATTCATCTGGTTGTATATTTTTCATTCCCATTCAATCCCATTCAGTAAAGTAACTGTAATGCATACAAGCGCTCTAGAAAGCTCAATTACAACAATCTTAATTTCAACTATTAGCCATAATATCCTCTAGATTAGACTCAGGTTTGATATTTTCAAAATCTTCTTGTTGAATTCGATGCACTTGGTCTGTATGTGCTTTTGGTTCTCTCTGTTTGCACTGACATCTCTTCAAAACAGAGACATTCACAGGGAAAACATTCAAATAGCCTTATTGGTCTGGCCATCTGTCACACAAATGGATCATTTAACAATGAGGACACTACCTGGACTCTGTCATAAGTTGAAATAAATTAGTTTTTCTTCATCTGAGCAACCCCATCAGGATGAAACATCCCTGAAAGTACCGGTGCTGTGATAAACCAGTTAGCCTCTTCCAGGCTCTGTGCCTACAATGTGTCAACTGTGTGCTATCTCTTCTGCCTCATGGACTGTGATCACAGAGTCAGCTGTCACTGTGTGTTTCTGCAGGCTTGGCTTCAAACTGACCAAGAGCATGAGGAATCAGTACACCTGTTAAAGGTACAGTAAATAAATCAGCACAGATTCACAATTTACACAGCTTTAGATCAGTTTTTTTTTTTACATTTACTTTCTGTTTTATAGATTAAATAAATACAAGATGGCTTATTTAGTTCAAGTTAGTTTTTCTCATGAAATATAAGGGTTAACACAGATGAGTCTGTGACATAATGTTTGATAAAAAGGAGTGTATAATGAGTGTACTGGGTGCAGAGTGCTATCAGCTCATTTACTAAAAGCATAATTTAAATATTTCATCATGGAGATGATTTTTTTCTTTAAACATCTGCTCGCACTTCCTTGAATTCTACTTTCACCACAACTGTTTTCGTTGTTGTCGTTTGTTTTTTGTTTTTTTTGTTTTTTTTTTAGATATGTGGAACAAACAAATGTACATATAAAAAAATGTATATCTGTTGTCCTCAGCAAAAAGTCAGGGAATTTCCACAATAATTCAGGCTTAATCCTCTGAGGAATTTGAATTTTCATGTAAATGTTCATAGAAATCCATCCCGGAGCTGTTGAGATACTTAATTCTAGCCAAAAGTATGCACTGACCAGCACAACAATCACTAAAGCTCTGCTGCAGGCAGGCTAGGTAACAATGCAGCTTCTTGTTAGCTAAATAAATACAGGTATTAAGGTATTAAATTGCAGTCTGCACACCCACATAGGCTTCAAAAATCTAAGAGCAATGCCCCTCTACTGAGGCAGAAAATGTGTGGGAATTGCTACGTATTCGATGCACACTCAGTCAGAATAAGTGTTAAGAAACATACATTTAAAGGAATATTGCCAAGGTGCTGCTTGATGCCCTCTGGAGTACATCAAGTGACCTTGTGTTAATTATGGCTTGAAAGGCATGACTTCTACTTATGAGAAGTGCTTGTTAGAAAAGTCTACTATGTTGTGGAGGTGTGTGAGCCATGTATGAGAATAGACAAACATTTTTTTTTGCTTAAATATTGAACATTGGATAATGTCATTACCTCCTCCTCTCTATTGCCAATGTTTTCTGCGATTTGGTATAAAATATCAATTAAGCTTTTCTATCTCATGTCTCGTTGTCGACCCGCACATCCTTTTTTTCTCTTCTTTTTAAACTGACCTTTTCCTTGTAATCAGAGAGCTGACATGCAATGTTGCGACACAGGCATCTAAGATGTGTGTCACTGCCTCATCTGCTGAAAATGTCCTTATTGTACCCTAAATCCCTTCATGACAATGGTTCCTACAGGCATCTAAGGGCAGTTCAGGTAGGGTCATGGTATTATCCATTGGAGGATCTTTAATACGATTTTCCTGAGCAAACAGACTGAGTTTAGCTCAGACAGTGTGGTTAGAGAAATTAAAACTCCCCCATCAAGGATTTAAGTTTTTTCATCATGTTTTTCATGTCTTTAATAATTTTAAGCTTGCTACACTGTTTTTAATTTTAGTTTTTGTGACATTAATTTTATGTTGGTTTTGGTATATTTGCTGATAAATGCAGTATTCTCATTGGTTGTCCCTTTTTGTGTTGTATTAATGTTTGGTTCTGTCTATGTTGTGATTTTGCATTTCATTTCTCTCTTTCTTTACATCTTTCTGTTTCCGCTTTTTTGTCTGAAGAGAACATTAAGGACAGAATGTTTCAGGTATTTATTTTCCTCCCTGATTTGTTTCTGCCCGTTACCAATGCCCTTAAATTGTTCTGTAGATAGTTATACAAAATAAAGCTTCTTATCCCTAAATGATATTGATTACTGTAATACTCACTTAAAGTGTTAGATCGTCTATGAGTCCTCTCATGGGTGATGATTTAGAAATTAACTGGAGTACTCAGGCTTTGTTGTCGTGAACCTGTGCTTTGTGTGAGCAGATGACTACACTCTTCAGCATGCTTTGATTAAATGGCTAAAGGTTTCCAGACAACACCAAAGCTCAGAAATGGTTCTTCATTGATGTTTTTTTTACAGTGGCTGTGCTTGAATTAGCATTCAGGAAGTCATTCTTTAGAAGACCCATTTCTGTACAGTGACCTTTGAAATATCTTCACTCTTAACCTACAGTTCTTTGTTTCTTTTCACTGCTTGGTCTTGATTATTATGAGCCCTTCTGCTCTTTCCCCTTTCTGTTAAAGGTCAAAGTTTGTGACCTGGAGCAGAAATGCAGTCACACAGTGAAAACTTTCACCAGCTGTCCAAAGAGCTGCTGAATTTCCGGTTGCAGTGCGCACCTGTGGAGATTTTAAAGATCAATCCTAGCTCTGCATCCCAGGTCCCATCCTCACTGGAGAACAAACCTCCACAGGACATTGTTGGACTTGAAGCCAAATTAAAGAAAGGTGGGTAGTGATCTCACCCAAAAGTTCAACTTCTAACAGTTTCTAGCACACGTTTTATCAGTGGGGGGGTCCTTATTTAAATTTGAACATTTTCTTTTTTTTTTTTTTGCACAAGTGGCCTTTATTGACAGTGAAGGAGGACAGGAAAGGGGGCAGAGAGAGAATAGGGAGGACATGCAGCAAAGTGTCGCATGGGCCAGAAGTGGAACCCGCCACGGCTGTGTTGAGAACTTTAGCCTCTGCTGCCTGCCCTGACCACTGGGCCACCAGGTGGCCCGATTTGAGCATTTTCTATAACTAATTGATATGATAAGACTTATCTGATAAATCTTATCATATTAGGGATAGGGATTATGGAATCCTTATTAGGGATTAAAGATTTAGCTTAAAGGTCTCATTCTTCTTCTAATTTATTATAAATAAGACAAAGAATGAGACCTTTAACTTATCAGATAAGTTATAGGTCTCATTCTTCTTCTTTTTTTCAGTGCTGATTATGTTTTTATGTGTTTTAACAGTAAGTTAATTACCAGTGGTGTCCTACATGCACTCTAAAGACTGTTAAAAACATCTACCAAATTATTATGTGATCAAATCATCTTCAATAAGATAAAAACAAGAGTCACTGTGTTCTAATTAGAGGCTCACAAGACAGTTAAATCAGCTCACCTCTGACCAGAAGGGGACACAGTTAATACAGTAGTTATTCAAGATCAGTATCCACCCTAACTGATCACAGGCCTAAACTGTTAGATAAATTTAAGGCATTAGTATTCTAACAACTCTGTGCAACCTGCAGAGGCAGCATATACAGTCAAACAAATAATGTACACAGTAATTTATACAGTCTAGCACAGAACAAAGGTCTGTTGAAGTGCTGGAAATCCTATGGTAATCTTTGCCTTCACTTAAAACAGAAGTCTCTGATGGTTTTTTGCTGGTGCATAGCATTACTCACAGACCACAAGAAGCCCTAGTTGCTGTGGATCTGTGCTGTTGAATCATTCTAATTTCCTCAAGGAATTCAGCTGTTTGCACTCTCAGACTGCACATTTCAATATTGGATTTCTTCCATTTTTCAAATTTGTTTTTTCCTCATGAGTGGTATTTAGGGCCATCCAGTGTATGTGTAGCTGATGAAAATGGCTTCTGGGGATGGAGTAGCCTTTGCGATGAAGGGTTTGAAGGTGATCAATACATGTGCAATGAGCAACAAATGGGTGCAGCCGGAATGACAGTTGCTCTTTATTTGCTGTTTCAATCCATGTCTCCAAGGTAATGAGAGCCTGCCGCTCCTGATCTCCCAGTGTTTGCCCTGCACTTCACTTCCTGGGGACAGTGAAGCAGAACCGCTGTCTGTGAAATCCAGCACTGTGACGACGGACTACCCCATCAGCTCTCTACAGCTTTCCCCGTTAGAGGTGTGTCTGAGTGACACCACGTCACTACACATTATCACGTTCATGTTTGACGCTTGTATACATTAACGTGACGTCAAGATCACTTTAAGTTTTCAACACTGTCCCGGCTGAATCTTCAAATGATTGAATAATGAATAACTCTTACTTCTAATTTATCTCCAGATGGAGGATGAGGCCAGCCCAACACCCAGGTCCAAACCTCGCTACACAGGCCAGGTCCGTCTTTGCACTGCCCGTTACAGGTAAATGAGATCATGGCTATTAATGCAGATGCAATCTTGAGGTTTTTCAAATACATTTATTGGACCTCATTTCATATATTGTGCCTTTCAGTCCTGATCGGGCTTAGATAGAGCACTTTACATTAGTTTCTCATTCATCCATCTACACTCCAACAGTGCCTCTTACTATATATTTGCACTCCATATATATTCAATGCTATTTAATAAACAATCACACCCAAATGAATACATGAGGGTACAATGTGAAGCTCTGTCTGTAACACAAGTAGGAGCTGTGGAATGAACCATCAGTCTTCTGAGCTGATGACAATCTGAGCCACCACTTTCACCCCTAAATGACAAGACAATAGAAATAACTTTTTTTTTCTTCTATCCTTTAAGTTATAACCCTTACGATGGACCGAATGAGCATCCTGAAGCAGAACTTCCCCTCGTGGCTGGAAAGTATCTGTATGTGTATGGAAACATGGATGATGATGGGTTCTATGAAGGTGAGAAGTAAGATGACACTGAGGCTGTGTGTGACATTGTTCTTAAGGTATAAAATAACACTAGCATAGATTGGCAAATCAAGCTCACAGAATTGTATTTAAACAAAAAAATGTCTGAGAATCTTTGATGATGGAAAACATTTTAGGTAGCACTTCGACTCCACATTATCAGTATAAGACTTGAGCAAAAACGTTATTGTAGCTCTGGATGGGGAGAAAAAAGGTTTCCTGACATAAGCAGGCCACAAATAAAGCTAAGGGTCATCCAAGAAAATATAAAAATGTGTACCTTTTCTTTTCTTTACTCTTTTTACTAGGGAATTGTATTGTATATGTAAAATTGTTGTATTGGTATATATATGTATGATACATAGGGCTGCTCAACTGTGTAAAAATATCATAATCAGCATTATTGTGGTCAACATTAAAATCAGGTTTATTAATATGTAATGTAACCACTGCTCCAATGGCAGCACTCTCTTTACATGACAGTTTGAGTGACTTAGCACTGAATATGTTAATTATGTCTTCCTGCTATGTTCTTCCTATGACCTCATCTTTGTCAATACTGGGTCTCACCAGGATATTTGCTTCCATTTTCATAACTCCTGATTGGAGTAAGTCTCTTTCTAGTCTGTTTAGAATTACCAAAGCTTCTCCATCAGAGGCAGCCCTAATCCCCCCCTAATTGTACAGCCAGCACAGCCCAATGTAGATACAGTGGAACTTAGCTGCAGTGATTCATTAGCTGTGGGCGGTCAGATTGCACAGCATCGTGGAGGAGCTCTGTATTTACCAGACAGGAGGGAGACTTGGGCCCCAGACCAAGCTGTTGACTAGATGGGACTTTGGTCTCTTTTAGTATGATGACTAATCCAGCAGGGTTTAGTTTAATCAGTACACACAAGCAGTACACACACTTGCGCTCTTATACACACAAACAGACACGCACAGATGGTCTTAAGGTCTCACAGGCCTCCATAGAAAAGGGGATTGAAGGACAGGGGGTTTTGTTGAAGAAAAACCTATTGCCTTTGGGTAAAATTGCATTGCAAATCTGGGCTTTTTCATGAATTGACGGCTGCATTAAATGCTCTGGTGTGTTCCTGGAAATGATCAAAAGCAGTATCTAATGTCTTCAAAATTTTGATAATGGAGAATCTGTGTACTGGGGGGAATTTGAAAGGTAACATTTAAAAACGTGTGGTAAATCTTACACCGACGCCATACATTTTACCATACACGTTCTTCCACCTCTATTGCAACGAAGTAATTCACTTACAGTTGCACTTGACATTGTAGAGGCATACTACTTTCCTATAGTTTCCTATAGCAACATTTGTTAAATGATTTTATTTTCAGATTCTCTGGGTTTTTATTCATTAACATAAACATAAATGAGGGATAAACTTGAGTTTAATTAATTGATATATTTTACATCTGTATCTCTACATTTGTCCTTATCACAGGAGAACTGCTGGATGGCCAAAGAGGACTTGTTCCTTCCAACTTTGTGGAATTTGTCCAGGACAAGGACAAACCAGCAGGGGAAGGAGGTGAAGACCTGGGCTCTCTGGACCACATGCCCCTGGCTTTGATGGCAGCAGATGGAGGTCCATCTCACGATAGCCTCCTGGGCTCATCTCACGCCTTGGTTCCATGTAGTAATGGAACAGGGGAGCCCTTGGATCCTGAGGACCTTGCTGAAGATATTGTGCCTTACCCCCGTAAGATTACCTTGATCAAGCAGCTGGCACGGAGCGTCATTGTGGCCTGGGAGCCTCCAGTAGTGCCTTTGGGCTGGGGGAACATCAATGGCTACAATGTGTTAGTAGATGGGGAGCTTCGAGCAGCTATACCATACACTGGCCGTACCAAGTGTTTGCTGGAGAAGCTGGACCTGGACACATGCGTTTATCGTGTGTCAGTGCAGAGCACCACTGACCGGGGCTTGTCAGATGAGCTGCGCTGCACCTTGCTGGTAGGAGCCAACGTAGTGGTGGCGCCTTGTGGTCTGCGGGTGGATGACATCCAGCGTGATACTGCCGAGCTCTCGTGGTTGCCTAGCAACAGTAACTATGGTCACACTGTATTCTTAGATGGGGTGGAGCATGCAGTGATAAAGCCAGGAAGGTATAGACTACGCTTCCACAACCTGAAGCCCTTGACAGTGTATAAAGTGACGGTGGTAGCAAAGCCCCACCAGGTGCCATGGCAACTGCCACTGGAGCAGAGGGAGAGGAAAGAAGCTGGTGTGGAGTTTTGCACACAGGCAGCAGGTCAGAAGTTCTCTTTTTCATATGAACTAATACCATCAGTAACATGTGTGCACAGTTCATACAGACAGCTTCTTTTTTGTGTTTTTAACAATCCTGTTGCTGGCATGGATTTACCAAACTACCATTACCCTCTTCATTTGATTATATTTCAATGTCAATGCTAATATTCATCAAGAGATATTTAGATTATTGTTCTGTGCTTTAAAAGAAAAAGATAATTTCTTACTATGCTGTTGTTGTGTATTGTATTTTGTCCAGGTCCAACACCATTTTGCAGAACAGGTCAGAATGAAACATGAAGTCAATCAGCTGATGTCATTAATGCTAGTAAACATTTGGGAGATTGTTGTAGTCTTGAAACTGAGAATGATTATCATATGTTAAGTATGAAAAAAATCACTGAAGGCATGCGGGCAAAATGGCATTTGCTTCTGGCTCTGAGTTTAAACACATTTTAGATCTGAAAACATTGTTGTGAGTCATGTGTCCTTTTCAAATTTAAACACAATTTGCAGTTTGAGATCAAATAGACATGCAATTTTGCCCAACTTTACCACACAGAATGAGTCACTAATTAGAGAACTGCTAAGCATCACATATGATCACTTATTAGTCTGTTGAGTCATTTCCTCTGCCTGTAGTCTTGCCTGAAAAATAGTTCCATATAAAGCAGGGCCCTTCATTGGTTAGTGAAAATCCAGTTTTGTAATTTTTGCATTTACTTTTGCTTGAATACAGTTGTGTATTTATTATCTAGTGTTCCAGGGGTGAAAGACAAAGAATGGCCTGTAGTTAGTTTGTCTGTATCATGTCCTACATGTGGGAATAAAGAGAGGAGTACAGTCCCCATTGTTTACCTTTGTTAAATTTCCTTGCATAAAGTGTATTGAGACATCTTAATGCTTCCCAGAAGAAAAACTGCTCTGAATATATTTAGCTAAATTATTAGTACACTAAGTGTATTTTATTATACAAATTAGTTCAGCTTTGAAGTACCTAAGATTGTGAAAATGTTATTGGAGTGTCATAATAATTTATCATACGCATAAATGACAATTTAATCAGTGCACACAATGTTCCATGAATGTCTTCCACCAATGCAGTCAAGTATCAAGTATCGAGTATCTGCATGTATCTCTACAATAGTATATGTGGTGCTACCTTATTGGCCCGAATATAGGACAATATTTTATTAAAAACATACTCTCAAAAATGGGGTTGTCTTATAATCGAGGTCTAGACTTTTCTATTGTTATTATACATCCGCGATGCTAGATGGGGTCGGGTAGTGATGAGAGCGACAGTGAGCCCAGCGAGGCAGAAGACCTCTGTGAGCAATGGACTGCAGTCTATCGTGATACACATATGATGAGCCAAAGGACACTTTACACTACTGTTTTATTGCCCTTTTGTATTGCAAGCGCCCTTTCCCCTCCCAGTCAAATGATTTACATATGAAGCCAACCAGGTTGGGTCAATTTGCAGTTTACAGCTCTTTTTTTTTTTTTTTATAGCAATTGCAATATAGCAAACTGTTTATTGCACCGATGTTTCATCAGTGATGTATCGCACTACCATTTTGTTGCAGTTTAGAATTTGTTTTTTACAGACTAAATTGTTAATTTGGTTCTTGAAATTAAATAGAACTTGAACTTTGATGGTCATGCAGTCACTTAAATCATTAATGCAGTTATTGAGCCTTTGAGGCTACATGCTTGTTGCTTATTCACTGAGTCATAGTCTCAGATTTTAATAGAATACAGTTTATTAAATAGTACTATACCTTGATCTTAAATAATATGGAAACCTGACATGTACCTTACCTTAAGTGTGATACCATACTCTGTGTGAGTTTTTCTATTATAATTGTTTGATAAAAAGTCTTTTTATGAATAACCTTATTGTCTTCGACATATTTTAATTTTCCCCGAATGATATTTGAAAAATAGGGGCCGTCTTATAATCAGAGTCATCCTATATTCGAGCCAGTACGGTATTTAATTATTGCAAACATTGTTAACTGTAAATGAGGCCAGTTTTTATCCCGTTTGCCCACTTCCTGACTCCCTCTTAGGCATTTTTGTGCATGATTGTGTTTGCACCCATTTGAATATTAGATGAATGCTTAACATATTTTCCTCTTGTTTACATGCTAGAAACATGAACACAGTAAAAACCATTCACTATTTTTTCTCATACGTGTTCTCTAACCTTACAGGCCCACCACTGCCTCCCCAGGATGTTCAGGTGCACTGTGGACAGGGTCAAGGGGTCCTACAGGTTCACTGGAAGCCTCCCATGCTTTCCCCCACAGGCACATCTAATGGGGCAAATGTCATTGGCTATGCAGTCTGCACCAAAGGACAGAGGGTGAGAACATGTCTTAGAAATGCCAACACAGACTTTCTATTATTTTTTTTTTTTTTTTTTTTTTTTTGTTTAGGTTGTTCCATTGTTCTGTGATGTTGACGTGCTTATCTTATTGAGAAAAAAATATCATCCTGAATGATTCTATACAGAATTCTATACAGCACAAATACATGCCACCCACAGTACTTGTGATTAATATTCAGTGCATGAGACTCATTGTAAGATCTAAAAATGTTTCAGAGAGTAAATCAGCATTTGATTTGAAAGATTAAATAAATGCTTAACAAGAATACAAATTTGATTTAGAGATTCTCTCTGTAAGTAGAAACCAGCCCCAGAGCGAATTTAATGCAGAAATGTGAATATTGTGGTTTGCAAATACTCACTGTGCAGCAATAGCTGGAGTGTGGCTATAAATTGCAACATAAATTGATATTTTTTAATCCACCAAAAGCAATAAATTCTGACACATAAAACTGAAAAACATCAGCATGAGTTTTGTTTTTGTGTTGGTTTTTTTTTTCCCTCCCTCATTGTGGCAAAAGAAGATGTTCCTGCATCTGTGTTGGAGTTTTGACATTAGTGGGGTTTAAACAATTTCATTTGTATTATTGTTCATATGAAGCTGTATTCAGCTAATTTTAAGGCCTGTACTTTATGATGTTTCATTATGCCCTAATATTTAAAACCTTAGAACTGAAAAAGTGTGTGTGTATTTGTGTTTTTGACTATAATTAGTAATGGTTAAGCATCTTCAATAACAAATTAATAATTTGTTTATTTTTTAAATACAGATAGCTGAGGTGTTATTCCCAATGGCAGACTATGTTACTGTTGAACTAACAAGAATTCAATGCCTGGAGGCCAGGGAAGTCATCGTTAGGACTCTGTCACTACAGGGGGAATCCCAGGACTCACAAGTCGCCATCATTCCAAACAACCTACTTGTGCCTCTACCACCACTTCCCTTGCCCCCTCCAATGCACCCTCACACAGTCCCCCCTCCACACCCCCATACTCAACCCCACCTCCAGTCCCCTCACCTTCCTCATCCCACACCCCAACTTCCTGCTCCACCCCACGGGCAACCGGTTCCAACCAATCCTCTACAGCCACAAACCCATCCCAGGCTTCCTCATCAGAGTGGGCCCTCCCAACCTCAACTTCGACCTCCACATCCCCAACCTCAGCCCCTGCATCTTCAGCCTCTGCCATCTCACCAGGGTCCAAGGCCCCAGCATCAACTGCCTCTGCTGCCCCATCCCCAAACCCACCTTATACCTCAGAGACCAGTAAGTGCCAGAGACATGGATGCCAAAGAGCACACAACCCACCACGGAGGAGCTATTCCACCCAGCCAGCCTGGCTGGGACCCAACACGATCTCCTTCACAGCCTCCTGTGCCCATGCATGGCCACACTCTTGAGGCCCCACCCCCAGCCAATCTTCGCTCACCCTCCCCCCAGAGGATCCTTCCTCAGCCGCGAGGAACTCTAATCCCGGACACCATGGCCAAAGCCATTGCTCGAGAAGCAGCACAGCGGGTGGCAGCAGAAAGTGGCAAGGTCTGACAAAAACAGTTACACAATGCTGTGTCTTTTGTTTAATCAAAATCATTAAAATAACACATTCTAATTTTTAGAGATTGGAAAAAGGGGTAGAGTTAAGTGTTTGTTCCAACCAACTTCATAAGGCTGTTTGAAATAAACTGCATAAAAGTGACCATACATCTGCAAAACACCATCACTATTAGTAGCACCATTTTTCTTTTGTGTTTTCAGGGAGACAGGAGGCAGGAAAGGTATGGAGAGCAGGGTCATTCCTTTCACCAGCATCACTCTGATGAAGAGGAGGAAGATGAGGAAGGTTTTGCACGTGGCCGTCGGAGAGGACCCTCAGTTGACGAGTTTCTCAGAGGCTCTGAGCTAGGCAGGCCGGTAAGAACAGAGCAATAAGTATTTTTTTTTTTTTTTTTTTTATGAGGGACAATGGGTTTTTTAGCAGAAAACGTCTTACCTGGGTCATGATTTGTGTGTGTGTGTGTGTGTATGAGAGTCCATGTATGTCTGGGTGGTTGCATGCATACACTCCTGTGCCCATGTCTCTGTATGTGTTCATGCGTGTGCTTTGGTATGTTTGTTTGTTTGTGGACTTAAACAACTACGTCTGTATGTTTGTGTTTGTATCTTTGTAACTACCAAAAGACTCACTATAGTCACAATGAAGACTATCACAGCGAAAGCAGCCGAGGCTCTGACCTGTCTGACATCATGGAAGAGGATGAGGAGGAACTGTACTCTGAGATGCAGCTGGAAGAGGGACGGCGACGCAACTCACACAACACACCCAAGGTGCAGTTCCTTGCACTTATTCTAAAACCCAAGAGTCAGCCACTTAATGCTAATTATTATTTAGTGAACAACACAGGCACAGATACTTCAAATGAGACTGCTGCCTTGACTAGCATTTAATATGTGTTGTTGATGTGTGTGCTGAGTTGAATTCAAATTTATCAAAAAAAAAAAAAAATCAGTCGACTGAATAAAAATCACCTGACGCACCTCATAGTTTGTTTCAAAACCCTCTGGGATGTCCTCTGTAGAAAACTTTTGGTAAAGAGAAGGCACTGTCAAAAAACACCAGGAGATCACCCAACCAATTGGATGGAAAACATGTCCTAACTACCTAAATAGGAGCCCCCCCTTACTGACTTTTGTCACACCTAAAACCCGCTTGTAGCTATTCGTGTAATGCCAATTGGTCAGAATATTTGTCTTGGATATGATCAATCCTCATGTTGAAAATCTCACAAGATTCCATCTGCCCTGCAAGGCAAGATTGAGGGGGGTTAGTCGAGTTTTTCGTCTTTATCCTGGTGATAAAGAAAGACCCTGAGTTTGAATGTTTCAGGACCATGGACAGGGACAGAGAACACGATAGACTGACTTTTATGGTGCCTTCACAAAGTGAGTAGTGACCCTCCATGATTACACATCTATGTCTCTGTTGCTAATAATTGAGCTGCTTCAGCTACCCATTGCAGGCCTCTGTGTGCTAACGACAGCCGTTTAAATTACAAAGAGACACTGAAACATATTTTACTGTAACGCAAATAACGCTATACCATTTCTGCTGCCGAGCTGCAACTTGAATGTTTTAGTAAAATACAAAGTAACAGAGACAGACTTGATTTACTCATGACAAAGAGAAAAAAAAGAACCTTAAGAAGCACAAAGAGTGCGGCAGACCATGTTTAATAATGTCTTTACCAAATGTTTTTATTTATAAGTGTTAATTGAGTACTATGCGACTAGCAATAGCTTCATTTTGATGTTGGAACTTCCCATTTGCTTGTTTGTGTTTGAATGTGAGTCTTTGCGTCTATGTTTCAGTGCATGCCTGTGAGTTTTGCATGATTTGTTGACATGCAATTTGTTAAAGTACAGTATATGCATTTTTTTTCATGTATTGTTTAGGAATAGGTCCACAATTCTGTGCGCAAGTCATTAATTCTTGTGAATGTTTCCTTTGCTTGTGTTTATTTCAGACAAACAGCCCTGCTGGGGGTCACCATGACCGGGACAGCGGGAGACGAATTCACAGTGGTTCTCAACCTCAGAGGCGACCTCTAATGGTCCCTTCCATTGGTCAGTATAACCAAGTGGCTAGAAAGAAAAGAAGCAAGGATTGTTTTATTATATTTATGTTTTCTGTGCTATATTACATTTGTGTTTGACATTCTATTAAACCTTCTTGAGCTTCTTTGTGTCTCCAGATCACCTCAGTGTCTATGAACCATGTTCATTTCTTTTAATATGCAGACTTTGATCTTGCAGAGATAGTTATGGCTCACCTTTATTAAAATGATGTGTGCTGTTTCACAGTACAGTGTTGCATTAATCTACTCTAAGTGATAAAAAGTAGACTTGCTCAGACATATTTCTTATATGTTTCGGGGGTAACACAAATTTTCAGTCAACATTTTTGGATAGGAAAGTTGACCTTTGCTTTGTAACCCCATTACCTTCTAACCGGTGTTTTCCATAGAGGTAACCTTCTGAGAATAATAGTGAGGGAAACCACTCCCCCTTCACCGAGGATGTTAACTATGGCAGAGTAGCTCGGCACAGGAAGTGGGCATCCCGCAGGCACGTGGGCGGCACCAGGTCTCCCCGTGGTATGTGCCTGCAGTGCTGTTTTTATCACCACGGCATGGCAGAAAAAAGGCCATAAGCACCTGGCAAATGGCAAGAAATAGCTGTTCACACTTGCAACTGCCTGTTTGTTTGTCTTACAGAATAATAGTTACATTTATGCTTACAGTTGAACAGCATGAATGCACTGCACTGGAATGGTAGATGCACAGGCAAGATCTGGGGGTCCTTAATGGAAGTTTCCACACTTGGAAATGATTGATTGAATGATCCTGTGAATGCCATGCACACACTGCACTGAAGTCCAAAAGCCTGCTAAAACCCTTTCCTTTGTGATACAACAGCATCCGTTAAACATGTATGGGACCAATCATGCATGAAATTTTGAAAAGTTAACAGTGGATGACACTGAAAAAAGACCCCGTTATTGCTTTTTCTTGCTTCTTTAGACATGTAAGATAGCTAGAAATCCAAACATCCCTCACATTTCTCTCCTCGAAAATACATTTTTCTCTATAGACTGGCACATGCTTACCTCTGAGTAATGCAAATGCTTTACTCATTACATCATTAAATTGTATTATAAAGCAATAGACATATGCTTAAATAGTACAAATTTTGATAGGCTTTAAAAAAAAAAACTCTGCTTGAGACCTTTGTGTTGGGCAACAACCAGGAAATTTTAGATTGTTGTATCAGTACTTGCTTAAGGTGGATTTTTTTTAAGCATGCACATCAGTGTTGTTTTGTCATGTCCATGAGTCTCATTTTGTTTTGTTTTTTTTTTTTTCTTTAATTGTGTCATGTATTGGTCCTAATTTGTTTTTTTCAGCATATGTAAACTTAAAAAAAAAAGAGAAAAATAGGGATGCACGATAACTTATTTTTAAAAAGCAATACTGATAACTGATGATTTTCAGCTGCCAAAGGCCGATAACCGATAACACACACGCATACCTAAGAGCATTACATCAATACTATGAACAAAACCCAAAACAGTTTTGACTCTTTAAAAGAACAGATATTTATTTTTTCCAATAAAAAAAAACTATTGGCAAGCCTCTCAAACATTTGCGAAAGCTATCAAACAAACATTTCTTGATATCTCACATCAACTTAAATAGGGTGCAGTAAAAAATAAAGGCTCCTTGAACTGATGGAAATACTGATGGAAATACA
This sequence comes from Hirundichthys speculiger, assembly GCA_018398805.1. Classification (NCBI taxonomy): domain Eukaryota; kingdom Metazoa; phylum Chordata; class Actinopteri; order Beloniformes; family Exocoetidae; genus Hirundichthys; species Hirundichthys speculiger. Next base: position 1,077,262 of record JAGFBZ010000446.1, on the reverse strand, counting down.
TGCATGTATACAAACTGAAAAAGTGCATTCCAGAAGTTGACAAAAAATAAAAATACATAAAAAAATTAATGCACTGACGCAAGTTAGAGTCAAATGTTTCTACCTTCTACCCCATTTCACCTTTGCCCTTGGGTCATCTTGGATTTTTCAAAAGCTTCGCCAATGTGTGTAAGTCCCAGGGAATTCTTTGCTGCTGGCGCGATTTCAAAATTTTCAAAAGCGATGGTTATGTTTCAGGTGGCTGATCGGGTTTGGCGTATTAAAGCTTGTGCTATTTTTCCCTCCTCGTGGAATTCGCGTGCAGCATTTGTCACAAATAACCAGTAAACTATCTTCTTCGGAAACTTTAATGAAGTTCCATAAAATAGCTGCCATGTTGTTTGTTTTTATCAGCACGCTGTGCTGCATGCTGCATTCAAGGTGTAATGTAAATTCCCACGTTTCCTCATTTGCTTGTCATTCTTTTGGCCTTTTCTATTTTTTGTGTAACATGTGGGAAAATACTGTGAAGTATTAATTAAAGTCAGCAACTACCAAAATTATGACAGAGTTAACAAGTTGTTTTCTGGCATGAGGGGGTATTCTTGATTGTCCTTATTGAGAAATCGTCTTTCTGATTATGCCGATGTCACTTGAACATAACATTCACTGCCGGTTATTCGGGTCTCAGTGAGAGAGAGGCACTGTCGTGTTGACAAAAATATATATATGTTATCAGGGCTATTCGTCATGATATCAGACTTATCAGAATGACGTCATAATTTCCTGTCTATCGTGCACCCCTAGATCAAAACAACTAAAAATATATGCACTGTGAATGTGCGTATTTGTGAATGCATGTGTGTGTGCTAAAAGAAATGTATTAAATAGTTTACTGGTCACAGATTTCTTCCAGCATGCTGACAGGCACAAATATGGCTAGAAAAGAGAACTAAATCAGTCATGCAATGCATGAAGAAATCAGTAAACGTTTTTAAGACACAGAATCCTTCACATTGATTTCCTCTGACTGAAGCATGGCTAAGATAGATCACAAACTTGCTCATCATAAATTTTGCAAACACTGTATATGGCAAAAATCCCAAGTTTTGTTAGTCAGTGCTCCTAAATCTGTTTCATACATCTGCTCCACTGAACACCACGCACAGGCTCCTCACGCTATTACAATGACACCACATGTCCAACAATGTGCCTTTTTTGAGTGTTTTGGTCACATTTATTGGCTTATTGGCAGAATTTTCTGAGATTACTTTTTGTCTTTTCTTTGCTTAAGATGGCTACAGGGAAAGGGATCGCCGTTCCCCCACATACTATGACGAGTCAGAACCTGAGGAGCCCTTTCGGATTTTTGTGGCCCTCTTTGACTACGATCCTCTGTCCATGTCCCCCAACCCAGATGCAGCTGATGAGGAGCTTCCGTTCAAAGAGGGGCAGATTATTAGGGTGGGAGGTTTATATTACAGCTCACTGACTTTGTATATGTTGCACTGCATTCTGGTCATCAGTATTATTAGTTTTTTTTTTAGTAAATGCAAGTTTATATGGCAATATAAAGACATTGAAAAAAAAAAGTTAACCAAATAACAATTAAGGAAAAAGAGATTGGAGGTTATACCCACTATAAAGCAGTCCCACTTCTGACCACATGGGGGCATATTGATCTGATATGTTGACAAAAGAGCCACTGCCAATACTTTGAAAATAGGTGGAGATGGTCCAGCACATATTGTAATACTAGCCACAGGGTTCATTATAAATGATATGATATGAAAAACTTAAAATTATCACGCAAAAACTTTCACTCATTTATATAAAATGATGCTTTAAACTAATGGTTCTGTGACTGATTTATTGGGTTTGTTGACTTCTGGAAAGAATAAAGGCAAATTGTCTTAAAAGATAAATAAAAAAAAAAAAAAATCTCCTAATACCTAGTTTGTCTTCATTACATCTTACATCAGGACTGACACATGAACTGTCTTGTCATTTGCTCCCCCCATTTAGCCAGAAGTAGTATTACTGCATAGAGCAGTTTTAAGATAAGAAAAGGATAAGCATATAATTGATGTAATGAAAGGTAAAATGCACAATGATTTTAAAAAAAAAAAAATCTAAAAATATATATTGGTAAAAATAAATGACGGAATAATATAAATTATTAGTCAAATAAGTTAAATAGGGGCCGCCCCAGTAGCGCAGTGGATAGGTGCAGGCGGCCCATGTACAGAGGCCACAGTCCTCGTGCGGCTGGTCACGAGTTCGACTCCCGGCTTGTCGACCCTTTGCCGCGTGTCTTCCCTGTTCTCTCTGCCCACCTTCCTGTCTCTCTTCATTATCAATAAAGGCCACTAGTGCCAAAAAAATCTTTAAAAAAAAAAAAGGTTAAATAAAAATAACTAAATATACTAAGATTAAATAGAATATGGTATTACATAAAAATATAAGAGGCTACATAAAACCCTAACTGAAAAATGATGTTTTCCATTAGGTTTAGAAGCATGCATGTATAAATGCATGCATATTTAGAAATGTCAGGAGACCTACAAATCACCTATATCATGACAACTAGCAGCATGAGATCTGAACAATGCTCTTTCATTCTTGTGTCTGCCAGATATACGGTGATAAAGACACAGATGGGTTTTACAGAGGAGAGGTGAGAGGCAGGATGGGGCTGATCCCCTGTAACATGGTTTCAGAGATTCGAGCAGATGACGAGGAGACCATGGATGAGCTCATCAAACAGGGCTTTCTGCCACTCAGCACCCCTGTGGACAGAATAGGTAAAACACAAGCATGCTCGATCTCATATTTAAACTCTGTGTTTGGAAATGCCAAACTAATTGTATTTTGTAGAGCTGGATTTAAGGGCCTGGAGACAAATGACAACAACTAAAACTCAAAGAAGCATGATGTGAATTCCAGTACCACCACAGTTAAGGGTCAAACATTACTGTAATATGAAAAAGAAAGTATATAATCTTTTTGGATGTTATACCAGCGGTCTTCGGAACAACCCGAACACCCGACCCGTTCTAATGGGGTCTCGGGTCTATTCACAAGACGTGACTCCGGGTTCAGGTCAGAATCGGTACAGTTAGTCTCAGGGCCAGTCAGTGGTCGCTGGGTCCGCGTTGCGACGCCACCTAAAGAAACCACGTGGCTTAACTATCCCTAAGATCTCACAAACTCTATCAGAAAGCTGGTTATCAATCAATGGTGGTCATGGAGGCTGAAGCTGCATATTTCTAAGATGGAGAACAAAACTTCGTATGGGGCTTATTGCAAATGTCTAAGTTTAAGCTTCTGCCATCTGGATTCTAAAATGATTTTCTTGCCTTATTATCCTTATTATCCAAAATAAAATGTTTCTTTTTTTAAAACGATGAAATAATATAGAGGTGGAATTGAATTGAAACATGCAGGCATAATTTGATTCTATTTGGTGAATTTTGTTGCAACAATGAAATCTAATGAAGGCTTGTTAAGTGGTTTTGATAAAGAAAAAGAATTATTTGCAGCAATATCTCATGATGAAGCTTCTCAGTGAAAGTCACATAGATCGTCTTAACTCATCGTTAGAGAACTGATATGTTTGGAGGCCGTGTTTTTTACATGAGATCCAAATTATTTCAGGTTTCTAGCAACTTGCCATGGTGATCCACCTCTGTAAGAGGTGAATCCACCATCACTAAAAACCCAGAGTTTAACGATAAGATCTCTTGCTAAGCCACAAACAATGTTTCATAGTGCTGATCTGGAGAAGGACTGAAAGAGGATTTATTTTCCTTTTTTCACATGATTGTATCATTTATAACCCAAAATGAAATTGTTCCTATTTTAATGTTCCATATTTTGCCCTTCAGAGCAGAACAGAAGAGGCTTCCGTCGAGACCAGGCCTCAAGGAGGATGGTTGCTCTGTACGACTATGACCCCAGAGAGAGTTCACCTAATGTTGATGTTGAGGTATCTCTAACTATAAAAGACACGAGCTGACCAACCATCCCCTGTTGTAACCTGCCTCACTTCTGTCTCTTTAGGATGCTGTTATGATGTGTTTTTTCTATGAAATGAGACTGACCTAGATTAATCGTGGTGGTGATTCAAGAAAACAAAACAAACTTCAATGTATAGAATAAAGCACCACCTAAATTATTAAAAAAGTTTAAATTTATAGTGTTTACAAGTTAAGAGCACCTTATTGTCTTGACTATGTTAAGTTAAAACAGATTTAAAGGCATTCCCTCTTATATCCCTCTTTGTATTTCCATCTCCTGATAGGCTGAGCTGACATTTTGTGCTGGTGACATCATTGCTGTGTTTGGAGACATCGATGAAGATGGCTTTTATTATGTGAGTGACTCTTCTCCATATCTGCCTGTCTGCTCATCATTCACTTTGGGATTATTCCTTGAAGTCTGCTTTGGATCCTGTTTTATTTTTGATGCAAAAAAAAAAAAACATCTGAATCACTGGATTATTTAAACCCTTTGAATGAATATGCTGAACTGTTTCCAGTGGGTCTCCGGTGAGCTAGTTGGTTTAAAAGGGCATTTAGAAAACATCTGGAAGGTCTTGATTTCACATCAAACAGCATATTAACTTAATTTGAATTAGATTAATTAAATAATGACAATGGTATGAAAGACAAACTGCAGGCTAAATGTCATGGTTTCTTGACAACTCTTAATGTATTTTCACATTTCGAACATGCTAAAAGTATGTCAAGAGAGGTAAAATAGGTAAAGTGGGCATTTTTTTTTATTTAACGAACAGGAATGTATTAAAGGTATGACTCTAAAATACCTTTTGTAGATATGTCTTAGGACATACAAAAAATCCATATATTTAACCAATTGATGCTCATCATTCTCGTACGGTTCACATATCCATCTTGTCTGGTACTTTTAATATCTTCAAAGAAACTAAATCACTGCTTCACAGCACAGTTGTTGACTTGTATACAGTGAGATCACATTTATTAGAGAACTCCATTTTGCAGCCACTGCCAGTTTTTAAGTTGGAGAACTACAGGCAGCAGTGGCAGCAACTGTTCACTAACATTAGGCTAACAGAGATGCTTTGTGCACGAATAAAATGAACAGAAATAGAGCTTAGATGTGTTTTTTTTTCCCCTAATGTGGTGTTATATTTGAAGAAAGGAACAAAATCAGTGAAACACGGTAGGGGTAGTATGATGTTTTGGGCCTGTTTTCGCAGCAGCTGAGCCTTGTAGTTTTACTTCTCCTCTCTTGTGTGCTCCTTCTCTCCTCATTTCTTTCCACAGGGTGAGATCAACGGTCATCGTGGTCTGGTTCCCTCTAACTTCCTGGAAGAAGTGCCTGATGACGTGGAGGTGTATCTGACCGATACACCATCCCACTACCCCCAGGAAGGGCCTACCAACCGCCCCCCTGCCAACTCTGCCAGCACTGTATCAGAGGGAAAACGGGTACATCATCATCGCCGCTCTCAGCGCTAGGCCCTGTGTTCATCCATCCTCCGTCCTCTTTCTTGATTTCCGTCTCTTGCTTCCTCCACTTGCAGTCTGTGTGCTGTTCATTGTGTGTGTTTGTCCATGTGGTGACAGTGGTGACCTAAACAGACTAACAACCCCCCCCCCCGCCCCTCCCCTCACCCTTTGGAAAGGGGACAAAATCCAGTGTTAACACCTTTCTTAGTCTCAAGAGAAAGGAAGAAGCAAAGCCTGACATGGACAAAGAGAGGATAGACTGTGGAAGCTCTGCAGGGGGTTCATGCATGTAGCACAGTTAAGGAGGACTTGTAAAAAGGCAACTCATTCCTTACACAAAATAATTTGGTATCTCTTTGCACTGAGACACAAAATCAAATTGTGGTTATTGTGTATAAGTCAAATAATAAGTGCTTTATTAACACATGACAATTGCTACCCAGTGACACTGAAAGAAATCATTTGAGATGACGAGTTTTAAGTGTGAAAGAAAGAAAAGCATGCCTTTTTCAAACTTGACAATTTTATAACTTTCTTGGCTCGACTTGTGTATTTCCTTAAGGAGGCTTTGTTTCTTTGTGTATATTACCCACACACCAGATCTATTTTCAGCCCTGCCAACAGTGGATGCGCCATGTTTGCTCTGAAACCCAAGAGACAAATCTAACCGCAGCAATGAAACATCCATTCTGTACTGTTGCAATGGAACAATGAAAGAAAACAAATTGGATATTAAAAACGTTCTTGTTTGCACTCTGTGTTCATGTGTGCTGTTTTTGTTGTTGTTGTTTTCAGTTGTCATAGTGGTGTGGGTTTTTTCAAGTGTGACAATGCTGCCACATCTGATTTCTTTTTCATTTTTCCTCACCCGCTTGGCAAAACTAAACAAACAGAAGAAGAGTGTTCATTTCACACCATAAATGGCTCTGTCTGCCTTGTACAGTAAGTTGGCAACTTGAGATACCAGACTCTCAGCTCTAATGCACGCAGCTTTTGGTTACAGGAAAGGCTTTTTAGTGCCCCTTGGCATTTCAATTTCATTTTGTTTAATAATTCAGATCAAATCTGTTTCTTTACCTTGGCTCTATGTTTACTGAAATGTTGCATTATCTTCATCAGTATGTGAAATCCAGACTTACATCTGCTGAAAAAGTACATTGTGGTATGTGGAAATATCATTTAAACACCAGGTGCTGCGTTAGAAAAGAAGCCTGGAATCTACAGTTGTGTCCCTGGGTGTTGTATTTAACCGTACCGTACGTTCCCTCATGGCCTACTGATGGTGGACTTCTTTGCCTTTGTGGTGTGCAGATGTTGTCTTTAACATTTCAGTGGCTTCCTCCTGTTTCTTCTCTATGTGCAAATGTGTGTATTTGTGTGTTAAAACATGATTTGCTTTGTCGATGTAATGCAAAATAATGGTTAGATGGGTAAAGGACGGTCCTGACCACCCTACACTGATGAGCATCAGAACATTTGTTCTTAGGAGATAATTCAAGTTATATTTAATGCTGATATGATCATGTAGTTACTATCAAATATAGTTTTCAAACTTTCCCAAAATAGAATTATTCTGCATTGAAACAAAAACTCACAACAACTCACAGAATGTGTTGTAGCTCTAAAATATTTGACAAAAATGATGTGTTTCATATTTTATTGTATGGTGTGATGATGAAGCTGGAAATTAGCATAAATTGTCTTCTGGAGGTTTGGTCATCTATTTCTTTTCTGGACATAAAGCAACTCAGCTTCCTGTAGCTAATCAGGATTTAGCAATATCTGAATCTGAGCCTTATGAATTATTTGCTGTCAATCAAAACTAATACGACAGTGTACTCATAGGAACCTTTCCAAGTACACAGAGAGTAAAAAAGATTGTTTTTTTTTTTTTTTCATTGTGATTTTATTCAACTAGGATTTTAACAAAAAAAGTTTTGATTCTGTCCAAAAATGTTTTCTATATTTAGCTAATAATCATACAAAGAAAACCTATTCCTATTTGAATTAAGGAAACTTAGATTTAGAATAGGATTGTCTAGAATAATTAATTAGTTGAATTAACAACAGGTTAACAATGTGAGTGGACATCAAAAGAGCTCTGCAGAGAAGTCTTTCAGGAGACAAGACCGCTTGATTCTATTTGACTGAATCTTTCTAAATGCAAAACTGCAAAGAATGTGAGGATTGTTTTATCTACTCTAGGAGCATATAAAATGCACGAGGCTTGTTATGAGCACACGGGAGAAAAGCCAACATTAGTGATACTATGGGAATGTTTTAGACCGCATCTGTAAAGGTTGTAGAGCTGCTACGCTGCCATTCACAATGTCCGTTTTGAAGGGAAAGACCTTGTTAATTACAACAACATGATGCCAAACCACAATCTGCATGTGAACAAATCCAGGTGATGAGCAGGTTTGTCTCAGTTTCAAAGCTGTCGCCCGCTGAAAATCATTTCGAATATCAGGAATTGAAAAATGCAGTCATCACTTATCTCCTCAGGTGACCTCAGAAACCACTGACACGACCAACAACATCCCCACACCTGTTCGGGCACCATCCCCGATTGTTCGCCCCCTCCTTCCAGGAACCATGAGACCCCTCAGCCCTACAAGGGGTGCCAGCATCCCACTGGACCCCAGGGACCCCCAAGATTTGGCAAACAAGAAGAAGAAAGGACTACTTTCCAAGGGAAAGAAACTTCTAAAGAGACTATCCCCGGTGAAGTGAAAACAAAGAGGCATAAATGTAGAATATATTCTGGGCTCTGTATATAGCATCAGCACAGTCGGCTCTGATCTGACAACACAAGACAGAGAGGAGACGAGTCTCCTGGACTGGCTGAGCCTCACAGGCGGTACATATATGTTCAATGACGGATACAAATCTCATACATTTTGAACAGTTCAGTGCCAAAATCAAGAGCAAGTATTACTGTGATGTATTTAAATCAAGTGGTCATTAAAAATAAAAAATGAAAAAAAAAGACTAGGATTTTCATGACATGTATTTTTCCTCTTTATTACAAGGCAAAATAAACTTTACAAATATTTGAAGCAGGGTAGCTGTGAAAAACAAAGCATCTGGTTGCAAGTTTCCAAAAGGCTTTTCTCAGCAAAAGAAATATACAAAAAAAACATGTTTTTTTTTTTTTTTTGTGTGTGTGTGTGTATGTGGAGAGACCACACTCTTCTGAGTTTATCTCACTGTTATGATGCATTCTGTTAAGCCATGCTGGCTGCTAATATACATACATATATATATATATATTTATATATATATGTATGTATAATGCAATATTTAAGAGAGGTGGTAGCATTTTCTCCGAAGAAAGGAATTTTGACAAAGATCTCAGATTGGCACCAGGGCATTAAACACCAGGCAAGCTTTGCTGTCTCAGTGGCCTTTACGACACCAACATGAGGATGACATTTCCTGGTTTGATTACAAGCCTGGCTTACACCTGGTTTCTGTTTTATGACGGCCTCCAGTGCTCTGTCATCTCATCTTTAAGGACTGAATTAGAGCAGTAACGTCTGTTATCTTTCCTGTCAAACTGTCATGAAACGCCTAGTTCAAGACAACATGATATGTCTATCTCCCTATTGCACAGAGGTGTGTACCGTCTGATTGGTTAATGACATAGTTTGTGTGCCTGTGCGTATGTAAGGCAGGATGTGATGCATCTATGTTTTGCACTTTCATATTTCTTGTTCACCTGTTTTAATTTCTGATGGAGAGGTCATGTAGCTAATGGTCTTGTGAGCTATAGTGATGTGCTGCTACATTTATTGCCAGTGCACTGTTCAGTTTGCTTGTGTCATGCAGATATACAGTTAGTGGGACACACTGAAGCCACATAAAAACTACAAATCAAAAATGTCAAAGGCTGCATTGTTGTCTGGTTTTGTTATATGATGTTTGTAGAGAAATATTAACTTGTATAACTTGAGTTTTGTATTGCTTACATTTATGTTCTACTTGCACTTACAGTACACAAAGAATAGACTATAAAAAGTGAATGTGTGTTCAACAGCTTATACGTGGTAATAGCAGAGGAACCTGGTTAATGCTAATAAAAAACAAATTCACAACAGCCCTGGAAAAAGAAGTCAAAAAGAAGCAAATAATTTAAAAAGAGAAAAAAAAAATCTTTTTTTTGTCCTTAAGCAATCCACAAATGCAACTCAACTTACTGTCCTAACTCAGTTTCTTTGCTTTAAAGGGGCCTAATACCATTCAGTAACATTCTTTTCAAACAGCTCATTAAAAGAAAGATTGCTCCAGAGATAAAGAGAAGTACCACAGAAGTCGAAAGGTGTCTGATAGCTTTATTCCATTTAAATTCTTCTGAGCTTTCAGCTTCGTTTCAAATGTTCATTCTTCACTTGTTTCTTCTGTGAGGTGACACTTAAAAGATGACCTTAACTTTGTTGTTCCAAACAGGGTCCCCCCCCCCCCGCCCGAATCTTTAACAGTGCTGTTGATGACGTGCGTTGATAACTAAGAGCGGCCAAGAACAAATGTTGGAAATGTTCAACTGGCGACAGGTTTACATTTTATTTCTGTTCCAAAGCTGTTCATGTACAGATTCTTGTAAAGTCAACACAATCTTGGAATAATACAAAACCAAATCATTCTCCTGTGAATGGATGTAGTGTTTCCAAACACTGTAGCTATTTTGTACTTTGATCCATTTGTAGATAATTTCTAAATGTTTCTACTTGATTTTAAAACAGCCCTTTTTTTTTGTGCGCTGAGATTCCCCCCCCCCCCCCCTTATAAAAGACTGCAAGCATTCTCCATAGTGTCCTTTCAAATCAGATGTATCAGTCCACCGTACATGCTTCTTTGTGAGTCAAGGTTTAAAAAAGAAAAGAAAAAGATAAGTCATTGGGTGGTATTTATGCTGATTAATTATGTATGGGTATGCATGTAAAAAAATATATAGAACTTTTATAATCAAATTAAATTTGATATTTTTTAGAAAATCAGTGTTCACGTGTTTTTTTTTTTTTCTTTAATTCGGTTGAGTTACAAATATGTCTAGACAGACATATTTGGACAATGATGGTGGTATCTTTGTTTTTGCCTTTGTGCATCACCAGAACGGATTTGGAATAAAACAATAAAGATGTGATCAAAGTGTAGACTTTCAGCTTTAATTTTAGGAGCTTCACAAAAATATGGCTTTTACCATTTACGAGCCACCTTAAGGAAATCAAGTGCCTCCATTTTCAGGGGCTCAAAAATATTGGGACAGAGAGACATAATTGTAAATATAAACATTATTTTTAAGATCTGAATAAACATCCTTTGCAGTGGATGGCTTTCTGAAGTCTTGGAGCACATAAGGTCACCATATAAGGTCACCATACGTTTCTCCCTGCAGATGCTTTGACAGACCATCACTACATCCACCTTCAGTTCCTGCTGGTCTGTAGGGTTTTCTTTCTGAATATCAGGCTCTACTGGCTTGAGAGAAGCCGACTGACTTGGTCATGTAAAAATATTCCATTTCTTTGGACTGAAAAAGTCTTGAGTTGCTTTGTCGTGTATTTAGGGTCACTATGAAGCATCGACACCTCACCAGTAAACACCAGTGAGACCAAACATTGCTCTTCCCATCATTCTCAGATGTCTTACCTTCATCTGTCCAAAAAAATTTGATTCCAGAATTTTTGGAGGGTGTTTTTAGATGTTTCCTCTTTTTCCTTTCCTTTACATGAATGCCATCAGTTTGCACTTTGTTGTAAACCCTCTGTATTTGCATTCATGAATTTGTCTCCTGGTAGCAGATTTTTACAATAATACAGCTACTGTCTCCAAGTATTCCTTACCAGTGCTTTCTTTCTTTCTTTGGCCACATATGAGATTTTTGCCAATATTATGTTGTTTTTCCACCCTAAAAATGTCCTCCTACACTTGTATTATTTCCTTAAACTTAATACTGGTGGCTCCAGTCAAACAGCTGCCAAAAATCTGATATCAATACCTGATATCAACGACACAATTTCTGCTTCATTTGTTTTGAATTTATAAAGGAATGGACCACTCCTGGCCAATTAACTCTTTTAAAGCCAGTTGTCCAAACACTTTTCAGATCTTGAAAATGAAAAGAGATTGCTTATAATAACTCTCATTGATCTGATCTGTGGTAAATGCCACTTGTTTTGACTGAAACTCTACTCTTCGATCACATCTGGATTCTTTTATTTCAACTCCCTTGCGGTGCAAAATTATAAAAACTCTGTCATTGTCCAAAAAACTTCTAGACCTAATTATATTTCCATTAACAGCAAGTACAGAGTGTTTTCACCTTTTCCAAGAAGATGAGCTGTAGTACAGAGCTGTGAAGGGCTGAAATGACTTCCTGAAGTCTATGACACTTCTCTCGGAGAGTGACGACGGCGTCCCTGTTGAGTGTCATAAAAAGGGCTGTGATGGATTGTTCATGATGGGGGGCAATTTGCTCAGTGACCTCCTGTTTCTCACCGACTCAAATGTCTCCAGCTTCACATCAATGATTTTTCCGGCCTTGTTAATGGGTTTATTGATCCTTCTGGCATCTCTGGCACTGATGCTGCTTCCTCCCCACCAGACCACAGCCCGGAAGATGGCACTTGCCACCAAAGACAGATCTCCAACATAATGGTTTTTGTGACATTTAAGACTAGAGGATTCAATGCTGACTCCTACGCATCACAGAGTCATCATTTTATCAGAACATCTTTCAGCTGTATATATACATTATACATATATATATATATATATATATATATATATATATATATATATAGATATATATATATATATATATATTATATATATATATATATATATATATATATATATATACACAGCTGAAAGATGTTCATCAAAGATATATATATGGACTCAGGTGCACATGTAAGTAAAGTAAAGTTTACCTATACAACCACAAGAGGACAGTCTTATACAGTCAGAAAGACCACTTGCATGCACTGCCTTTGGAATAGTTTCTTATGGAAGGCCAGTCTCAGCTTGAATATGAAAAATATCTGAAGTAGTGTCAAGTCGGACCAGAAGGTAAAAATGTAAATTTCACTGATGAACTGGAATAGCAGAGACTTCGTTGGCTCTTATTTGCTTAGATGAAAATCCATGGCTGCTTCCTATTTAAATGCCAAAGCAAATCTCACTAAAACAAAATTCTCTCTCAAGCATGTTGTTTGATAAAACAGGGTAACATTTTCATTTCTTGTCACTCCAGTTTGATCATAAAAAGAAGTAAAGTTTTCTCGCTACCATATGCCACAGTGGAGCTTCTCCTCCGTCTCCAGCGTTAGATGGGGTGGATTGAGGTATCTAATCATTATTGTTATTATCATTAATATTAGACATCTATGGAACAAAATGAAAAATAAACCACTGAAAAGCAAAGATATTCAAACCTCTTATTCTCAGATGTTAGTCACTGGAGGTGTGTAAAGCTGATGGACCTGTATGATCCTCTAGAGGGCAGCAGTGACTTCTAGTTCACTGGCAGTATGAAGGCATGAAATAAATCACATGAGCAGTGGCAAACGAGTAGGTGTATCAGTAATAATATAAATAACAATAGTTGTAATTATTGTTATTATTATTACCTCCGCCATGGAGGTTATGTTTTTGCTGGCTTTTATTTGTCTGTCTGTGCACAAGATAACTCAAAAAGTAATGGATGGATCTTGATGAAATTTTCAGGAGTTGTCAGAAATGTAAAAAGGAAGAACCTGATTTCATTTTGGGTGTGATCTGGAAGAAATCCTGGATTCTAATCTGGATCACTTTCAAATTTCTATAACATTGCGGTCAATGGGGGCGAAAATTTAGTTTCTCAATATCTCCTTTAATTATTGCCCAAAACTCATCAAATTTGACTCAGGGATTGACAATGGGAACCTCTATCAAATTTCAGATGCTGATCCGGATCTGATCCAGAAGGCGGATTTCTGTAAATCTCTATATGGGGAGAACTGTTGTGCTTGACAGAGGTCTGTGCTCTCTGAGTGCTTTTCTAGTTAGCAGTTTTAATTGTTGTAGACCTGGTGGCAGTGGTAGTGTTAAAACTGGACATCATACAAAGGAGCATTGTTGGAAAAAAAAAAAAGTAAATAAAAGACTGAACTTGAACTCCCCCCCCTTTTAAATCTTTCTTTGGTTAGGAAAACAAACATTTTTTAACCAATTTCTCAGACTGAATGTTGATTCAAACTGCCTGAAAATACTGCTCAGCAGAGCTTTGACAAAGCACTCATTTTGTTCTCAGGAAAGTAAAGAAGGGAAAATAAATTGGTAAAACACACAGAATCTTTGTTTTTGTTGCATTCTACATACCGGTATATTCGTTTTTTTTGTCTGCATCCCTCCTATGCCTCTTCCATCACTCTTTCTCTCCCCATGCACCTCCTCCTCCTTCTTTCCCCTCAGCTCACTCTCACCCTTCTTTTCCCTCGCCATTCAACATCTCTACATTGAGCTATATGTCTCAGGCTTCCCTGAGGGCCAGCAGATGCTTAAAATTCCTGCCAGTTGTAACCTCTCTATCACTCACTTTCTTTCCTGCCTTCCTCTCCACCAGAGGGGGGCACGAGGAGAAATCCATCTCCTGCTGGCCTTTCTGAACGTTTCACAAAACCTCAAAGTGCCAGTTAAACACTCCTCATCTGTTTGACCCAAAATCACAGCAGGGAACTTCCTAGGTAAAATATTCTAATTTGACTTTGATATAGTGAGAGACCTTTTTGTCATGTGATGAGACAGAGAATCCTTTTGAAGTCGTCGTGGCTTGAAAACTTTACGGAGTTTACTGTATTTCTTTGATGTGCAGTTTGCTCTTGTGTGGAATCACGCCGTTTGATTCACCAACTTGGGGACGCATGGGAGCAAACAAGTGCACCTTTTTAAACTCATCGTTTCTTTAACTTTGTGTACATGCAAACTGTACCTGCCCTCGACTTAATGAAGCATGTGTGAGTATCTTGCAAATGGAATACATTTATCATAAGTGAAAAACCATTTCCCATTTACACCCTCGCTGCAAATACAACAGGTTGCAGTGGCTGCTGTTTAAGAGAACGTTGCACATAAAAGAGCTCAAATTTATCATGAAAAATATCACTTTATCATTTGTGAAACACTTTTGGATGCGATTAATGAACACACGTGACCATATAATGGAGACGGAATTCAAATGTGACAGATTCTCACTCTAGCATAAAGTGTGAAATGTTAAAATTATGACTCAGGGTTCTGTGACATTCAAAAACAAGACAAAAAAAAAATAATTATTTGAGCTTGACAACAATTATTTGGGTGTCTGGAGTGAATAGCAACTCCATAATGTGATAAAAAAAATAATATTGGCACTTTGCTGTGGGCTGCCTATTTCTGAAAATATGTAAATAATTGAGCCATTGAGATTATCGTGGTGCTGTGACATCACAGATCCAGATCAGAGTAGACTTATCCTGCCTTCTCATATTTGTCTCTGTCCACGTTGGCATCACGCTGCAATGGCTGCACAAGGCTTTAACAGCAATCTCAAAAGCTACATTGAGGGAATGAGCGGATCAGAGAAACTAAAACCAGGTGCTCTGAACACAGGTGTAAAGATGTGATTGAAAAGGATTTTTTTTTTTTGTCTTTTCACAGACATTTCAGTGAGAGCTCATGAAATTATTTCAGCTTTTGAAACAACAACAACAAAAAAAAAAAAAAAACAGACAAAATATGTCCACGTAAGAGCTGCATATGTATTGACCATACAAACTTGCAAGTTTGTCACATGATCAGAAACTATTTGTTCTGTCGTGATCCTGCAGGTGTTTCCCACCCAGAGGGTTTGGTATCCTGCGGGTGCTGACTGCGTTGCCAGTATTCATCCAGCCAAGCAGTTTCACTTGTTTAAAATGTCAATGATGGGATATGCTGTACTCCTCTTATACAAACTCCATGTGCTGACATTTGCAATATAACAAAGCTTTGTGTCAGAGCGCTTGCGGTTGTGTTTATTAAGCTTTGTATTGCTTTCTTTCAGCTTCTGTGTGACAAATTCTTCACAAAAGAAGCTTCACGAGACTTTCGGCCATTTGTCTTCTCCAATATGAACGAGTTTCCCTGCAGGTGGTCCTGCAGGAGGGAGGCATCCCAACAGTGCCCTGAGGAAAGGCTGCTGGTAGGAGGGAGGACTCATCACCTGGCTGGTTGGTATTATTCTTCAGGACCATCCTGCTGGGGTTAGAAACTGATGCTCAGCCATATTCCGAAAAAAAAAAGCATTAATTCATAATCACGAGAAGAATGTGAGAGAAACGTGAGAAAGAGAGGAAGGAGGCTGGATTGCAGGCCTTGATTTACTGATTCATCTTTTCCTGACTGCTTGGAGTGGAGGATCCACAGTCTTAAGCTCAAGTGTTTTGAAAAATTGGACTCTCTCTGGCATTCTATAGCGTTAAAACTTTATTATACAGGTATAGCGACAGCTTTATATTCATAGACTAGACTCCAGCACCCTCTTGACATTAGAGAATGCAAAAGTAGTTTGAAATTTCTGTTATCAGTCTTTTTATATGATCCCTGCCAACTGGATGCCGTGCCATCGGTGGCGTGATACTGAGCTGATCCTTATTTGACAGACGATGAGAATTACATTCATCACCATCTAGTTAATGGGCAGTGATAGGAGGTGTTCGGGAATTATTAAGATGGGAAATTGCTGGAGTTTCCAATCCATCACTGAGCTGGATTACCATCAGTAAAGGTTAATAGATCTACTAATCATCAGATGACCTCTGTGAGCAGATGAGTCACCAGCGGGTCATAGTTCATCTGGATGTCATGCTCTGGGTAAAAGGTTCTTCAGGACAAATTTTATGTAATCGCTCCGATCTCAGTTGCATGTATTTATTCCATTTTTATTTTTCAGCTTCAAAGGTATGTTTGACATAACAGGGCAAAATATTGGAGCTCGCTGTAAACACACACATGGATATAAATTTAAAGTTCATTTTTGTGCAACTTGGGCAAATCAGCGACCATCTGGAATAAGTGATATATATCAAGGCAGTTTTCAACAGAAAGATGTGAATGTGACATTAATGGCAACACTGAAATACTGATTGTTAGCAGATATAATGTTTAGGACATTGATTACTGTCATTTAGCAGTTTGACATAACTGTAATTGTTAGCACTAAACATAAAGCAGCCTGCATCCAGTGATTAACTGAATCACACTGGTTTACGCTGTGAGCCATTCATTGAAATTACACTTCAGTGAAATCTCAACACTTTTCTGTACTGTTATTAAGCCACACAGTTGACCACAGTGCACTGTGGGAGAAAGGAAAACAGTAGCAGAAAAATAAGAGTCACGCATCAAAGACGGACATCATAACTTCTGAGATCATATCCACAGCTCAAACAGTACCGACACGCATGTTGCTGAATCGTCTGACTGACAGGGGACTGCTGCTAAGATCAGTGCGTTTTGTAGTGTGAGCTTGCTCCTCAATACATGTGGGTATTTATGTCACAGTCTCCGTTGCAGGTTCAGAGGATTGTCTGCATCAACTTTGACCTCCCTTTCCACCTCACATAAAGGAAACTGACGCACAGCAAAACTGCATCAGCATCACCTTGAACAGGCACGGGGAAAACATCCAGTGCTGTTATTTTGTAAAGAGTGAGCAACATGTGACATGACCCAACAGGAGCTTTTTTTTTTTCTTTTCCACCAAAGTTTTATTTTAACTCATGATGTTCTGGAGGGTTTAACCATGTGAGACCAGGAATCTGCAGCCTCCTGGTCTGTTTATCGGTGGTTTTCATCATCACTCTGAGCATCCAACAGCTTCCATCCAACATCCAAATATATACAAATACATCTATAATTCTAAATGTGTTGTTAGCTGTCCCTCTCTCTGTTCTGGCTCTGTGATAGACTGGCCACCTGTCCGGTGTCAGATGGGATAAACTCTGTGACAGAATACAGCTGTTGGCTGTTGGCTTATTATTATTATATATTTTTTATATTATATTTATATTTGTTATTATTTCATTATTCATATATATTATTATTGTTATCATTAATATTGGTAGCAGTCATTGATGCAGTCATAGCTTTATTTAATGATCATTATCTAATGATCATTAAATAATAAATACATACGGTACATATTCTTCAATTATTCCCTTGTAAATTTGCAAGGAGATGGGTATAAACTTCAAATTCATTCTAAACTACAGTAAGAAACTCTACAAAACACATGATTTGGCAAAGCTGCTGCAAGTAAATCACTGCAAATTAAATATGATAGGTTTTACCACGCATTTCCTGAGCCTCTGACTGGGCTTTGGCTCCCACCAGTAGACATGGAGGTAATTTATCCTGCTGTTAATCTGTTTTAGCCGCTCTATGAGGCCCAGATTTCTATTTAATTTCATAAATATTTACAGGATTTAGGCTCTCGAGTCATGTTGCTCCACATCAAAAGTCCTCCAAAAAGGAGGTGGGGGGGGGGGTGACCACCTGGTAGCAGTTGGAGCCACACAAAGTGAATCCAACCACTCCTCTGACATCTCTGTAGCACCAGCAGCAGGTTGCATGTTTGGAACAGCAGATGAGCTCTGGAGTGGCTCCCAGACTTGGTCGTCAGTGGCCACTGCCACTGTCAGCTTTAATAGTGACTTCAAGCCAAAAACACAGACAAACTGCTCACATCAAAACAAAGCAGTGGCCTTAGGAGATCTCTCAATGCCTCATTAATTCATGTACTTATTTCAATTACCCCTGCAGTCAAGTGGGAAACTGTTTACTCTCCAATGCTCCCTACATATTTAATATTGTCACCCTGTCATTTGTGCCTCTTTAAAACAGGCATCCAGTGCATTGGGCTTAGTTGTAAAATTATGTGAGTAGTTTATTCGAGAAAAATGGTATTTAGGGGATTGTTGGGGCGAGAAGAAGTGTGGAAAGTCTGACTAAGCTTATTAAACCAATTGCTCCTCACCGAGTCTCATGTCAGCACTCAGTCTGATGTCTCTGTGAGGGACCAAAATGTGGCTGGATGCTGCACTTCTTAAACCGCATCACCCCAAGGCAGCGCTGCTCCTGATATCAGCCTCCTGCCTGCGGGACCAAACCAACAAGCTACAATGCTATTTTCAGTCCAGGCCTTGAACTCACACTGGTGTTAAAAGTAACCTCATTAAAATGAGCGCAGGACATTTTGGGTCATGGCAGATGAGATGTGACGATGCACATAAAATTAGAGGGGGAAAAAAAAGTATATGAAATATTAGCCAAAGTGATGAGAAATTAAATGTAGCCTGCAGGCATGCAGCAGCACAGGAGGAGAGAGAGAGAGAAAGGTTTTCACTTTCTAAATTGACTCTCAACCCACTAACCTCAAATATTTAAATACTGTAAGCACACAGTAATCTTAAGCGAGAAACAAGGTCTCAAGCTGTTAACAACAATGAAACTTTATGTAATGTACCTAACTTGGACAAGGTTAAAGACTGTGTGAAGATTTTATGATGCTTTGTGCCCTGCGGTTGAATGTCACCCTAACACAAAGCTGAAGCTGTTGCGTTCATCTCTTCCATCCTATGCACATAATTTGATCCAGTACCCTCCATACTGGGAATGTACTTCTCCCTCAAACCCGAGTTAAGTAAGACTGAGACAAAGGCCAACCCAATAGTTCTGAAACAATTCTGGATTTAACTCCAGAAAAATAACTTAATAAAGTGACAATTTTTTTTTTTTTTTTATCAAAAGAAACTTTAGCTGAAGGAATTATGTTAATTTGATCAATCAACAGTCACAAAGTACTTATTTCTGACCGTATGTGCATTTAATTTCCCCCCCAGGCTCTTCCCCCTACACCAGCGATTATCCCCACGTGGGTTTGCTTAATCTGACCGACGGCACATGTTGACTGATTTCTGTCATGGGAAGAGTCGTGTTTGCTGCTGTCCCGCTCTGTCAACCACAGCTGGACTGCCTGAGAGGAAGGAAATTATTCTCTGATCATTTGGAGGAAAGGGCGCATCATTTACGACCACACAAGAAGATTTAAGCGGATGAGAACGTGATCGAGTATTTTTTTTTTCTTTTTTTTAAAATCTCATTTCATTTCATCCTCTGCAGTCAGAGGAAGCAACTTTACTGGACGTGGGATGACTTGTTCCCTGCGCTTTCTTTCCAACGTGTGCGCACGCACTCACCAGAGTCCGGTGTGCGCTGGCGCTCAGAGCTGAGGGACCAGAACCTGCAACTTTACTAAAATGATGCTCAACCTGCCCCTGCGTTCACTGTTTCAACTTGTAGCAGTCCTGGCAGCTCTTAAAGGTGAGACTTGTGCCTGGTTTGGATGTAAGAGAACAACTTCCTTGTTTTGTTTGCTCATTGGTTTGAAGGGATTCATTTTTGTTGATGCAGAACCAGGGTGGAAGGTTTGACACATATGAAGACAACTGGGTTGGAAGAAGCCCTAAGGCTTCAGCTGTGTTTACAAGAGAACTGGATGTAGGACTCGCTTTTGACTTTTGATTTTATGTACGCAGAAGAGTGCATATGTATTTTATTCTGACTAAACTGCAAGCAGATCCACAAAAAAAAAAAAAAAAAAAAAACTACTCAGCTGGTGTGAGTATTAAAACAGAATCATTTTAGGAACAATCACACCATTTCACAGAAAATCCCAGTGTTTTTATCTGATTGTTTCATGAGGCTAGAAGGTTAGGAATTCGTATTTTGTATGGTTTGGCGGTTACAACCCATGGCCTGATCTCATTTTGTTATCCCCCTGTCCAAATAAAAGCAACAGCAGGCTCTCCAGTGGGCATCAGGAGGCTTCATCTGTGGGATTAAAGAGGCCTGAAGCTGAGGTTGCACAGCTGTTTCTCTGGTTGTTTAAAGATAACCTGCACTGGGAGCTCTGAAGCCACAGTGAGGAGTCAGTCTCTGCGTGAAACTGCTATCATGTGAAAGACCATCCTCTGAGATTGGCTGGGCTTATATCAGTGCATGAAATCTGTGTACCGATTTTCCATTATGCACATGTGTGGCTCCAGCATGAGGACCGCAGGACTCAGCTGGGCTCCCAGTGCGTGTCTAAGTAATAGAGCTCAGCCTTTGATATCCTCTCTTCTTGAAGACCATGAATATGCATGACAACCTTATCTTCTAGTCCAGTCACAGATGTGCTGCCCCATGTGTCAGTGAGTTTTATCTATCATTCACTGCTGCTGTTCAGAAAAATGCCACATAGTTCATTTCTTTTGTAATTCCACAAGATGCCTATGGTGAATCCATCCTGGGTTCACTACATTCATATCTGATTAATACACGTCAATGCATCGTTCACTGAAGAACAGCAGAACACGTCAATATTAGAATAATAAAGAACTTTGGATCAGAAGCTGCAATAAAAACAGATCATTTTCATCTTTGTATTTCTTGATTCTGTGAATCACTGTGACCAACAGTATGCTGTATAGCCACGTCATGGTTTACTGAAGGGACATAAACAGCCAGATTTGAAGACTGTGCATTCAAACATGCTTTAGGAATAGAATAAGAACCAGATGTGACTTGCAGTAATCTAAACTGCACAAACATCTGGGAGTGAAGAATAGTATTTGCCAAGCATTCGTGAAGCATTTTGGTTTTAATTTAAAGCATTTTTTTTCTTCCGATGATGTATTTTGTTTTTATAATAGTTCCTTACAGCCAGTATTTGCCTGAAAGCAAAACTCATCACCAGCTCCTAAGTATTTAAACAGAATTAGATGAGATCCTGTGGATGCACCAAATGTCACAGACGTCCATTTATGGATTTCAAAAGGCTTCTTAATGTACAAACTTCAGTAAAAAGGGTGACAGCAATCTGCCCGGTGGAGATTATGAGTGCAACAACATATCAGCTAAATAAATATGATGAGATAACCATTGCTGGACAGATATCCAGCAGTAAACAGGAAAGAAATAAAAAACAAAAAAAAGAAATAGATCATATTTGCACTTTGTTGTCTTTTGGTTTGCTCTAAATATGCAGATATCATGAAGGATTTATGTGACCTAACCTTATCTGTTTTGACCTTTATGTGAAGTTCTTTACATCATCTGTGTGATCTCTGGAATCTATAAGATATTTCCCCTGAATACTACCTGTTTAATATTAAGCTTGACATCTGTTCAGTTTCCCTTTTCATTTAGGAGAAAATCTGATTTACATATAGATGCACTCATGAAATAGTGTTTGAAAATCAGGAAAGAATGATATATCCCTTTCAAGACCGTCAGGGAATCAGAGCGTTTTTCTTTGGCCGGGGTCTTTGCATGTAGATGGGATATTTCTCTGGGGTAAAGGAAAGACATATTCACACATTAATTCTGCTGCACTTGAACATGACGCAGGGAAAATTACCAGATGCCTTTGGCAGTAGGAAGTGAAGTCTGTCACATACAGCATCCGGTTGGGACAAACAGTCATGCACAATTTACAAGAAAGGCTCTGATGCTACTTTTGCCAATTCCTGCTATATTGGATTGCTTAGACCAAATATGTCGAGAGTGCAGAGTAGACTTTTAATGAGAGACAAGTGCTCCAAAGACCTTAGGTGAGCAAAATATAACATAAGTGGTGTTTACACAGTTGTGCTTTAGTGGAAGAAATATTGATTTGTAAAATTTGCAGTGGTAGAGCCACATAGCAGATGTGTGTTTTTTGACTGTGTGGTTATTCGGTTTGCACATTTCAAGAATGGCCTGTCATCTGGTTATATTGTGCACAATAGAAATGACTTTGTATTCCATGGTCTGTTCTACTCTATTCCAGCTATAATGAGTGTTATTGTTGTCAAATGCAACTCTTACCTTTGGTAGATGTAAAGTGTAAAGTCTTCTATGTTTTGGTCCTAAAAGCCACCATGTCTGAGCTCTCTTGCTCTTTTCTCTTAGCTGCAGAGTTAGATAAAAATGAGCCATATTTGTAATATAAAGTTATCCTTTATAGCAGTGGTTCTCAAACTTTTAATACTGCGTACCACCTGAGAAACTGTTCAGCTCTCTGAGTACCACCATTTAAAATTTAGCCATATATGCCTTCTCAATTAGCTTTAAACACACAGGAGAGATGTTTATTCCTTATTGTGGTTATTTATTGTTACCTGAATTTCATTTGAAACGTTGTATTGATAACGCATTGTCATGCATTGACAAGTCATGACGTTCCCTCGTGTACCACCAGAGAGCGCTTGCGTACCACTGGTGGTACGCGTACCACAGTTTGAGCACCACTGCTTTATAGTTCCTCTTTACTGGATCCTTTTGGCACCGAACTCCACTTCTTGCCATCAAACATTTAGGCAAATTTGGACTAAACAGTTGTTGTCGCAGAACAAGATATGTGTAAAAACAGTCTCTATCACATAACTTCTCCATAATTTCTCTTTGTAAATTCTTCTCTTTCAGCTGCTGAGAGTCAGAAACTTGGTGAAGACCCTGGGATCTATTCCACTCCATCCCCTGTTTATCCCATTATTAACTTCCAGCTCCTCAATGCGGATCATGTGTTTCTGAAACAGGATGGTGTAGAGTCGTCAGGGAACTCCACCCTGAAAGTTCAGACTCAGACTTTTCTTATTACGGGTCCAGGTACTGGGATCCTCCAACCAGCTCTGAAGGCCTCATTTGGCCCCCTGGCTGTAGATGCATCTGTTCCTTCAGAGCTGCTCCTCAGTGGACGCAGAATTCTAGCAGCCATTTTGGACCCCCAGGTTCGATCCTCATCTCCTGTTGTTAAGATCCTGTTCCACATGCCCACGGAAAGTAATATCACTTTTAGACAAGAAGCAACGGGCTCTAGAGGAGATAATGAGAGGAAAAATAGTGGGACCAAGGTCAAGGACAGAGCTCACTGTGTCACAGCCTATGCCTTCTGGGAGACGAAGGAAGTCCGTGGGGCCTGCTTGGTGTCTCCAGGTGGATTCTGTGTTGCACAGCTGAAGCCGGAACCCTCTTGGTTCAGTTCAACCAGCAGATCTGGAAGCTCTAGCAGGGAAGCAGACAGAACCGAAGGAAATAAGGGACTTCAGGGGAATGCCGTCGAAGTCTACTTCCAGAGCAGAAGGGACCAGACTGGCCAGTGCACTCCACAGGATAGCCTGCAGAGAGTAGGAGTGGGTAGAGGGAGAGACTCTGGAGGATCGGGGACACCTATGAGGCGAATTGGGAGCGTCACTCTTCTCAGAGCCCCACCAGGGAACCCCGCTTTCCTTCGGCTGAGGCTAGGAGGCGCTGTGGTGATCCAAACTTCCTCCAAGCCTCTGAAGACTACACAAGTGGCAACTTTCTACATCTTTCTGGCTAGTACATCTACATTGGAAACTTTCACACTTAGGTGAGAGCTCTTTTCTGTTTTTCAATGCCAATATATTTTTGAATAAGTCTTATAGCTAAGCAGTAAGCCATTTCTTGGCTTTGATCAGTGATTTTGCTGGATGCCATTCATGGTGTAGATAGCCAACCTTGAGTTAAAGAAATTAAGCATAAGATTGATGACATGCTGGACCTTTGGACAAAGCTAGTATATATGTTTAATACTTTTATAGTCTTAATCCTTATCAAATATAACTGCACGCAAAACTGATAAATACCTTCACATGGATGGATACTGACCCATCTTCTGATAGCATCGGCACTTTCAAGTACATACACATATTTTGTGGTCTTTCACCGTCCAAAGGTTCAAGCTTGATCAACATTCAACTCTCAATGCGCCTCTAAACAGAAGTCCTCAGCTCTTGAGAAAATGTATACGCAATGGTTCATAAGTAGTTTTGATTGTAGCCTTCAAAGCTGCTGATAGTTGAGGAGCAAATATGACAGTTACTCAGTTTTCACTGAGTAGTGCACTTTTTTTTTTCTTATATGGCTGGGTATGGAAGGCATGTTCTCTCTGCCTAGAAGAAGTTGGAATCATCTATAGCAACCATAGTAATGGTCTATGTGGCTGAGCATGCTAAGACAAGGGTTTAAGAGGAATTACATGAAAATGGATTGTTTCTGAGACATGTGAAGTGTAAGAACCCAGGCATGGTGTATATGAGCATATTCATGAGGGATAAGCTCCATGCATTTAAACGATTACTTAAGGCACTTTAATATTGATGGGGCTCACCATCAAGGCCACGCAATAAAATGCATGAGTGCCAAAATGACTTGTGTTGTCTGCCAGTTTCACTGGCTTCATAAATTTGTGACATGTCCTGTCTGCTTCTACCTCACAGTTAGGGAGGGAGTTATGGAGAGCACTCTTCCATAAACAGGGAAATAATTGGCAAATGATTCACTGGTTTTCATATCTCAACATCCCACTAACATTTCAACAAGGTTCTGTGGTTATTTGAGTTCATAAATAATGCATCTGTTTAATGGAGCAGGAAAACAAATAACTAATCTTCTTAACTCCTCTGGGTAAAAGTGAAGTCAATATAAAAGCAGCCCTGTCTCAGGGAAACACACAGTTCAATCTGTTTTCAGAGATCCTCTGAGCAGTATTTGATGCACATCAGTGGGCAGAGTACAATCTTTTTTGTTAGAATGATTCAGATCAGTAAAGTGTACAGCCCTGTTTCCAAAAAGGTGGAATGCTAAATAAAATATAAGTAAAAATATAAGTAAAGATCTGTAAATTATTCCAACCTTATATTAAATTGAAAATAGTACAAAGACAACTTTTCAAATGTTGAGACAGTGAAATGCTTTTAAAGCTTTTGGAAAATGTATATTTATTTTAAACTTTGCGGCAGCATTGTGTTTAAAAGATGGTAGAATCGAAAAATGTTAAATCCAGTGTTGTATCACCACAACACTGTGGTGTTGGCAAGTGTGTTTTTACACTTGCACACCACTCCTGAAATGTTCCAGATTTTCGGGAGAACTCAGTTATCCATTTATAGCATTTGTTTTGGATCTCTTGGAGAGATTTTCCATCCTGCAACCAAGGCAAATGTCTAAACATCAGCAGTGAGACACGTTCCGAACACAACAGCTAATCCTCTGGAGTATTGACTCTAAGTGAGCGTGTCAATATTGCGGGTGAATTCATTCAAGAATCTCATCCACCATTCTCGACTTTGGTAAATGAAACACACATTTCCATTTCGTATTTTCTGCATCACATCCTGCTTCCAGGGTCCTCCAGACAAATGCACACCGGCATGTCTTCCCCCATGTTTCACCGTAAGAGAGCTCGTCTCCAGTTGGCATTGTCCTGTTGACATTATCAAGACCTTCCCTGTGAAACAAATGTTAAATGGATGATTGCATTGGTATGTTACTCTATTTATATCCAAATTGAAATATTTGGTTCTTTTTTTTTTTTGGTGGGGGGTGTTTGCTTAAACAAAGACAATATCCTGCCTCGTCATGGAAATAAATAATAGCATGCTGCACATATCCCAACACACACACACACACACACACACACTGGATATAGCTCAGATTGCATTATGGAAATTAAGTGAATAAGAATTGGCAGAGTGACGCTGACCCTTCAGCATCTGCTGTTGTTTTGATTATTTGCAGGGATTTGTTGCCCATTCACCTGAAATTCCCCAATTTGTTCATAGTGACCGTAACACTGAAGATCCCTCAGTCAGGTCAGTTATTTCTGTCTGTGTGTTTCTGACCTACTGCCACATCCAGAATGAGATTGGACAGGAAGAGGAGACTGAGTGCAGCACTTAAGTCCAAGTGAAGACTAGCTCTGAGGAGCTTGGCAAAGTGATTGATTCCTCCTGGGAGAAATCCCTGCTTTACTTCGCTCTTTGGCTCGAGACTGAGTCCACTCCAACAGGGTTAGGCTAGATTATCTGTGGCCCTGATTGAAAATGAATCAAAAGGTTAACCCTTCAAAGTTGAGATGATCTGAGCCAACTGCCAGGATTAACTACGTGTGTCTGTGCTGGCATATGTGTGTGTATGTGTGGTTTTTTTAGGCCAACTTACCTAGCTGTTGCACACATATGTATGCTACTTAAGCACATTTGATAATTTTCAGAGTAACACTCATCAGAAAAACTCATTCATCAGCTAAGGGGCTTTACTAGTTTTAAACTAAAAGACTGACTGGGTTTGGTAAAAAACAGTGATGAAGGGTTGTTCACTTTAAAGGTTGATGTCCTTTCTGCTCCCCACATGTGGCCATGAACTCTGGGTAGTTGCTGACAAAGACAAAAGAGCAAGTATTGAAGTGTCCGGAATGAGGTTTCCCTGCAGGAAGGCTGGTGTCTGCTCGTGGACAGGAAGCTCAGTGATCCAGGAAGATCCTGGCATCGAATCACTGCTTCACCACATTCAATAGGAACCTGCTGAAGTGGTTTGCCCCCCCGAGGGAGGATGGTCATCAGGTGCTGCTGTCACTGTGCTGCTGAGCTGGACACGCAGGAAGAAAATGATTTATTGAACGCTGAAAAGAAAATAAAAAAAAGAAGTGTAAGACTTTGGAAGAATGAGGTTATAATAGTCATGCACTGAAATAAAATCATAAGTAAGAAAGAGAAGAATTATTTTTCTTTGAAATATAGTTTCTGACACGTCTCCTTGGCTCTTTCTTAGTATTTAGTAGATCAAACATTCATACTATAAAACTGTAAAATAAAGTATTGGAAGAGTTGACTGCTGGCGGTAAGAGGTATGATGAAGAGTTTGATCTCTGCAGTAGTGCATATCTTCTCTCATCAGTGGTGGAACCGTCTGCTTGTCAGTTTGCTGCAAAAACAGTATTTTGCTTTTCGAAATGGCTTTAACCATCCACTAATCCCACAGTTACAGACATAACTACTACACTTATCTCAATGATTATTTATTAGTCTAATTGCACTTTAAAATGTGCATATTTGAATGTGTTTGTCAGTGTGTTGGACTTGGTCGCATGTAGACTGTGACCAGCCATTACTGTGAGACAGAGACAGATCATTGACTGTTTATTTTCTGGTTGTGTCTCCCTGCCACATGTTCTAAAATAGTAGATCCTAAAAGCTTTGTGTGATGGCAGAAGAACAGGATTTGCGGGCCGCCCCGGTACTGCAGTTAGAGCAGGCGGCCCTACAGAGGCTGCAGAGGCTACAGAGGCTGCAGTCTTCGTGCAGCTGGTTGCAGGCTCAACTCCTGGCCCGGATGACCCTTTGTCGCATGTCTGCCCCTGCCCCTGTCTCTCTCCACTATAAATAAAGGCCACTAGTGCCAAAAAAATTAAATAAAAGAACAGGATTTGGGATTGATATAAGGAAAGCATTAGAGGTCTTTACGGGTCCACTTTCATGGACCCGAACCCGAATGGACCCGTGAAAATTCGACCCGAAACCGACCCGAGCTATTATCATAAGTTTGGGTGTCTGGACCCGGAACCAACCGGAGTCACGTCTTTTGAATGGACCCGAGACCCGATTCAGGTCGGGTCGGTACCTCGGGTTTTCGGGTTGTTCCGAAGACCTCTAGAAAGCATTTATCTTGTCATTTTAGGTATTCTTTCATAACCTTACTATCACATGGAGAGTCCTAAACAACTTTGCACCATAGATATTTAGAGTATGCAAAACTAAAAGCAACACTTTATGGAGTTTTTTTTCTCTAAATGTTTCTTGAGGGCATCATTAATAAGTATCCTCTAAGTATCACTGCTTCTTAAACATGAGTTGCAACTATTGCAGCTTCTTTGAATCACTTTTTAACTTATGACTCAAATAATAGCTCCATGATCCAGGCCACTGGTATATTATTGCTCTTGATACAACAGTTTACCCCTCGCTGTGTGCTGGATTTAGAGGTCTGTCTGCTCCAATCACATTATTTATAATTAGCGCTCTATCTCTCACATCAATGCTGTGTGTCTGAATCAGGCATCTGATTAACGTAGGTTAAGTTCACCACAGAGCTAATGGGAATTTAATACCCCTGCTGATTCTCAGTTGGGGAACAGCCTGTGACACATCTGTCTGTCTGTGGCGCACCTCGTTTGACACATTATGAACAATTAAACATACAAAGGAATGCAGACACGACAAACGTTTAGATATAAAGGGATATAGATAGGTGCTTTGAATTAAATGTTCTTTGTGTATGTTTTACTGCAGGGCAGGAGTGAAAGCAGGGCTGTCGTTTAGTGCGGCTCGGCCCAGTGACTCAGCACTGTGGGATATTTTGGTTGAGCCCGGCAGAGGAGCGACTCCCAACACTGTCACTGTTGACTGCCGCAGGAAGGCAACAGTCTCTGCAAAAAGGTGAGTGTGCTGTATGTACAGTACAGATACCTATGCCAAGTACGTACGTTTTCAGCAGCCCCCCATCTCTGGAAATCTGACATTTCATTTTTCATTTTGTTGACAAAACAAAATAAACAAAAAGACACCCTGAAAGAGGTGACTGAGCACCTCTATCCATATTGGTATCTAATGCGAATCTTTTGTGCCTTTGTGCTATACACAGCTTTCTGCTAATCTGGTGTCACGTCTGAAGCACCCTTAGGTGCATTTCTGCAACATTTTCTCATAGCTGTCTGACAAGGTCAGGCCAAATCTGTATCACTTTACACACGGAGCAAGTCTGAACTGCTGTAGTCACATTAACAGACAGTGACAGTGAATTAATTTGCCACATGGTCAGCTTTTCAGAGGAATCCAGCGGTTTCTGCTGTTGAATAAATGAATGGCAGCATTATCCATTGCTTTACCTACAACAGTTAGCTGTTGTGCCTTATTGTTTTTCTCAGTGTCTGAGGCAAATGAATGACAATAAACTTTTTAAAAGCGCTTGAGGCAGGGCTCTAGCCTCTGTCTCCCTGAACAGGCATGACTTTATCTGCAACAAAAATATACTGTGTGCTTGTCAAGATTTGAGCCAGGGAGCAGCTAACCAAGGGCGTCCTATTGCGAAGGACTCTTTAAATACACTGTGCTGACAGTTTCTCTTTGTCAGATAGCACCAGACTGCTTCATGTCCGCAGTCTCTTGACCCTTTGATCAAAGTATGCTTGATAAAATAACTTAGAAACAACCTTGGGGTTCCTGATCTCAATCTTTCAGATTCTCACCACTTGTTACTTTGATATATATTTTAATGGAAAAATTTCATGTTCTGAGAAAACTGTGACTCAGTCGTATATACAGTTATATATCTACAATTTTAAGCTTGTTACATTTGTCCTAATACCCATAGTTAAGTGCTACCTGTAAGCCAGCAAGCTGACGTAGGAAGCGAATGCTTTGGGCGGGTCTTTGTAAAGTACAACTATTATTAGCCTGGCTAGCCATCATAATTACGTTCTTCTTCTTCTATACCACAATTTTTTTGGCTCTGCATTTAAGTTTGATTTCCAGGGGTAAAACAAGTGGACACAGAATAAACCGCCTGTGGATGGCACTGGATTGTCATACAAGCAGTCAGAGAAACAAAACATGTGATGTAGGCAGAGAGACATGAAGACAAGTATCTACAAAAGACATCAAAAATGGTGTGCTATTGAGTTGGAATGCTGGTGAATGATAGTTGTCGGTTTTGCAGTAAATTGATCCAAGGTGTTATTAGCAATTCTGCACTCATCTCAGTTGTTTTTGAATAGTTGGTCTTGGACGCTCCTGCACGAGTCATCACATACAGCCTTCCCTTGCCCTGTTCTGATTAGTTCTGTATGTTCTGCGCCAGTGGAAATGACTGTGAATGGAAGGAGTACCAGGCCCATTTCACAAAAGAAATGCTGGAAATATCTCAACATTGACTGTCACAGTGAAGTGTCACTTATGTAATTGTGACACCCACTCAGTTTGCTTAGCAGTTGAACACATCATTACATAACATTTTTTTGGTGATGTAGCTGCTCAAATAGCAGTGAGACACTAGGGATGGTGTCTTAAATAGGGATGGGCATCGTTAGGATTTTATTGATGCTGATGCTGATACTGACAGTGATACTATTTATCGATGCCAATACTTATCAATACTCTATAGTTTGGAACAGAAGTTAAAGATTTGGCATAAAAAAGATAGAAAGAAAGGTAATTTCATTATTTTATGTTTCTGAAAAGCCAATGGAATAGGTTAAAAAAAAAAACATAGAAAGAGAAAAATATGTGACGAACATAAATTAATGTACTAAGGATGCATGAAGCTGGTTGGAACCCCTCCACCAGTAGCTGTTTTTAGCTTGGCTGGTTTAGCATTTGCTAGCCCAGGATGATAATTTATATCTATTAATTTCTTTTTTGCCTTCATGAGTCATCTACCATGGGTTTTACATCAGAGGTTCCTGTGTAATTCTGCTTTGAAGAGTCCTGAAAGGATTTACCATGAGCGAATTGGCTTGTTAGCCATTTGTCACTGCAGGTCCAATTTGGAGCTGTTGACCAACTCAACTGAAGGCACTTGAGGCTTCAGCTCAGCCCAGAAGCTGAGTGAGCGCTTGCCCAACAGCTCCGTTTGTCAGCCAGTATGCGGCTGAGTCGAGCTGCTCACAGAAATCATTATAGGACTCTTGTGGTTGGAACTGTGCTGGGACGTGTAGTAAATCATCCCGGTAGGAGGGTCTCTGGACTCTGATTTTACTTTGGTGGTGATATGAAATAACTGCTGTGGTTCGCATGGCTAAGCTAAGCTCCGTCCTTTATACTCAGAATCTTCCGGACCAACCATAGCTAGTCATGGTGGTCTGTTAGTACAAGAACAGCACAAGAAAAAATATTGTCTTTAAATATGATGATTAGAATTTTTATTCACAGCTCAGATGTCAATGTAATGCTGAGTGATAAGTTGCTAAAATCATAACAGCAGTTCATGGCTGTATTAACAAACATCAAAGCCAAGGGTTAGCTGTCAATCAAGAGGGATCAAATGATATCCGGGTATCTGATTGGTCAGCTTTATTGCTCAATATAAATTTATCTGATGTGTGTGTGGGGTGGCTGTAGCTCAGTTGGTAGAGTATGTCATCCAGTCACTGGAAAGTTGGTGGTTCAATCCCGGCTCCAACTGTTCACATGCCAAAGTGTCCTTGGGCAAGACGCTGAACTCTACCTTGCCCCCAGTGGGTCTGGCAGCACCTTGCATGATAGCAGCCGCCCACTGGTGTGTGAATGGGTGAATGAGAGGCCAATGTAAACCGCTTTGAGGGCACCTTCATAGTGTAGATAAAACAGTATATACAGTCATGGAAAAAAGTATTAGACCACCATTTTTTCTTCACTTTCTTGTTCATTTTAATGCCTGGTACCCCTAAACGTCATCATGTGACTAAAACAGACAGAAAAGAAAACACTGAATGCATAAAAGCAGTGTTTTTGGCAGTACAACGCCATAGCTATTGATGTAAAAACTTAAGTGATTTAGGTTATAATCAAGAAAACCATGGAAAATGGTAAGATATCAGCTCTTAAATAAAACTCTTATGAGCAATCTTTGTGGTTATCGTTATGTTTGTCCAAACAAATGTAACTTAAGTTGTACCAGGCATTAAAATGAACAAGAAACTGAAGAAACAAGGGTGGTCTAATAATTTTTTCCATGACTGTAGGTGCAGTTCATTCACCAAAAAAAAAAATGTATCCCCCCCATGCAGTTGTCATTGATGTAGAATCTATCTAGCCTGTAAAGAAAAAAATGAGCTTGGCTGTAAATATACATAATTCTGCTGCAATATTGGTCTTTTTAACATGGGAGTCAATGAGGATTTTTTCTATTTGGCAGCCAGCACCTAGTGATCACTAGAGGAACTGCAGAAAAAAATGTACTTCCTGAATGAGTGTCAATCTGTAAGTGGGATGGTTGCTGTTTGGTCCCATCACCATGGTGATGAGAGCATCACAATTTCATGTTGATTTATTCTCAGCATTAAGTACTGGATCAGAAGCATATGAACTGCTTATGTCCAATATCGTGTACCCCTAGAACGTATGTTAATGAGCTGTGACATGTGATCAGAATTTAAATTAATTGAATTATGGCATGTCTCTTTAATCTTCTTTAGCCCACCCAAAAATACTCAAACAGTAAGTTTCTATTTAAGAAAATCAACAACAAACTGACTGATTGTTAAGAAGTAAGAACACTGCTAAGCACAATAAAATGATGAAATCCTCTGCAACACATCAGCACTGGCTGGGTTTACATTGTAGAACGATATGAACTGTCATTCATGACTCCATCCCAGGCCAGCCAGTTCATGCAAACCACCAGAGAGTACCTGGAGAAAACCCACTTCAGCCTCAAGACTGATGCTTAAACATGATTCACTCCTTCACTCTTATAGTATTTCAGGTCCCAAATTTCTAAGAGTGAAAGCACCCATAGAAATGTCTGTGAAGTCTTTCCAACACTTGGAACACTTGGTTCAAATTGAAGGAATATAATCAAAATATATTTTGCAGCACCCTTTGTTGTCAATTTTTTTGCATGCAACTTTTTGAACTAAAATCAGTTAATGTCAGTCAGTGTTGTATGTCGTGCTAGTTTGCTAGCTATCTAACTTTTGGGAAAACAGACTATGTCCATGACCTGGGGCTGCAAACAAAACCTTCAACCTACATTGCTCAGATTGGATAACAATGATCCAGTCAATAAATTGCTAATGTATGATTATCTATGGAGAGGGTGACAGTGTTACAACCAATCTTAACAAAGCACTTCTCCTGCGTCACACTAAAGCATCCCATCCCTTGATCCAATCTAGAAACAACCCTTTAATCCTCTGTTCATGGATTTTTTTTCCTCCCTTTTTTCATATCCGTTTGCAAATCTATTTTTACTATAGTAAACAGCCCCTTACATAAAAAACTGGTGCAGCTACAAGGCTTCATCAGGAAGAAAACCAAGCAAGAAAACAAATTAATCAAACAAAGAAGCATCAAGTATAAAGAAGAAACTATTTACTAAAAGTTCAAGCTATATACTTCTTCTCTAGTTGTGCTACTGTGTGGAATCATATTTTTATGATTTCAAGCTAAAATCCCAGTTGTTATTGTAAAATGAAGCAAAGTGAGCTCTAGTCTCCAGGGTTATCATTCCGATTCTTTTGGGTTTTACTGCCCAGATTGCTTTCTAACAAAAATATACGAAAAATGAAAGCAGTCACAGTGAATTAATTTGACTGCTGTTCTTCTAGTTCTTTAATGAATGAATATTAATTTTACAGCACCATCTCTGCCTGTTTTGCCCAGTCCACAAAAAAAACGATTACATCAGTAATGCCTGATGCCGATGCTGCTGGCACACACCAGCAGCCACCTCTGCCCAGCAACTTCCCGCCCACACAGATGCACACCCGCCCGCCATCCATTCGACCCACATACCCATAATCATCCCTAATCATGGCTACGTTATCCAGACTTAGGAGCTTGCACGTTTAGAAGTGCAGATTAGGAAGCAGAGATATTCCAAGTTGAATCCTTATAACTGAGCTTCCACCAGGGGTCATATACTCAAATATGAGACAACCAAGAATAAGCATTCACACGCTTGGACATACTCGATCTCTCTCTCTCACACACACACACACACACTGTCACCTCTGTACTTTGAGGTGATGATAGATGGATTTCCAGGAAACATGGGCATTAAGCCCTTCAGTGTTTCTCTGTCTCTCTCAGGCTCAAACTCACATTATTTTTGGTGTGAATCATTTAAATCCATTTTAAATCTGTCTGAGTCTGTTACATTTACAGGGATTTGCAAGAAGATGAGACCAATATTAAAGTAGACATTTTTTAACATGGCTTTTTCATTTTCTTCCCATGACAAGCATCACACTAAGATTGTGCAGCCATCTTAAATTTGATGACTTACATATGCTTTCCATTATACTCTCCGTAGTGTCAAAAGACTCATGGCATTTAATTGTTCAGCACATTCGTGCAATGATCTTTTTCTTTGTGCATCATATGGTCACTAATGCCAAAAACTGTCGTAAGACTAGACAATGTTATGAGTCTATATCTCTCCTATTTGAGATATTTTGACATTTTTCAAGGCAATCATGCACATTAATGATTGTGACAACCTCTCAAAGCAAGTGCAGCAAGTATTTAATACAGAGCAGAGTGCGACAAAAAAATTGCTGTAAGCAAGGGAAAGCAGCTCCACCCTTTCTTATTTGTAGTGGTTATTTCCATGTCCTACATGCAATAATTCTAATCATCTGATACAAACTGTAACTTTGTTTTTCTGGCATGTTTGAGTTGCCCAAACCATGTTATTTTCCTAAACCTGACCACATGGTCTTGTTGCCTCAACTAAAGGAAATTGCAACTGAAAACAAACAGCAGATGCCTGTCATGGTAAATTCCCACAGTAAAACTGCAATTTATAGTCACTTCTTACGGTTTCCAGCCTTTATTCTTATGTGATGTATTAAAGCAATACGCCTTTTTTCTCAAAACTGTAAATTTCTCCCTCTGAAGAGAAATTGGTATCGTTGGTACTGTATGTTGGTTGTTTCTTTAAAGTTGCACGACTAAGTCATATTCCTGTAAAAAGCTTCATGTTGCTTAATGTAGATTAAAAATAATAATAATAATAATAAAAAAAAAGATTTTCATTAGAATTATCTAATAAAAGCACACATTCACCCTTCACAAAAAAAGTCTGCTATAAGATAAATTGCGTATACATGCTAAATGGTTTTGCTAGATGATGGCACTAACCATGAATGTAAATGCAGACAAAAAAAAAAACAACTTAATAATCTTAATTGCGTGTTTAGTGTTTTGGTAATTTAAGTACAGATTTGTCGTCACTATGTTAAATCTTTAAGCTTCACATAGGATAAGGATGTTCACGAGGAAAAAAATTATTTAAATTTAAATATTTATGGATGTTCACACAGGTTCATGTCTGTTCATGTTGCCTTTTAAAATGTGAGTTTCAGTCATGTACAGATTATTGTTTAGCTCTATGCAAAGTTTTGCTCTTCTTCAAAGTGTCTCGGCTCTACTTATACCCTACTCTATTCCCTTTGATCTCTTCTTACTGACAGGTATACCTACACATACTCCAGCATCAAATAACATCACATGCCATTTCTTTGACAACCCTTTGACCAGAATACTTGGCTTAAATCTCTGCCAGCTCACCTTATCTTCCCTTCACACTCTCGAGCCTTATTCTTCCATCTGTCGATGGAAAATGTTTTTTTTTTTTCCCCATCCACAAAATCTGCAATGTCTTTGCCACCAGTAAGGGCTGTACAGGAGTTTTTCACAAGTTTCAGATTAATTAATGTCTCTTTCATTTTCTTCATTCCATGGCATTTCAGACCAAATGTTCTGTATTTTCAAATGTTACTTCTAGGAGACACAAACACAGTTACACCACAACTGAGCAGCATCAGCATCTATTTACATTAAGAAGACTTCATTGCCTCAGTATGTGCAGCACGTGTGAATGTAGGATTTAAAGCAAGCATTTAATTCATAAGCATAAACACTAAAACCTTTAAAATTGCTTTCACTTGTGAAACTATATTCTAATTTCACATTTTATCTTGAAACAGGGGTCTTGTGGAGGTTTTACAACTGGACTTTGTACCAAAAGATGTCTCAGAGCAGGTTGAGAGTCAGACCATCTCTTGGCGTCTGGAGTTGCCAGGGAATGTCAGGGATGTGGGATTAATGCGGATCTACACCAGCCAGAAAGAGTACGTGGGGCTGGCACCTCTGGTGATGGTGAGTACAAGAGTGAAATGTTGACGCTTGTGGATGTACTGAAGAATGTATCTTCTTTATGAGTCTCTGCATATATACGTTTTTAATATTCTCATCTTGTTTGTCATTGTGCCCGTTCATTATCAGGACATATAGTCAATGCATTCCTTGCACGCTAAAGAGATGGATTTATTCCACGAATTATCTTCCCATTCTTCCTAATAGTTGAGGTTTTAAAAAAATCCTGCAAGGGATGTCAGATGGTACTTTATGTTAGGGTACCAGCTTTTGTAATGTAGAGGCAAAGGATATAGAAATATATATGAAGTGCCTTAAATTACAATTGGCCACAGCAAGATCCGCATTTGTGGCCTCAACAAAAGCTCATATGTGAAACTTTTACAGCCAGATTCAAAGCAAGAAAAACTGAGGAAGTACCCCCAGGACAACTCTGAAACTGTTCAGTAGACGGATTAGTCCTGAAATAAATGAGGGGACATTCAGATGACCTTGTGTGTGGCTTTACCTCGTTATAAGCACCACTGGATACAAATAAAAAAAAAATGTACACTGCTGCCTTAAGTTTCTGATGAACAGCCCTATTGAGTACATGAATAGAAAGGATATCAGCGGAGAGTTGGTGTCTTAAATGACCAGTTGTTAAAATGTCACCAAACAGTATGGTGTTGCTTCTCAAGAATAATGCCACATTTGCTGGAACTGTATGCACAGTTATGTTTTGCTGTTCTTTTCCCCCACCTCAAAGTGTTCAAAGTCCTTTGAATACTTTGAGATGGGTGGGGGCAGCGTGGGGTGGGGGCGTGGGGCAATTTCAATGTCCTTGCGGAGGCAAGGAGGTTGTCACCCAAGATTTTGCGGTACATGGCCCCGTTCATCTTTCCATCGATGCGGTGAAGTCGATCTGTCCCTTTAGAAGAGAAACACCCCCAAAGCATAAGGCTTCCACCGCCATGCTTGACAGTAGGGATGGTGTTTTTGGGGTCATATTCAGCATTTCTCTTCTTCCAAACACGTCGACTTGAGTTGAGTTTCCTTGGTTTTTGTGGTGTTCAGCGGCAGTTTGTTGGCTGAACACCACGTTGTCAGACGGTTGACCTCATCTCTGTAGTCAGACTCATCCCCCACTGAGATGAGCCCGACCACAGTGTGATATCATCTGCAAACTTTATGATGGTGTTTGAGAGATGGGTTGGAGAGCAGTCATAAGTGTACAGAGTGAACAGGAGGGGGCTCAGTACACAGCCTTGAGGGGAACCGGTGCTGACTGTGATGGTTGAGGAGAGGTAGAGGCCAAGTTTCACAAACTGTGGGTGATCCGTGAGGAAGTCCTTGATCCACTGGCAGATGGGGGTGGATATGCCCAGGTCTGACAATTTCTGGACCAGGATCTTCGGGATGATGTTGTTAAACGCCGAGCTGAAGTCCAGGAAGAGCATCTTAATGTAGCTCCCCAGGTGTTCCAGGTGGCTCAGTCCGGTGTGGAGCGCTATGGTGATGGTGTCCTCTGTGGATTGGTTTGCCCTGTAGGCAAACTGATGGGGGTCCAGAGTGGGAGGCAGACAGATCTTGATGTGCTGGGAGACCAGTCTTTCAAAGCACTTGCATGACCACAGGCGTAAGTGCCACTGGCCTGTAGTTATTTAGGCTCTCCATGGCTGACTTCTTGGGGACGGGGATGATGGTGGAGGCTTTAAGGCAGGGTGGAATAATAGCCTGCGACAGGGACAGGTTAAAAATGCTGGTGAGTACTCCAGCTAGTTGGTCGGCACAAGCTTTGAGTACCTTGCCAGGTACGCCATTGGGTACGGCCGCCTTCCTGGGGTTTACCGACTTCAGCACATGTCTCACTTCATGCTCCTGAAGTGTCAGTGTGCTAGTACTGGAGGGTGGTGGGTGAGGGGTGTCCGCTGGTCTGACTGCCTCAAAGCAGGCAAAGAAGCGGTTCAGCTCCTCTGCCAGCGAGACATCAGTCCTGGTTAGGGATGCACATTTTGGATTTTTTTTATGACCGTTAACCGACGCCCTTTAACGATTAATAACCGTTAACCGATAAGATTTAAATGCCCTTCCATGCTGCCTTTCTGACATACCACCATTTAGACATATCACCATCCCGAAATACCGCTATTTCGACACACAAACGTCCCACCATTCCAACCCAGCTGACCTGCCCGGGAGAGTTGGATGCGTTGTTGAGCGCGTTGTCGTCGACGCCTGCGGACACTTTCCACCAAGTCCCCACGTCTCCACTGCATCAACCAGTTTAGCTGTGAGGTTATCAGCTGTGTGTCTACCTGGGATGCTCTGTGTTAACAGGACGGCAGAATTACCTTTCCAGTACTCATCGATATAGTGACATGTAATTGTCACGTAGCTCTCTGTTGTGAGCGCGGTCCAGCAGTCCGTTGTAATAGCCACCAAAAAATGAACTAAATAGTTCATTTTTTGTAATTGACAGACGCGACAGCCCATGTTGCCATGTTTAATTGCTTTCCTCAGACACATATCAGGCTCGTTTGTGGTGTATTTTAAATGAAGTTCGCCGAAAACCTGGCACGGTTTTGACCATGCGTGAACTTTGAAAGTGCGTCGTTCACAAATGCCCAAATGAACTCATTCACGCCCCACGCTCATGAACTATGAACTAGTTCGTGAACTTTCGTTCAATGAACGCGTTCAGGTACAACACTGCACAGAACTCCTTTTTGCTCTCTTCATCTTCGCTGTAAAGTGGGCTGTGATGGGACGCATGTGCTGGCATGCGTTGCACCTGTCGACACACCCCCATGAGTTGATTGAATTACGTAGCTTAAAAACAAAATCAACCGTTAGTATTAATCGGTTAGAGTTACTGTTACCGGTTAACGGTTAAACGGTTAACCATGTGCATCCCAAATTTTTAATCACGATTGATCGCATGAGTTCTATGATTAATCACGTTTAATCGCAACGGTACAACGGTACAAGTGGCTCACGGTACGGTCCGTACTGTGGTTTTTGTGTCACGGATTCAGTACAGTTTCAGACCACGCTACCCTAAACCTGTGATCGCAAGATACCGAGTTTGTGGAAAGCACAACTCGCATGTCGGCGCATAAAAGAGCGCATCCAAATGGAATAAATGTGCAGCTGTGGCAGCTCTCATTCAGATGTCTGCTGTGGAAGAAACCAAGGAGATCTCTGTGTCTGGTGTCAAGCTGTAAAAGGTTGGATGTGGGAATTTATTTCCGATGTGTGAAACTGTTGGTGGTCGAGGAGGGACAGGAACATTAATTGTTCCTGATCTTTAAATGCGCATCCAATGATTCACTCTGCAGTATTTTAAAAAGCACATCAGCTGCGCCAAGATGCACAACTGGTAACAACTGGATCTTACCCAGGTAAGATCCGGGTTTAAGGAGGTGGAAGATTGCGTTCTGTTAACTGTTAACTGTTTTCACTCCCTCGCCGGTGTATTCAACAGCAAAACCAAAATGCTCCCACACTGGTGATTAAAAAAAGTTTTTCCCAATTTCTCCGCTACCGCTGGCCATGCCTGCTTGTTTTTTCTTTTTCTTTTTCTGTGTCTATGACCTGCAGCCATCTGGCCAAAGTGTGATAGGTTGGACACTGTGAGTGAGTGGAGGCGAGTGGAGGCGAGTGGAAATTGACATTCAGTGGCGGGCCTGTTGCCTAAAAGGCACGCACGCTCACGTGCAAGTCCAATGCAAAGTTATTGGAACATAAATACCACGGACATTACTGTGCTGTCGGTTATCTGTACGCTGATTGGCTGACACGCGTCCCTGCATCTCCCATCTCTTGCTCTCGTCAGCTACGCACAGAGGAGAGATCGTCAAAATGAGTGGACCTTCCGTAGATTTTGCGTACGCCCGTACATGTATACTGTATGTACATATACATGTACATGTACATCCACGTCGCGGTTTTCACCATTCGCGGGGGGGTCACAGCCCCCATTAACCGCAGTATGGGGGATTACTGTATACCACTGTATCTGACGTTTTGCATTGCACTTGGTACTGTTGGTGATGTATGGGTTGGATGCAGCTGCTTGACGATGGAAACCCATTCATGAAGCTCTCTGCACTGTTGTTGAGCTAATCTGAGGGCCACATGAAGTTTGGAAGTCTGTAGTGACTGACTCTGCAGAAAGTTGAAGAACTCTTCGTACTATGCGCTTCAGCATCCACTGACCCTGCTAGGTCAGTTTACGTGTCCTACCACTTCATGGCTGAGTTGCTGTTGTTCCCAAACACTTTCATTTCCTTATAATAGAGCTGACAGTTGACTGTGGAATATTATACACGCCGTTTCACAGTGGAAATCAGAAAAATTAATCATTGTACTAGTTACCAACTGTCCTGTCTCAAGTTATTTGAAACAACAAAAAAAAAATCCTTTAAAAAAATACAAGATGGTCTCATATTTGGCATGGGGAGGAGATTCACAAGTCCATTTCATGGTGCAATAGTCAATATAAATGAAATAACCATCTGTGAGCAAATGTGTCTCAGTCACTTACAGGATTCACATGAGGAAAATACTCTTATTTTCTCTTGAAACACTCCAGTAACCCCACAGAAAAACATATATCACAACCATTTGTGGGTCACCATTGCAGTAGACAGATGAACTCATCTTTGTCCAAACATGTCACTGAATGGCACATTCTCTGCAGGTACAGTTGTGGGGAAGTGAAGAAAAATGCCTGGTAGTAGAAGACTGACTCCTTGATATTTTGTGGGACATTTGGATCTTTTCTACATGTTACTGTAGCTTTTGTCTTACTTGACTGTACAGCAACCCGAAAGAGAATGTATCTTTTGGTCTTGTTGATTTAATATGTAGATATATGAATTGGGGAAAAAAAAGTTAAGACTTTTATTTACTGTAAACTGTTCTGATAGAAAAAGAAAAATGTAATGAAGAGCTGAAGTAGTTGAGCTTAATGTGATCACTGCCAAACAGATTACAGGCGCTTGCAGAAACTCGGGATGTGAAGTTTTCCCAGTGTGGAACTGGCATCACCACAGAGCACTGCAATTGCTTTCTGATTTTCTACTATCCCTGATCCAGTGGCTTATGTTTGGGTCAGTGTTACTCCATGAACTAGAGCATGTCCTTTTGAAATTGCGGTCAGCAGCTGTCAAGCCGGCAGAGTTCAAAATGTGATGCTGCCAGGGAACATCTGCTGAGCAATACACAGTACTTTAATATCAGGAAGATGGCAAAAAAAAAAAAAAACTCCTCTTATAACTCAAAGCTTCTTACGCACACTCTTGGTACCTTTAAAATTACATGCAAATGGAGAAAAGGTATAAATCAATGTTGAAGGAGGAGTTAAAGCTTGATGACAAATTACAGGATGTGTAAGCTGCTACTCAGCATTGACAAAGATGTGTAGTGAAGGTAGAATAATGGGTTGGAAGATTAAAAAACATGATTAGGTTTAATGTAGAAAAAAATGCTGATTTATGGATAATATCATGCTGACAAGGACTTATTTTCAGTCAGCGATGTGTGTGATGGACATTTATCGTCATCGTAGAGATATTATTTGCAGTTTTTAGCACATCTGTCCACTTTCTGTGTGAGTCTCGCATCAGTGGGATTTATGTGAATCAGATTTGTCAGCCTCTATTTTCATCAGCGTTTGTCCTGCTAACACCCCATTTCAGACTGTCATATATAAATTGTGATGACAGCATAAGTGCCTTGTGGTGGTTGGGTTTATCGTGCTGCACAGCAATATACGTCAAAAGCCCCTTTCTTCTCGTATTTACCATACAGCCGTAATGGCCGATCTAGAGAGGAAAAAAAGAAAGGAAAAAAAGGCAGATAACACGTTTGTGTTGGATGTTACAACATAAAGATGTTTGCACTTATTTGCGTGGATATTTTGTCACATTGATTAGAATTTCAGGTAAGAGTCTTCACCATAATGATATGAAAAATTTTCATGATATGAAAATTTCTTAAAAATGGGAAACAATAATATGTTATTATTTCCCATTTTGAGATACTGGGCCCTTTTGCTGCCTTAAGATGTCTTTTTTTTTTTCACTAGTGGAAAGAAAGGATCCCGAATACACATTACAAGATTTCCTTTTGTCAGTTACCTGATTTTGCAAAATGGTTAACATTTAATAAACAAGACTTTGATTACAGATTGAAGATAATTGTCTTAATGTGCGAAACCACCCAAAGTTCGAGTAATCTGGTTATCTCAGAAAGTAATGCACACTATGTACTAGAATTCCTTAAGTCATGTTGTGTAGTTCTGCACTTAAGAGAGACTGTTTACATTTTGTTTCACAATCAATCAATCAGTCAATAAAAATCCCCGTTTAAAGCAATGTTTTTTTTTTAACCTCTGAATTATTCTGGTTCAAAATGTAATACTTTATGATCTGTTACAACCACCTGCTGCAAGGTGTGGAGAAAAAAGAAATATCTGAAAATGTTATCAGAGTAAAAATCTTTGATTTCAAAGATGCCAACAAAATGTAACAAGAATTTCGAATTTGGCTTCATGCGGTACTCAGATTTCTGTTCTCATAATACCTGCAAACCGGCACAGTTTTCTCTGGATGATACCTCATTCGCATTGTCAGTTATAGCATTTCTTAACAACTGTGACACACAAAAAAAACAAAAACAAAAAGGGAGAGGAGTTTTACCTTTTGCCTGAACACGGCAGTAAATAAGCCTGTGACACTGCAGCGATCCAGACAACTAACTTGCTCTTCCTGTGCTCTCCTCCTCTTCCTGCCCAGACCACAGACATCTTGAATACTGCTGTACTGACAGGTAAAATGGTAACTGTTCCTGTGAAAACTCTCGCTGTCGAGGCAAATGGCTCAGTGTCAGACGTAACAAACTACACCAGCTGTAGTTCAGCAGAGGAGGAAGTAGTCAAGGTAAGTCACGAAAA
The DNA here is from genome assembly GCA_018398805.1 of Hirundichthys speculiger. Classification (NCBI taxonomy): domain Eukaryota; kingdom Metazoa; phylum Chordata; class Actinopteri; order Beloniformes; family Exocoetidae; genus Hirundichthys; species Hirundichthys speculiger. Next base: position 1,034,105 of record JAGFBZ010000446.1, on the reverse strand, counting down.
CCACAGGCTTAATCAGCTCAGAATTCACTGTTTATGCATCCTCTACGACAAAAAACATGTTTTACATGAAAAAACTAGTATCTGCAGTAGTTTTTTGTTTCTTAATGGCAGTTTAAATGAAATTCAGGGGTCATTTGCACACAGATATTACTGTGACTCCATCCTGTGACAGAAATGAAAATGATTCAATCTTTTGCATGTCTCCAACACACCCGCTGTTGTTGTACCATCACACTCAGCAGGATCCCTTCTTGTCTGGGCGTGTGTCAGTGTGAGTCAAAGCATTATGAATAAAAGCTGTATCTCGCCATATGGCGTTTGACATTGAGCTTATGATCTCAGCACTCACTTTGTTACAGTAAGCCCAAAAATATGGCCACTGTGTCATGGATCCATGCACCTTGGACACCAGGAGCAGAAAAAGACAGCAGCGAAAACTGAACCAGAGAAGAAGAAAGAAAGTTTTTTTTTTTCGTTAGCCAGCACATATGTGGCGTACTTTAGAAAGGAGGTTCATCAAACTCTGTGTTAAAATACTAACTCAACAAAAAAAAAAACTAAACACAGAGATGAGAAACTCAATATCTAGTTTCAAATCAGGTATTCAGAGTTAGTTCAGTCAACTCTGAGTATGCTGGGTCTGAGTTAAGCTGTGACTATAAAAAGTCATCATCAGTGGAGCTTCAATAATGTGAGTCAACGTGACAAGATGGGAGAGATCCTCCTATTTTTCTTTGTTAGAATAACAGCCTTTATTTCAATGACATAGTGAATTTGCAAAGGCCGTACGTGTGCTATTTGTTGACAAGATGAAGATCCTCTGCCTATCTTTGGTCCTCAAAGATTAGGCAGCGGTAAAACTCTGTTTAATCTATGAAGTTCAAATTTAGAAAGTAATCTGCAATTCAAATACATGTCCAACAGGGGCGGGGGCGGGGGTCCGCATGGATCAGCAGCAGGGTCTGACATGCCCCTCTCACACAGCCGCAGATGAAAAGATTTCACAAGATTGGATCTGGCAAAAATGCTTTATGGACAGATGTCTAAATTTAGAAACAGAGAAACGTATATGGAGCGTAAATAAATAGGAAACATATTTTCTCAATTACCCCAGTACAGGAAGCAGAACCAATAAAGTCAGAACTCATCAATACTGCAGCCTTAATTATTTTGCTCTCAGGCTTGTGTAATACAGTACCTTTTTTTTCCACTCACATTTCCTGTCGATTTCTCATTATTATTGCTTTTTATAATGCATGTTAGTGAAAGTTTAATCAAAGCTCATGTGCATTTTGATTTTTAATAGCCATTTGAATCCAACCAATGCCTTTTTTGCTGTATTTTCCTGTTGCTTCATGGAGCCTTAGCTCTGTATATACTTTTGTCACTTAACAGCCCCTTTTAACCTGTTTTAATTGTATTGTTGTAAAAACAACTTGGAATAATCCTTTTAGACGCATTGCTCTCCACAAGCTAATTACAGTTTTGGAATTATCATACGGTGGTATTTATAATTTGTTTGCTGTGGACTTCTTTTTTCTGTCTTGTCTTTTCCTATCCATGGCCTTGAACATCAGCCCTGCATTACTTTTAAAATGTTGATTCTGAGCTGTGTTTAATATTAACTTTGAGAACAAGTTGCACAAATACAATGCTCATACACACTCACACATTCTGAGCACGTTTCATCTGTCTGCTCACAAATTTTAATACTGAGCAGAAAATACTGGAGGACAGCAGAAGCTGGGACTGGAAGATAAAAGATTAAAATTGATCTAACATGGCAGCAAAATGGGCAGCTATGATGTAAACTTTATCTGTTTGAGTGAAACATCAAAAACTACAGATGTTGATACCAAAAGATGCAAAATTCTCAGTGTTCAGTAATGTACCAAAAAATGGTAATTGCAAAATGAAGAATTAATTTTAATGCACTAAATAATAATAGAATTGTTTCATTATTATTATTAACAATAAAAAAAATACTACTACTAATAATAATAGACCAGCTGTGGCTCATCCGTCAAGTGGCCCAATGAGCGCGACAGCTCCAGTGGAGCTCTAAAAGTTCTCGTTTTAGATGTTACGACCAAAAACATTTGAAATCAGAGATAGATAGATAAAGAGACAGCTTAGATCAGAATAAATGTAAGGTAATATTATAATATATAACAACTGTGTTTGTGTCTCAAAATTTTCAAATACACTGCCAAAAAAAAAAAAAAATCACCACCTGGAGACTAAGGCCCTGATTGTACCCTTTGCCTCACCCATTACCACGAACCGCTACTCTCGAATTGCGTGTATAGTAACCGCCGCTAACCTCCAATGCCATCTTCCGCCCACTATAGCCGCTACACATTTTGCAGACTCTCTTACTCACTTTGTAGGTGTGGCAATGGGCGTGTCTTTTGCCCTATCCTCAAACTCGGTATCTTGCCATTGCAGGTTAAGGAAAAGCATTTCTGGTAGTCCGATCGCCCGCAACCCATGACGACTCAACCCAATGGTGTCAGTGCATATCCACATGGTCACATGTGGACGTGAACAAACGGCTCTTCCTCTCGAATTAACTCTTGTATAAAACACGTGATTTGGCCTCAGTTGAACCCCTCAGGAAATGGAAGAGATTGTCTTAAATCGGCTTGCTCGCCAGTTAAACCATAGACGACCAGAGCGTGTTTACTGGGTGGATGCTCTATGACGGGTTTGGGAAAGCGGTTTGCGGGTAGCGCAACCTGCTCTTAAAGGCAATGGCTGCTGACGCACTGATTGGTTAACAGGTGGAACCCCCTAACCATGCAGTATTGATGCATAATGTAGCAGGTAGCGCAGGTGGGATAGCGGATATAGCAATGTGGAAGATTGCATTTCTTTCGGGGGAACACCCCTCCCGTCACACATTATCCCTAAATAGCGGCTTTAGCAGATCTGGCCGTAAGTAAATAGGTAAAGTAGTTTGGAAAAGTACTGCAGTGGTGATGTTTTAGGCGGCAACAAATTATTGAAAACTAACTAGTAGCTTCTCATTGTTTAATCCATGATGTCAATGACGCATCCTGTGGTTGTGGAAAAGCTGTTTATTTAGCAAATCGTTAGCAAGCATCAACCAAGAAAAACCACAAGTGAAATTGTTGTAAGTACTAAAACTGGGTTGAAAATTGCCCCAGATATTATTTAAACTTTTATTGTGGTGATTCATCCTATTATAGTACAAAATCTGCTCAGAAGAAAAAGAGCAATTATGATCAGAAATCACTAAATCTAACCAAAGAAAATCAAAATTAAATACCGTAGCACTGTTTAAAGATGAAAGTAAGAGCATCTCCACACATACAAATTGAAGACAATTTGGTTGGGACGAAACTAATGTGCAGTCTTTAGAAAACTGCACATCTGTGAGGCTGACAAAAATAAAAACAAACAGAATAAGCTTTCAATTTGCTAGGAAGAAAGTTGCTTCAGACAGCATGACAAAGTCATAGATGGTGCAAATGGATTGACTACCTTATATATTCGAATATCAACAGCTTTGACCATTTCATTTGTTTTGTGTGGCCAGATGTTTCAGTGCAGATGTGTTTATGAATGTCAGCCGGATTATTTTTGTCCTCGGGGGAAAAAAAAGAAAAAAAAATCCACAGGAGTTCAAGATGACTGTACTTGGAAATCATTTCTCCCTTTGCTTTTTTCTTCACTTCTTTTTATCCCCCTTTTCCATTCCTCTTTCTGCTGCTACACTCTTCTCCACTCTAGTGCTCTCCAATTACCCTGGTGGAGTCAATGGTTTGTTAAGATAAGTGAGGTGGCAGTGGAGATAGGCCTCCAGTCTGAAATAAAACACACCAACTGCTGTGTCTTACCTCGTTGCTCTCCCTGGTGGGGGCTGCAACTCTCCCACCTTCAGTACAGCACAACGGGAACGACCATTAAGCAGGACTAATTTGCATTTAGTAACAGTTGTGAATTTACATGATATGAAGTCAAACACACTGAGATTCCCCTGGCCACACAATGAACAAAGTGTGAAATTTGATCAGATTAAAGGGATTTTGCATGTGTTTTTCGATCTTGAGTATGAATTGGCGTCTCATTGCTGCTTGTCAGTCATCCATACAAAACTCTCTCTATACCTTTAAATTGATCTTCACATGGAAAAATTACAATACTGAACTACTACAATATACTGAATGCAGATGCCTATACAGTCCAACTCCATTTTTTTCTCAAGTGTGCTAGGTGCATTTAAAAAGAATATATATAATATCAAAATCAAATGTTCCACCTTTTCCATTTTGTCATTGGTCTTTTCAGGTGTCAGAGCGCTGCGACTACGTTTATGTAAATGGGAAGGAGATAAAAGGGAAAAGCAGGGTGATGTTCAACTTTACTTACGGTCCCCTGAGTGCACAGCTTGAGATGAGTGTATGGATGCCCCGCCTGCCCTTGCTCATTGATGTGGCTGACCCCGAGCTTAGCCAGATCAAAGGTTGGAGGGTCCCTGTGACTACCGGGATCCGCAGGTAAGGCCTAACCAGCTGTTGTACTGTTGTTAGCACCTTGATCATGATGGTGCCCCATGAGAAAGGTTTTGAGTTGGTCCTAAAGATGGAAGCAGACCGGTAACTTATTGTCATCAATACAAGTGTGGGATTCTGTAAGCACGAGTGAATTGACTACTGACCAAATGCTCTAACAACTTAAAATTAGTTAAGCTTGAGCTCACTTAGCAGACATGCTGTCTTGTTGATGGTGCTTGTGACAGGTTTTGAAGGTGAGTTTCTAAGAGTCCGCTCTTTTCTTTTACCCAAACTGTGTTCTGTCAATATGGCGTTGACGTGCACAAATGACCATATGTTAACCAGAGACGGCTTTAACATCCCCGGGCTCGGAGGCATCTGGGCTGTATCGTGACAATGGAAACATGAACTTTTGTCAATGGAATCACTATTCTGGGTCTTTTTTTAGGAGGAAATTGGCAACATATGCTCCAGATTCAAAACAATAAGGGCTCATACTGTTGTCAACAAGTCCAAAGACCAGGATCTGTGATGGCATTGGGTTGTATTGATGTCCTTGGCAAAGACCTATTTTTCTATGAAGATGGCAGCATCAATTTATACAAGTCTACTGATATTTAGGGTTATATATTGTAATATTAAAAAATGCATTTTGAGGTCTAAATTGCTGCGTCATGAGTCCATGACTTCTGGTCTCGATTCCTGTCTGTTTGAAGGCCAGTTTTTGAGGTTTTGCTCAAGGTCTCCTTGTTTTCCACTGATGTTTAAGACGAACTGTACGCCTTTTGCCACTTGTCATTCTGAACGACCTAGCATTCTGTAATGACCTCTCTGAATTTGCATGCGGACTTGGAGAATAAAACTCCATTTTGCACCTCAGTCGTATTCCAGCTTATTGTTTAACAGCCAACTGCCTCACCAGAACACAATTAGAGTACAATTTGAGTGTATGCTTATGAGTAAGATATGCCCAAATATAAACACATTATATATGCTGCTTTTGAGAACAGTGAGGTTGATGCTTTTTTTTTTTAAACAATACGGTGCAGAACCTACAATTTTGACATTTTATAAAAGCGTGGCTGAAGAAGAAGAAGATACAGGTACTGGACTTGTCTGTGTGGTTCTTACTGTCCCCAGTAGAAATTGTGTAGAGAATTCTGAAATTAATTGTGTGATGGTAACGACCCTGTGCACAGTCCGCATTATACTACCTGATAAAGGTTTCTCAGAGCAATCCCTTGTCCCTTTGATTATATGAGCTTATTGATGAATGACAGTTCTATGACAGTGTAGTAAACTGGTCCATGGTATTATACATTGTAGAATGAAAAATATGAAACTCCTTTACAATATTTCTTTTTGTGGAAAAATAGTTTTGAAACTGATAAATGACTTTCTCACAAACTTGTTCAAAAATGAAAATCTCTGCTCTGCTTTGCCCCTCCAAAACTCAGTCTTTCATGGATACTCCTTTTGAATCAACTCATCATTTCAATCAACTGTTGACATAACCTTTTTGAAATAACTTTATTGTTTTTCCCGTTCCATTTCTCTTCTCCAGTACCAAAAATCCCCAGTACCAACTTTTTTGACACATATTGAAGGCGTGAGAGGCTAAAATGTACATATATTAACAAATGAAATAAAGTGGATGAGGAAAAAAATAGTAGTATCTTGAGTTTTGCTACATGCAATGGTATAAAAGGTATAAAACAAATGAAATGTAAGAACCACTGATTTTCTTTTTATTTATTCTTTTTGTACTTTTCATACTGTCCAAACTTTTTCTGCTTTGAGGTTGTATACATATATTTTCACTGAGAGTTCTTTTTGAAGGCTTGGTTCAAACATCAAGCAAGCTAAATTCAGAGACTCGTTGACTATAATGCAAAATGTCTCCAATGAGGAAAGTTCTGCTAAAGTGAATCATGTAAATCCTGATGCCATGAGAGCCCTTACTTTTCCCACAAAAATCAAATTTCCCTTTCTGGGGTTGTTCAAGCATGACACCTTTATCAACTGTCACTCTTTCAAAGAAGTTTTAACATGCAAATATACTGGAAAAGTGAGCAGCTTCCATGAGCTGTACTAACTTTTTCACATGACTGCGTAAAGTCAATCAGCAACAGCACTGTTTAGTACATTAGTGGGCAGGCGAGCGTAGACGCTACAAAATTGCCCTGGAGATAGAGGTTAGTGGGATTTTATTCAATATGTACAGTAGAGTTGTTATTTTCTCACTCAATACTAACTGATAATGGACAGCTGATGGCAAGTCACTTCCCCAGTAATTCAATATCCAGCTCCAGATAAAAACCCTTTTTTGAATAGTGTTGTAGGTCAGAAATGTAAAATATCAATAGTAAATACACTGAAAAAGAAATACCCTTTTTTAAAGAGTTCATCTTAACTGTTTGTTAAGGTAGATTGAAATAAACTCTAAGCAATTTTCACATAAAAATACATTGTTTCCTCGCCACTGATTGGCTGAAAGCTTTTTCTGCCACTAGGGGAGCTTTTATAACGTTCCATTGTTTCTTTAATTAAAATGTAATAATATTACTCAGAGTTAATAATATTTGCTCAGGGGTCATGCCCTGGGTCTCTGAAACGTGCCTAGAGACAATTTGTTTTATAATAGATACAATACAGATAAAGCTGAACTGAACTGAATTGGTTATTGATGTGATGCTGATTAGTAACCTGGCAAATCCAAAAAAGTAAAAAACATACATGCACACACGTGTATATGTGTGTGTGCATGTACAAATGAAAAAGTAAAGTAACCATAGCAAACATGCAATAAAATAAAATAAAACAAACTCAAACATGCATAGACACATATACAAAGTTAACTTTGTATATTATTATTACATCAAACTTTTCAAAATTTTCAAGATCTTAAGCAAATTACTGCTACTGTGCTTTTGTAGTCAATTTAAATAGAACAAAGAAAAAAAATCAAACCAATGAACATATATAAGCTGAAAAATAAGCACTCTTTCTTCTGTGCAGGTGTTCATGAGTTGGACGACAGAATTTAGCAAAGAGCTACTTTTGGTGTTTGGTGTCAAGTCACACTGATTTAATTCAAGCAGCGTTCCCATCACATGTTAAGCTCTGACCTCAGGCTATATAATAATGATGTTTATTTGGACTGTAACTCTAGACTGGAGCTTTCCGCCTGCAGTGTAAAAACATTTCCAACAACCCCCCCCAGCGCACAGGAGTTGCAGCATGTGGCACTAGAGCTTTGCGTATGATAATTATATGATCATTGCTGAGGGGTTCACAGCTTAACCTCCATCACCCACAAACAAACCACTGAGCCGTGGGATCTTGGTTAATTTAACTTAAATTCATTTAGAGGAAAAGGTCACTTGGCATGTGTTATGCCTCCATAACAGCAGTAACAGCACTGCTGGCTCTTTACTGTTTTTTCTTCCAGGCATTCACTGATTAACTGTGCTTTTTTGTTTTGGTGCTGTTTGGAAAACACTGGGAGCAAACAGAAATAGCTAGACTGGCTCTGTTTTATGTTTGATAAACTGTGTGCTGGAATATGATAATATACTGATCATACAGTTGCACTATTACATCACGTTATATCAATCCTGTAATCTAATCTTCAGCACGGAGCATGTGACTAATTGTGTTGTATCCCTTTTGTGTATTAGATCTACATGGGACAGTGAGGAAGAGGAGGAGATGAGGAAGGGCCAGGGGCTGCATGCTCCAGTATCAGCACTCTACACTGAGAGTGCTCGCATCGTTTGTAGCTCAGCCTGATGCTGAGGTCCTGCCAAAAACATTTGCTGGGAAGGAGCCTGTGGAGTACTTCCTGGGCTCTGACTGGCAGGTAAAAACATTTAAGTATTCCCAAATTGAGTTCATATGTCACTATTTGCCAGCAGGATTTAGAAAGCTTGACATTTCCAATCCATTTTTCATTAGCACACCCTCAAGCTGTGCTTATCAAAACAAAAAAGAAAAGAAGAAGAAGAAGTTAATAAGGAAAGATAGAAAGTTTTTAAACTTTGGGACATAATTACATTGTCCAATGAATTCCGTTAAATGCACACTGTTGCATTACAGGCTGCTGATATTCCATTGTATGTTTTTATATAGTACAAGTATTTAAAAATATAACCTTAAACGTTTTTCTCACTTTCTGGTTGACAGGTGGATGTGACCAATCTTGTGCGGTATTCTTTAAAAGTAGCAGATCCTGACGTAGCCAGAGTGCAGGATGGGGTGGTACTGCAAGGACGGGCTGTGGGCACGACTGCCGTGCAGGTGAGTCATGAGCTCTGATTTCTGTGTGTGTGTGTGTGTATTTGTGTGTGTAGTTTTTGGATCATAAATGTATATTCATCTGCAGTTTAGATAATGCTATACTCATTAACTCATCTACAATGGAATAGAGACAACGGTGGTTGCTAACTCTTCATTTTTTATTTATTTATTTTTTTTATATTTGCAGTAAAAGCATTTCATACATTTTACCAAACATTTTCGAAGTGAGCAGTAAGTAGCTCTTTTTTGTGCTGCAGGTGCTGTCCCCTCTGACGTCATCGGTCTTGGCTGAAAGGCGCATCAGGGTGCTGGATGATAAAGTGAGTGTGACAGAACTGGGGGTGCAGTTGGTTTCTGGACTCTCTCTGTCCCTTCAACTCAGTCCAGGGAGCAACAAGGCCATCGTTGCCACGGCAACTACACGGGACACAATCACACAGCTCAAACAGGTAAGCAACTGGAAAATTGTTACACACAAAGCATAAAAGTGTGGTGCACATCTCTTATCTCTTGTCTCTTTTTACTCCTGCTAGTTTTACAGGGATTTCTCTCATTTTTAGATTCAATGCATTACTTTTGAAGAATCATTGATTTTGCTTTATTTCGCACAGAATTATTAGAGTATCACGAGATATTAAAGCATTCAGTTTTGTGTAGGATTAGTCAAGCTTTCAGTTAATTATTTGGTAGATATATATATATAAAAAAATGGGATAAATTGTAACTATCCTCAGTTTCCTTTAGTGGAAAACACAACAAACGAAACCCAGTTCTTTCAAACAACCTTATACCTTTTATTTGTTTTTCCCTATTGAATCTTTGGACAGAAATTCTTAAAAGAGCTTACTTATGAACACAAGCACATATTCCCACTTCAGATTATTTTAGGTTTTGATTAAATATCAAAGGTAAGGAAGCACAATTGATTTGTCTGCGGTGTGAGTGTAAAGCCTTACAATATGTTCCTATAAATATGTTTTGAACATATGCTGGAGTAACTGCATTCATGTAATGCTTTTCTAGTCTTGTTGACCTACCTTAAACGCTTTTAAATTACATGGTACTCTCACCCACCTACACACATTCATACAACACTCTTGGAACTACAGAGATCTATGCAGAGTTTTCTGAAGAGAGCATTTTTTAATCTTACATGTTATCACACACCTATAAGACAAGCTAGCGATATGGGGTTCAGTGTGTTGCCCAGCGACTTTCCAACATGAGGACTGCAGGGCCACATGTCAAGGCCACATATGAAACCACTGACTTTCTGACTGGCAGACAATTGCTCTATCTCCTAAATCGCAGCCACTCTGGTGTCTGTGGTGTCCTCACCAGAGAAGAAGACACACTTCCTCTCTGTGTGCTGTAATCCAAGCTTCCCTGTTCTACATCGGTGCAGCAGTTGAGCTGGCTGTGGATTCAATTTCGTTTATGCAAGTCAATGTCCTGAAGTGTAGAACCAACCAAATAAAGTATGTTCTTCAGCAAAAAAACAAAAAAACAAAACAAAACCTATAAAAAAGCCTCTCTCAGAGATAGGATTATGAATCCACACCACTTAGGCTTTTCTGTGATAGTGGGCTAAACAAGTTACCTCTGGCGCTTGATGGGCTTCGTATTAAACTGCAGTTTTGGTCTTTTTTTAGATTCAGCAGCTCTGCTTATTTTAGAAAATGGTTTCGTAACCTCACCAATTGCATTGTTAAAGGATGTAGGGATCTTGAGTGGACCACAAGTGCTCCTTCAGTGACAAAGATTGCTGAACTTAAAAGTGTTTTTTATTTTTCTTTTTGATTTGAAATGAACCTTTGAGAGCAACGTGTACACCATGAACACCATGTGCTAACTTGTATGGCAGACTAATTAATTAAATTGATTTTGATTTGATTTCGAAAAGACTGTTGGTTATATCAGGAGGGAGACAGTTTGCTGGCATCTTATCCTACTTTTCAGACAACTACCCCAAGTCTTTGGGAAAAAACGACAAGAGAAGATGTAAAGCACAATGTTCACTTTAGTATAACGAGTGATCATTCAAGCAGTTAAGCTATTCAGAAGACAAGGGGGAAATCATGAGGTGACTGAAGCAAATTTTATGCAGAATGGCTGTCGTGATGAGCTGAAACCCTGGGGAGAGAGGTGGCATCTTTGAAAATAAGGGAATTTTGTTTCTTTGATTTGAACTGAAGTTTGTCTAGCCGATTCTCTGTTTGAGACTGAATCAGACCTTTACATCTAAATAAGAACGGCAATTAAATAAACATTTTATTGAACATAAAGGAGTCCTTACCTGCAACCTAAATCATCTTTAGTTTGTATACACAGTAAATTGATGGTTTAAATGTTATTGAATAAGAAGAAAAGGCAGCATAGGCTACACAAACAACTTAAGAAACTCAATATTATGCTATTAACATTTTTGTTTTCCAAGAAATGTACAATGACCTTTAACTGTACAGAAAAGATTTGAGTTAAAAAAAAAAAAATCCCCTGAAGGCCACAATCACACAACACAGACCTAAGGGGCGTAATGATATTTGTGTTTACTCTTTGCTTCTCTGAATGCGAGTGCACTGTGTTCACAGCCCATCCATTTTCTGCAGTCACGAGGCCGTGTGACAGAGGATCACGAGCCAGACAGAGTGCACAGATGATCACTTTAAAAGCTCACTCACATATTTAGGCATGGCATCTTGCCCACTTAAAACCAGAACCCTTTCACTGATATGAAATGCCAATTAGTTGGTCCATAGCTGCTGGAGCGACAGCTCACTTTAGCTCAGATTACCTCCAGCGAACTGTCTCTGCTGGTGTACGCCTGTCAATAACAAACTGTTAGAAACATCCCAGTGAAGACCACCAGCCAATTGTGTCTCTGATCAGCAAGCTGTTAATGTTCTGCGCAGGGTGATTCATAATGTATTCAAATGAAAAATATAGACTAGGTCTGTGACCCGGTAGCCCACATTAGCCACGGTAAATGGGCCATTGTGTATTAATGTGATTTGATTGGCCAATTCTGGTCTTTATATGACTCTTGTTGCTGCCTTTTTGAATAGCTTCTATTATACTATTTAAATATCTTTATAATGTTTCTATTGTATAAACTATAATTAAACTAAAGTGTGTAGATGTGAATACATTACTTTATACTGCTTACAATGAAGAGATTAATAAAGGTGATCTGGTATCATTTGTAGTCATGGGAACATGGCCTTTGGTGAAGGCAAAGGGGGAATATTGATTGGTTCCATGAAGTTTGGCCTGCTTTTCCACTCACAAACTCTATACTGTTGTCATTACAGTCTTTCTTTCTTTCTCTCTTTCTTTCATTCATAGGAAGCAGTGGTCAGCTGCTGGGTTCCAGTTCAGTGACGGAGCAGTTAGCTCCACTGGAGCTGTTTGACCGCAGCTTCTACTCTCTCACGGTGTCCACCTCAGATGAGAGGGTGGCTACGGTTCGCCGCACTCCGCAGTCGACATTTGTAGTTGCCCAAGGTGAAGGCGAGGGCCGGGCAAAGCTGATAAGAGTGGAGCTGAGGATCTGTGAGGAATGCCAGAAGTCGAAGAGGAAGAGTAAGTTGGCAGTGGGCGCAGGGCTTCTCAAGACCAACTTCCAGAGTAGCAGAGGTGTAGCAGGTGAAGGAGGTGATGACAGAAGTAAAAGTTTAGACGGTAGTCCATCAGAAGTGGGACGTGAACTGAAAACAACAGCAACACCAAAGAGTGCTGTCACGGTCTTGGACAAAAGGCTGCTTAGAGGCACAGTACCCAACCAACAGTCTACTGCAACAGCAACTACAACCTCAACATCATTTTCAACTAACTATGTGCAGCCACATGTTCTTTGGATTGGAACGAACAAAGCTAAAAAAGGGACAGCCTTCAGTATCAATAGCATGGGAACTCCCACAACTATGAGTAAAGTGGACATGAATACACAGCTGAACACTGCCAAACCAGCAGTGAATGCTGCCGGTACTGGAGATGAGCAGAAGAAAGGTTACGGAAATATGCTTGACAACTCAGTTTCACCTCCCAACAATTATATTCTTGATGCAGAAACACCAAAGAAAGAATTTCCTAAATCTAGAACTCCAAAAGTAATTGAGAGCGACTTAATTAGGACATTCAGAGCCATGTCAGACTTGGAAATTGGCATGTATGCTTTGGTAGGTGTCTCTGCTGTTGCTATCTTTGCATTTTTGCTCAATTGTGCATCATATAAACTTTGTTTCAAGAATCACAAGACCCCCATACAGGCAGCCCCACCACCCAGCACGGACTCAAAGGATCACAAGCATGACTGGGTGTGGATGGGGAGTGGTAATCAAAGCGCTCCTGCAGCAGGTGCACCAGCTCAAACATCCACACTGAAGCGCGAGCCTCATCACCCTCTGGAGTCCCGTCATTCCATAGACTCCATGGGCCTGGAGAGCACCCTGCCCACTGTGACGGGCCCCGCCGTCCCAGAGAGGACTGCCACCCTGGGACGCAGCAGGACCAGCTCCCAGCAACATCACTTTCAAGGAAAAGCCATCAACCCCATGGCAAACCGTTCAGCCACCTTGCTGGCAAGGCCACACCGCAGTGAGCCACTACATTCTCCCACCAGTAAGAGAAATCAGGTCCAGTTCACCACCTTCACCACCCTGGACATCAAGCACTTGGCAGCACTGAAGAAGAACGGTGCTGACTTAAACTGGCCCAACCAGCAGCAGCAGCAGCTGGCCCCTGCTGATACCCAGATACCTTTACCTGACATGCCGTGGCCTGTGGTCAAACCTGTAGGAGAATCCCAGTGAATTTGTTGGGCCATGTGGAGATGTTTCTATATTACAGAAACAGAGGAAATAGATTTACAGATGTACTTATTGAGATTTTTCTTTAAGGAAATTATATATTTAAAGTTGCACAAAGGAACTTTTGCCATTTTTAGCTTGGGAAGTCTCCCTTTTGTAACGCTTTCCAAGATTTACTCTTGTTTGGTTTCTTGCTTGGTCACTTTTTTATTTTCCTTTCTGTCATCACTTTGTTGACTCTCTTAGTAGGCCTCTCCCAGATATCTGCTGTAGCTTTGTGAGTTAGTTTCATCTCTGTTGATGTGTGACATAGTACTATTTCAGAGATACACATGACTGGGATGGGGGTCAAAAGTTAATTTGGGTGGTGTTTGCTCAATAGTACAGATGGGAGACTATAAGAGCTGAAAGACACAGAAAAGTAATAAAATATTTCTTTAAATAAAGTTGGAAAATGATATACAAACATAAAAAAAAAACCTCCTTTGTGCTGCTTTAAAAAAAATGGGTGCTCAGTGCAAGTCTGTTAGTACAATTTGTAATGGTGTTCTCACAAAAGGTTATTTGCATATTTTTGTGTTCTGATTTTTGTATTTAAAAAAGAATATGAATTTATAAAAGCAGTCCTGTTAATGAAGATATATCTATGGTATTTTATTTATTTATACATTTCTAAGTCAAACAAGTTTTCATCTTATTTTTACTTTTGTAAATTTCAGCTGCTCCTTTAGGAAGAGCTTCAGATCTTGCTCGTCGTTAGGATAAATGCAGGACATGAGGGATCATTTCTTGTAAATAATTCTATTCTTTTTAAGCCAGTTGTGCTTAGGATTCACCCAGAGAATATCTGCAGACTTTGTGCATTTTTTTCAGAGACTATAGAACATTCATCGATCTCTTTGAGCATTCTGTCACAACAGTGTTCACCAGATAATTATTCAAATGCATAACGTGCACACATAGTCCATGCAGAATCTGAGATGGACATTGCTCCTGAGTTTTCTAAAATGTTTCCTTGGGCTTCAGGTTTCTCCTGGTGACCAGCTTGTACAATTTGTAAAACTGTATAATCTTGCTCTGTTGACACAGTGTAAACATATTCAACTGTAAGATTTTTCACGTGTTTATAAAACTATGCCTTTTCTATGCAACAATCTCCCATTTCTAAACCAGATGTGATGTCTTTTTCCCATGAGTTTCTATCAATAAAGCAGAAATACACATGTTTGTTCAGTTTAATTCAGTCATTGTTTTAAAGTGGTACAGTGATTCCTGGGAAAGCACAGTGAATGGTTTGGATTATAGGCTAAAGCTTTGCCATGAATCAGTGAGATTTAATTATGTTTAATGACTCTTGACTGTGATTTAAGGCTGATGTCATCATTCTGCAAAATGTCATTCTGAGAGCATGTATTTGATGTGTCTGTCAATATAAGGATCCTTGGGCTGCTGCACTGAATAACTTTCATACTGAGGGTGAGAAAGCTTGAAAGCCAGAAACTGTTCCTCGTTTAATGCATCTTGACTCTATCCCTAAAGAATAACAGGTATTTTATCAAAGGCGGAGGCTTACATAGGATAACTCATGCCTCTATTTTTCCCTTTTTATTCATCCTTCTTCTAGTGTCTCTGAGGTGAGCAAAGCTCAAAATTGCATTCTATGAGTAGCATAGACTGCATCTTACACTGTCTGCATCTTAAAGATGCCCTGATAATCTGATGCCATGCACAACAGGAGTTTGCTGCTGTGGATGACAACGCTCCCTTGCAAACAGCATCGGGTGAATTTAAAGAGTTGATAAACACAATTTTAGCAATTCTCTTCCTGAAAAACCCAGTTTTTTGGTGATGTCTCATCTTTTCTGTTGATTTATCTTTCAGCCAAACAGTAGAGAAAGTAAACAAAGTCATCTTCAACATAGACAGGAATTTAAAACCGTCCCTGTGGCTCATTATTGCTTGACGTTTTATTGTGGACCTGCTGTTGTGGGCAGGACAGAGTTCCGAACTGATTGTGATATAAATGCTGCACAGTAGGAAAACAATACAATGACACAGACTCGTGCTTCATCACTGAAATGCTGCAGCTTTCCGATACCTTTTGGTTTTCTGGTTCTCCTCTTAGCCCACCTCATGTTAATGAAACATTCGATGGAAGTCTGTGTGGCTGATTCACATTTCTCTGAGAACTCCCTAGTATTCATACTCAGAGACTTTTTTCGGCTGCAAGAAGAATTTGTCTCAAATGCTGCATAAAGTATGTTTCCAGTTAAATCCATTACATGTAGCAATAATCCATTGAGGGCCCCTGACACAGTTGCCAGGACTAGTTTGATTATAATCAAATATGTAAACTGTAAATAATGTGAGAGCTTGTGAACAAGAAAGGAGCAGACTCCCTCAGTATCATTGCAGCTGGATCTCTAATCTGGAGCATCAGCTTCCCTGTTGACAGATTTAAAGGATTGGGGTCATTGTGTTGGAGGATTAGTGTGCATTAGTGGAATGTCTCAGTGGCACAGTCCTGATGTTGTGGCCCAAAAGAGACAAGGTCACTTATTTCAAAAGTCTGCATTCTCACAGGTTGGATGTCTGGTTTCAGGAACGTGTGGGTGCAAATGAAAAAGATGACTCAAGAGAAAATTAAAAGGGGATTTGTTTGAATCTGCAATTGTTCTTAATACACACATTTCAGTATTTTATTACCATGGAAGTTACTTCAACCCAAGTGTATATTTTGAATAAATATGTCATTCCATTAAACAAAAAAATATTAGCTGTCTTCCCAAAATGCACTTCGAGAGATTTTGAAGAACTCAAAGTCACCGGAGACCTGCTTTCAGTCATTTATCCCTCATTATACCTACCCATCCATCCACCCAGACCATCACCCACCCACTTCTTCCTATTCAGGGTTACAGGGGTCTGCTGAAGTCTGTTCTGGCTGTCTCCAGGCAAACACTGGGGTACATATGGACAGGTTGCCAGTCCAACACAGGGCATGAGTCGTGGTTAGAAAAACACATGCAAAAAAAAAAAAGAAAGAAAGAAAGAAAACAGGATTAATCAAAGATGTTTTGTACAGAACTTATTTGTTTATCTAACGTACCGGGTGTTTGGGAGTGTCCTTCGGCTGTTTTCTTTGGACTAATTCTACAAAGTACTTCAAAATTACCAAACACTACTGAACTCTTTATTTCTATAAAACATCAGTACCTATTGTCCCAAGTCAAGTGACAACATTTCTTGTATGGCCAGTCCAGCCAGCCTCTGCCTCTCCCACCACTGTGGTCAAAAACCTGGTGCTATCACCTTATGGTATTATTTTATTTATTGATTTATTTTCCCCACTGCATCCTTAGCTTGCTTATCAATTGCCTGGGTGGTCTGACAGCTGGTCTGAACACCGCTGTGGCTCGCCAGGCTGCATCCCGTCGTCCCCGTGACAGACTGATTTTATCCTCTGCGCAGACCTTGCAGCTGCCCTCATGCTCCCATAACACCTTCCTTTAACACCAAGTCCCACAGCACTTATTTCACCACTGTTACACCTCTGGTACTACGTCTAAAGGTGGTACAAAGGTATAACAGTAAAATGTTATGCCAATCTGCCTCTGCTCTATTCAGACAGCATAGTGGGGTGGAATAAAGGCATTGTAGAGGCAATTCAATTCAATTTTATTTGTATAGCATCTGATACAATGTCAATTGTCTGTAGGCGCTTTACAGAGACCCAGAGCATGAACCCTCGAGCAAATATTATTAAACTAAGAATATAATATTGAAACCTAAACAAGCATAATGGCAGGTAAAAAACTCCCACAGCGGGAGAAAAAAACCTTTATACCAAACAGTGGCAAGGAAAAACTCCACTTTAAGAGGAAGAAACCTTGAGCAGGACCTGGCTCATATGGGGGGATCTTGCTGCCGAAGGCCAGCCAGGTAAAGAAAGAAAAGAGAGGAGACAGGACAGAGAGAGGATGTAGGACACAGAGAGGAGAGCACACAAATGACTGAATGAAATGACTACATAAACGTAAATAGATGCAGGTAGCAGCACTGAGGTGAGATGGTCAGATGACTAGATCACCGGTCACCATGACAGCTGGCACCCCGAACACATCTACACACACAGGTGGGACGCTGGGATGGACAGAGGATGGAACTGCAAGTCAGCATGCAACTCAGGAAACTGGCCTGCAAACATACAGAAAGAAAAGAGAAAAAGAGGGGGGCAAAACAGCACAACAAAACTACAGGAAAGAAGATAAAATGGAGCACAGTTACAATAACAAGGTGCTCCTAATTAATTGTGGAATTGAGCTGGAGGAGGAAGAAGGGAGGAAGGAAAGGGAAGGAAAGGGAGAAGAGCAGTGGAGACACCGCTCAGCAGATCATGTTGGCGTCCCCCTGCAGCGTAGGCCTATAGCAGCATAGCTCCGATGAAGCTGTGATTAAGACGAGCCTACTCTAATCTTAGCTCCTACAACTATAGATATAACTATTAGCCCCTACACACTATAGTTTAGACTAACTATAGGCTTTACTAAACATACATTTTTTCAATTTAGTTTTAAAGACAGAGATGGTGTCAGCCTCCTTAACCCAAATTGGTAGCTGGTTACATAATAAAGGTGCCTGGTAGCAGAAGGCCCGTCCTCCAAATCTACTTTTGGATATTCTAGGAATGATGAGTAATCCTACACGCTGAGAGTGGAGAGCTCTATTAGGAACACAATGTGCTATCAAGTCTTGTAAATAGTGAGGAGCTAGGCCATTAAGGGCCTTATATGTGAAAAGCATAATTTTAAACTCACTTTGAAATTTCACAGGGAGCCAGTGGAGGGAGGCTAAGATGGGAGAGACATGATCTCACTACGGATTCCTGTCAAGGCAAGACAAACTGACTGTGTCATGGGATTTCTTTTTACTTGGATGCTAATGAGGAAGACAAAGACAAAGAGTCCAATATTCTGTCAATACTCATCCAACACAGTTTCCACTGTCCTTTCTTTTTTTTTTTTTTTTTTTTTGCTCTTAAGTGCCAAATGGTTATGGTATGAGATTTCTATACTTTACACAGTTTAGATTGACAAAAGAAAAAACAAATTATAGTAGGGTACATGGTGTACTATAATCTCACATTTGCTGCTTACACAAAAACAACATTTGACAGATGTGTTGCCAACTACCCATCAGTTGCGACTAATGCATTTTGGGCATGCGGACAAAAATACCCATTTCACATTTTCTTGTGGGATTGTAGTGTGACTTCAGTTCATTTATATCATTACACTGAACCACCTTCAATGTGTTTAGTATAAACAAAACGTTTTGAATAAGTACTGTGTAGCATGATTAAGCAAATGCATCTTCTTTCTTAGGTGTATGCATAAAAGCGAACAAAGATACTGACGGATATCTGCAGACATGAGCTGTTGGATGAATAAGGAGATGAGAGAGAGCATACAGTTATAAAACAGGAAGAGAATTCAAACTGGATGGCAGCTCATTAAGACAAAGTACCTTGTGCTTCCTTGATGCACTCACTGCTGTCATTACTTGTCAGCAGAATGTCAGTGCTCAGTGTGCATCCCAAGATAATGTCACCAGTCTCACAAAGATAGCAACTAAGGCCAAAAGTGAAGTTATTTTTGTTAATGAGACAGATTGCGCAAAATGGCTTTGTCAGCCTGGAATAATAAGTCACAAAAGGAGAATTCCAACTAGTTGATCCTGAGCTACAGCAGGTAAAATAGTTTAATTCAAAATCCTTGTTTATTTGAGCAAAGATATGTTACACAACAGATAAATTGTTAACTCAAATCCAAGGTTGCAATTATCATGAAACCACAAAATGGTACTGGAGGAAAAAATAAGAGAGCAAGTCAAGACTGGAGCACAGAATGAGTCATCACCAAGTGACTGCTCCTCAAAAAAAAAAAAAAACAAAACACTTGAATATTTAAATAATCCTTACCCTGTTCCCATACGTTCTAGTTTGGAGAGGAAATTATCAAGAAAGAAAATGTCAGTAAATCTGTGCTCGAGCTTTGTGAGCCCCCACAGACACACTGAATCAGATTCTTGTGAAGTTTTGCCATGTTGCTATGAGTCTGAGGAGCCCGGTCGCCTTGGAATCTTTAAATTTGGCAATGTGGGCACATTCTTTATGTGAAATGCATGGGTTTGGGGAGCTATGTCTAGCAAGAACTTGATAGCATACCACCTTTTCCATGAAAAGTGAAGTGGACATGGTATGCTCTCCTGCGATTTCAGACTTTTCAAAAATGTCACAAAAATGAATTCTTATCTTACATGTCATTACTGTATATACTCAGAAAGAGGTGTACAAGGTGTTTCTCTTTTATTCAGTGTTTCATTGCAAAATAAACACAAAGTATCCAAGTTTAGGAAACTCCACGGTGCAATCCATTTTTTCTGGGTTTCAACAATCTGAGTTACTCATGGAAGGGACCTAATTTGCTTTTGTCACCCTGCTTCACACTTCACCTGTTGTCTACTGTGGTGGTGGCTTCTGCTCAGCTGCAGGGGGGGATGTGGAGAAGAAAAAGAGACCCTGTGTGGCCAGGTATCATTTACAAAGGAAAGCAATCCAGCTTTAACGGTTTGTTGCTGCGGTTCCTCGAGTTGATGACTTTCATACTCTGGCATTGCTGGATTTTTGGTTTTGTTATAGTGGAAACATTGTTTATCACAGCTTGGTTTGGAGCTCTGCTCCCTGGTTTCATTTCAGAGATGTAGTTGTTATCACCAACACCAAGAGTTTCCGTGCCTCTCAAGGAAAGGCAGTAGAAATTTGTTCCATTAGAAGACACTTAAGAGCCTGCATTCATTTGAGCAATTAGAAAATACTTTACAAGGACAGAAAATAAAGAAAATACTATTGAGAAGGATGACAGTGAGAAAAGCATCCATCCATTATTTATGCCCGCTTAATCCTCTTTAGGACCATGCGGATCTGCTGGAGTCTATCCCAGCTCTCTTCCGGTGAAAAGCAGGGGTACACCCTGGACGGGTCACCAGTTGTGAGAAAACAAAACAATAAAAAAAAAATACTTCTTCGACTGATGGTAGTGGCTTTTGTGTGCAGGATTTTGGTAATTCTGACCACTCAAGGCTCTTTTACGCTAGAGGATATAGTAACCACATCCACACATACATTCATACAGCACTTTCTTTTATTTTCCACTTGTGTACATTTAATTGGAATGCCAAAAGAAGATGTCATCAGATCATATGGTTTTACAAGGCACATTATTCTATTATCCAAAGGAATCATACAATGTCCACTGCTGCTTAACTGGCTTCAGGTCTCAGTCTTTTGCTCTTTGTTTATTGTTGTGTTTGTGTTGTTTTAATGGACACACAATAACTTGATGTGATTTCTATTCATTTGCCTTCATTTCTGGAATAAAATATTTTGTGGTGCACAGTAATCTGCAGTGAAAGCTCCCCATGAGGTTAGGCCAAAATGTTTTCCTTACTACTTCATTTGACTGCCATATTAGGCTCTAATGAGCCTTCCTTGTTGGTATGTACTGACCATCGACTGTATGTAGAACTGGACAATAATCTTGTCACGTGACCCACAACATTGTACAAAGAGCTTTTGAAGAATATTTTTCTTGACCTGGCTCAACTAACCCAGGATGATCATTCCTGTTACTATATATTCCTTTTTTTCCCATTTTGTCCAATGATCCTCATTTCAAGGGCTGCTACTGAAACAAAACAAGTGCTGCTCTGCCTCGGTTAGGGAAGATGCAAGGGCCCATGATGGAGCTCGGTGGCTGAGCTCAGCGCAACAAGAGCAGCAGGAGCAGAAGCTGAGGCCCACCATGGAGCTTCACTGCGGAGGAACTGATCAGGATGACTGAGTACAGGTAACAGCATAATTCTACTTAGAAGAATCTTGAAAGGATTTTTTCATGAGCTGGGCAACAGCTCTGTGTGTTGGACAGGCAACGTGGCTGAGCTGAAGGAGCTTAGCAAGCTGTTGGCTGGCTTGGCTGAAGGTGCTCCACACGTTGTATCGGCACACGGCTTAGCTGAAGGAGCCGAGCTGCTCATAGAGAATAATTTCAGGATTCTTCCGAGCAGAGTTCTACAGTCAATCATCAGTGCCGTCGGGCTTTGTACCTCAGATATTGATTTGATGCCAACCTGAAATGACTACTGTGGTTAGCATGGCTTATCTAAACCAAGCTTCATTCTCAGATCCTTCCAGACCACATAGTTAGTGGGCCAGAAATCCTATCTTGCAAGTTCGTCGGGGGTATTGGGTGGCAACTTGGTTTTTGCTGATATGAGTACAGGATAGTACACAAAACTATATTCTAGGTGTTGCCATCTTCAAAAGTTGCACGTTAATGTGAAAAACAATGGTTGAAATAGCGATATTTGGTAATGTAGGAATTTAATTTCAATGGGCAAATTCAACAGGAATTGTGTCACTAACTCATTTTAGAGTGCTTCACAAGAGTGAAATTTCACAGGTAGCTCTGTATTATGCCTATCCAGAATTTGCTGTGAGTGAAATGGCAGTTAGGCATAGCGCCACCATGTGGTAGGTGAATGAACTACATGAAATGCACTGCAGCTCCAGTGTAATTCATCTGTGAAAAAAAATTGGTTAAGCTGATGAATAGATTCTATTAAATATATGTGGCAAGGGACACTACGGAGGGCCCGGGCGGGATTTGATCCCCAGACTCCCGGGTGAGAGTCACGTGTGCTTGCCAGTCAGCCAAAGGGATATCCCGTTGGCCAAGTAGCAAGGACACGTGATCAATCGGAGGTATATAGTGACAGGACCCCCACACTGTCACATATACATTGTGAAGTGTTTCTTCTTGATGTCTTGTAAAATAAAAATGGTGTGTGTGTGTGTGTGGGGGGGGGGGGGGGGGGGGGGGGGGGGGGGGGGGGGTGGGGGGTTGGGTGGTGGGTGGTGGGGGTGTGGGGGTGTGGGGGGTGGGGGGGGGGGGGGGGGGGGGGGGTGGGGGGGGGCGTACCACGGGTTAACAGTTAATCTATAGGGCAACAAGCAATCAATGATAATTCGCAAATTATGGCTTGTCATAATTCATAATTATGAACATAAAACAAATAATCCCTACATCAGATATCAGGTCTGCAACAGCACCAGTGCATTCAAGGGAAAAGGAAAGGTGAAACCCTTTCGTTTAATGCTGGATTCCCCAGCTGCCGTAAACATCTTTAAGCGTTTGGGAGCTGAATAGAAACCAGATCATGATTTGCTTCAGGAAGTTGAGGAGTTTGTCTGTGCACTGTACAGTGAAAATACAACAAACATCAATGATGCTCGATACAATGTTTTTATGTTGCTCTGCCGTTTCAACGATGCATTGCCACCTAATAAAGATGCCCTCCAATTACACACTGCACGAGCATCTTACCAGGCAGCCATATATAGGCGCTGTCTGAAGGCATGGATCCAGGCACCCAGTCCAGTAGGCCATGGGTGGCAAGTGGAAGGAGAGAGTATTTCATTTCAGTGGATGTCAGTTCCAGTGGCTCCCCTGAGTGTGTTGCAGAGTGTCTCTTGCAAGTGTAAGAAGGGGCACTGCAGTTTACATACTTGTTCATGTCTGTCTGGTGAACTACCGTGCACTGACCTTTGTCGTTGTGTTGACAGCCAAAACAATCACTCAGAAGATCATGATGCAGTGAGCAGTGATGAAGATGACAGCGAAGATGATTTGTAAATGAGACAAAGTGAAAATCACCAAAATCACTACTAAAGGATACTACCCATGCTGTGACTATGACTTCCTTTGATTGCATTTTGTACATATGTTATAGTTTTACACACTGTAAGTAAATGTTCTACTTACTGCTTGACTGTTTCTGAATTGATGTGTCAATGCCAAATGAGATTTTGCCATGTTGAAGAGACTAGTTAAGATGGCAACATGATACTAAGATGAATAAAGTTGACAATTGATAAAGGTGATTGTTATATTTCAGTATTTTCTTCCATCTTAAGTCTGGATTGAGTTGTACATGAGGTTTGGTCTGTTACAGAAACAATGAATCCTCATGTAAAGAAACCGTCCAAAATCAGAATAATAATAAGTTTTCCCCTGCACCAACGACCCCCCTAACACATACTCACACACTCCAAGTCTTCAATTTCATGGGTAATGTTGTTACAAAGCAATCTGTGAAGTTTGAAAGCATTTTATTAAAGAAGAAGAAAGATAACCTGAAAAAACGGTTTCTGCCTATAGATAAGCAAAAATGAAAATAGTGCCCCTTGTGGTGGCCAAACGTGCAAGCTGACGCCGTGGCAACAGGCAGATTTGGATTCAGCACCCCCAAATTGACCAAGAACACATATTTTTAAGTTGCCACTCAACAGCCCCGACGAAACCCCTTTTCCTGATGAGCTATGATTTCTGGCCCACAAACTAACAATCATGTCAGTCCAGTCATGGTGGTCAATAAAGACAACACACAAGCTCAAGGAAACATTATTTTTAAAATATGACCATGATTTAAAAAAAAAAAAATATTCAGAGCTCAGAATCCAATTTAATGCCAAGCGCTAAATTGCTAAGATGATGACAGCAATGAATAGCTGTCTTAGTCAATGGCAGAGCCAGTAGTTAGGTGTCAAAGAAATGTGAAAGAAATGTGGTACAAAGAATTTTACTCCCTGTACAGTTGTCATGGATATCAAATCTAATTATAGAGGCCAAAAACTATCTACATAGAAAAAGAAATATCTGAAGGTAAGTCAACTAAAGATTAAGGTCTTATGACAATTCTGCAAAAGTATGCTTTCTTTATTAAACTTGAGCCCATGAGAAGCTTTTGTTTCCTTATTTTGTATTTTATTTGAAAGATTACAGGGGGTACTCAAGGGACACAGAATTCTTAAATCCTAATTTTTATGTGTATTTGTGAAATTACAAAATCATAAAGGCTCTTGGTGGTTTAAAATGAGTTCAAATAACACCAGGAAAACATAAGAATAAAGAGGTGGTAAAAATATAATAAACTATTACAGCAAGAAAAACCTGCCATGCAGCTCTTTGGGGTTGATTTTTTTATTTTTTAAAGTATGCCAAATTTTACTAAAAATGTTTTGACCTAGTTTAAAACTAATAGTTTTAAATAAATGATAGTTCAAATGATATGTAAACATTGTCACATCTTAGCTTTAAATAGTAAATAGTGTTCATGCAAATATATAATTTTGGAAAAAGTGAAGATAAAAACCTGTAACAATTCTCCCATCACATTCCATTGTTATGGCTGCTGTTTAGGGAATGTGTTGCATTTGTAGATATCTTGCCACCACACAGATATCATACACCTTTTACACATCATAGCAAAGTTTGTTTTTTTCACCTCCTGCACATTGCTTCTGCAATTTATTTTTTTTTTCTCCCTAGGCTTGCTAATGCATTGCACACAACTAAACCAGCTCGGAAAATCCATCAAAGACATTTTATGCTTTTTCATTAGGCAAAAATATTGGTTGGTTGATGTCTGGCCTTTTTTTGTGACTTGATGCAAAGTTGCAACCAGATATTATAGTGTTGTTACCCTCAAGAGAAATGAAATGATGGGACAGCATAGCAAGCTAGATGTACCATGGCGACATTAAAGGTGTTTGTAATGGAATAGTTGTATTCATCCTTGAGATAGCTGCAGGCAGCCGTCTGGCTTCATAGTTATATTTTCTCCTCGTTTCAGATCTGAAAAGCAGCTCTCTCTGTCTCTTTCTCTCTGAGTGTGTGTTTGTGTGTGTGAAAAAGACAAAGATGAGGTTCACTTCGACAGTAATTGTTTTCTTATTTTGGTTTTGATGATGAAGGCAGCAGAACTAGTTTGTCACATAGACAATTAGGACAACATATGACTCATTTCAAAGGTATGTCTGCTTGTCTTTTTGAAGCTCACACACAAATTTGAAACATTTATTCACAATAATTGAACACTTTTTAAAATTAACTCTAAGCATTTATTCCAAGCACTGTTCTAAGCATTCACTTCCAAGCGATGTTAAAGCAGAATGCTCATTTGTCTTGGCAGTGTTTTATTTTCATGTATTTTATGTATTAAACTGCGGTCTTTCCATTTAATCTTCGACAAATATTTTATTCCCTCTTCTGTCTCCGTGTTTCCCTTCCTTCTTAAGATTTGACTTTTGTATCCAGTACCAAAGACCACAGAGCCCAGGGAGCCAAACCACGTCAGAATGTGGTCCCTATTTCTCACCTAATGATGAACATAGAAAGCATCATAAGCCTACTTACTCCGAGAGATCACAGTATAAAGAAGCACTGAAGATCCCCCAGTCCAATGCCACTTTCCAGCTATGGAGTCACAATAATCCCACTTAAGAGCGGGATCCCCCCTCTTTCCCAAGTGTCTGCTTCCACAAAGCAAAACAGCAACTGGCAATTTGGAGATAGTCCCTTTCCTTTTCTTTGTGGTCCTGATCCTGGTCTTTGGTCACAGACTGTGGTGTGTGGTAAGTCAGTGCTTAATAAACAGTGTTCGTACCTGAACGCGTTCATTGAACGAAAAGTTCACGAACTAGTTCATATTTTGTGCGAACGTGAATTGAACGTGCTCTCTTTCCTCTTGACGAGCGTCGGGCGTGAACAAGGTCAAAACTGCGCCAGGTTACCAGCGAACCCCATTTAAAATACACGGCAAAAACATGGCAACGGAGGCTGTCACTTCTGTCGTGCTAACAATTGCGTCATCAAACGTTTAAAACAAGCATGGAAGAAGATGAAAGCTGCAGTCGGAGGAGCGCCCCGACCCCGGGGGCGATTGAAATATTGAAATGGGGGAAAAAAACATTTTCACCTTAAGGACCTGTTTTTGTCTTATAATAAAGACCATTTGGCAGCAGGTTTTTCCTCATATTTTTAATATACTGTAGAGAGAAGCTGAAAGGGGAATTACAGTTTTACATGGGCTGTCCCTTAAATGCTAATGTGAACCCTGGTCGGATAAAGATTCCTAATTGGACAAATAGTTTTCGACAGATAAAATTGATAAAATAATTGCTGTTTGTGGTGGTGTAGTATATGGGCAGTGGTAATCATTTGACAACATTAAACATTACATTGCAGCAACATTAAAAAAGAATAAGAAAAAAATTAAAATGAACTATTTAGTTCATTTTTTGAAATGGTGAACTGAACTAGTTCGTTTTAATTTCTGTGAACTATAAACTGAACTAATTTGAGTAGAAAATGAACTTGCCCAACACTGTTAATAAAGCATGGTGCTGATTAAATCTAACATAAACTAAAGCTTTTACCTGGTTGATGAAACTAGGACACACACAGCAGTGCTGTTTCACCATCACTGCCAGTGTTTGTGGTATTTCTGCAACTGCAGGAACGGATATGGCAGGTCGGCGTCAGCAGATACTCCATGTTGCTCAGCAAGACATCAAGCTTTGCTAAGTGACTATTATGTCAAATCGAGTGACAAAATTCATAATATGACCAGTCCAGCCAATCTCTGCCTCTCTGACCATTATGGTCTTTTTACTTTTTTTTTCATCTTGAGCTTGTTTGGACTTGTTTGTCCCGTCTGCAGCCACACACTTGAAGTTTTGGTGTTCTGCTTGCAGCTCTCCTTGGACTTGACACCTGTCTGGATCACCATTTCACTCATCACTTGTTTTGCCGTTCTTACTACTACTCCCCTACCACTTTGCCTACTCCCAAGGCAGAAAAGAGGTGCAGCAGCAGCGCAATGAAATGTTGTGCTGTTCTGCCTTCATGCGTTTCACACAGCACAGTGACTCAGAATAAAAGCACTGCAGAAGCAGAACAAAGTGGCTGTGTGAACCCATCTATAACTGGCTCCTACCCCTGCTAAGCTCGACTTTCTGCATTATGTGGATCTAGTATCAAAGTCAATAGACCATTCAGTAGTGCTTAATGGGATTAATGATGCACTCATCTAACTGTTGCACAGTTTCCGCACACTTTCACAAACTGAGGGCACTGTCAGAACTCCAGTACCTAAACAACAGACCACACCATGTGAGGGTCCCTGTCTTTGTGACCGCTATGGTGGTTTGTGGCTTTGGCCTCCTCAGGTAACAGCCATCTCTCTTTTTCTTTCCACTCTGTACATATCAGAGTGAAAAGAAAATTACCTTGAAAAATTCTAATATGATTCAGCCATTGTGGGATGTGCATCAGTGAACAGGGAACTCATCAAATAGGCTATAAGCTGGTTCACACTTATCCAACTGGCAGATTCATTCAAGAGCCACTGATAAACCACCACTACAATGTAACTACAGCACCTGTACAAAGACTTAGACAAATAAACTCTAGCACTGGGCAATAGATAGATAGATAGATAGATAGATAGATAGATAGATAGATAGATAGATAGATAGATAGATAGATAGATAGATAGATAGATAGATAGATAGATAGATAGATAGATAGATAGATAGATAGATAGATAGATAGATAGATAGATAGATAGATAGATAGATAGATAGATAGATAGATAGATAGATAGATAGATAGATAGATAGATAGATAGATAGATAGATAGATATGGATGTCAAGCATTGGTATGACAAAGGTACATCAGAAACAGCCGTCACCAAATGTTGTCGCATCGCTGTGTGAGCTGGGTATGACAGAGCTGTGCATAATGACTGCCTGCAAACCAAACTGAAGCAACCCTGTAAAGAAGAATAGGCCAGGAGTTCTTATTAGGATAAGCACAACATGAATAAACAATGGATGTTTTCCTTCTTCCTTGTGTTGCAAATGTACTTGTTATTGCTGTCCTTGATCACTGATGATTCAGCACCGACCTCACAACGGTCCAAGGTTTCCTGTCCCTGGGTACATTAATAGCCTCACAAATATAACTGGTAACCCACTCAGATATTTTTATATCGAATATTCAAAATAAAAACCTAAGTCTTTGGACCTGCACGCAGTGCTTCAATTCAGAACAAAACACCAACATTTTAATTGATCTCTTCCCTCACTCACAATCTGGATCAGGACAAAATCATGTAAAGGAGGAATGCTTGTTGTATTCAACTGTTTACAACCATCCATCCATCCATTTTTTATGCCCGTTTAATCCTCTGCAGGGTCACGGGGATCTGCTGGAGTCTATCCCAACTCACTACGGGTGAAAGGCAGGGGTTACACCCTGGACAGGTAGCCAGTCCATGGCAGGGCCACATGTAGACAAACAACCACTCACACTCACAATCACTCCTACGGGCAATTTAGAACCACCAATTAACCTGACATGCCTGTCTTTGGACTGTGGGAGGAAGCCGAAGTACCTGGAGGAAACCCACGCAAGCACAGGGAGAACATGCAAACTCCAAACAGAAAGGCCCCTGCTGAGGTTCAAACCAGGAACCTTCTAGCTGTGAGGCAACAGTGCTGATCACCAAGCCACCGTGTTGCCCTGTTTACAACCATATCTACAAAATTTTAAAGTTATTCAGACACTTTTGGCAACTTCTTCTTGTTTTCCAAACCACTAAACAAAAAATGTAGAAACCTTTTAAACCAGTGGTGCGCAAACTGTGGTACCCCTACCACTGGTGGTACACAGGGGAAAGTCCTGACTTTCCACATTTTTACTTTGAAAAAAATCTGAAACATACAAGCGCATTATAAATACGTTTCAAATGAAATGTGTAGCTTGAGATAATTAAAATTGTCATAAAAAAATATTTGTTGCATATTCAGTTGCAGTGCAGATGTAACTACTTTTTAATGGGTTATTTTGCTCTGTATGAGAGTATGATTATAATTGCTAATTGAGAAGGCATATTTGGCTATATTTTAAAATTGGTCATCATGGTGGTACTCAGAGAGCTGAACAGTTTCTCAGGTGGTACGCAGTATTTAAGGTTTAAGAACCACTGTTTTAAACAAAAAGTCATTACATATTGAGAAAGAGATAGATAACCTCCTATTTTTGCATTATGGTTTCGGTCACGACATGGGCATCATCTAAATTCAGCAGGAGCTGATTTAACCAAGTAAATGTGGAGGCTGACTACCTGACCATGAACCTGAAACAGTTTGACAGCTGCTGAGGTTTGGATTTTGAAGATAAAACACAACATGAAGGCATTCTGTTATTTTTTATTTCTGCATTGCTGACAGTGTAAAGATTTTTAAACTGAACAAAACACACACAAAAAAGAACCACTATCACAAAACTTCAACATTTGCACAAAAGACTGAATGAAAGCCTAGACGAATATAAATTCACCTGTCAAGATGATGCACAACACTTGAAATGAAATAATGGAAACTTTATCCAACTTTTAATGAGCTGTCCCACATTAGATAATGTCAATCACTTAGTTTTCAAGAAAGCTGCAGAATTCACACATAAAACATACAACAGAAGACAAAAATATTTTAAAACCCACATGTTCACCCAAGGCTTCCATCTGGCAGTATCTGCATCAGTGCACTCGTCACCAGAGCTGTTGAGTACAGTGTTTGCAACAGCTTTTAGATCACACAGACGACATGTCATTTTGAGACAAAGGAGTTTGATTTTCAACTTTATGTCTGAAACTGGACAGGACTGTTTTTGCTGATCAAGCGACGACATGCGGGGGTGCACACAGCAGGTGGTAGACTTGCAATGCTTTCTGATGTCTCGACACCTAGCCAACATGAGGATGTCTGCGGGCTGGGTGTTTCAGTATCAAATGCTGCTATGGTGATTCAGAGAATGTAATTATATTGTGCTGCATGAAAAATAAAATCAAAGCGACTAAGAGGAGGAAAGGGAATAGAGGTAGGGTGAAAAATAGAAAGTTATTACTTTTGCAGTGACAACTCATTGGCAAAGATGGAGCACCTTTGATGGTGGGCTCAATCTGCATCTTTTTGATGTCAAATTGAAGATGTGAGAGTCATTTATTCATGATTCAACATTTCTAATGCTTACTGGCTGGCTAAGTTGTTTGTAATGCTTGCCTCAGGCATGCATAGTGACTTAATTGCTCCTGAATTATTTCTTTTGTTTGCCATTGTTTCAAGTTTATTTGGCTACAAAGGATACATTTGTCGCATTAATTTTCCCTTTCCTCATAGTTTTGTTTGTTTCATCTCCACTTGTTCTTTTCTTACATACAAAGTCCACATTGGGGGTATGACCAATTTGAAAGTTAGTAATGAAGGATTCAGGTCATAATTTCTAATGACTATCTGGGGTCACTGTCCTGCTGCAGATTAAACTGAGGGTCAGTCAGACTCCCACTTCATGGTACTGTATGATGGATAAGTATGAGTCTCTATTTCTCAGCAGGGCACTATAAATCCTGATAAATCAACATCTCATATCCATTTGCAAAATGCAGCCCTAAACCTGCAAGGAACCTCCAGAACACTGCGTGGTTGCCTGCAGGCACTCATTATTATACCAATTTCTAGCCCTTCAGCAAACAAACCACTCTCTGCTACAGTCAAATATTTAAAACTTTCCCTCATTAGTCCAGAGCACCAGTTACCTTTTTTTCTGCACACCATGTTTTCATGTAGTGACACTTATGTCCACATCAGAGGTAAAGCTTTTTATATGTATTACAGTAGATGGGTATACTTGGGTGCCACTGGTTTCTTCCAGTTTTGAGCATCTTCCCATTTTGAAGGGAAGTATGTTAGGTTTTGGGTTTGGATCTCATGTTCCTTTCTGTTGCTGCACTAAACTAAATGCATTTTTATAGTACCATGGGTTTATTGAGAAGGCTCAAGATATAGAACAACAACAAATAAGCATTTCCTGAGAAAAAAGAAGCACAAGTTAGCACGCCTTAACTTTAAATGTGCTAGGCAGCAAGCAGCCATCTTTATTTTTGCAGCAGATGACATCCCGGGAGTGGTTCTGTGTCTGGCAGTGATAGCTTTAAATTGCTACCTGTTGCGATACACAGGTTGGATGATTGGATTTAATAAAACTGTAAATGTCTATCAGTGCAGGAGGAGAGACATCTACAAACTTTTGCTGCCAAGACTTTTTTTTTCCAGCAGAGTTTTCAGCAGTTTATACCCATGGGCATGTCCCATGGGCACGGATGGATGTCTGATAGTAAATTATAGTGGTGCAACATAGACAGAGATCTCTTCCGACACTGAGCTTTGACCCATAAAATAACAACAAGTTTTAACTGAAGTTAGTTAGAAACCTAGTAATTACTTCTTTCTTTTTAAATGATCAAAATGTTATCCTCGGTAGCTGCCCATGTCACACTTACTGAAATCTGCCCGTGATGGCCAAAGAAATTACACTAGACAGATAGGAGTAAATGTCCCTTTTGTTCCTCTCCCTGGTGAGCTTGTTTGTGTGCCCTGTCTCGGCGGTGGAGAGCAGCAGCTCTCTGTATTCCCGTCACTATAGCCACTGAAAGTGAAAACTGATGGCAGTGTCTGGCTTCAGCCAGCTTGTGGTGGATCAAAGAAACTTCCCACACTCATCAAAGTCTCCCTTACTCCTAATAGTCAGAACAATTAAAGTGGTCACTGCAGACTATTTATCCCAGTCTCACAGGTGGATCACGACATTCAGCGAAGCTGCGGAGCAACTAAGGCTCAGAGGAAGAATGTGATGATATGCTGGTTTACTCTGACCCCTTGTTTGGTAATACTTGTTTCAGCATCTACAGGCAAAACCCAAACTATCATCCTATTATCATTCCACTGGAACCAAATAAGCACAGAGCAGGTCCAACCATGTGAGTGACTTCCTCGGAGATGGACTGGGATCTTTGTGGCAAAAAAATGTGAAATACAACATCATTTTCCAGCCAAACTACTTGAGGTTTCATTGTACAAGCATGTCTCATTACACATCAAAAGCAACCAAAATACACTGTTACATGTACATGTTATGAAGTGTTTCACTTATGTTTCAACTTTAAAGTCTGAGAAACAATATTTATGAGCAGACCTTATTTACGTCAGTTCAGACTTGAAGGCAGAAGTAGATTTTGTTTGCACCTATGAAAGTTCAGGACTACTAACATGTAGTTAGCAATAGTAAATTAGTATCTAATTTTTCCTGCAATCTTTTTTTTTTTCATAGCGAGATCACCTCTTTTTGTTATATATATGTTTTCCATTTGCGTAGTTGTTGTAATGGCTGGTTTTGAGTTTGTCAGAAGTTGTGATGTCTAAAGACTGTATTCAAAATACCGGACACTGATATTACCTTGACTATGAATGGAGTGAAGAGTGCTGTATGTATGCATGTCTGAATGGGCTGAATGTGACTCAGAGCAAAAAGGATTTGAGTGGTCAAAAAAAAAATGTGAAAAAAAGTGCTATACAAAGAGAAAAACAGTGATCACATTTTTCCTTTTGGACAGAGTATCTGAGCAAGGACTGGTGAAGGCTAAGCTAATCAGAGATGGTTTTGTGATATCAGAGAGATATTGTTCAGTCGAAAGCGCTCCTATTGTCTTATTGTCATAATTAAAGTCAGTACTGCTACCAGACACGAAACACATTTAATAGTTTACAAACACAGCGGGAGAGAGAAAATGTGACCATTCAGGCAGACTTTTAAATAATATTGAAATAACACGAGCCAACATTCAGAATAATTAGTGCTAAATGGGATACTTCAGAGTCTCAGCCAGCTGGCCACTCCCTCCCCAACACATCCATTGAAGTCTGCCCCCATCACCACTTTCATCTCTGGGGAAACTCTGCATCACTTCATCTACCTCACTCCAAGAATTTCTGCTTCACTTCTAACTCACATCCCACTTTTAGAGCATTAATTTGGGAACTGGGAATCATTAATTAAGCTTTACAATAAGGAGCTACATTCACAATGTAAATTTTCAAATACTACTGTGAGAAAAAGAGGTCTTTTGTGAACCTTTATCCAGTGGCAGTATGGACATCCCTGGACTCAGAGGCATTCTAGGATGAACCATTACACAGTGCTACAAAGTGCTGTGGTCAGAATTAATCCATATTTCAAATCTTCCAGATGGAAGATATGAAAGGCCAGGAGTTGCGGACTGAAGACAAAAAGGACCATCCACACCTTTACCAGCGACATGTCCAAGGCCAGGCTTTGTGTTGGTATGGGCTTTAATTTAGCGCCCTTGGCAGAGGTTCTGTAATTTATTAACCAAAATCTACTCACATTTAAAAGGCATAGCTGAGGAAGAGAGAGGGCACTGGCACCGGATTGGCCTCCCTGCAGTCCTGACCTGTCCCCACTAGGTAAGTATAGTGTCCTGCAAACACTCCACTTTTGAAAAGTGCACAAGACAAAATGGAAGAAAAAAAAGCAAATAAAACGCTTTGACAATTTGTAGCTTCATGCCAAAATGCTCTTTCAACGTTACAAGTAATGGCAATATTACAAAGTGGCAAAAGCTTAACTCTCTGATATTTTTTTCTTTTTGTTGGAACAGGAGGTCAAAGTCAAAGCAAATGTTAGAACCACCTTTTCTGATGTGGCTTTGAACATCGGACTGTTGATGTTTTTCCTCACTCAAGTAACTACATATATGCATATTTCTATTTTTTCTATTTTTTAAGTTTATTTTTAAATATACATTTGGCAAGCCATTCAGGAAATTAAGATATATTTATAATATAAACATTTGAATATGTGGAATAAAAGTCTGAATATATGGAATGAAACTTGAATATACGGAATGAAAGTCTGAATATGTGGAATGAAACTTGAATATATGGAATGAAAGTCTGAATATATAAAATTAATCTTGAATATATGGAATGAAAGTCTGAATATATGGAATGAAGTTTGACGTCACCAAGTCTCCCGCGCCATCTTGTTTTTCTGTGTGTCGCTTTATTTCGTATGGATGTAGCAAGAAATACATCAATATGAGTGAGTCAGCAACGAAATCTTGTTGCAGAACTTCTCAACAATGAAGACGTAATTAACACCCTGGCTAATGTATGTACGGGCCAGAATAATACCAGAAATCATATTCAGTATCATTCAACTGATGAAGTAGTTTCCTTGCTTTTTCACCGCGGACGACCAGCAAGTGCCGTGAATGTCACAGGTCAGGCAGTTTCTGCTTATCAGACACACAGTAACCAAGGCAGAAACATACCTTCCACCTCACAGGAGCCCCCCAGCACAGCCCCTATCTACAATCTTCACCCGTACACCCGAAAAGGCCCAAGACTCAAGAGGTAAGAAAAAAAAAGAAATGTATTTGAATAGTGGGTGGGAAGTTGTAATTCATTACCATGACTTTTATCATAGCAAAAAAGCAATAAGCAATAGTGATGCTATTCTGTGCTCAGAGCGCATTAAAACAGGTTCATCCTGGAGTACAGACCACAGTTTTGTTCAAATTCAGTCAATATTAAGGATTATAATATGATAATATTATAATGATAATATTAGGGATTATTCACGTGTTATATTTTGATGAAATTGGATTAAATTTGGAACTGCTTCAACACAATAATAGTGTACAACTCAAACTATTAGTAAGACACAGGTTGACTTTTAACCAAAAGTTTAAAAAAAATCACTGTTTACACAGTTGCTTGTTGAGAAACAGTACAGATGAGTGAATATACAGTGCAAACATTAATGTTTAATTGAACTGAAATTGTTTGATTTGTTTCATGTTTCTCAGGTTTCATGCACAGTTAAACAGTTCACGTCCTGTGGCTCAGTCTTTCTTTTTTTTTTTAAAACTTTTTTTTATTTTGCTTTTTTCTTATATGAACAATGTCAACTCCACAACAATGCAATAGCAACAAGGGGAGGTAACAAAAAAAAAGGAAATAAATAAATAATTAAAAAAAATATATATATAATAAAAATAAAAAATAAATAAATAAAATAAAATAAAAACAAATAAGTGAAGGTGGGGTACACCACTCATGTTTCAGCATTTTCCACTATCTATTCGGTCTGTTGAGTATTAGGCCCTTCTTTTTTCATATATACAGTCCATTTGTGCCACTGTTGGTCCAGGGTCCCTGCGTTCATTCTGAGGTAATAAGTCAGTCGTTCCATCGAGTAAATCTCCTCAACAATACCCAGCCACTGTCCTGGGCCTGGAGGGTTAATTTTCAGCCAGTTCCTTGTTATGGCCTTTTTACATGCCAAAATCAGTATTCTGAAAAGATACAGGTCCTTCTTTTCAATAGATCCTTCTCGGGCCAGACCCAAGTACAATACCTGGGGATCTCTGGGTATCTTGTAGAAAAAAATGTCTTCCAAAATATGAACCACTCTGTCCCAGAACCCCTGCAATTTTACACAGGCCCAGAAAACATGTGTGTGATTGGCACTCTGCCCGCATTGTCTCCAGCATTGCTGCTGTTCACCTAATTGTTTATTTTTGATATGTGGTGTGATAAAGAAGCGAATTAAATTCTTCCATCCAAACTCCCTCCACCTTTTCGAGCTGGTGAAAGTTTGCTGAGTTCTGCACATAGAATGCCAATCACTCTCAGACAGTTTAATATTCAGCTCTAGCTCCCATTTCCTTTTCACATACAATGACTTTCTTCCATTTTGTTTTTGTAGACCTCTATACAGCTTAGAGACAATCTTTACAGGTATACATTTATACGCATTGGTAAATATTTTAATCACCTCATTACCTTCTGCAGAGACTCCTCTCTTGACCTCTGTCTCATAGAAATGCCTTAGCTGTAAGTATCTGAACAGGTCACCATTATCTAAATCAAATTCTCTTTTGAGTTTTTCAAAAGATTTGAAAGTTTTCCCCTCTAGGAGAGTACACATCGCCGTAATCCCTTTACCTCTCCACCTTGCAAATGTGATATCAGTTACTCCGGGACTAAATTGAGAAGTTTGAGAAGGCCAAATTAGAAGTTTACTATCTCCTACTAATTTATATTTTTTAACTATCTCATACCAATTCTTTAATGCATTCTCCAAGATTACATTTTCTCCCTTATAGTCTATATTATCTTTCTCACCTAACCTGGTTTGAGGGTGAGGATTAACCATGTTCAGTTCTATGTGCTTCCACTTAGCTTGATACTCTGGAGAGCACCAGTAGACAAAATATCTCATCTGGGCAGCGTAATAGTATTCCCTTAAGTTTGGCACTGCAAGACCTCCATGATCTCTGTCAATTTGAAGTGTTTTAAATCTTACCCTTGGTCTTGTTCCAGCCCATATAAACCTTGATAACTGTTTGTCCCACATCGAGAACTGTGAATCTGGGATTCTGACAGGTAAAGACAAAAAAAAGATACAATAGCCTTGCCAGCACGTTCATTTTCACTGCCTCAATCCTAGAAGTAAAGTCTAACCCCAGTGTGGACCATTTTTTAAAATCCTCCTGTATCTTATCATTTATTATTTTGTAGTTTATTTCATATATTTTATCAAGATTCTGACTAATCAACACACCCAAGTATTTTATGAATTTCACAACCCACTTCACTTTATATTTCAGCCTAATGTCTTTACTTGGAGTGTAGTTAAAAGAGAGTATTTGTGTTTTAGCTATGTTCAATTTATAACCTGACTTTTGACCAAACTCGTCTAAGGTCTCCATTAGTTTAGGTAGTGTTAAGTTGGGATTCTGGAGATAGAAGATAATGTCATCCGCAAAGAGTCCTATTACATGTTTTTCATTTGCTATGTGGATTCCTCTTAACTCTTTATTTTGTCTGATACTCTGTGCTAGAGGCTCTATGAATAACGCAAAAAGTGCGGGGCTAAGACAGCAACCCTGGTGAGTGCCTCTATATAGTTTAAAGCTGCCTAACAGATGACCATTGATTTTTAGTCTAGCAGTAGGGTCTCTATAAAGAGCCTGTATGCACCTGACAAATTGACTATTAAAGCCCAGCCTCTCTAGCATTCGGTACAGAAAGGGCCAACAGACCCTATCAAAGGCTTTTTCCGCGTCTAAACTGGCCAGAACTGCACTTAGATGTTTTTTATTAATCTCTTCTATAATATGTAAAGTTCGTCTGATGTTGTCTAGAGTTTGACGACCTTTTATAAACCCTGTCTGATCCTCATTAATTAAGTCAGGCAGGAGATGTTCAAGTCTTTTAGAGATAATAGATGTAAACAACTTGTAATCTACATTTAATATAGAGATTGGACGGTATGATTCACAATTTTCTTTATTCTTCCCTTCTTTTGGAATGACTGATATAACAGCCTCCTTCCATGATGGTGGTGCGACGGCTTTTGCTAGAGTCCAGTTAAATGATGCTAGCATAATAGGAGCAAGGTCTTCTTTAAAGATCTTATACCATTCATTCGGGAAACCATCACTTCCAGGACATTTTTTTGCTTTCAAGTTACTGATAGCCCTGTCCAGTTCTGTCTTTGTGATGGGAGCAATTAATTTATCATTTTGAAATCTTCCTATGGAGGGGAGATCTAATGATGACACATATTGTACAATGTTTTCTTCATCTACAGTCTTAGGCTGTGAGTATAGAGTTTCATAGTAATTTTGGAAAATTTTATGGATTTCATCTGGCTCATAAATTATTGTATAGGGTCCCTAGTTTTATGTAATGTACTTTTTATTTGATGAGCCCTGAGGCGTTTGGCTAGAATTTTTGTTGCTTTTCAGCCAGACTCGTAAAAACTTTGTTTGGTGAATCTCAGTTTCTTTTCCAATTCCTCGTTCAGAATATTATTTATTTGGTCTTTTAATTCTTTAATCTGGTTTTTCAACCCTTGGTCCCCGTCTTTCGATTGTTGCTTCTCTAATTTTCTCAGCGTTTTCTGTAGTTCATCATATTTTGACCTCTTTAACTTTTTTAGAAGGGCTGTTCTTGAAATGAGTTTCCCTCTCATTATTGCTTTAACTGTGTCCCAAACAATGGTTGGGACCACTTGACCAGTCATATTGTCTTTTATGCATTTGTTAATTTCTTCTTTAATCTCCTTAACAGTAGTTTCCTTATTTAAAACACCGATATTTTAGTCTCCACAGTCTGCACTTCTGTCTGTCATTCAGATGTATATTTAAATAGATGACATTATGGTCTGATATATCTGCTGTTCCTATGGAACATTCCCTAACCCTATATCTATCATTAACATTCATCAAAAAGAAGTCTATTCTGGAATGGACACAGTAAGTAGCTGAATAATGGGTATAGTCTTTTTCAGATTCATGAAGGTTCCTCCAGACATCAAACAAACCTGTTTCTCGGATTAACAAGTTGAGATCTCTTGACTTAAGACATTTAGATCTTTTTATACTTGTTGTGTCTACAGAGTGGTTCAGGACTGTGTTCCAGTCCCCTGCACAGACTAATACTCCTTCACTTTCAGAGGTTAATATGTCAAATAGAGACTTAAGAAATTTTCTGTCACTCTCTGGAGGGGCGTATATATTAGCAAATGTGACAAGGATGTTGTCAATCCTTCCTTTGATAATTATATATCTACCCTGTGTATCACTCTTTTCCATAATTAGTTCAAAATTAAGACTGTTAGAAATCAGAGTAGCAACACCTCTTCCGGCTGTTTTCACATGAACTAAAAAAAAGAGTTCAAATATCCAAACTTTTTCAACTTTTTCAACGTTTTTGGACATATGAGTCTCTTGGAGAAATATGATTTGCACCTTATCCTTTTTCATTTTGGCAAGTACCTTACTTCTCTTGGCTCAGTCTTTCACCAAGGAAGTGATTCTCTTGCCAGACCCTATGTCTGCACATGTGCCAAGGTGTGCCAAGAAAGCTTGGCATTTTGAGAATGGACATATAAAATGTGCCTTGGAATTTGAGTGTGACTGGGACTCCAACAGAGTAATGCAGGAAATAACAGCAGCCTTCCAGCCAATGGTGGAGGGATGCAGGTAAGATTAGATCTGTTGTTTATTTTTGTTTGCTGTTTTATATTATCTGTATATTTACAATAGTAGTATGTTATACCATCAAGGTTTAACTTTTGTGTTTGAAATAAACCTTTTTTTACATCCAGTTTTTTACTTTTGTACTTTCAGTACATTATGATTGCAAATATCTTGTGACAAGGCTTTTAAAGCTGTATTTAACAAGCTAATGACTGAAAAAACTGACAGATTGTAAATTTGAAAATTAAAATGAAATGAAAAAAAATACTTCATTAATTTCAATTTTTTTAATTTTAATTTTTTTATTTCAGTGTACACACAAAGGATGTGTTGAAACTAAAACCTCTATACGTAGTATGCTGTTGTCTTCTAGCTGTATCGGTTTTATATAAGAGAGCTTTTCATTCCCTCAGATTACAAATCCTGTTGCCAAACTAGTTGAGTCATCCCTTACCTCCAAACAAACGTTGAATGGAGACCTTGTGAAAAAACTGTTTCATCAGAAGTCCATTTATGTCAGACCTGACAAAACCATTTTAAATAAGGGCAAAGAATCCGTAAGTAGAGATGAACATTTCAAAAAAGGTATTTTGATAGTGACAATGACAGTACTTACAGTTAATAGTTAACATTGGCTCTGACTTGTTATAAAAATGTTACTTTGTTTTGCTGTCAATATAGTGTTGATGAAGTTTGTTCTTTTTTTCATCTGCCTCTACAGCCATGTTCTGATGGAGACATTAGCCATGAAAACAGCTCTGATTTCACAGTGATATTGAACAATGACCAATGTGGTAAATATTTTTTTAAACCTACATACATCGACAACACAAAGAAATTTAAAATAATGCTGGCTCTGTGTTTGTCTCAATACAGCTGTCTCAACCTTCTCTAGTATTGAACCCCAGCCCCTCTCCAGTAATACTCCTTTCGTCTCCGGTGATGATGGCGTTATCTAGTGTGTTGCCACCCAAGATAGTTGCAGAGATGCTATCTCAGCTGACACCTTCTTTACTAAGAAGGTGTCCCGGTTGTGTCCCATGGTCCCATCCAACCCACTGCATTTGGCAGTGGCTTATCTAGGGCCCTATGAAATCCATTTTATTTTTTCTCAAATTCAGTTTTAATTTTTTTAGTTTTTAATTTTTGAGAATTCCGTTTTAAGCACTTTATGCAAATTTAACCCAAAGACAGTATATAAAGTAATAAAATATAGACAATTTATGTAATTATAACTGTAAACTATAATGTTTTCATACTTTTAAACATATTGTGGCCGACAAAACATTCGGTTTTTTTTTTGACAAACAAAAGAAATTCAAAGTTCTTTTTATGTAATAAATAACTAAGAAAAAAAATAACTCAAATAGGTAAAATCCATTTAAAGTGCAAAAAAAGAAAGAAATTGCAACAGCAGTAAACTAATCCTTTTAGCTTGTATCTGACATTTATCATGACAAACTATGTGTCTGATAACAGCAAAAGCTATATTTACTATAGTTTAAGTAGATACTATGAAACCCAAAGCTCTGAACACTGGTTGTGTGTATGAGTGTGTTTTTTTTTCTTTAGGTGTTCCAGCTATTACAGACATCACCGTTTGTTTTTAGCTCAGTAAGTGACTCTTGCCTTTTTACATTTGTGCTTTTCACTCATTTAGTGATCCTTGTTCAAAGACCACGGGGCTGACCCAGGACACGCTGGAGAGATTATGGGCCCAATCTTTCGACAGATCTCCTAAAGCTGCTATTAAGGGATAGCGGGTAGCGGGAGTGGCGTTACCCCGCAAAGAACGCAATCTTCCACCTTGCAAAACCCGCTATCCCACCTGCGCTACCTACTACATTATCCATAGGAGTGGTTAGGGCGTTCCACCTGTTAGACCAATCAGTGCGTCAGTAGCCATTGCCTTTAAGAGCAGGTTGCGCTACCCGCAAACCGCTATGGAGCATCTTTTCATCCAGATCGAAGCAGCTCTCATATATATTCAGACTTTTATTCCATATATTCAAGATCCATTCTATATATTCAGACTTTTATTCCATATATTCAGACTTTTATTCCATATATTCAAACTTCATTCTGTAACACCGGTTACTTTGATCTGACCAACCAGCGTTAATGTGGACAAAATGCAAAGAGTCAAGTTACCAAAAGTTACAATTTATTATGAACTAATTTAAAAGGACATTTAAAATACAGGTGTGCTAATTGCCAAGCGGGGAGAGCTCACTGGAGGAGATAGGGTCTGTATAAAAAGTCTTATGCAGTCGGTGGGT
Organism: Hirundichthys speculiger; assembly: GCA_018398805.1. Classification (NCBI taxonomy): domain Eukaryota; kingdom Metazoa; phylum Chordata; class Actinopteri; order Beloniformes; family Exocoetidae; genus Hirundichthys; species Hirundichthys speculiger. The sequence goes on along the minus strand of JAGFBZ010000446.1, from coordinate 992,323 downwards.
CAAGTCCTCAAGCAGGCCAGCAATGCTTGAGCTTGTACTGATTCGAATCAGTTCTGCTGTGGCTCACAGTTCAGACCATATTCCTCTCGGGGCAAAGCCTGCAGGTCTTTCTCCCTGCACACCTGGACACAGAGTTCACCAACCACAGAGAGCCAGAGCATGGTGTGTCTGCTGCTTAAATAGAGCAGTGCTCCCATGAGCTGATTGAAAGCACCTGGACACCACACCCACACACACACACACACACACACACACACACAGCAAACTACACAAATAAATCATGTGCTTGACACAGCTGTACCAGGTTACATCCCTCCCTGTTTGAACAGTCGTTGTCCCAATGACCACTCCGCATGCAGCACTAGACATCTCTGTAACGTTGAGGTGGTGCTCCTCTGGTCGCCCTGGTGGATCGCCTTGGATCTGCTGCCTCTGGATAGGTTCTCGTGTTGTTTGTGGGCCGCCAGCTCCCTCTAGTGTCCGAACCTGTAGGGACCCAAAACCCAACCCATGGGGGGCCTGTGTGGGAGTGGGGGCCTCCCTGCTGAAGCTTGGGCACAGGGTCACTATTCCCTTGCTGGCTTGGTACGACACTCTGTTCTGGTACCAGAATTAACTGGTTTGCGTGCACCACTTTCTCATGGTTTCCTCCATCATGTCTAATCACATAGACAGGCAAGTTGGGGTCAGGCTGTTTTACTACTAGATAAGGTTTTTCTTCCCACTTATTAGAGAGTTTTCCACGTCCTTTTGCCCTCATATCCTGCAAAAGTACCTTTTGGCCAGGTTGTAATGAAGGTGGGGCAGACCTCCGGTCAAAGTAGACCTTCTGTCGAGCCATTTCGGAGTCCTTGAATTGGTTTGCTTTTTCCATTGCAAACTGGAGACGCTTTTGATGACAGGTAACCCAGTTCTCTACAGATGTGCAGCCACCACTTTCGGAGAGGCCCAAGAGACGATCCTGGGGGAGAGATCCATGTCTCCCAAACATCAAATAATGTGGAGTATATCCTGTTGTGCTGTGAATGGAGTTATTGTACACTTGCATCATTTCAGGTAGATGGTCGTGCCAGTTTCTCCTCTCATCGCCCAGGGTGCCCAGCAAGCCAAGGAGCGTCCGATTAAGTCTCTCACAGGCACCATTCCCTGCAGGATGATAAGGTGTTGTGTGGCTCTTTGACATGCCATACAGATTACACAGTTCTCTCATCAGGTTAGACTAAAAATTGGGCCCCTGGTCCGACAACAACCGTTTAGGCACTCCAAACTGTTGAATAACCTTATACGATAGTACCTTAGCTGTAGTGGTAGCCGTTTGATCTTTCGTAGGGCGTCTCAGGCAAACTTTGTAAAGTGGTCCACCATCACGAGCACGTTATGATAGGCATCCTCAGCATGTCCTATAGACAGAAAATCCAAAGAAAGCAATTCCATAGGAACATTTGACTGTATTGGGATTAGGGGCGCTCTGGTTTGATTAGGTGCTTTGCGCAGGACACATGGTTGACATTCAGCACACCAGTTAGTGACATCTTTAAGCATATTTGGCCGGAAGAATCTATGCCGCAGTAATGCTTGCGTTTTCTCAGGGCCCCAATGGCCTGCTTGTGTATGGTACATTTGCCAAACATAACACTCACCCTCTGGAAGACAGATTTGGAAAATTGGGTCCAATACTTTTGGGTCGTGCAGTCTTCGGTGTAATACACCATTGATCAAGGTAAGGCGATCCCAATGACTTAGGACCTGCAACGTCATTTTACTTTAATTTTTCCTCTCCGATCCATTTGGACGGTAGCCCCTTCAACATGAGACATTGAGCCTGTTCAAATACCTCACCATAGGCCTGTTCTCTCAAACATAGTTCATCTTTAATAGTTTCAAATGCGAGCGAATCATTCAGCAAAACTTTGGTTCGAAATTCACCCCTGGTTGCTGGATCTCTAAGGCCTTCAATCAAGTGGTCTCGAAGTAGAACATCCTCATCCTAAATTCCTCTTGAGTCTTTGTTTTTAAGCCTGTTAAAGTCCTCTTGCAATCGGAGAGCAAAAGTACTAATGTCCTCATGTGGCTGTTGTTTAGCATTGAAAAATTGTGAACGCAAAACTGAGGCAGTGACTTTGTCCCCATACAGCTTGTTAAGTTCTGTAAAAATCTTTGCCGTTGTGTCCCGTCTGTTTTGTGGCAAAATTAAAATCTCTCTTTTGGCCTTGCCCTCTAAGCAGCAAAGTGTAAGTTCCACTCTGAAGTCCACTGGTACTCCTTGCCTGGGGCGCCGAAAAGGGGAGGTAAAGGATACGGATTATAGGGGCCCATGATTGAGGGGGGCCCAGAGAGGCCCCTAATAATGATCAAAAATAGCATCAACAAATTTCGCCGCTGTGTTGGGGGGCCCGGTAAAGATTCTTTTCATGGGGCCCAAAATCCCTAGCGGCGCCCCTGCTCCTTGCAATGCAAAGGTGGTTTCTAAACTACTTTTCCACTCTGCGAGACTGATCTCGGAGTCTTTGCCTTTAAACTTTGAGGTCACCATGTTAAACATAGGGATCATGCCAAGTGGTCTAATTGCTGGAACTTGATCGGGGTCACGTCTACTGGCACCGGGTTGAGTTTGACTCTGGTCTGTCATTTTGCCCACCACTGGTTTTTATTTGGTCAGATCCTGCCAACAACGCCAAGATGTAACACCGGTTACTTTGATCTGACCAACCAGCGTTAATGTGGACAAAATGCAAAGAGTCAAGTTACCAAAAGTTACAATTTATTATGAACTAATTTAAAAGGACATTTAAAATACAGGTGTGCTAATTGCCAAGCGGGGAGAGCTCACTGGAGGAGATAGGGTCTGTATAAAAGTCTTATGCAGTCGGTGGGTCAAGTCCTCAAGCAGGCCAGCAATGCTTGAGCTTGTACTGATTCGAATCAGTTCTGCTGTGGCTCACAGTTCAGACCATATTCCTCTCGGGGCAAAGCCTGCAGGTCTTTCTCCCTGCACACCTGGACACAGAGTTCACCAACCACAGAGAGCCAGAGCATGGTGTGTCTGCTGCTTAAATAGAGCAGTGCTCCCATGAGCTGATTGAAAGCACCTGGACACCACACCCACACACACACACACAGCAAACTACACAAATAAATCAGGTGCTTGACACAGCTGTACCAGGTGACAATTCCATATATTCAGACTTTCATTCCATATATTCAGACTTTCATTCCATATATTTAAACTTTTTTTCCATATATTCAGACTTTCATTCCATATATTCCAGTCTCAATCCATATATTCAGACTTTTATATTATACATATCTTAATTTCCTGAACGGCTTGCTGTAAGATATATATATATATATATATATATATATATATATATATATATATATATATATATATATATATATATATATATAAAAATTAGTTTCTATATATCATCATACTTTTAGGTGATGTGTGTAAATGTAATCTTCCTTTTTGTCAAATTTATGCAGAACTACAGATGAGGGTTCACAGACCTTCAAGCGCTGCTATAAAGTGTCTTGTGATGTATAATGGATTGAGCTTCTTTTTCTCCCTGGAGATTCTAATTAGAAATTTTTAATATTTAACCGATCAGTGATCATCAGTCAAGTCAATTCTGTAGTTCCTGGTAATGTTCACTGGCAGGGCACTGACAAAAGTCAAAATGTTGTATCATTAGGAGGTAGTAGATTTCTTTAGATCTAGTTTTTTTCTGATGTAAAAAAAATAGACATTATGTGCAGTTTTTGTCATATCAGCCAGTTTAAAAGTTTGATGTGTCAGTATGTACTTTAATCCTTTCAGATTCGTAATGTAACCTGACAGGTTGGAGCAGATTTTCTTTGTGACGAATTTCAAAAATCATGTTGTCTGTAGTTGAGTAACTCCTCTGCCTTTTTCAGTGGCAATGTTGGCATTTTCTCTTGATAAAAAGGGGAGGCATACGAAGATCAAACACTTTTGAGAACACAAGAAATAACAGTTTTTAATTGAAGTTCTTCTCCAAATCCTTGCAGTGTTTCTCCTTGTAATTCACCGTATCTCTGTGATAATTGAGCCGTGCTGACTGTTCGCTGCACGTAGATTCTATAGGATTAGACGGCTTTTCTGTCACACTAGCAGTTGTTTTGATTTCACACTTGAAAATTGCACCAGCTGCTTCCGACCAGGACAATCATCACAGAATAAAATGTCAAATTTCTGAAACATGAAAATGCACCTGGATTATGGAAGGCCATTCCTGTTTATATGCACTGACTAAGTGGAACAAAAGTTTGGTTCATCACGTTTCTGTTTCTTGACTGGAAAACCTTTGTCGCTTTTCTTTCCATACAAATCATTTGCTTCTTATTGGGCTGAAGGTGATGAAGCTGCTTTTTATTTTCAGTTCTAGTCTTCGTGGTGGTGATATCAGTGCTTTTATATATATTTTGCATAATGTGGTACTGAAATTTGTCTGTTGTCTTAACATTGACTACAGTGTTTTATAGTTTAGCATGAGCAGTGTGTCCTATGAATTCTTTTAAAGATGAAATTGTGATGTAAAAATATGAAGCAAATTATTTATTTATTTATTTGTGAAATTGACCAACAGTTGGTTTTCTTTTGTCTTACTCAAGCCCTTCTCAGAGCTGGGCAGGCATTCACAGGAGCTACTTGACTGACAGATTACTTACCCTCCTTTCCAGGTAGCAGAAGACTTCTTGGCATAATTTTTCTAAACTAAATCAAATATGCTCAGAATCACACGCATGGGTGTACAGCAAGTTTGAGGACGAGCATCGCACACATGTGAAAACTGCTGCTTGACTGACGGCAAAGCTGTTTTCTCTAGAATTTAAAACCTTTTCAAAATTGGAAAGCTGATAGGAGTAAAGTGTTGAGCTGTGATTGCTTTTAAATTGTGAAATATCACATTGCAGGACAGCAGGAGCAGCATAAGTTTCAAAATATTTTTCTGATTTTTTAAATTTGTGCCATCTGAAACAATAGAAGCTGTTACCATCAGGCTTTTTTTCTGCTCCAAGTTTGATTAATATATTATTCTCTTGAATGTTGGGCAGCATTTAATGTTGGTGAAGTTGTTTATTATAATAATTTTATAATTTTATTTATGTCTTTCCAGAGGATTATAAATATTTTGAGTTCCGCTGGAAGTCTGATTTACTTTGTTACTGAGTTATATTTCAAAGATGTCACTTCATGAACTCATTGTCTTCACATCTGCCAGTCCGCAGTTTTATTTCCATCATCAGCTTTTCTTTGCTTTGTTTGTAGGAGGAGACATTTTGCCAGAAATGACATAGTTTTATATATTACAGTGGCTACAACAGGATGCTTTCCTCACTGCTAAGATACACTCTGAATTAAGCCAAATAGCTTCTTTTTAGGTCTTAAGAAGCAAAACCAGATATATGATGAAGCAGGAGGAAATTGTTGAAATAAGGAATGAATAATGTAAATTAGATCTCACAAATGCATTTTCTTTCTATTATTTATTGTATGAGAAAAACTGATTCATAAAAGAAATGTAATTGATCTAAGATGCAAAACTAAGGGATTGAGCAGTGTGTATCTAGGTCTATGAAGGTTTTAGCCTTAAAAGCTTACAGATGCGAATGTTATGGAATAAGTTTAAGTTCTTAAGCTTGCAGCTCCCTTTTACTTCAGAGAATGTTGCCAGCTGATGATTGCCCACAGCAAGAACGGTGCTTAAGTTGCAAAAGAAAAGAAAAAGTAAAACTGATAAAGTCTCATGTGTATATTTTTTTCTGTGTATGTGTAATATAAATATAGTTTTAATATTGTCAAAATGAAACTTTTAAGTGTTGGTTATTCAGTGAATGACTTAACAGGCTGGCTGACGTGTTTATATGCTACTCTTCATGAATGCTTCAATATTTCCATAAGCCTTGTACCTACAACTAATGTATGTATAGATCAATGTAATCATTTTGTACTCCTGTATTTTCCCTGTAAATGGCTGTTGAAGATGAGACTTCTCATGTCACAACACACTAATGAATAAAGCTAATGGTTCAATATGCACAGACTGTTTTTAAATAGTCCAGATGAACAAAAGCATCTAATATATATCAAAATGGATACTTTGTGGGTTTTTATGTGTTTTTTCCTTTTCTTTTAAAGTTTCTTTAACAACATGTTGAGTTGCTTGGTGACACGAAAGTCTGGAAGTCGTCAACATGCCAGTCTCCCACAGAGCCCTTTGGTAAATACGTTCTGCAACCTCTAGTCAACTTTCTTCTTAATTCTTCCTTCTATACCTGCAGGTATTTTACAAAAAGGTGTTTGAACATTGTCTTTGATCACTGCAAATTTCTTGCTTGTTCAACACATTTGAATAAACTGGATGAGCCCCAGTGAAGTTGAGCTTTGAGTTCTATACATGATTTACTCAATGACAAAAAAAAAATTAAGCTCATGCTATTCTTTGTCTAAGGTTAGAAAGCTTTTGTATCATCTCAGTTTGTATAATGATTTATCATTAAGGGAGAGATTCTGAGATTCAGCTACAGCTTTCACCAGCATGTTTGAAACACTGCAGTGGGGTAATCTTTTGTTTGAAATGTCTTATGAAATACATTCTGAGACATAACTCTGGGATAAAGAAAAAGCCTGTTCTTTGCACTTTGACATGGAATGTGTAGCAAAAGGAATGAAATTAAGCAGAAGTGATTCATAATGTCCATCTATCCACCTCCCTCTCTCCAGCCTCTCCAAAGCCTCTTCTGTAGACAAAGCATCCTCAAGGCAGCCAAAAGATAAAATCCCTCCAGATAGTCTATCTTCTTCTCTTGGTGGTACATGTCCAAAACGCTTCCCTTGGGAGGTATCTGAAAGGAACCCTGACCAGATGCCCAAACCCCCTTGACTGATTCCTTTCTACGCTGGGGAACAGCAACTCTACTCAGAGAGCAGCAAGTATGACTGAGCTCCTCAGCCTAGCTCCAGAGGTCAGTTTTGATTTTGTTGATAATTTTCAATTTTCATCATAGATTTTTATTAACAGCTTCCAATAAAAAATCAGCCCTTCTTGATGGGTAAGAAGGGCCCATATTTCACCTACCTCCAGTAATATGTAACAACTAGTTCCAATGCCCCCGTGACCCTTCAAGGAAGAAACGGGTATAGATAATGGATGGATGGATGGATAGTTCCAATGCACATTTCACTGCAATATGAAAAAATGTGGCAGCGCGGTGGCTTAGTGGTCAGCACTGTTTCCTCACAGCTAGAAGATTCCTGGTTCGAACCTCGGCAGAGGCCTTTCTGTGTGGAGTTTGAATGTTCTCCCTGTGCTTGTGTGGGTTTTCTCCGGGTACACCGGCTTCCTCCCACAGTCCAAAGACATGCATGTTAGGTTAATTGGTGGTTCTAAATTGCCCGTAGGAGTGATTATGAGTGTGTGTGTGTGTAGTTGTTTGTCTATATTTGGACTGGTGACCTGTCCAGGGTGTACCCCTGCCTTTCACCTGAAGTGAGCTGGGATTGGCTCCAGCACACCCCCCTGACCCTGCAAAGGGTTGAGCGGGTATAGATTTTGGATGGATGAAAAAATGTAATATGAAAAAAAAGTCAACTCTCTGGAAAAGAGAAAAGAAGACCAAATTTACAATGCATTTTACTTTGCTTATGAGAAAAACAAAATACTTGATAAATTATTTGGAGCACGCAAGCATGTTAAAACTGATGTTATATCATGGGCTACTGGTGTGATTTTCCTGAACTACCAACAGGAAGACAGCACTGTTGTACTGCAGAAATTACTTAGAAAGAGTTGACTGAGGTATTGAAATTGTATTATCAACCGTTGGTCCGAAGCCGTCGCGGAGAGATTTCGTTTTCAAAAACATGATCAAAAGGAAGGAGAGTCAGTAACTGATTACTTAGTGGCAATAAGACAATTGTCGAAGTATTGTGAATATGGAAGTCACTTGGATGAAGCTTTGAGAGATCGTCTTGTGAATGGACTGGTCGCTGAATCAATTGCTCGAGCATGTGAGATAGCATTGGCAATGGAGACGGCCTCGAAGAATTCTCATGAAATATTGGGGAAAGCACAGAATGCAGCTGTTAATCAAGTCTCCAAATTGTATTCTGAGAGCAAAGGACAACGCCAGTTTAGACATGGAAAGAAATGTCAGAAAATGGACAGCGAACAGAGATGCTACCGTTGTGGGGGAGGGGGACACTCACCCCAGGAATGCGATTCAAAAATGAGAAATGTCATGCGTGTTCCAAGACCGGGCATTTTTCCAGGGTGTGTCGGAACAGGAGACAGACCGTCAAAGCTCAATACGTGGAAACTGAAGATCACAATGTAGACAGTGAGGATGACCCGTTAGGAGTTTTTACAGTTTACATGGCATCCAGTGGTGATGGAGGCATTAATGTGAATGTGAAAGTGAGTGATGAGGACATTATCATGCAGTTAGATACTGGTGCGGCAGTGTCCATTGCATCTGAAGTGTTACACCAAAGGAAATTCCCACATTTCCCTACTGAAAAGTCCAACATTAGATTAAAAGCATACTCAGGAGAAACAATTCCCCTTCTTGGCTATGTACAGGCACCAGTGCAGTATGGTGACCAGAAATCTACGCTGCCGCTCATCATAGTGTAAGGCAATTGGCCTGCTCTGTTTGGCCGAAATTGGATTGAGAAGCTGAAGCTAGACTGGAAGAGTATCTTTTTTACAGTCGAAAAAGGACCTAATCACGGCGACCCTGAATTACAAGCAGTGCTGCAGCGTCACTCAATGATATTTTCAGGGAATGCCAGTGCCATAGAGGATTTCAGAGCAACCATTAGAATGCAACCAGATGCACAGCCAGTCATTTGAAAAGCCCATCCTGTGCCATATCCATTGAAAGAGGCTGTGGAAAAAGAACTGGACAGGTTAGATAAAGATGGAATAATGTCCAAAGTGGATCAAAGCAAATGGGGGGCCCCAGTCTTACCCCCTGCCAAACATTGAGGACTTATTTGCGACTCTAGCTGGAGGGAAATGGTTCTCAAAGGTAGATCTTTCTCATGCCTATCAGCAATTGAAATTGGACAATGACTGAAGAGTATTTAACCATTAATACCCACAGAGGACTATACCGCTACCATCGCCTTAGTTATGGGGTTGCCAATGCACCATCCATTTTTCAGTCAGTGATGGACCAGATTCTGCAGGGGCAAGAAGGTGTGACATGTTTTCTTGATGATATTTTGATCACAGCCAACACCAAAGCCCTGCACTTAAAAAGGCTGGAGGCAGTGTTAAGCTGTGTTGCACGTTATGGCTTGAGAGCAAACTTGGCCAAGTGCAGATTTTTACAGTCCAGTGTAGAGTATTTGGGGCATCGGATGGACCAGGAAGGCCTGCACCCCACGCAGCACAAAGTGGGGGCAGTTGTAAAGGCCCCAACACCCACACATGTCTCTGAATTGCATTATTATTTGGGATTGTTGAATTATTATGGACGCTTTCTGAAAAACTTGTCTAGTGTGTTACAGCCATTACACGCTCTGCTAAAACGGGAGGAAAGTGGAGCTGGACACCTGCATGTGAGGAAGCCTTCAAGAAAGGTAAAGAGATGTTACTGAGCAGCACGGTTCTGGTACACTTTGACACAGAGAAGCCATTGAGATTGGCATGTGACGCATCCCCGTACGGGGTAGGGGCCGTCATTTCACATGTGATGGACAATGGTGACGAGAGACCAATTGCGTTCGCCTCACGCACTCTTACTGAGGCAGAGAGAAAGTATGCACAAATAGAAAAAGAGGTGTTATCAATTATTTATGGAGTGAGGAAGTTTCATAAGTATCTATATGGACGCAAATTTACTCTTATCATGGATCACAAGCCCTTGCTGGCTATTATAGAGCCAAAGTCAGCTGTGCCTACATTGGCAGCTTTGCGTATGCAGCACTGCATTCTCATGGCTTACAGTTATGAGCTAGAGTACAAGAAGTCGTCAGACAACTTAAATGCTGATGCTATGTCCAGACTTCCTGTGACTGAATTGGACAACACAGCAAAGAAATCCAACATTTTCTACTTCTCACATGTGGAAGATTTGCCCATCTCAGCTCATGACATACAAGTAGGCACCAGCAGAGATCCGTTATTAAGCAAGGATTGGAGTTATACCATGAATGGCTGGCCTACATGAATGAGGAGAGCCTAAAACTGTACTTGGTCAGGAAGCATGAACTGTCAGCAGAGCAAGGGTGTGTTTTGTGGGGTCACAAAGTCATTGTTCCTCAAAGGCACCGACAGCAGATTCTCAAAGACCATGAACACCTTGGCATCTGCAAAATGAAGGCCCTAGCCTGGAGCTATTTATGGCGGCCAGGTTTGGATGGTAAGATTGAGGACATGGTACGGAACTGTACTGTGAGTCAAGCTGTGCAGAAAGGACCTACAGTGGCAACACTACATCCCTGGTGGTGGCCTGGCAGAGTCTGGCAGAGGATTCATCTTGACTTCGCGGAGAAGGATAGACAGTACTACCTAGTGATAGTGGACAGTCACTCTAAGTGGCTGGAGTTTTTCCACATGACCTACACAACATTGAGCCAAACCATTGGGGTGTTGCGCAACCTATTTGTGGCATATGGCCTTCCGGAAGAGGTTGTGTCGGATAATGGACCACAGTTTGTCTCCGCAGAATTCAAGCAGTTTCTTGAAAAAAATGGAATAAAACAGACCAGTCCAGTAAGTAATCATCCAGCATCGAATGGTGCGGCTGAGAGGTCGGTGCAAATATTGAAGTGTGCTCTTGAGAAGCAGGTCCTAGACGCAAGTGGACAGCCCAGCATCTCGCTACAGCACAGGCTGTCAAACTTTCTGCTCATGTATAGGGCTACGCCACACTCAGTCACAGGTCGCTCTCCAGCTGAGCTGTTTTTAAAAAGAGAGATTCGCAACCGTTTCAGTCTGTTGAGACCAGACATATTGTGCACTGTAGAGCACCAGCAGGCAAAACAGAAACTGTACCATGACAAAGAGAGACTAAAATTGAGAGAGTTTCAGGAAAATGAACAAGTCTGGGTGAAAATTTTCAGGGGAAGAGAAAAGAAATGAACCGCTGTAACTGTCAGAAAGAGATTAGGTCCTGTAACATACCGTGTCTGGGAAGGAAACAGGCAACAGTCCGTTCATGTCAACCACATGCTGTGGAGAAGAGGAGAACTCAAAGTACTGGAGCCATGCACACTTGTTGAGGAGCATGATCTTACACCAGTGGTTCCGCCAGCGCCTGACTCAGTATCGCCCAGTGGAGAGAAACTGCCTGACTCTGACACCCCAGAGAAGGGCTGCCTGGGCCAGGCATTGTCCAGCAGTGCCACTTCTTCCCTGCCCAGCAGTAACCGCAGCACTGCTGTACCTCCAGAGGTGCAGCCAAGGAGAAATCCTGAAAGACTCAGAATTGCTCTCAGGAGACTGGACTTGTAATGAGTTGAATTGAGTTGTGTTTAAAAAAAAAAAAGGTTTCAAGTGATAGTGCTGGTGTGAATAAGACTTAGTAAGTTCATGTTTTATTTTTAGTAACACAGGTTGTTGAGTTGTTTAAAAAAAATGTTCAAAGATATGATGCCTGTGTGGATAAGACGTAGTAGGTTCATGGTTGATTTTTAGTAACACAGGTCTTAAACTAAAAGGGGACGATAGACTGGGTCTTATACTGTGAAGTAGGAGTAAACGTGATTAGTTCCCTTAGTCTCATGACTGAGATGAACGGGTAAGCTAGGGAGAGAGAGCTCCGGTGCGGAAGACTGTTATAGCTGATGTATTCTTGCTGCCTTCAGTAAACGTTCTGTTATTAAACCACCGTCTAAAGTGCATGACTATAAACTCACAGATATCACATTCACATGTTTAAATTATGATGAAAACTGAGTCAATAGACTATGAATAAAACTGAAACAAAAAAAAAACAGATCTCAAAATGATCACTAACGCCCCGATCATACACCTCCCGCTAGCCGGTCACCACTAACCGCTACCTGCAAATTGCAGGTTTAGGAACCTCCGCTAACCACTAATGCAATCTTCCGATTCTCTAAAGCTGCTACCAACTATGCCGACTCCCTTATTCACATTGTAGGTTTGGCAATGAAAATGTCTTTTGTGCTTTCCGCAAACACGGTATCTTGTGATCGCGGGTATAGGGTAGCCGATAGTGGGTGGTCATTTTATAATCGAGGACTAGACTTTCTGTTGTCATTACACATCTGTGCTACTAGATGGGGCCGCACTGAAGTAACGAGTAAGAGAGTAGCACCACAGTGAACGCATAGAGCAGGATATGATGTAACATGGAGGAATGATGCAAAAATTTTGTTGCAGTCCAAAATTTTTTTTTTTTCAGACAGAATTGTTAATATTGCTACCTGAGTTGCTACCTGAACTGTAAAGTACACTTTGCTTTTCTGCATGTTTACCTGCCAATTTTCTTCTGGTTCCGCAGCAGCCAGTAACAGACTTTTCAAAACAAAAGCATGCGAGCAACATGCATTAACGCGCAATAAAATAAATGTTGGCTTTAATAAATTAATGACTTAATGCAATAATAACGCATTAACTTGCCCAACCCTAGTATATATCAGTGCAGAGGAGCTCTACAGCAGAGTCCCGAGCGAGCTGAGCGTGAGAGCTGCTCCGATCTGGATGAAAAGACACTCCATAGCGATTTGCGGACAGCGGGTTGCGGGTACCGGGTAGCGCAACCTGTTCTTGAAGGCAATGGCAACTGACGCACTGATTGGTTTAACATGTGGAAAGCCCTAACCACTCCCATGCATAATACAGCGGGTAGCGCAGGTAGGATAGCGGGTTTAGGGAGGTGGAAGATTGCGTTCTTTGCAGGGGAATGCCCCTCCTGCTACCCGCTATCCCTTAAAGGTGGGGTAGGTGTTCTTTGAAAAAACGGTTCCAGCAATCCAACTCAAGTGAGATTTTGAAAATATACACTCCCTCCCTCCTCCCAAAGGCTCCTCCTCTTCAGCTCACCCCTCGAAACCACGCCTTCACACAATTCATGACCACATGAACCGCAGGGAGGGAGGGAGGGAGTGGTGGGTGGGAGTGCATTGATATTTGATGGACGTATTAGGCAGCCAATGAAAGTAATGATCACTATTTTGATTGGTCAGAGTTTTTCTTTGATTATCCCCTCTAGACTGGACCAAAACATTTCGTTTTTTTTTTTTGCAAACATTTTATTTCAGTGGGTGCAATGGGAATGTGAAAAGGTTTTCAGGCAATATTGTAAAAAGTGCTGCAAAAAAAGAACACCTACCCCACCTTTAATAGCGGTTTTAGGAGATTTAGTCGGAAGATCGGGCCCTAAGTGTGAGCTCAGCTGTCATTTAGAGCACTTTCAGTCACTTGTATAAATGTAAATGAAAAGCTTTGCCTTTTAGCTCAGCTCTTTTTTCATCAAGAGCAACAGGTATCCCAAATCGCCTTTCACTCTCCCGCTCAGTTCTATTCCAACTAAAAGAACTGAACACCAAGTTATTTAAACTTCTGTACTTGATGCAGAAAACTTGAAAATCAAATTGACTGAAGATATAGTAAGATGACAAAACTGAAAGCACTCCCTGGCTTTACATAGAAATTCTGTCCAAAAAACGGATATGACCAGGAAAAATTCAACACACACTAGAAATGAGTTGGACTTACTGCTATGTAAACCATGCCCTCCCTTGGTTATGCAAGGTTCAAATGACCTCCGTCAATGAGCAGAATCTGACAGGGATGCACCATGATATTCGCACAATATCTATATCTGCTGATGAAGACTAAAAAATGAAACATCTGCATTGGCATAAAACACTGATGGTCTTATGTGATTTTTTTATTTCTTTGCCGAGCACACCGTGAGCACGCTAGCATGGCAAGGTTAAAAAGGAGAGAGACGCATTATGTTGATGAGTGTTGAAGAGGGACAAGCCAAAGATGTCTACTGTGTGTTGGAAAGTGATGACAAAGTTGCTGTTTACAATGCATATTCAGCGTTGGTCATGCAACATTACAACATTACAACATTGGGAACATTACAACAATCTTCTAAGTACGTGAGCCTTCAGAACTACACTGTATCAAGTCAGATACACAAAGCGAGGACAGTATGATTAGTATGATTTAAATGGAAACATTAAGGCCCCCAATGCTTGAGTGATTTTAAATTCAATATAATCTACTCGGCACATCTCTGTTTCTCTACAGAGTCTGCCTTCATGCATGCAGGCCCAAAGGCCTGAATCACACTAGCCATGTCCTCAATCAGAGCCTTAAAACACCCTGCTGAGATCTCAACCAGCACGTCCAGGACTCTGAGTTCCCAAAGGAATAGAGAAAGAGCAAAGGAGCAGACACTTCTGAGATAAGAAATGACACACACTTTAGAAGGGATGATTTGATCTGGTGAGCTGTTGCTGTTCCTCCAGACAAAAAGATACTTTTACAATAGGCTGGGTCAGGTGTTTACTTTTGTTTATTTTGTTGATTCTTTTTTTTTCTTCTTATTTTTTTTTAATTATTGGGTGGTATTTGTGAAAGTTTCAGAACTACTCAGTAGCCAGCTGCTAGTTCTGCTTCTTCAACAATGCAACATTGCAACTTTGCAATTGAAGTACCCCAACCTGAGGAAATTTGGCATCTGGAAGACTGAAGTAAGAAGATGTGGGAGAAATAGAATTTGCTTTGGTAATGGCTCTGTTGTGTTCCAAAATGCTCTTGTCCTCTCTGGCGACGAGAGAAAGCTTGTGTTGCATTGGGAGACAGATGGCTGAAAGCATTTTGCTTTTGGTGCCAGAAGGGAGACAGAGCGAGGTAACAGGAAATGAATGAAAAAAGTGGGAGGCTAGTGAAAGAGAAAAAGAAGACTGAAGAGATTATTCTCTGAATCCAGAGCTTGTCCATGGAAATCCTTTGGTTTAAAAATATACGGCTGTGAATCTTGTGTATTTTTGAAAGAAAGAAAAATCAGACCCTTGAGTGGGATTTTGTTCCTAGTCATCAACTTCATTTCCCAATTGGTTTAATATGTAGAGTATGTAGATTATCTCTACTATGGTATTTAGAATATTAAGCACTATGTGAGTTTGTGTGTATGTAAACAGACATCTGAGAAACATAATGGGACACTTTATATAATAGAATACACAAGGTCCGTTTCAGTTTCAGTTCAGTTTATTCAGTCATCGCAAAAAGTTTGAAATCATTTGGCAACGTTGTCATGTCAAATCTGAACAAGAACAGTGACTGAACAGACTCAAGCAGAAGCAGAGTACTTAGATATATTCAGGCTCAGCCTTAATTCTTCTGAAGAAAAGCTCTTCTAATAATGTTAAGTATAAAAAAAGACAAAAAATAATCATTATTGCAGATGTCAAAAAATATGTAAAAAAAAAAACTTGAAACATTTTTATATTTATGTCGGTATTGCTGCATTATTTAATGCCATTGAAAGATATACATTGTCTTTTATTTATTATTATTTTTTTTTTCTTTATAAATCTCTTTTATTGTTTTTCAAGTTTTATAACACAAACATAACATTGATGGCCACATCACATCACATACATGTACATCTTGGACAATAGATGGTATTACTTGTATTATTTAGATTAAAAGTAAATAAATAGACATAAAAAGATGAGGAGACAACACAGAGATAAAATGATGTAATATATATATATGAATACTTTTCAAAGAAAAGAGACGATAAAAGACAAGAAGAAAGATCAAAAATTAAAAATGAACATAACAAAACAAAAAAAAAAAAAACAGAAATTCTTTCCTTCCATATGGGGTTTAATAATTTCTAAAGTTTTGTCATCAGATCATGTTTTGTGGTTAAAGTGATTTATAAACGGCTGCCAAACCTCCTAAAACCTTTTTTCTTGATTCTTCAATGAAAATGTAATTTTCTCAAGTTCTAAATGTCTCATGATATCACTCATAAGATTTGAATAAGTCGGTGCTGCCTTTTGCTTTCGAATCATTTTGACAAACGAAATGATTCGATCCTCTACATTACTTTTGGTCGTATTTGTATCAATGATTCCCAAAACTGCCACCAATGGGTCTGTGTCAATAGATCTGCCCAAAACACTGGATAAAGTTTTAAAGATAGACTCCCAATAATTTGATAGTTTGGGGCAGCTCCAGAACATGTGTCCCAGCGTTGCTGGTCCAAGCCCACATCTGTCACATGAAGGGTCTATTGAGGGAAAAATTTTATGTTTTTTTTTTTTTGACCAATGTAAACGATGTATTATTTTAAATTGCATAAGTCCGTGTCTTGCAAATATGGAAGCACTAAGAGTTCACTCTAGGGCTGTCTGCCAATGTTCTTCTGTGATCTCACTGTCTAGGTCCTCCTGCCAGGCTGTCCTCAGATGCTCTAGAGTAGCTTCATCAGTCAGATTTGACAGATTGGTCATATAATTTGGAAATCCCTCCCTTTTTAAAGGGGTCTTGCATTAGTAACAGTTCCATTGAGGATTGGGTGGGGGAGCTTGGATAAACTGGGTTATTCTGAATAAGAAAATTTCTTATCTGTAAATATTTGTGAAACTATGATCTTGAAATATTATATTTTTCCTTTATCTGTATCTTTATCTTTATTATTTTCATTTGTTTTTTTTTTTTTAGCTTTTTTTGCTTTAACATTTACTTATATCCCTCTAATTATTTTTGCTCTCCTGTATAAAACAAAACAAAACAAAACAGAACAAAACAGAACAAAACAAAAATCTCTATGTCCTCTGGTTATGTTTTTCTTTTGCTCTGTATTTTAATTGCACCAAACATAATTATTAAATTTAACAATATGAAAACTTAAGAGAAGACCTTATCAGATAAGAACAGGAGATGTGTTTGATCATGCATTCAGCCTGCACAACTCAGCTTGTTTACATAAGTCAACTACAGAGTTAATACTTGCTTTAATGGTTGATCCTCATAATACTACACAATGTGACATTTAGGGCAGTTTAAGAGAAACTTAATGATGTATAAAACTTTAATTTAGTATCCCCATAGATTCACACAGACTTGGTATTGACTTTTTTTTTATCCTACATTTCATCATTTATGATCTCATAAACTTCTTTAATTTTAATGTTATTTACTATATCGTGGCTAAGTTCTAGCTGGCATTCATAAAACCATTTATCTTTTCAACATTAGGAAATGTCTGTCACATCAATTCAGTTCAATTCAGTTTTATTTGTATAGCTTCTATTACAATAAAAGTTGTCTCTAGACACTTTACAGAGACCCAGAGCATGACCCCTGAGCAAATATCATTAACTAGAATTATAATATTAAATCCTAATCAAAGAAAAATGGCAAGTGAAAAAAACTTCTGTAGAAGGAGGGAAAAAAAGCCTTTAAGGCAAACAGTGGCAAGGAAAAACTCCACTTTAAGAGGAAGAAACCTTGAGCAGGATCAGGCTCATAAGGGGTGGGACCTTCCTTCCAAAGGCCAGCTGGGAAAGAAAGAAAGAAAAGAGGAGGGAGATAGGACAGAAAAAGGATGGAGGACAAAGAGAGGAGAGCACAATTAAACCAGCCAAGGGCTCTTCTTCCTCTGCTCATAACATGCCCTAACATGTGCAGAAAAAGGCTGTGATTAATGGAATCAAAGGCAACATTGAGGTCCACCAAAAAAAGTACAGACACTAATCCAATGTCTGAGGCCATGAGGAGGTGGTTGGTGACTCTAGCTGGTTGCAACTACGTTTTCCAGAATTTTTGATATAAATGGAAGGTTGGATATTGGTCTATAATTTGCTAAAATTTCTAAAATGTCTGAATCAAGAGATGGTTTCTTAACCTTTCTGTCGTGTTCGGGTCAAATCTGACCGATTTCCTACTTTCATCAATCATAAATATTGTGTTTTACATTTGATTGTCTCAGGGCCTTATGATATCCTCCACACTAGCCATTTGAACATGAATAACTGCTGATCACCACTTTCTCTGAATTTTGAATAGTTTATTCAACTTTGTAACACCTGTGGTGTTCCCGGTCAAAAATGACCGCCATAGGAAATTAAAGGATGACACTGGATTGTGTTCATCCATCAGATTGTACACAACCACAAATACACTACCACACACACACACACACCAACACACACACACATACACCACCCCACCCCACCTGAACCCCTTTCAGACTGAACAAATAGGTGTCTCCTCTTCCCACTTCATTCCGGTGCTTATGTGCCCATCCCCCCACATGAACAACACTTTCCAAACTAAATGTATAACAATAACACTTGTTCCACATTTCAAAGTCAACAATTAGGTGTTTGTTATGGGAATTATCCCTTTCCAAGGCTTATGTGCCCATCTCCCCACGTGAACCGCACTTTCCTATACAAAATGTATCATATCTTCTCAGAGACCCCCTATATATAGTTTTTTTGTGTGCATTGCCCTCATTTTACTATGAACACATTGACTAGGTGCCCGATCAGATGATTTCTTGTCAGGGAGGCTCTGGACCTTTTATTTCAACCTGATGAAGAGGGGATAGAAGTTCAACCATAAATAGAGGAGGATGTCTCAGAAATAGAAGACAACATTGATCCTGATTTTGATCCAGACCATTGTGAGACCGACCAGTCAACAGATGATGAGGAAGAGGCTCCAGAGGAAGACACACCTGTGGAAGAGGCACCGGTGATATTCCAGTCCAAGGATGGCAATTTGCTCTGGTATTCATCCACCCAGGAAAGAGGAGGCAGGCAGAGCAGAGAACCCAAAACACACACACACACATACACACACACATACAAATGATAGGCTCATGTTGATGTTGTGTGAATTTGGTCACTGTTTTGATTTTTGTTACTTTTTTTTACAAAAAAATGATCATTTTCGAATACAATTTACTATTTCTGTGTCTATTTAATGTATATTAACTGCAGTTATTAATGTAAACCAGTGGTCTGAGACATTGTTTACAGCTTAAAAAGGAGTTAAATAAAATTTGGTGAAGATCAGTGGTTTTTCTGTTTATGTAGGAGCAGTTAAAACAGGCCGGTCAAATTTGACCGGGAGCACTAAAGTAAGGGGGGAGAAACGAACACGACACAAAGGTTAAGCAAAGGTCTTACAACTGCAACTTTAAAAACCTGTGGTACATATCCTGATTTTAGAGATAGGTTAATCTGATCCAATGTTGATGTACCAACAAAATACATGACATT
The DNA here is from genome assembly GCA_018398805.1 of Hirundichthys speculiger. Lineage (NCBI taxonomy): Eukaryota > Metazoa > Chordata > Actinopteri > Beloniformes > Exocoetidae > Hirundichthys > Hirundichthys speculiger. Next base: position 973,053 of record JAGFBZ010000446.1, on the reverse strand, counting down.
TTTGAGTAGTCGAGTTGGATGGTTTAGCTTTGCTGATGGTTGAGGTCAGCTCAGAGAGGTCTATAGGAGAGAAACAGTCAAGCCAGGATCAAAAGAGGTCTTCACTACTGAGAGTAGCAGTAATGTATGGCTCAACAGAGTTGTGACTCTTTTTCAGCCTATCCACAGTGCTGAACAGAAAACGTGGATTATTTTTTGTTTTCTTTTATTAATAATCAATAACAGGATGTTCTAGCACTGCAAATAGCTCTTTTGTATACTATTAAACTATCTTTCCAGGCACGATGGGAGTCCACAGATTTACAAGAGTACCACTTCTGTTCCATTTTCACATCAAACCAAGCTATGAGGACCCTCATTTCTATTTCAACAGCATCCGAAGGTTCCTTCAGTTTTTTTTCTTTGAGAGTAAAATAAATGTATGTCATCTAAATAAACAAAAACTTAAGACATTTAACAAAACAAAACCGATCCCTGTGATTCGCCACAAATACAGAATCATTCATTGGTACGCTTCATTGATTTTTAAAATACCTTTTCAACCAAGAATAAGCTAAACCTCTCGTTCTGCGTCTCCAATTTATCCAATAATTGCTTGTGTTTTACTGTGTCAAAAACCTTTTGAAAATCAATATCAATAACAACAGAGCACTGATCATTTTCAAGTTAGTTTGTTCTTTCTTCTACAATCCCATCTTCTGTTCATCTCGCTAAATCCACATTATTTAGCCAACATTTAAAAGTCACAAATAAAAAGCTCCAACTGCTTGACAAATAATTTGACAGGATTTTTGAAAACTAGGAAGGAGTACACACTGCCCTGTATTTACCCATGCATTGTTTCCATTTTTTTTTTTAAATACTGGCATTACTTTTGTTAATTTAATACTATTAGAAAAAAAGTACCTTTCTGAACAAAGTGATTAATATTAAAATGCCCGAGGTAGTGCTTTAGATTCAATCATCTTTTTGACATTTGACATATTAACAGAATTTATTAGTTGATTTTTTTTCAAACATGATAACAATTTATATTATATTAATTCAATTTATGTCAGAAAGAAACAATTAATGGAAAAATTAACTGTATAGTTTTGCTGTATAGTTATAGTTATAGTTTTTTCTTTTTAATCCTCATTATACTCACTGAAATATCTGCAATGCTTATTAAATTTCCCACTGTAACATTACTGTAGGTAAAATAACTAGGTCCTTCAGATTTATCAATTTTCATATGATGCTGCAAGAGTAAGACCTCTGACCTCCTCTACCAGAAGCAAAAGGTGCACCTCTCTCTGGCCTACTCCAGCAAGGTAAATAGCTGAAGGCCTGCATTTCCCTGGCGACCTGTCTGCAGGAGATCCCTCTGGTTGTCCAATGACAATCACATGCCTTGTCCGATCGTGACGTGCCTACGGAGTGAGCCTCGGACGCGTGACCGGCCTCAGACAAACCGGGAAGGAAAACAGCCTGGCTGCCGTTGCTGCGCAAAGCCGCATCTCTCCGTTGACCACAAAGAAAGAAAGAGGAGGAGAGCCGCTTCTGGATACCAGCAGAGTGTAGTTCAAACCTGCCCTACACTACTGACCCTGGGTCATCAATCCAGTTCCACGGACTCCACAATGCCATCGATCACTTACAGAGCAAGCCATGTTAGAGGCTTTTGTGTCTTGGCAGAGCTTAGTTTAGTGTTGTTTGCAAATTCCATTTTCTTGTGTGTCACACATGCTTAGAACCGGACCATCGGTCTCGCCGTAACTGAATTTCGTTTCATGAAAAAGCAGCTCCACTCTCCGTTTCCCAGTTCAAAATCAGAGCAACTCGATGAAGTGGCTTCACATCGCTGCATCTGTGGGAAAACGACAGAGTTGCCGTTGCTAGTCGCTAAGGGCATTCTAGCTTTGTTGATTTTATTCTGTCTTTTCCTTTCTTTTGTTTTACAACCTTCCATTCTCCTCCATGAGTCACCACCTTATCGTGGTGGAGGGGTTTGCGTGTCCCAGTGATCCTAGGAGCTATGTTGTCGGGGGCTTTATGCCCCTGGAAGGGTCACCCATGGCAAACAGGTCTCTAGGTGAGGGACCAGACAAAGTGTGGCTCATAAAGACCTTTATGATGGAGAAGAACCGAGGCCCAAGATTTCCCTTGCCCGGACGCGGGTCACCGGGGCCCCCCTCTGGAGCCAGGCCTGGAGGTGGGGCTCGGAGACGAGCGCCTGGTGGCCGGGCCTTTGCCCATGGGGCCCGGTCGGGCTCAGCCCGAAAGGGAAACATGGGCCCCCACTCCAGTGGACTCACCACCTGCAGGAGGGGCCATAGAGGTCGGGTGCGCAGTGAGCTGGGCGGTGGCCGGATGCGGGGACCCTGGCGGTCCGATCCCCGGCTGCAGAAGCTAGCTCTAGGGACGTGGAATGTCACCTCTCTGGCGGGGAAGGAGCCTGAGCTGGTGTGTGAGGTCGAGCGGTTCCAGCTAGATATAGTTGGACTCACCTCAGCACGCGGCTTGGGCTCTGGAACCAGTATCCTTGAGAGGGGTTGGACGCTTTTCCACTCTGGAGTTGCTCCGGGTGAGAGGCGCCGAGCTGGGGTGGGCATACTTATTGCCCCCCGACTTGGCGCCTGTACATTGGGGTTTACTCCGGTGGACGAGAGGGTAGCCTCTCTCCGCCTCCGGGTGGGGGGACGGGTCCTGACTGTTGTTTGTGCTTACGCACCAAATAGCAGTTCAGAGTACCCACCCTTTTTGGAGTCCTTGGATGGAGTATTGGAGAATGTTCCATCTGGGGACTCCCTCGTTCTGCTGGGGGACTTCAATGCTCACGTGGGCAACGACAGTGAGACCTGGAGGGGTGTGGTTGGGAGGCAGGGCCCCCCCGATCTGAACCAGAGTGGTGTTTTGTTGTTGGACTTCTGTGCTCGTCATGGATTGTCCATAACGAACACCATGTTCAAGCATAAGAGTGTCCACATGTGCACTTGGCACCAGGACACTCTAGGCCGCAGTTCGATGATCGACTTCATAATCGTATCGTCGGACTTGCGGCCGCATGTCTTGGACACTCGGGCGAAGAGAGGGGCGGAGCTGTCAACTGATCACCACCTGGTGGTGGGTTGGCTCAGATGGTGGGGGAGGATGCCGGTCAGACCTGGCAGGCCCAAACGTGTTGTGAGGGTCTGCTGGGAACGTCTGGCAGAGTCTCCTGTCAGAAGGAGCTTTAACTCACACCTCCGGCGGAACTTCGATCATGTTCCGAGGGAGGCAGGGGACATTGAGTCCGAGTGGGCTATGTTCCGGGCCTCCATTGTTGAGGCGGCCGACCGGAGCTGTGGCCGTAAGGTCGTTGGTGCCTGTCGTGGCGGCAATCCCAGAACTCGTTGGTGGACACCAGCAGTGAGGGATGCCGTCAAGCTGAAGAAGGAGTCCTATAAGGCCTTTTTGGCATGTGGGACTCTGGAGGCAGCTGACAGGTATCGGCAGGCTAAGCGGGACGCGGCTTTGGCGGTTGCTGAGGCAAAACTCGGACATGGGAGGAGTTTGGAGAGGCCATGGAGAACGACTTCCGAACGGCTTCGAAGAGAGATTCTGGTCCACCATCCGGCGTCTCAGGAGGGGGAAGCAGTGCTCCGTCAACACTGTATACAGTGGGGATGGGGAGCTGTTGACCTCGACTCGGGACGTTGTGGATCGGTGGAGGGAATACTTCGAAGACCTCCTCAATCCCGCCGACACGTCTTCCAATGAGGAAGCAGAGTCTGGGGACTCAGGGGTGGACTCTCCTATCTCTGGGCTGAGGTTGCCGAGGTGGTTAAAAAGCTCCTCGGTGGCAGGGCCCCGGGTGTGGATGAGATCCGCCCGGAGTTCCTCAAGGCTCTGGATGCTGAGGGGCTGTCTTGGTTGACACGCCTCTGCAGCATCGCGTGGACGTCGGGGACAGTACCCCTGGATTGGCAGACTGGGGTGGTGGTCCCCCTCTTTAAAAAGGGGGACCGGAGGGTGTGTTCCAACTACAGGGGGATCACACTCCTCAGCCTCCCTGGGAAGGTCTATTCAGGGGTCCTGGAGAGGAGGGTCCGTCGGATAGTCGAATCTCGGATTGAGGAGGAGCAGTGTGGTTTTCGTCCCGGCCGTGGAACGGTGGACCAGCTCTACACCCTCTTCAGGGTCTTGGAGGGGGCATGGGAGTTCGCCCAACCAGTCTACATGTGTTTTGTGGATTTGGAGAAGGCGTTCGACCGTGTTCCCCGGGGATTCCTGTGGGGGGTGCTTCGGGAGTATGGGGTGCCGGACTCCCTTATACGGGCTGTCCGGTCCCTGTACGACCGGTGCCAGAGTTTGGTCCGCATTGCCGGCAGTAAGTCGGATTCGTTTCCAGTGAGGGTTGGACTCCGCCAAGGCTGCCCTTTGTCACCGATTCTGTTCATTACTTTTATGGACAGAATTTCTAGGCGCAGTCGAGGTGTCGAGGGGATCCGGTTCGGTGGCCTCAGGATTGGGTCTCTGCTATTTGCAGATGATGTGGTTCTGTTGGCTTCATCGAGCCGTGATCTACAGCTCTCGCTGGAGCGATTCGCAGCCGGTTGTGAAGCGGCTGGGATGAGAATCAGCACCTCCAAATCCGAGACCATGGTCCTCAGCCGGAAAAGGGTGGAGTGCCCTCTCCGGGTTGGGGATGAGGTCCTTCCCCAAGTGGAGGAGTTTAAGTATCTCGGGATCTTGTTCACGAGTGAGGGGGAAGGATGGAGCGGGAGATCGACAGACGGATCGGTGCGGCATCTGCAGTGATGCGGGTGCTGCACCGGTCTGTTGTGGTAAAGAAGGAGCTGAGTCGGAAGGCGAAGCTCTCTATTTACTGGTCGATCTACGTTCCTACCCTCACCTATGGCCATGAGCTTTGGGTAGTGACCGAAAGAACAAGATCGCGGATACAAGCGGCTGAAATGAGCTTCCTTCGCAGGGTGGCCGGGCTCTCCCTTAGAGATAGGGTGAGAAGCTCGGTCATCCGGGAGGGGCTCAGAGTAGAACCGCTGCTCCTCCGCATCGAGAGGAGCCAGATGAGGTGGCTCGGGCATCTGGTTAGGATGCCTCCTGGGCGCCTCCCTGGTGAGGTGTTCCGGGCACGGCCCACTGGGAGGAGACCCCGGGGAAGACCCAGGACACGCTGGAGGGACTATGTCTCTCGGCTGGCCTGGGAACGCCTTGGGGTCCCCCCAGAGGAGCTGGAGGAAGTGGCCGGGGAGAGGGGGGTCTGGGCTTCCTTACTCCGGCTGATGCCCCCGCGACCCGACCTCGGATAAGCGGAAGAAGACGGTACGGTACGGTACCTTCCATTGTCGGAAGCCATCTTGGTAAGGGACGAGATTACCACGTGACCTCATCCGCCATTTTGGTAAGGGATGAGCGCACCACGTGATCTCATTCACTATCTTGTAACACCCTATTGCGTGAGTCAGCGGCCATCTTGGTAAGGGACAAGATTACCGCATGACCTCGTCCGCCATATTGGTAAGGGACGGTAGTACCACGTGAACGCGTCTGCCATCTTGGGACCCTTCTCACACTACTAAGGGATCTTTAGTTCCCTAGCATACATGTATATACATTTTGACACCTTTTCCATTTAATGTTCATTTGCTTAAGTTAGTCTAGTTGTCTTTTAGTTGGTAGATATCAGGATCCTGATTCAAGTGTTTGTTCATTTTAATACTTGCGTTGATAAATTCTGATATATTTTAATGAGAGAAGTTGTTTGTGGTTATTTTACACAGTTTTGTAATATTTGCTGGTTGAAGAGGTCTGTGCTCGGACTCACACCGTCTCTGTTGCTCTACAACACCACAACTGGTCACAGGCTGTCACGCATACAACAACAGCCATTTTGAGACTGATTGTGCCGTTTAGTCATTGTTTCCTGATTTATCAGGTGGTGCCCCGTTTCAGTTCATTAACTTTGTTAATACCTTTCTGGTTATTAACAACTATCTCTTAAGACATTTGGTAATAACCCCCTTTATGACTAAACAAAAACGTTATATGCACAACATAAATGGTGCACAGTGAGAGACTTCAAGACACCACTTATGTTGAGCACCTTATAGGCACAATACACAAATCCAGTCGTGAAATTTCCTTGGTCCTAAATATTCCACAGTCTACTGTCACCTATATTATAAGAAAATAGAAGCATTTGGTGTTGGGCCACAGGCCATGTGTTTGAGAAAACCGCAGGGTTTTCTGAGATAAAGGAGACGAAATAAATAATAGAACTCAAATCCCCAGCATGCCTGGCGATTTCAGTTTCACACCAAGGTGTGAAACGCGATGTCACAGCCTCTCACTGGTTTGGGAACTGTCATCTCACAGCGGGGATCCTGGACATTGGCAGATCGCATTCCTGCAGCTTAAATACCACGGACCTTCCTCAGCTCTCTCTATCTCCTGCTCATCGGCTCTTCTGCTTGGACCTGCTCCACACCAGTCAGGATATTCTCTTTTTTGGCCTACTCCGGCCTGCCACAGCTTCCAGCCCGCAACCATGAGGCCCATCCAGCAACGCGCTAAGTCAACCACCGGTAAGGAAGACCGGTTTACGCGCCCATCTGGCCAGCACCAGAAGTGACCCGCGCACGTATTGGCGCAGAAAGAAGCACGGTGCCGCCACGGGAAGACGCAACGGCTCCACGCGCGCCTTATAGGAGGACCCGGTTGTGCCGAGACGCTGCAACCTGCAACACCCACGGAAGCCAAAAGAGAGCCAGGATGAACAGAGCCGCTACCGTGACCAAATCCGCGGAGTGTAACCTAACAGTGGTTCCGCTGTTACCAAAATCAATCATCCTCCCCGGTACTCCAATCACCTCCTGATTGCCCCCTCGGAGTAACAAAAGTAAGAGGCTTCTGTGTCTGGGCAGTTACTTAGCTTAGTTAATATTTTTGTGCTATTGTGACAATGTTTATGACTGAGCCCATCGGTAATCCGCCGGTGCGTATTTACCCACATGATCACCGTGTTTCCTCACCACTGGCTGATCGTGCCCCGATTTCCAAACAAACGATCAGGACGAGAGTGCGGACATCTGCTTCACACTCTCCCTTTGCACCTTTGCTTTGTTGATTTTACTCTGTCTTTGCTTTCCTCTTTCTCCTTACTAACTTAATATCTTTCGTGACGAGGTTACACGTGACCTCATCTGCCATCTTGTAGCACTCAAACAACAGTCTCAAACATTGAGAATGACAGCAACTCAGCCACAAAGTGGTAGGCCAAGTAAACTGATGGAGTGGAGTTAGCGGATGCTGAAGCGCATAGTGCGAAGAAGTTGCCAACTTTTTGCAGTCAATCACTACAGACCTCCAAACTTCATGTGGCCTTCAGATTAGCTCAACAACAGTGCGCAGAGAGCTTCATGAAATGGGTTTCCATGGCTGAGGACCTGCATCCAAGTCATACATCACCAAGTGGCAGAGTCTGGTGTGGATGAACTTGACTGGCCTGCACAGAGTCCAGACCTCAACCTGATAGAACACCTTTGGGATGAATTAGAGCAGAGACTGAGAACCAGGCCTTCTGATCCAACATTAGTGTGTGACCTCACAAATGCACTTCTGGAAGAATGGTCAAAAATCCCCATAAACACAGTCCTAAACTTTGTGGACAGCCTTCCCAGAAGAGTTGAAGCTGTTCTAGCTGCAAAGGGTGGACCCACGTCATATTGATTAGGAATGGGATGTCACTAAAGCTCATATGTGAGTCAAGGCAGGTGAGCAAATACTTTTGGCAATATCGTATATATTCTCCAATCCTTTTAATAAGTGTTGAATCTCACCAAGCGTTACCAGACTGGACAGATTCAGATCCTACTGAAGCTGGTTCCAGGTGAAGGGGCCAGAGTACAAGAACACCTTACCGAGCTCAGTACGCACTGGCACCCATTTCTAATCAAAATGCTTTAATTATGTAATGGCAAAATGATAATTGAGTATCTTATTTTACCAGTAATTGGGTGAGTTTCTAGTGAGGCAGTTATACAACAATTACACAAGACACTTGACCACGAACAAGAGTGCAAAGTGGATTTAATCCCCATTGTATACAGCAGAGATGATCATTTACTCATATACAGTATAAGCCGATGTCAGGACATGACAATAAACAAATCAGATGCAATTACTTTTACCACATTGCCTCAATAACAACTTAGCCTTGACTAACTTCTTCAGAATGCTAAGCGTCCCAAAATCATACGATTAACGTCTGACTGACGATATTTCACATTTCAGAGGCGAAGTCATGGATAAATAGAATTTACGTAACATTATCCAAACAAACACGCCACAGTGACCTAAGGGCCACTTTTCTATAACAAATTACCTTTCCAGCAACACTCTTGTCCTCTATATATTACATACATTAATAGTAGCTTAAAGCTAAAGACTGTTATATTAGCTTACACTCGAAAGATTCCTGTGATGAGGAAGTAAATGTTCTAATACAGTAAATGCATCTAATGAGCTAGGATTTTGACCTTTCCTGGATTTAAAACCCAAACCCATATAGGTCATTAATAATGATAGTTTCAGATGAAAGGTGCAAACTGCTACCAAGTGGAAAGAGGATCTATTTATAAGCTGCCGGCGGCATGTATCTCCTGATTCATTTTGCAAGTACACAGCAGGTTGTTTCAGTCTCCAGAGTCACTTAATTGTGCTCTCATTTGCTGCGTATGTAAATGATATTTCTAGGCTGTGGCTTTTTTTCTGGTGACTGGCAGAATGGAACCCAGAATAATTTCTACAATTAACAGTTTAAATTGACCTGCCACTTGCCTCATAAAACATGCCTTATTCTGTCCATCGCTGTTCCATAGATATCTATAGGTTTGTGTGGCTTTTCTTAGTTTTATTTTTAATGTGAAGTACTTAGTTTGAAAAAGTTTGATTCAACCATAAATCTGTCTTTATGCAGACTTTATCACACCCATTTTAAAATGACTGCCAATCTGACAGTCAGTCAGACTGACTGGCTCACAGCAGAGTGAGTTATTCCAAAATCACACTATTTTGGACTTCAAATCTCATCCTTTTTTCCACCAATCACAAGTGAGAAGTAAAATAAACAGCTAATCGGACTTCTGAACGGTATGGAGCCCTGGAAGGGACATGAAGGAAAAAAAAAAAAAATAGGAAAAAAAATTCTTTTTTTGAGAAAATGTATGCACTAGAGACAAACACTAACTGGAGATCTCGAGTTTGAAACTAGAGATCTCGAGTTTCAAACTCGAGAGCTCCAGTTTCAAACTGGAGATCTCCAGTTTCAAACTGGAGATCTTGAGTTTCAAACTCGATCTCCAGTTTCAATTTTGCAATGCACTTTTTGGCCACCAGGGGGCTGTCTGAAGCAACACACCTACCAGAAGAAGGATATCACCATCAGTTCAAATCAAAATATGGTACTGTCTAGAATAGAATAAAATAGAATAGAATAGAATATTAAAAAAATAGAATAGAATGCATTTATTGTCATGATGAGATTACAAAGTAGGCCTAATGAATTACAAAGTGCATGTCAGTGTTCAATATGCCTGCTTGGTTAGGAATCTCTTTTCCTTCACCCCTGCCATGCACCATAACAGTTTAGGTCAATGCCAGAAACATTGCATTGGAGTATCGAAGCCAATATTGACTCTTGCCGTTAGCTGTTTCTCCTGGTATGTTTTTGCTTCTGTCCGGTGAGTGACAGTGGTCGATTGCCAAGCAACGTCTCCATCGTTGTCTGATCTAAGCTTGTCGTACAGTATGAGTTCAGGAGCGTGACAGTGATTCGAGGTAGGCTAGCCTACGAGAAATGGAGAGATTTATAGAGTTTTATTTTAATCTTGGACTGAAGTACAAATATATCCGGGTAGCATTGGCAAGGAGACACGACTATCACATCAGTCTCCGACATTTAAAGAGAATGATCGCAGAAAGGGGACTTAATCGACGACTGGATTATTCGGGTGTAGAAGAGATTGTCGAATTAATCCGAAATCAACTGCAACACTCCGGCCAGTTGCATGGCTATCGTTGGATGTACTCTAAATGCAGGGAATATGGCCTACGTGTAATGAAAGAGGATGTGCGGATGGTATTGAATGAGCTGGACCCCATGGGTGTTCAGTTAAAGGTGGAGTAGGTGTTGTTTGAAAAACGGTTCCAGCAATCCAACTCAAGTGAGATTTTGAAAATATACACTCCCTCCCTCCTCCCAAAGGCTCCGCCTCCTCCTCTTCAGCTCACCCCTCGAAACCACGCCTTCACATGATTCACGACTGCATGAACCATAGGGAGGGAGGGAGCGAGGGGTGATATTTGATGGACGTATTAGGCAGCCAATCAAAATAGTGATGATCACTTTTTTGATTGGTCAGAGTTTTTCTCTGATTATACCTTCTAGACTGGACCAAAATGTTTAGTTTTTTTTGCAAACATTTTATTTCAGTGGGTGCAATGGAAATGTGAAAAGGTTTTCAGGCAATATTGTAAAAAGTGTTGCAAAAAAACAACACCCACCCCACCTTTAAGAAAAGCAGGACGTCTCTCACGAAGGAGGTACTTCTCAAAAGGCCCCAACTTTATCTGGCACATAGACTCCTATGATAAATTAAAGCCGTATGGTATTTGTGTGAATGGCTGCATTGATGGCTTTTCAAGAAAAATGATCTGGCTTCTGCTGCAGAGGCGGGGGTGGAGGGGAGGGGTGTGGGGAAGTCAGGTGGGGGAGTCCGGGGGACGTCTGCCGGTCCTCCTCCGAGGCTCCTGCGGCAGAGAGGGTCTCACACCCCCTCCCTGCCGCGGTACAAACCACCTCTCTAGTCTGGACTCTGCCAGCTCCGTCTACGCAGCCCCCCGGGGCGGTGGGCTCTCCCTCTCTCTCCGGCAGCCGTTCCTCCGCGCAGCCGAGCGCACACGTTTCACACCGCACCTCCCATTCCGAGGGCTCACACGGACCTGAGGGTGGGTGGACGCGTGTGCACCGGTGGAGGAAGAGGCGCGGAGGGGAGAGAGAGCCCCACCACTCGGACTCGGGGTTCTGACGGGCGCGCAACGGCCGGGCCCGATAACCTCGGAACTCACAACACTCAGCACGGGCGGTCTGGCCCTGGCCGTCGGCCGCGCGGCCCCGGGTACCCAACTCAACTGCATTGCAAATCAAACTGGAGATCTCGAGTTTGAAACTGTGTTTGTCCCACGTACGTGGGTTTTGCTTCTTTTTTTTTTCTTTAGGACAAACTCGAGATCTCCAGTTAGTGTTTGTCTCCAGTGCATACGTTTTCTCAGATTTTTTTTTTCTTTTCATGTCCCCTCCAGGGCTCCGTAGAACGGTGCTGTGTGACCCAAGTGGAAAAAAAAAAAAACACATTTTGATGAGACTAATAATAAAAGAAGAGAGAGTATTTATTTCCTTTATTTTATTTGGTTATATGAGTTAAGTATTAATTAACCTATTTCATTTGAATGCTCCGCTCAGTTCATATGACCTGACGCGGGGGTGCCTAGTCTCATCAGCCAATCAGGGGCTACGCAGGTCACGCTCAGCTTGTCAAATCGGAAGTGAAGTGCACACGCGTTTCTTTTTTTCGGTCTTTTCTGATCTCAGCCATGGGAGTGAGAGCAGATACTGATGAATGGACAGTCAAAAAAAAGGAGAAAACTGTCAAAAGAGAAAAGATAAAGCTAGAGGACTCACCTACTCCAAGTTCGGGGCCAAATGACTATAGGGAGGAGACAAGTCATGTTGGCTAAGCACTAGAAGTCTTCATGGGTCCACTTTCATGAACCCGAACCCGAATGGACCCATGAAAATTCAACCCAAAACCGACCCGAGCTATTATCATAAATTCGGGAGTCCGAACCCGAATGGACCCGTAACCGACCCGACCCGAGTCTTTAGTTTCCGACCACCAACCGAACCGAGTTCAGCAATACAGCTTATAGTTGCTCATTTTAACCTTTGTGTCGTGTTCGTTTCTCCCCCCTTACTTTAGTGTTCCCGGTCAAATTTGACCGGCCTGTTTTAACTGCTCCTACATTAACAGAAAAACCACTGATCACCACCAAATTTTATTTAACTCCTTTTTAAGCTGTAAACAATGTCTCAGACCACTGGTTTACATTAATAACTGCAGTTAATATACATTAAATAGACACAGAAATAGTAAATTGTATTCGAAAATGATCATTTTTTTGTAAAAAAAAAAAAGTAACAAAAATCAAAACAGTGACCAAATTCACACAACATCAACGTGTTGTATATGTGTGTGTGTGTGTGTGGGGGGGTTCTCTGCTCTGCCTACCTCCTCTTTCCTGGGTGGATGAATACCAGAGCAAATTGCCATCCTTTGACTGGAATACCACAGGTGCCTCTTCCTCAGGTGTGTCTTCCTCTGGAGCTTCTTGCTCGCCATCTGTTGACTGGTCGGTCTCACAATGGTCTGGATCAAAATCAGGATCGATGTTGTCTTCTATTTCTGAGACATCCTCCTCTATTTCTGGTTGAACTTCAATCCCCTGTTCATCAGGTTGAAATAAAAGGTCCAGAGCCTCTCTGACAAGAAATCTTCTGATCGGGCGCCTAATCAATGTGTTCATAGTAAAATGAGGGCAATGCACACCAAAAAACTATATATAGGGGGTCTCTGAGAAGATATGATACATTTTGTATAGGAAAGTGCGGTTCACGTGGGGGGATGGGCACATAAGCCTTGGAAAGGGATAATTCCCATAACAAACACCCAATTGTTGACTTTGAAATGTGGAACAAGTGTTATTGTTATACATTTAGTTTGGAAAGTGTTGTTCTTGTGAAGGGATGGGCACATAAGCACAGGAATGAGGTGGGAAGAGGAGACACCTATTTGTTCAGTCTGAAAGGGGTTCAGGTGGGGTGGGGTGGTGTGTGTGTGTGTGGGTGTGTGTGTGTGTGTGTGGTAGTGTATTTGTGGTTGTGTACAATCTGATGGATGAACACAATCCAGTGTCACCCTTTAATTTCCTATGGCGGTCATTTTTGACCGGGAACACCACAGGTGTTACAAAGTTGAATAAACTATTCAAAATTCAGAGAAAGTGGTGATCAGCAATTATACATGTTCAAATGGCTAGTGTGGAGGATATCATAAGGCCCTGAGACAATCAAATGTAAAACACAATATTTATGATTGATGAAAGTAGGAAATCGGTCAGATTTGACCCGAACACGACAGAAAGGTTAAAAGTTGTCTAGCGTTGAATAAAACTTGATTTTCTTACCTTAAGTTGTCTTCTTCTACCGGTTCAGTTGGTACATAGACTACGTGATGTAAACAAATCCACGTCCTTATTTTCTTTGTGGATACATATGCTATCGATAGCAACTGCTAACACTGACAGCCTACACCTGTCAGGACATGTCCTGAATATATTATCTCATGCAGCGTTGTCATATTGGCGATCCGTTGTTCTTTACAGCTGCCGGGCAAACCGGTAATAACACGCTACGGCAACACGATTGTTTCATGACAAACATGCCACGTTAATGAATAATTTAACTGCCCCAAGTCCTGACATTAGCTGCCACCGCCAATATCTCTAACTCTCAAGTAAACGCGGACCCAGCCTGTCAGAGGGCACCGACCGGACCCGAGACTAACTGTACCGATTCCGACCCGAACCCGAAATCAAGTCTTTTGAATGTACCCGAGACCCGATTTGGGTTGGGTCGGAACCTCGTGTTTTAGGGTTGTCTGGTTGTTCCGAAGACCTGTACTAAGCACTCACCTCTTATCTGGAGAGCTGTGCGAGCTCCGACATCGACATGTTCGGCTTTGAAACACAGAGCAACGATCGGGTTTTTGAGAGGACTGGAAAGTCTGAGAAATGGGGCAAGATTCCAGTTGTGACAGATGACGAGCCTAGAACCTTGAGGAAGAATCACCGCAAAGAAGATATGCACATACACTCTGACACACATGCACACTGACATCACATTTCCCTGAACCTTTGATAAACAGGTGCACCTGCAACAATTTATTATTTTATCAGGGCCCCAATCGACACTCTTAATTTATTTTGTGTGCACACCTTTTTTCTTTCTGGTCATTTGGGTTATTATTTTATATTTGTTGTACAAATTGGACATTTTTCTTTATTCTCTGTAAAAATACAAGAATGGCTACTCAACATCTATTTTTGTCCCTGATTCATTATTGCTGCTCAACATATTGGCTCTTTATGAATTTGGTGTCTTTTGATTCTGGCCAGGGTCTTAATATTAGTCCATCTTGTTATTACACTGTCATCCATTTTTAAATCACGAATATAGAGAAAGGAAAGCCATTTTGGAAAAAAATGTGTTGCCAAAATTCCCCATTTCCAGCCCAAGTAGGTATATTTACTTACTTATAGTTTGGTGGTGATAATTACCTTCTCGGAATGGATGAGTTACTTTCAGGCAATTTTCCAGTTTTCTGTCACTTTTGAGGAAAACATTTCATACACCTTTAACATCTGCACCATTTTTTTGTGTTTTTTTTTTTTTCACGCTTAAGAGGGTTTTGGTCAAATGATATTATTTGAATATAGCATAAAAGCATTTCCAGTTCTGCTCTTCAATAAACCAGATGATTGAGGAATGAAAAATGTATGTTTTGATTATTTATTATTGAGTGATCTCAAAATAAAATAGAGTGGTACTAACTGATACTAACCGCATATTCCGAATTGTTTTCATAAAAACAAACAAAAAAAATAGAAAATAGTTGCACTGTTGTCACTTAATTAAACTAAAAATGATTTATTCAGGTAGAATTAAAACATAAACTTCACTGCAACTGTCTTCACTTTTTTTTCATGCATTACATCACATTATAGGAAATAAATGTCAAATGTTCACACTTAGTTTAATCATGCAAAAGATTCTTATGATAAAAAGGATGACATCACAGTGCAGGCAACCACGCACTATTAGTACTGTAAGCCCCAGTTCACTGACAGGCAGAGGAGGCTTGACACGGAACGTCAGGGCGGCAAATAAATGTTTGATTGGGAAAGTGGGCTTAAAGAAAGGAAGCATGCACAGGCAGACAGGCTGACACCACCCAGATAATGGAGCTGCCAGGATCTCTCGCACATTGCATCTCACCTCACCAAAACACAATCACAAGAAAACACATCCACTTGCACGAGCAGTCCATGCACAAATTGATACACACAACCACCGGCGTGTCTCATGTTTTCTCAAGATTGGTATTGAGCTCAGGAATTAGATGCCTTAGAGGAAGAGAAGAAGATAGAAGAAAAAGAGGAGTAGTTTGGACCGGTGTGAGAAGAAGAGGCTTCATTGATTGCAGGCTAAGGTATAGAGCTTCACTTAAAAACCTTCTCTGCCTCTCCATGTACGGGTAATCTCCCCTGTAAGATCCAAGAGCCAGGCTGTAATTTGATAAATCCCTGGGTTGAGATGAGGTGACAATTGGCTTGACAGTGCGGGGGCCTCCCATCCCCTCATACCGATCATCTGATTTCTTTTTGAGGCACATTAAATATAGTTCCTCTCTTCCATGGCTTAGTGTTAGATTACATACTAACGATTTATGCCACCAGGAAAAGAGTGGGGTTTAAAAGAAAGGGGACATGGCTATTGGAAAGAAAAGAAAGTCACAGGAAAAGTGTACACTAGAAGCAAAGGTTAATGTGGTTTGAAAAAAAAGTAGATAACTGACCCATCTTCTTCAGACACTTGCTTGGATTACCCGATCATCAGGCCGCTCTTTATTCATATACAGCTGACTACATTACATCCTAAGGGGTCATGAATGTATGCTAAACGATGCCACATATGCCACTGTTTCCTTCAAAAACTAAACATGCTGATTTTGAGAAAAGCCAGGCAATCACCAAAGTTGTTAGGAGTCTTTAACAATGTTCATCCATAATATAAGATTAATCTATCAAACATTCCTTGAGTTGTTTCACAGATTTACTGACACACAAGCATTTCTATCAGTGTAGCCACAGGGATGGCTTAAACCTGATCTGAATTTTTCAATTCAATGAAATTCTCCACAATGAGACAGCCTACCTTGAGGAGATTAGAAACCTGGAGTCTTAGTGCCAGGACAACAATCTCTTCCTGAACATCAACAAGACAAAGGAGTTGAAAGTGGACTTCAGCATACCGATGACACGCTCTTATTCAGTGTATAAGAGCCTCAGAGAACAGATTATTACCTATAAACAACAGAAATCCAAACAGCAGAAATGCTTAAGAAAACCTTGACTGCTTCTTTGATTCCTTTCTATGCGGGAATTATTTCCAACAGTAATTCTTACCCTGTTTTGTCACAAAGGCACAATACTGCAGATTAAGAACACAAACAAACAAGCCATCATTATCCCTTCAGGGACCCAGAATACTAATTTACCATGAAGACTGTGATAAACACAGACCTGAACACAAAATTACTAAAGGAGATAAAATAAGAAAAGAAAATTGTTTACAGAATAAAGGGTTCTCGCTGTTCAGTGTAAGGAATACTGCAGCTGTGGCCCCCCCTCTCTTCTTGGAGCTCAACAAGACCATCACCACAGGGATTTCCAATGAACAACTGCACATTGCTAAAAATGCCACAATGTTTTTTTCCCAAATAAACTATTTGTTTGTTTCTCTGGGCTCCACCAAGTCACTTACAGAAACTTTCTCTTATGTCTTATGCATCTTTACCTTTGTGTATGTAGACAGAGCAAAAGGCCAATGGCATATTGTGTTTCAATATCAGCAGAATGAAGAAAACAATACCACAATCAAACCTGCTTGGGCTGCATTATTCTAACCCATAAATCACACTGAGGCATATGCACTTGCACAAACACAAACGGGTAAGATAATTACTCTCAGTTTATCTACGCTCAGTCAATGACCAGCAAGCAAACAGCAGGCCAGCAGGAGAAACACACTGGCCGGTGCAGTCACACATAAAACTAAATCAGAGTTCTGCCATCTCTAATACATCTGTCTGAAGCTTCTAGAAAGATTGTCCCATGGGTCTCTCTGGGGGTGGATACAGTTCAAGTCCATTCAATTGGATTGATTTTTGTTGTATTCTATCCTATTCAGCTCTCTTCAATTTAATTCAGTGAAACTTGATTCAGTAATATTTTATTCATCCCAGAAGGTTAATAACTTATCAAAGTACAGTGCCTTGTGAAAGTATTCGGTCCCTTTGAATTTTTAAACCTTTTGCCACATTTCAGGCTTCAAACATAAAGATAGAAATTTTTCATTTTTTGTCAAGAATCAACAACAAGTGGGACACAATTTAAAGTGGAACAAAATTTATTGGATATGTTACTTTTCTAACAAATGAAAAACTGTAAAATGGGGTGTGCAATATTATTCGACCCCTTTAGTTTCAGTGCAGCAAACTGACTCCAGAAGTTCAGTGAGGATCTCTGAATGATCCAATGTTGTCCTAAATGACTGATGATGATCAATAGAATCCACCTGTGTGTAATCAAGTCTCCCAGGGCCGGCTCTACCCAATTTGGTGCCCTAGGCGAGATTACACCCCGGTGCCCCGCCGAGCCCACTGCAATTCAATGACAACAACCAGCTGAGCAATCACGACAGTTTAATTTGAGCATTTGAACAACGACAAACTCAAAGGTAACAACAGTTACTTTCAACTAAACTTGTCTTTTAACTAAAGACTACAAGTTTACACGTCTGGACTTCCTGGCAGCAAAGGCATCTATGGTGTCATCAAATGACACCTGCCTAGACATCTCACGGTTTATACTCATCAGGGCAAGTCCATTTAGGGTGGACAGGCGGCGTGGCGGCGCCCCTCCAGTAGATGGCGCCCTAGGCGGCCGCCTATATCGCCTATGCCAAGAGCCGGCCCTGAAGTCTCCGTATAAATGCACCTGCTCTGTGATAGTCTCAGGGTTCTGTTTAAAGCGCAGAGAGCATCATGGAGACCAAGGAACACACCAGGCAGGTCCCAGATACTGTTAGGGAGAAGTTTAAAGCTGGATGTGGATACAAAAAGATTTCCCAAGCTTTAAACATCTCAAGGAGGACCGTGCAAGCAATTATATTGAAATGGAAGGAGTATCAGACCACTGCAAATCTACCAAGACCCGGCCGTCTCTCTAAACTTTCATCTGGAACAAGGAGAAGACTGATCAGAGATGCAGCCAAGAGGCCCATGATCACTCTGGATGAACTGCAGAGATCTACAGCTGAGGTGGGAGAGTCTGTCCACAGGACAACAATCAGTCATACACTGCACAAATCTGGCCTTCATGGAAGAGTGGCAAGAAGAAAGCTATTTCTCAAAGATATCCATAAAAGGTCTCATTTAAAGTTTGCCACAAGCCACCTGGGAGGCACACCAAACCTGTGGAAGAAGGTGCTCTGGTCAGATGAAACCAAAATCTAACTTATTGGCCACAATGCAAAATGATATGTTTGGCATAAAAGCAACACAGCTCATCACCCTGAACACAGCATCCCCACTGTCAAACATGGTGGTGGCAGCATCATGGTCTGGGCCTGCTTTTCTTTAACAGGGACAGGGAAGATGGTTAAAATTGAAGGAAAGATGGATGGAACCAAATACAGGACCATTCTGGAAGAAAACTTGTTAGAGTCTGCAAAAGACCTGAGACTGGGACAGAGATTTATCTTCCAACAGGACAATGATCCAAAACATAAAGACAAATCTACAATGGAATGGTTCACAAATAAACGTATCCAGGTGTTAGAACGGCCAAGTCAAAGTCCAGACCTGAATCCAATCGAGAATCTGTGGAAAGAGCTGAAGACTGCTATTCTCATACATGTATATGTATATACATGAATGTATAATATTATATTTGTACATACCAAGACCATGGGCCAGGGACCAGTATAAGACCTTGTGTTTACCTTGAGATCTAGATCCTCACCTGGATACAGAAAAACTGTGTACTGAGAAAAAAAATGTTCAGCTGTGCACTGCTGATATCAGTAGTGTAATTGGTAATGCTCACCACACTGGATGTCAAAGGAACGAAATGGCAAGGATACGGAAAGGAAAGAATGTCGTTTTGAGTATTGTCATAGCAACATTGAGAAAATCTATGAAATGAGATAACTAGCGATGTATTGACACAGCAAATGTCAGTGGAGATGGTTTGGAATGGTGTAAGAGGTTCTGTTATGCCTGACGGGGGAGTCAGTTAGTGAGCTGGATTGCAGACCCAGAGATCCTTGTGTCAGCAAGAAAGATACTGAAAGAAAGATACAGCAACGAGGAACACAGGACACAGGCACACATATAAAGCTGGCAAAGACTGAGGAGTTAAAGGAGGTACTAGGATTTTGGACTACCTTACTGGCAAAGAGGAAGGAAATGGAGGCTTTCCTTCTAAAATTATTAGAAGAGTTTAACTTTTTGGAAAAGTGTAAAGCAAAGCAGTGCAAGATTTTTTAAATGAAGAGGCTTCATTTTTGTGAACACAGGTAAAATTTGAGCCAAGAGGTAAGAAATTGATATTTAGTGATGCCTCTGGAAAAATGTAGACACGAGCAAGATAAGGTCCTTTAGGATCTTCATGTAATTATGTAGTTTATTGACGTAGGTAAGAAAAATATATAAAATAAAAACTGACCACAACCCTGAGGTGAGTTATTAAAAACCATAATCTTACTTTGCTCCTTAATTCAAGAAAATATTTGGATAATTTACTGTTGCCTGGTAACCTGGGGGCATCAGAGGGTTTGCTTTAGCAATGGTGCAAAGTACTGTGGAGGTTCAGTCATCTTGCAGACAAAACACAGTGGAAATGTCACATTAACATGTAGAATGAACTAAGTAATCCCTAATTAGGCTGCCCTTTGAGAAAGGGGAACGTGTGTGTGATCCTGGGAAAAAGACTAATTGTCTGAATAAGTTGCACTTGGCCTTGAACCTTTGAACATTAAATTGTGAAACTTGTAGGTATTAGTATCTAATAAGTTTATTTTACTTAACGTCATTATTCCTCTTTTTGTTACAGCATTAGAATTGTAATCCCATTTAGTTCTTAGGGTTTGATTATCTTTCTTTAAATTCTTTTTTTCTTTTCTTTCCAATGATGGCGGCCCAGTTAAAGTGATGTGTCTAGGTACTCTTTAATAGCACCTGTTATCTGCCTCCTAAAATATGTATTTCTTAATAAAATACAGTGAAGTTTATCTTTCGTAACAGCATTTTCTGTCAGCATTTTGTCTTTAAATCACAGTTTGGAGTAGAATAACTCGGTCATTTCATTTCAGTACCCATTGTTATATTTAATATTATTAAAAGTGCTTTGGGACAGATAATGATAAAACACTTTTACCAGAACATTTCTTTTGAAGAAGTTCCTTCTCACCTATAGGGAAAGCTAACATTAATGTAATGTAGACAGTGCTAGAATATTGTGACGTGTAGTGTCTGTCAGTAGCGACCATATTTGATCTGAAATGCCCTCTGTGTACCCAGATAAATCAGTTAGATGAGCAGATCTAGACTAGACTGAGTGTAGACCAAAGAATCACAGAGACAAACAAGACTCACCTTCAGTTTTAATTAGTCCAGGAGCCAATTTCAAAACAGAGATACAATAGAAAAGGATGAACCCGACTAATACCGGTGTATGACAAAGGGCTTAACAGGCCAGATATGGACATTCATTTTACAGTTTTTTTTTTTTTTTTTTGTTTTGTTTTTTTTTTTTCATAGACTGTCACAACGTCTTTTCTGGGATTCAAAATGGCAAAAACAAAAAAGATGTAAAAATCAACCGCCTCCTATGTCAGGGCAACTAACACTCAAAAAATTAAAATATAAAAATGTTATATTGTCATAATCACTGGACATAACAATGTTAAATAAATTGAAGTTTTACTTTTTTGAGCGAACCTGACTTGTTAATAAATATAAATAACACTGGGTCTGAAATCACATGTGTGATTGTCTCTTGATATGCTTGGAGATAAACACTTTTATTTCCGATAAGTGTAACTTGCTCTGATATAATCGTAACATGAACCCACTTGAATTCAGCAGTTCTGCTTTGTGAATAATGCAAAGTCATCACCTGTAAAAAAAAAACAACTGAAGAAGGGAAGATGTAAGGATGAAAGAAACTCCTAAAATCAATACTGACATAAAAAATCCCCAAACTCACACATGTTAGATGAACTGATGTGTCTCCAAGAGTTCTGGTTTTATCTACACAGTTACAATTCGGATCGGATCAGACATATGCCTCCTCTTAAATAACATCATGCACATATCTGACTTCTGGAGACTAAACAAAACAAGAACAAATAAAAACCAAACAAAACAGCACTTTACAAAATGTTACTATACATATATAGGATCTCCAATTATATACAATAGAAAATCAGTTTAAACTCTTCCTTCCTTGAAAGTATGACTGCCAACATGTGTCTAAGAGGACAAAGCAACTATCGAAGTAACAAAAAAGAAAATTACGAATTAAAAGTAAAAAAAAAAACACATTGTTTAAAAAAACCAAAAACAAAATTAACAAAGAAACAAAGCACCCCCCCCCAAAAAAAACAAACCCCACAAACAATAAACAATACATTAAAAAACCTAACAAAACAGAAAACTTAGATAAAATCTAAGAGCATACATTTAAGTTTATCAACAACATTTCAGGATTTCCTTCTTTAAAATGCTAATGCATTGTGGCAAAATATATCTTGTAAATTGCTGCTTGATCCTTTCTGAGTACTTTCATGAAAACAACAGCGCCTGAGTCCTCTACTCTGTTTTAATGGGGATGTGTTCAGTTAAACAACAGCTGTCTGTTTTCTCACCCCTTATTTTTCTCATCTGTTCTTTCCTCCCTCCTTATTCTGAAGGCATTCAGGTGAGTTTCTCTTTAGGTCAGTGAAAACACTCAGAAATATTTATGCGGTGTTCTTAATTGCATTCTCATTAAGCTTTTCCATGTAGTTCCGAAGATCCTTTGAGTCCCCAAGCTCAATGTCCGGACATACCCATTTTATCTCACTGGTCTGCACGAGCGCTAATGGGCTGAGCACTGGACATCCATTACTGGACTTCACATTGGAGAAAGTGGTGAACTTCACCCTCTTTCTCTTGGTGGTGGGCGAGTTAAGTGATTCATTCCTGTGATCCCTTCCACCTGAGCCTCCTGCAGCATTACGGCCGTGCTGGATGCCTCCATTTAATAGTTGACTGCCTTCCTCCAGGGTACCACCCAACTCTTCGTGATGCTGTTGCTGCAGACACAGCCCCTCCTCTTGGCCAAGCCAAACCCAGTCATGGGCATGGGGCATAGTCTCTGGAGCCTCCAGAGAAAGCTGCTTGCTACGGTACTTATACGCATAAGAGATGCAGTTAATGAGAAAAACCAGGATGGCCAGGCAGAAGACTCCCAGCAGGGCGTACATACCAATCTCTAAGTCTGTCAGGCCTCGGCGCGACGGCAGCAAGTCCTCATCAGTGCTGCGGCTTCGAGGCAGCTCAGCCTTGTTTGGATATTCAGAGAATTCATTGGGGACCCTCGCCCCACTGTCTGCTGAGAAACGACCCCCATTAGGCCTCAGTGGAACATGGCCCCTGATGGTAGTGGCTCCACGGGTAATTAACCCAGTTTCCATGTCAGATATAGATCCACCATAATATGGGGGATCGGGGCGGGTTCTTCTGTCTCCCGGCTGTTTGTATTTTTCCCCTGGTTGCCCGAGCCGTATCTGTATGTTTAATATTCCAGTGGCTAAAGTAGCGCGTCGTTTGCCCTTCTGGCACACTTCTGATGGGCTCATTTCAACACGGACAAGCAAACCTTGACCTTCACCCTTGGCAACGATAACGGGCCACTTCCATGCTGCACTGTGTTGCACAACTACCACCTGTTCATCCAAAGAGGTGGCTGCCAAAGCAAAATGGGCAGGGTTGTAGTTGTCCAAGGGAGTCATGGATCCATCACTAAACTGGAGCCAAGCACTGATGAGTGACTCCTGTGAAAAGAGAAACAGACAAACTCTAATTGGCACAAAGGCAGAAGCCTAGGGAAAAAAAAATCTTAAAAATAACTCCTGAAAGCAATCTTTACATTCTCACTTCAAATGCAAAAGGACTGTGAGGAAAACAGATTGGAAAATAAAATAGATGAACATGGGGGAAACAAAAATCTGTCTTAATTACTGAAGAAAGGTTCATGAAACAAATGGATAAAATTGATTTTTTTTTCCTGAAAGCCAAATATTCTCATTGGGAAAGATTGTAGCCTTCATTGGAAATTATATTTATAGCACTAATGGAGCTATTGGAGATACAAATCAAAGAGAAAGCTTCACTATATTAAGAGTGAATTAATTTAGATGAAAATCACAGTATCAAAGACTCCATAATAACCCTTATACAACCCTGAACTCACTGATTCAATTACAGGGCTCTCTGCAGTTCTAAGTAAGATGGTTTTCTTCCACTGTAGATTACAGAAAATGTTGAAAAAAAGACTTAAATGTCTGGGAACAATACCTGCTTCAGCGATTCAATGACTTCCTGTGTGGTTGCTGTGGCAACAATGGCCCTGTTGCTCCCAGGACTCAGTTGCAGGGATAGAGAGAGCCCAGATACCAACTGCACCCCGAGTTCTGTCACACTCACTTTATCATCCAGCACCCTGATGCTCCTCTCACCCAGGACTGAGGATGTCAGCGGCGACAGCACCTGCAACACACAAAAGAGCTACTTAATGCTCACTTCTTATGGTGGCTCTTCCAGATCTATTTTTAATCCAAATATAGAGGAAATATTAAAAGGAAGAATTAGTGGCCAGTGCTGCCTACACCTTTTCCAGTGTCACTCATCATATGTCCAATCAAAGAATCCTCCAAGTCTCATCCTGCATTTTGACTGGAGTTTTTCACAATCTCCTTTTGTAGTTTTTTTATTTGAAGTAAGCCACACTCGCTGAATTTCACTAACATACAAACTAAATCACGCTGGCTTCAAATGAAAAATGTAATGATAGTAAATATGTCATAAAATCACATCTTCTCAAATTACATTTATACTTTAGAAGTGAGCAAGTAGAAGAGTACCCACGTCAGTGTCAGTTCATGGTTTTCCTGTCCTTGCGTCTATGCGAGTTCACATGAATGAACTGTTGTGATCTCTGTAAGTCTGTTAAGGTCCAGCGGGACCCTCACTGGACATCTCTAGCTAAACCAAACTTTGTGAAAGTGCACACTGTCTGGATTGTTAGCAGATCAACTGTGCAAAGGAGCAATGGAAAACCAAAGTTACAGAAGCTGACTCAGAAGCTGTGTGTGAGAAGATTAAAATAATAGTCATGATAATAATAATAATAAAACATCCATATTTTATTTCTTCCTTCTTTTACTGCTTCTATTAATTTTCTTTTTCTTTTTTGTCATTACAAAATATCCTGTTCTTTCTCCTGAATCCTTAATTCATACCCTCTGAATTTGTTATTATAGTTAAAATGATAACCGCGGTTAAAATAATATAGAGACCATGGATAACTTTGTTTGTTTAACATAATCATTTTGAACCAACAGACAAGATAATGAAAATGGTGTTTTACAATTTCTCTCACGAACAGAAACAGCCCAAAGTTGACGACTGGCAACATCATTTGGCATTACTCATTTTGCTGTCTTATTTTTTGATGCAAAAAACCCCCAAAAACTTAGTTTAATTATCAGAAGCAACATCTTTCTTTTACTTCTGCACTTTACAATAATTACCACTTTCCTTTCGTGATCTTTAACCGAAGATGTTAAGATTAAAGCACCAGGTATCGAGACCACACTGCAGGCTGTCGAACATTAGAAGATGTTGTGTGGGAGGCAAGGGGGAACATGCAGAGAGGTAAACCAAAAGAAGGAAATTGATCTGTACAAATCTGGCAGTGATCAGTGCTGAGTGTATGCAGGCATGTGGGGGCGGCTACAGGAGAGACTGGAGTCCTAATTGGAGCGGACGGGAGAGATTCTTAATTTTCCCAGCTATTTACAGCTCTGGCAGCAGAGAAACTTCTAGACTATGGTACTGTAGCAAAGATGTACGTTGGTTGTTTTCATGCGACTTTAGCAGAACTTTTTTCATGTTAGTCTTTGCTTCTTTTTTTAATCATAGTCTTTCTTTCTGGGTGTTTTCGTATAATATTGATGTCACAAATATGTGGAAGATGTGCATTTTTAAGGTCATTTGTTTATATTTCCATTGACCCGGTAAACTTAAAAATACGAGACTACCTCCAAAGAAAAATAACTTTTCTTTAATCCTGCTTTTGATTCCTTAGATCCCATCATTGAACTCATTTCTGCAGTCAAATATAACCTTAAAATGAAAATATGTGAAAGATACTATATAAAATTCAATTTTACTTATCTGACATCATAAAAGGATTCAGATTTTACTAACTTAAAATAATAACTTAAACTACAGAAAAATACTGTCAGTGAACATCCAAATGACATAATGTTTAACAGGCTTTTTCTACTACAGTCATGGCCAAAAGTTTTGAAAATGACACAAATATTACATTTTCAAAAAGCTCTTTCAGTTTCCATAATGGCAATTTGCATATACTCCAGAATGTTATGAGGAGGGATCAGCTCAACTGCAATTAATTGAAAAGTCCATCTTTACCTTGAAAATAAACTTTATCACCAAAAACACATTTCCACTCCATTTCAGCCCTGCCACAAAAGGACCGGCTAACATTAATACCATGATATACAGGTGTCACACACATGAACACAGGTGTGGGTTGATGATGAGGACAAAGCTGGAGATCAATGTGTCATGATTGAGTGGCTGGACACTTTAAAAGGAAGATGATGCATGACACCATTGTTCCTCATCTTTTAGCCATGGTTACCTGCAAGGAAACACGTGCAGCCATCATTGCATTGCACAAAAAGAGCCTAACAGGGAAGTTTATAGCAGCGAGTAAAATTGCACCTCAGTCAACGGTCTATCAAATTATCAAGAACTTCAAGGAGAGAGGTTCAATTGTTGCCAAACAGGCTCCAGGGCACCCAAGAAAGTCCAGCAAGCACCAGGACTGTCTCCTAAAGGTGTTTCAGCTGCGGGATTGGGCCGCAACCAGTGCAGAACTTGCTTAGGAATGGCAGCAGGCAGGTGTGAGGGCATCTGCATGCACAGTGAGGTAAAGACTTTTGGAGGAAGGCCTGGTGTCAAGGAGGGCAGCAGAGAAGCCACTTCTCTTCAGTAAAAACATTAGGGACAGACTGGTTTTCTGCAGAAGGTACAGGGACTGGACTGCTGAGGACTGGGGTAAAGTAATTTTCTCTGATGAATCCCCTTTCTGATTGTTTGGGGCATCTGGAAGAAGGCTTGTTCGGAGGAAACGAGGTGAGCGCTACCATCAGTCCTGTCTTATAGTCTCATGCCAACAGTGAAGCATCCAGAGACCATTCATGTGTGTGGTTGCTTTTCGGTCAAGGGAGTGGGATCTCTCACAATCTTGCCTAAAAGCACAGCCATGAATAAAGAATGGTTACCAGAACGTCCTCCGAGAGCAACTTCTTCCAACCATCCACGGGCAGTTTGGTGATGAAGAATGCCTTTTCCAGCATGATGGAGCACCCTGCCATAAAGCAAAAGTCATACCGAAATAGCTCGGGGAACAAAACATTTAGATTTTGGGCCCTTGGCCAGGAAACTCCCTGGATCTTAATCGCATTGAGAACTTGTGGTCAATCCTCAAGAGGTGGGTGGACAATCAAAAACCCACAAATTCTGACAAACTCCGAAGCATTGATTATGCAAAAATGGACTGCTATCAGTCAGGATTTGGTCCAGAAGTTGGTAACAGCATGCCAGGGAGAAATGCAAAGGTCTTGGAAAAGAAGGGTCAGCACTGCAAATATTGACTTATTGTATGAATTATGTGTAATTCTCAATAAAAGCTTTTGAAACTGATGAAATGCTTCTAATTGTATTTCATTATAACATATAAACACCTGACAAAAACATATGGAAACAGCAGACTTTGTGAAAATGTAATATTTGTGTCATTCTCAAAACTTTTGGCCATGACTGTACTCTGAGCACAGGAGGCTCAGCCCAAAAACCTCCTGACATATCATGGAGAGTGTCAGGAGAAACACTTCTTCCATTCCAAACCATGAGATACTAACAACTATTCTGATTTTACTTATTCCAGATTCTGAGATGGTAGTAGGAGTCAGATTGCCTCTACTCTAATCAGAGTTAAAGGTATCCAACATCCCACGAGGGAAAATGCAGTTTCTGTCTTTGGCCTACATTCATAATCATGAGATTTTCCTCCCAGGGTTGCAGACGTGTCAACTGCCTTCCTCACAACTGCTTCTAGATTTCTTCATTCTGCCCCCAGAGAGCAATTAAAGGACCCCCGGCAGGCTCAACCTTTCCAATTCAAAGCTGTCAGAGTCTTGTCTTGTATGATTTCAGTCCAGGCCAAAGTGGTCTCTTACTACCTGAAACCCACAAAATCCCATCTGCACCTGGATCTGATCTACTGCTACCAACACTATGACACGAAATCCATTGTTACTCAGTCCAAGTGTGTCTGGCTCACGGAGTGGCACATTTGCAAAGGTTAGCAGCAAAATGTTTCCCTATCCACAACATGTCAGAAAGAGAGTACTTAAACTGATTTATTGCTATCTCCTTTTACAGAATCGAACTTGCTCCACACTGGATTAATGATCACATTACTGATTCAACAGACACCACGGGATCTTCTCCATCAGTAGTCTTTTGAAATCCTTGGCGTCTGTTTAAATGTCAAGTTCACATTTGTAATACTGGGTACGAACAAAACTCTCATTGTCTTCTACATTTAAAAATCATTAGCTTGGAACTTTAAGTGTCAGTGGTAAGGTGACGTGGGCAAACGTGTTTTGACAGTAGTTAATTATTAAACAAATGAACTTTAATGATAAGACAAGAAGTACTATATTTACTGTTTGGAATTTAGTCGATCCGCCCTCTCACTGATGACCAACAGCTACACTTACCCTCCATCTTAATTCCTGCTCTGCTTATCACATGTCGTGCATTTGCACTTTTTACTCCTATTTGTTCTCACATGTAGCACATTTCTTTGCAATGCTTGTAATAAGGTAGTTGAGATGCTTCGTTATAAATAAAATACTTTGGAAATAAAGACAATCAGAAATAAAAGATAACTGGCTGTATTTAATTTTTTTCCCAAAGTAAAACTGGTTAAACGTAAATATTGAAATTTTCAAAGGTTGAAACAATTTCAGTGTCCTATTCCCAGTTTGGAATATGAACCATGGACCCTCATGAAACTACAACATCTGCACACAGCTGTTTGCATAATGAGGTGGAGATAATGATCCCAGCCCTGTATTTTAACAATGTGTTTCTCTCTCTGTTGTGCTGTCCTGTGAATGTCAGTCTGATGTTGATTAATGGCATGAGATCGACAGACTTTTTATACTGAGCAAGACCCTGATTGTATCATTAAATAAATAAGACTCTGAGCATTTGCCCATGTGTATGTAAATGTGTAAGGGAGGAGCGCGGAGAAAGGTTGACAGAATGAGAGAGCATGCAGGTGCGAACCTTTATTACGCCTGCCATTAAGGCAAGACTTCCTGTCAACCCACGATAGGCTTAAGTATTTGTGCCATGCTCCAATCAATTTGGCTGTCCATGTATCCTGTTCTTTTTCTGCCTGCTAAAGCTGGTCTGACCTACTTAACTTTCTGTGACAACTCTTCTTTGTCATCATTTTTAGTAATACTGTCCAAACATCCTCATTAAAGGGTTTTTTTTTTGGCCACTGAGGATATATTATGTCAACAACAACTTGAAAAACACAATGTTTAACACGATGTTAAGACACATCATCACTTCATTCTCTTCTCTTTTTGGCACCACTTCCTCATCCCCAACTTGTCCAACACTGATGCTTGTTCAGGAGTCTCTCATGCCAGATTTCAACCCACTAGATGCCCTATATGGTATATATTTTTTTTATTTCAGTGCATAAGGAATGGACTTTATAGTTGCATCTCAGCAGGTTCTCCTCAGTGCCCATAACTGACACACTAACTATGACATAGAAAATGTCAACAGAGAATGATGAAAATGTCATCTTATGGATGGATCTTGGCTGTTCTTGTACCCTTTTGATTTTCTCCTTCAGGAAAAGTTAATTATGGGAATATCCATGAGCACTGGAACTGATACAAAAAGGTTCCTCTCTAAGTATGTGACAGGTTAGGAGAAAGAATCAACTTTTTTTTGTTTGTTTGTTTTTAAATCCTTTTTGAACTCAATATAACAGCTTTATTATAAAAATGAACTTATACCTTTGTTGGCTGTTAAACAAAAGCATATATGGGTATGTCGATTTTTTTTTTTTTTTAGGGTAGACAGATGCCTCTTCATGCAGTATAACATTTGTGGCAAGAATCATTGTTAAAAATAAAAGAGGTGAAGTTAAACCTTGCTAAGACTGTATGTTGGAGTAAGTTGAAGTGATAACTTCCTTCAGGCTTAAATCTTTAATAACAACAAAAGGTGGTTTGTGTTGAGTGCTTGAGACTTCTTCCACTTTGTAATTCCCATGCCCTAGCTAAGTTTCACAGCCTGCTTTGTCAGACTATCTGAGCAGTTCAGACGGCTATGATGCACTCATGACCTTTTCTTTGACTGGAAACAAAATAAATCAGCAAGTCAGTATGAGCTGTGTGGGCAGGTACTCAAACAGTGAAGCTGTTCAACTAAAGTAAATGACTGACCTTAAAGTAGCTTCTGACAATAATAACCACTTAGCTGTCCAAGAAACAAATATACTGGCCTCTAGTTTAATGTAGCTGGTAAAATATGCACCCATACAACCTGAAGTTTGGTGGTTCCAGTACTTCGTCCGATAAGCACTTGACCCTCCAGCAGCTGGGCGATATTTGGTTCGTCCACCCTCAGAGATTCCTTGACCAGTTGTGTGACATCCACTTGCCAGTCAGTGCCGAGGAGGAAGTTCTGCTGACCCAGCCCGTCCTCCTCTGCGCCTCCTCTAATCTCTCCACTGCCAGCCATAAAGTGTGTGAGGACACGAACAGTGGTGCTCTGGTACTGAGGTACGCAGACATTATCTGTCCTCTCCTCTGCTGCATTGGCACCGTCCATGTCATCTGTGACCCTCTCATACCTAACAGAGGAGGATAAGAGGTGGAGCTGAGCAATAGATTAAAAAAGCAGATCAACCAATGTAGAGAAAGCAATGAAAGTTATTTGCTTTAGGTCATTACAAAGACCACAATTCTACTAGTGTCAGAATCATTCATTTGATTCTTTTCAGCAAAAACAATGAGTTCTGAAACCTCTAATGTATTTAATACTGTCAAACGTTCCATAGTGGTTTGCCGCAGATTTGCCTGACATTCAAAGAGTCACAGTCTCCCAGGGTTTTCAAAAATCCACAAAAAAACAGCTTGCAGAGACAAACTGCTGCCTGGCTTGCTTTCTCATTTCCTTTAAAAGGGCAACTGATATTTTTCTGTACGTTTGCCATTTATTTGGCTCACAGCGAACGCTTTGCAGATATAACCCTCTCGGAAAATATGTTTTCTGACAAATGAATGATTTCAGACGCGGTGGTGGAATTTTCTGAAATGTTTATTCCATTTTTTGCTTCTTTCATGCAAGTTCATTTTGTGGAGCCCTTTATAACATAGAAATCCACATCTGTAGATAAAGTAAGACTGAAAAGGGTATGAAAAGTAGAAGGAAGGGGAAAAAAAACATGATGATTATATTTGCTGGCTAACAAAGACACTGTGCACAAGGTAACCTTACATAAAACTGCAAATGTCTTAATGCGGGAGAAAAAAAAAAAATTAAAAAAATGGTTGAATAAGAGTCTAAATTCACAGGGAAAATTAGTATATATGCTTGAGTGCATTAGGGCCCCTATTTGATTCTGATCTGCGTCATAGTTTTGTATTGTCTTAGCAGTAAATCTCACTATGCTGTTAAAAACATCACGCATGCAGATCCCTTTCATCCAGCTACTTTCTTTCTTCCACCACACTTTATCTCTAGATATAGATCTGTTTTGTTGATCCATGCACTGCTACTGTCATCTATCTTTCACTCTGCATGTCTGGCTCAGACAGTGACTCAAATCTGTGCATCAGTTTTTTTTTTTTTTTTACCAGAATTTGCTGTAATCTGTTTTCCCAACTTTCTTACTTTACTTCCCCCCTCTCCTCCATGCCTCCGTCTTTTGTTCTCAGCCTTTCAAGCTCTACTTGTCTCTCTACCGGTCAGGTGGCCAAGGGGAGTGACAGTGACAGTTTCCATTAGGTTTAATGAGGCATAGGCGGTCAGGCAGAAAAATGGGCTGATGGGTTAACATGTTGTGGCCCAGTGGCTTGGCTTTGTTTCTAACCTGCCTTGATCGTGCCCTCCCCTTCTCTTCCTCCTCATGAGTGAGGGGACAACAATCTACATCAAGGTGACATTTGTGTTTGGCAGCAGAAACATGGGGTCAGGGCATGTTTGTAGCAGGGACTGACAGGTCAGCCAGGGTGCTGGGCTTTAATGAGGTGGCTTGTGCACTTATGTGAAAGTGAATGAGCACTCACTTAGCTGGAGTATGCCCATACTGAAAAACTAATGCCAAAAAGAACATTTTCAGTTTATCTTTCCCTATGTTGTTGTCTCCTAAAAATGCACACGTGCTATAAACATGTAGCATACAAGTGTGACAGAAGGATGTGATTGAAATATATGACTGACCCAGCACAGATAGCAAGGGGGTATTTGTGTAAGAGTGCCACCCTGTGGCTTGTGGCAAACATGGAGTCGCAGTGCATGGGAAATAAATACACAGTTTCAATAAAGCTTCTTACTATAAGACACAAATCATCTCCAAATACAACATTTTGGTTCCAAAGCAGATTAAAATTGTAATTTGGTTGCACTGATCACATTTGCAGGTAGTTTTGATACAGTATGCGCTTACATTTCTTGAATTTGATCCACTTTAGCAAGGAAAAGGCTGACAAAGCTTATTGCTGCAAATGCACATCTGCATTGTTGTGTATACTGGCTGATATGTAATAAGTGCTGCAGTACAGAAAGGCTTAATTAGGCATGAATAATTTAGAAACAGTGTCACCACTAAACAATTCCTCCTCCAGAGATAACAGACAAGGCATGTTTCATCTTCAATTCCCAACTGAATGCGCATTTTTATCACAGAAAAAAAATAGATGAATAAAAAAACAAAGAATGTTTTACGCTATGCTCATTTAAAAATTACTATTGCCCTTTCTATAATTCCACAGTGATAACAACTATAACAGAAATCTTCTCATGATTCAACTAGAACTACAACGGGCAAAGTGCTGAAAGGTTCTGGCAGCATACTCATGTTTCCCTTATTTGGAGCTTTTCAGATAAAACTGGTTTTCAAAGCAGTGGTACATCTGTGGCCATCTGGACAATGAGGTTTTCACAGAAGGCATTGCATACTTTAACAAGATGAAAACTATTACATTCTGCACACAAGTGTGCATCCTGCCACTTATGTGATGATTTAAAAAATTGTATTGATTGAAAAAGAAAAAAGTTAAGGGTTTACAACAAATACCTGAAAAAAACAAAAACAACAGAAAGGCATGTTGTATTGTGGACCTGAACACTTCCATTAAGACAGTGTGTGGCAGTGCCATTGCTGTAACGTAGAGCTGTAGGTTTCTTCGGTTTTTAAAACCTTACAGAGGCTTAAAGTTGAGCTGATGCAACAGAATTCTAAATAAGCTCCTGTCCCAAATTTTATGGAATGTATTACATGCCTTATATACAAAATTAGCATATAGTATAAATCTGCAATTCTTGGTTTCTACATTTGATGTATATGATATTTTCAATGAAATATGGGGTTTACATTTTTATTACTTTATAATTTCTTTCACAAATATCAGCCCCAAGAAACAAAGATGTGCACCGTATACCGTCTGCCACCTCATGTAATTTTTGTATAAATTACAATATAATTTTCGTATTAATATAATAGCCTGGCTCAGATGAAAGGGATGTTTGAGTGCGTCATACCATGACAGCTACTGTCTCTATGGTCACAGTAAATTACGATTATAAAAACAATTATTAGATGTAAATTAGTCAGTCTGCTTCACTGCTCGTCTGTTTTCATGTGGATTTATTTTATTTTAAATCAGCCATACTCATGTTAAAAGAAAAAAAAATGATGAAAAATAATTTTTAAAAAAGGAAAAGACTTGAACAGCCCATGATGCACCGCACAGATTTTGTTTGGCAGCAGTGACTTAATCAGAACAGTGGATGTATTCCAACTAGAAATGACAGGGGATAATTTAATATAAATTATCAATGTTATTATTAATATTATTATTGTTGTTAATAAAGTAGTTCTTCAAGGTACACTTGCACAAACTAAGGAACTTTGTATGATCACAGTCAGGTATATCTTTAACTAATTGTACTAAACTAGTTGCTAATATCTATAAATTTCATATATCGTTTGAAACACAATCATTAACTGAAGTAGAATCAGCTGTGTAGGAGGATTAAAACTGGGTCAGGAACAGCCAACTTTGCTACCAAGGTGAGGTTTTGGAGATTTCTTGTCACGGGTCATAAACCAGGGAAAGATGAGCACAGCAACAAGGAACAGGATGGTTGTACTTGCTTCAGCAAGGTCTTTCCCAGGAAATCATTCCAAAGCAGACAGTGGTGTCAAGATGTGCAATTCAAGCTCTTCTGAACAAATGCAGAGGACCGTCGATCCTGTGGTCAACCGAGGAAACTTAAATGCAGCTGACGAAAGACACGTTATTCTTTCTTCCCTTTAAAGTCTGAAGTCTGTCCAGCAGTGCCAGAAGCTCAGAACTATCAGAAACCAGTGGGACACCAGCACATCCATCTACTTTCCAGAAAAGTCTGGTCAGAAGTGGTCTGCATGGGAGAATTGTGGTGAAAAAACCATAACTCCAATGTGGACACAAAGTTAAGCGACTCAGCTATGCATGAAAACAGGTGCTCCGGACTGATGAGTCCGACTTTTAAATACAGTGTTTGGCTATAGGAGAGGGCAGTTTGTTTGGCAAACAGCTGAACATACAATAGGAAGTGTGGTGGAGGTTCCCCGCATGTTTGGGGCTGCTTTTCTGTAGATGGAGTAGGGGGTTTAGTCAGTATCAATGATGTCTGCAACGCTGAGAAATACATTCATGCATCTGTCATGCAGTATCACCAGGGAGGCGTCTGACTGGCCCCAAATTTATGCTGCAGCAGGACCACAAACATCATTAGGAAGCATAGAAAAGAACAAAGAGACCTGGAAGTGATGGTATGCCCCCCCACAGAGAGCTGGTCTAAGCATCATCTAATCTGTATGGAATTACACAAAAGACTTTTACATCTACAAAAGATCTGTGGTTAGTTTTCCAAGATGTTTGGAACAACCTTCCTGCTGACTGCCTTAAAAAAGCTTCTGCAAGTGTACATAGAATTGATGATTTTTTTTTTTAAAGGCAAAGGGTGGTTCCCATCACTGACTGATTTGATTTAGATTTTTTTTTAACCATTTTGAATTTTGTAAATCAAAATGAGATTTATTTATATATTTTATTTATATATTCATTTCACTTCATATATATTTCAGTTTAACTGTTGTTTTATGGAGCTAAATCAGGGTCCAAAGTTTTGTAATTCAAAATAAAAACTTAATTTTTTGAACTTTTGACTTTTGAAAGTTTTGATATTTGATTATTGAACTTTGTAAAATATGACATATATTCAAATAAAAATTTTGAAGGAAAGGAAAGTTTTTTTCAGTTTAATTAATATTTTGATTCAAATCTCAAATTCCTTTGAATAAACTATCTACTTCCAATTTTCACTTTAACACACCTTTTGAAATTTTGGGCTCTTATTTTTTATTTTTTTTCTTTCAAATTGTATGTTTTCTGATTCAAATCTGTTTTTTTTTTTTTTGTTTTAGGTTCAGATCTTTTTCTCCACTTTCAGATCGTATTTTTTCCAGGTTCAGACTTTTGTCCCTGATCTCAGGTGGGGGGGCGGGAATTATGACTGACAAGGCTGAGAACCTCTCAAACACGTTGCCTTTAGGGACTGTTCGTACTGTTAATTGTCTGAACAAATGCTTTCTACATACCACTTTCACTTGGTTGACAGTGAAAAACCCGACATACATTTAGCAAGCTGCTTAGACCGGTCCAGTCGCAGTATAAGGAGATGATCTTTGTCTGATTTTGCCATTCAACAACTACGGTTAACACTTTGAAACGTCCCACTTCTACATGCGGCTATTGAACACCGCATAGGACCCGCGAGGAACAAATGCAGCCTTTGATAGAGGTGGGCGATACTGGGAATTTTAGTACTGATCCGATACCAAGTAAATATGGGGCCAGTATCGCCGATACCATTACTCTTTTCAAATTAAGCTTCATATTAAGCTATCATGAAACTGCTGACCTTTTGGTGTTTAGCACATAGGGCTTACAAGTATTCTGTTATTTGTGACATACATATATATATATATACCGTATTTTCCGGACTATAAGCCGCTACTTTTGTCCCACGCTTTAAACCATGAGGCTTATACAGAGATGCGGCTTTTCTATGAATTTTTCTTCAGCCCTCAGGGGGCGCTCTAGCAGGAAGTGCAAAAACCAAAAAACAAACCAAGTAGTTAAAGGCTATTCTGTTTTTGTTGAGTAGTTTATGTTGGCTATGCTACTTTACATTCATTTTGTGAGCATCAATACCTATTATTATTGGACAAACTGATTAATCCAGGTGTGTCTGAATATTGTGGCCACTCGGACACACCTGGATTAATCAGTTTGTCCAGTCAGTTTGTTGGTTCCCCGGTGGATTTCAGGGTTCTGAGCAGACGCGCCGCAGAGGTAAGGTTTTAATCACAGATGCGGACCGGACACAGCGTGGAGCCAGCAGGTCCGAGATCTGGCTCCAAAGCGGATCCAGCACTGAGTGCAAGTGGACTCCGATACGGGTCTATTTCTCGGGTTTGTTCTGGATGTCTTTGCTGTGTCGGGTGGATTCAGTACACAAGAGGAGGAAAAATCAGTTCAGATATATGAATAAACACTTATGGTACAAAATCTTGTGATGTAAATATCTTATTTCTCAGCCTGGATACCGGCGGCTTATAGTCCGGTGCGGCTTATATGTGACAAAATATATATTTCGTTTATATTTTAATGGGTGCGGCTTATATTCAGGTGCGGCTTATAGTCCAGAAAATACTATACACATATATATATATATATATATAGATATATATATAGATATATATATATATATATATATATATATATATAGATATATATATATATAATATACATATAATATACATATATATATATATATAGAGAGAGAGAGAGAGAGAGAGAGAGAGAGAGAGAGTTTGTGTGTGTAAGATATTCTTTATAGCATCTCTTTACAGTTGCTTCAAACTTTTTAGAACCCAGATGACTTTGAATATACGAGTACAGACCATCTACCATTTACTTTATCACTATCTGGCCTCAGACTTCTGCCTAGGCTCGGTAATGCACAAAATGATTACTCATTCCTTATTCATTACAAGTACTTTTTGGGACACCACTGTAGTTAATTATCAGATCCTCATTATACAGCTGAACTTGCATTTTAGGTTTAATATGTCTGCACTACCAATGCCAAGCTAATTTAATGGTGCCTCTTTGTATTGTATCTTACAATCTGGCAAATCAAACACCCATTTAGACATTATTAAAAGCTCCTCAGGTCCATTTCAGGCTTGCACCCCTCATGCGCTGACATGCCTCCAGATTCAATGAAGAAGGGACAGCAATAATATACATGTCCCCTTTAAACTTTAGCTGAAGAATAATGTTTTTATGTTAAAGCTATTTAGAAAAATAGCCGTCGGTCTCAGGAGCACCTCAGTCTCCCTGCTAATGCGCACTGAATGATATCTTTGTGTCCACTGACAATGAGTTTGTAAAGAAAAGAAGTAGATGAAACCAGCACACTGACTTGACAACAGTGAAGTAATATGTTTTATTTGAACTAAAATTAGACCTACTCATAAAAATATAGCCTATCCAATATAATTCAAAGTGAAAAGAACTGAGCTGGCCTTGAATATGAAACTTCATGCATCCCTGGGCCCGTACAACAGCATAGATGCAACAGACAGTGATGTCTTACCGCACGTTGCCTGCACTGGCAGGGACCTTCCAGCCTTTAATCTGACTGAGTTCAGGGTCAGCCACATCTATGAGCAACGGCAGGCGTGGCATCCAGACGCTCATCTCCAGCTGGGCACTCAGAAAACTGTAGGTGAAGTTGAGCATCACTCGGCTCTTTCCTTTTGTCTCCTTTCCATTTACATACACATAGTCACAGCGCTCTGACACCTGAATGGGAAGACAGAGAGAAGAAATCATTGCATACTCTCATTTGGGTTGGTTTAAGACAGCTTTTTTTCTATTCTTTTGTTTGATCAACAGCCTCCTCTGAGATCCCGGGAAGGTGGACAGATTTGTTGTTTCTTCAGTAATATCCGCAGTGTCGGGTCTGCTCAGAGTGTGCTTGAATATGTGCACATCCATCCTTCATTCTTATGTGTGCAGCACAGTATCTGAGCGAGTAATGTGCCTTGGGGCCAACTTCACAGATGGAGCTCTGTAAAGACACAAACCTGTTTCATCCAACCCGAAAAAAAAAATGCTCAGATCTAATTTATGTCCAGCTGGATGAAGCACAACTCCAAACGGTTATCAAAGTTTCTTTGTTTTTGTTTTTGTTTCCTAAGATGTATCTCCAGCAAAAACAAATTAGAAGTAACAGAGACATTAGATGTATCTGTCACTATCCTCAAAACTAAAGAATCTCCAAATCATTTTCCCAATCTTAAGAACCAAATCGATTTGACAAGTATTTGCTGAACGTAGTTTTAAAATCAATAACATTTTAATTCATTTCCCTCTCAAATGCCATTATAAGTTTGACTGGCACAACTGTTAATTTCAGCACATGTCTTCAGCAGTTAGAATTGCTTCTTTCTAGCAAACCAGTCACAAGAAGACTGTCATCTGTCTCCACTTACTCGCATATAATTTGGCAGCTTTGCTCTCAAATAATGTCAGATCAGTCGTTCTCTCCAAGGAACAAAACTGACAGCTTGGTGTCTGTCAGTTCTCTCCTCCTCCTCCTCCTCCTCCTCCTCCTCCTCCTCCTCCTCCCAACATTTCTTCTTTCTTGTTCTCTGCTGCTCTTTTACTCTCACGCTCCTGTGATCCAGTGTTACCCTACCTACCTGTTCCATCTTCCTGTAATTAGAACACGTTAGGATTCAAAGAGGGTGATATCACAGCTGAGGAACCACCTAGACACTTGGATTTTTTTTTTCCTTTTCATTTTTTTTGTAGTTATCAATGTTAGGGCATCTTGTTACTGTGTTTAACAGTATCCACCCGAGCTGTATCTGTCAAGAATCTCACATCAGGTTTATATGGATCAATCAAAGGAATTAAAGCAGCACACAGGAACTTTTGCAATTTTGAGCTCTTTGGATCCTTCAATAGGCTCCGAGTTTATGTCGTTTTACTATAATACTGTTGATTTACTTTTATTTGGTCTCTTGTTCAACTTTTTACTCTTTTCCTCTTCACTACCAGAGTACTGCAGAACATGATGTGTAAGGAGGCACCACTCCGGCTCATCTGGGATCAGATTTGTGCCTGTCCAGTCTACCCCTTGCCAGTGGCTTTCTCCAGTTACTCCGGGAAAAGTAAACGGGATCACCACTCATGTTGCCGTCAGTGCTGATCTTTTTCCTTGTTGAAATGATAGGAACATAGTCTGGAATTCCTTATGAGGTTCAACATGTTGACATTCTTCCCCGTTTTGTCCTTCCTCTCATGCCAAACAGATGTACCAAATGCCTTCTTCTCTGCGTAGGGAGACCTTTAAGCCACTTTACCTACGTCATATCAGCCATGAAGGTATAGATGTGTAGCTTCTTTGCTTTGGGTCAATGTGATGTACACTCTGCAACATCACAGTAGTACACCATGGTTGTTTAAAGATAGAAAGTGACATAAAACAAATTAATCTATATCGCTCATTTTGGCTTGTTGCTTTCTTCACTTCGTGTCTGCAAAAAGCGCCAAATCCAGCGCATGACTGCCACCTAGAGGATGAATATAGCATCATTACGCAATACTCTGGTAGCCTCCATTTCTTTCTTAAGTTTGACGCCTCTGCTGAGAAGATGTCCACCGTAGCTCTGTGAACTACTTTCATCGATGGTGATGTGTGACATAGGCCACGGTTACATGATGTTTTTTTAATTCAGAATTAATTATTCCGAATTAAATAATTCCGAATTAAACTATTTTCCTTCAAGTTTACATGGAAATAGTAATTCTGAATTGAGGTTTACATGGAAAACACGTTTGATCGACTTTATCCAATTCCGCTTCAGGTCTGGGGATGGGGAAGGGTTCTGATTGGATAGGGGAGTGGACGTCTTTACGTATTTACATCTACCGGAAAAAAAACAAACCTACTCCATTAGCAACAACATGGAGGACTACATTATTAGCATCCTTTTATTAAATCAATTTATTAAATAAATCGTCTCTGCTCTTGAACACCGATTACTGTGTGCTGCCATCTTGAAACTTTGTTTCGAAAACAAGCCCAGCGTGGAATATAAGCATCATCGCGACAGACTGGCAAGGGAACGAGCATGCAGCATGCGCAGAGAGACTCGAATTAATTTAAAGCGGAATGAATGTATAAATAACCACGGAATTATTCTATTCGGATTTAAAATCAGAATAAACCAGCCACTTAAATTTAAATCGGAATGGACATTTTCATTCGGAATTAGGTGTTTACATGTTAATTTTTATTCTGATTTAATTTTAATTCTGAATTAAAGAGGAATTAAACTTCCCATATAAACGCACTGATAGCGTTGTAAAACAAAATGCAGTTGTCACATCAGGGAGTAGCTGAAAGTTACTTTGGCTGGTTTTGCTCTAGTAGGGACAGAAGATTGCTACAGCTTTATGACGCATCCTAAAAGTAACTAAGCAACAGTTCCTTCAAAGGAAATTGAAAGTGACAGTTTAATGTGAACAGTCCTTTGTGCTTCTTTAAGAAAAAAAAAAGATACAGAACATCATCAAAATAAAGAAAAAAAATATGAAAATATAAATTTGTTTTATGGGACCACTTAATTGATACAGGTTAACTGCTTGGCATCTCTGCCTGCCGCACCTCCTCCAGTGCACATTTTGAGGTCAGCTGCAGGGTCGTCAGCTGGTGCCACCGTTCATTGATGTTTCGCCCCCTGGCCAGGACACCTCTCGGTGGGGGGGCAGTGGCATTCGTGGGGACGTCTCCCCACGCCACTCCCTGCAACTGACCTCACTGGGGTGTTGAGCCCCACCTATTGTCCTTCCTCCGCAACCACATCCAGAAACTTGCTTTCTCAGCTTCCTCCGCTAGCTCCTTGATGGCCTTTTTTTGGCTAGATCCGGTCATTCCTGCCGCACGGAGGAGCCGGATTGCTGAAGCCCCCACAAAGCCCCTGCATCCGACCTCCACAGGGTGAATAGTCGCAGACCAGCCCCCCCTTCTGCACTCCTCCGCCAGGTCACTGTACTTCGACCGCTTGAACTCGTGTGCAACTGATATTCCCTCCTCCCAGGGCACGGTTAGTTCAATAATGAGGACTTTCTTCGCAGCTATGGACCACATCACAACGTCCGGCCTTAGCGTTGTCTGTGTGATCTCCGTTGGAAAGACTAGCTGCTTGTCCAGGTCGACGCGCATCTCCCATCTCTTTCCAGGTGTCAGCAGAACTGCTGACCTTCCTGCCACCATCTTCCGTCCTGCCTCTCCTGGTTTGATGAAGGTGATGTTTGGCCGATGGGGATCCGAGGAGTTGTTTGCCCCGACTCTGCATCTCTCCAACTGCTCTGCCAGCTTCCTCAGCACCTGATTGTGCCGCCACCGGAAGCGCCCCTGTGTCAGCGCGATGTTGCACCCTTACAGAATGTGTTGGAGACCTGCATTGTCTTTGTTGCACAGGGAGCATTTGCCGTCGCTTCCGAACCATTGAGCGAGGTTTCGAGGGCATGGAAGGGTGTCATACGCTGCCCTCACTAGGAAGCTCAGGCGTGACTGTGGAGTTCTCCAGATGTCTGCCCAGGTTATGACTCTGTGGATGGTATCCTCCCAGCGGGTCCACGCTCCCTGCTTGCTCTGGGACACGGCCTTGATGAGGTAGTTGTCCTTCTCGGCTTGCGAGACCTCTTCCACCACCATGGTCTTTCTCTGCTCCCTTGTGGCTTTGGACCAGAACTGGACTGGTTGCCCCCATCCCAGCCCTGCCCGGCTGTGTTGGACTCTTCCCAGGACCTCCTTGTGTTGCAGCCTGGAGACAGCTTGCTCCACTTCATCATGGGCCCTCCACTTCCGCCCGGTGCGAACAGTCACCTCTGCGCCCTTCACCGCTTCGTCTCTGGACTCCCTCAGCTCGAGCACAAGACGGGTCTTCTCCTGCCTGTACCCTAAGTTGATAGACTTCAGGGGAAGCTGCAGCATGTTCTTGCCGAAGAGACCTGTGTCCGAGAAACAGCGGGGGAGGCCCAACCACTTCCTGATGTAACCGTTGGAGATGCCGTCCATCTTGCTGGCCAGGGAAGATGGAATTTCACCTACTTTCAGCGGCCACATCACTCGCTGGAAAAGTGTGAAGTGGTAACACCACACCTTCAGTTTCCCGGGAAGTTGGCTGTTGTCGATTCTTGCGAGCCCCTCTCTCAGCTGTTTCTGCGCTGTCCGCCCCATCTGCCTGTCTGAGAGCTCTGCTGTATACTCCCTCCCAAGGCTTCGGATGGGCTGCTCTGCCAGGAGTGGTATCTTCTCTCCCCCAGCTGTGAACACCGTCCTGTCATCCCTCACCCCTTTTCTGATGGACAGACTCCTGGACTTAGCAGGCTTGATCTTCATCCTTGCCCAGACTGTCAGCTCATCGAAATGCTTGAGGAGCCGTGCTGTGCATGGAGCGGTTTCTAGGATGGTTGTGACATCATCCATGTACCCTCTCAGAGCAGGGAGTCTCCCTCCTGATGGTGATTTCAGGCCTCTGGCCATTTGCCTTGCTCCGATGAGTATCACTTCGAACGCTGCCACGAAGAGGATCGGTGAAAATAGAGCAGCCCATGGCGATTCCAACTTCCAACCGCTGCCATTCCGTCATATAGTCGTCTACGGAAAAGCTCATGTGCAGGTTGTCGAAGTACTTGGCTATGATGTTGCTGACGCACACAGGCACGTGGAAGAATTTCAACGCAAACTCAACCAGCTTGTGTGGTACTGAGCCATAGGCGTTTGCAAGGTCGAGCCATACAACGTGCAGGTTGCTCTTCTCCCTTTTAGCGCGCTGAATCTGCTCCCAGATCACGGATGCATGCTCGACGCACCCTGGGAAGCCTGGCAGTCCCGCTTTTTGACAGCTTGTGTCAATGAAGCAGTTGTTGCTGAGGAAGCTGGTCATTCTCCTTGCCAAGACCGAGAAAAAGACTTTCCCCTCCACGTTCAACAGGGCAATTGACCTGAACTGGCTGATGTCGGTGGAATTTTGCTCCTTAGGGATGAAGATTCCCACTGCCTCTTGCCACCCTGCTGGAATTGATTGCTTCTTCCACGCAACGCTCATGAGCTTCCACAAGATCTTTGTCACTTGCGGGCAGTTCTTATAGACCTTGTACGGGAGCCCGTTGGGTCCTGGCACTGAGGCTGATCTGGCCCTTTTCAGGACGTCCTTAATCTCGCTCAGCTTGGGTGGGGACGTGTCGAAGGGGATCTTTGGGGAGTCTGGGCGTGGCACATGGCCTGGTGAGCCTAGTGGTCGATCTTTGGCTTCATCTGTGTACTGGCCCTTAATGTGTCGTTCCAGGTCCTCTTTCAAGATGGACAGCTTGCCACTTCGCTTTTCATCCAGCAGCTGCCGGGCAAACCGGAAGGGATCTTTGAAAAAGTCTTTCCTTTCCTTCTCCTTCCGTTTCCGGCGCCTCCTGAGTCTCTCTGCCCGACGCAGCTTGGCGAGCTTCTGCTTGATGTCATCCCACAGCACCTTGAGGCCTTCTTTTTCATCTGGGACTGCTTTCCTCCATCTCTTTCGCAGTTGGCGCCTTCTGGATACAAGCTCGTCGATGTATTTCTCCCTTCGGCCTTTCTGCCTGTCGGCTGTGGCTCGCTTGGTTGGACACTCTCCAAACCTCTCTCTGCACTCCTCATAGATGATGTTGCTGAGCAAGGTTAGTTTACGCTCGACTGCTCCTCGCAGGGAAT
This sequence comes from Hirundichthys speculiger, assembly GCA_018398805.1. Classification (NCBI taxonomy): domain Eukaryota; kingdom Metazoa; phylum Chordata; class Actinopteri; order Beloniformes; family Exocoetidae; genus Hirundichthys; species Hirundichthys speculiger. The sequence continues at coordinate 929,545 of JAGFBZ010000446.1, read as the reverse complement.
GCTCCAGCACTCCTTTCAGGTGCTCGTCAAGACTACGCCAATCCTCTTGGTTCTTTGCCTTTGGCCACTTGATCTTCCTGCGCCTTTCTGGATGTTTGCGTAGATTCTCTGGCTGTGCGACTCTCGGGGGGACAGCATGAGCTTCGCTCTCGGGAACTGCCTCCATCTCCTCTCCTGCATCCACTGAGGTTGCCCTCTCAGCATTGCTGGGTCCCGCTGCACTGTGGTTTGTCACCTGGCTTTGGGTCTCTTCCGTCTGACCTGCCGAAGCAGTGCGGTCATGCTGGTCGGGAGTCCTCCCACACTTCATTCTCCCTTGATGGATCCGCAGCCCTTTGAATGAAGTCACCTTTTGCCACCCGCATTTACACTTTCGGAGAACCTTCTCGTTGTCGTTATTCGTTCTGTTTGTCACCGTTTGATCCGTCACAGTAGGCCCATCTTCCATCCCGCCTCTCGGAGGGCCTTCGGGTTGTTTTCTCTTAATGCTTTTCGTAGTCGACTTGAAGGTGCTTCCTCGTAGGAAGCTAGTGGGTAAGGTGACTAACCGCCCACTCCTGGTACGGTCTCTCCCGTCGTCCACCGGTCTTCCCCGGTTGCCCACCAGACTTTCCTGGCTGTCAACTGCTCTTTCACAGTAGTCGCTGGTTCCCCAGAAGTGTAACTTAATTGATACAGGTTAACTGCTTGGCATCTCTGCCTGCCGCACCTCCTCCAGTGCACATTTTGAGGTCAGCTGCAGGGTCGTCAGCTGGTGCCACCGTTCATTGATGTTTCGCCCCCTGGCCAGGACACCTCTCGGTGGGGGGGCAGTGGCATTCGTGGGGACGTCTCCCCACGCCACTCCCTGCAACTGACCTCACTGGGGTGTTGAGCCCCACCTATTGTCCTTCCTCCGCAACCACATCCAGAAACTTGCTTTCTCAGCTTCCTCCGCTAGCTCCTTGATGGCCTTTTTGCTAGATCCGGTCATTCCTGCCGCACGGAGGAGCCGGATTGCTGAAGCCCCCACAAAGCCCCTGCATCCGACCTCCACAGGGTGAATAGTCGCAGACCAGCCCCCCCTTCTGCACTCCTCCGCCAGGTCACTGTACTTCGACCGCTTGAACTCGTGTGCAACTGATATTCCCTCCTCCCAGGGCACGGTTAGTTCAATAATGAGGACACATACAGCTGATTATCGTTTAACCACCACCAAGTAATTTGAGCAGTACATCTCTGAGCGACAAGTTCAAGCCACAGTTCTGCGAAAAATAACATTGAACCCTGTTGCACCGAATTTATTTACTTTGGTTGACAGAGATGAAAGAAGACATGCCATTTTATTATATTTCAATGAAAGATTTTTCAGTCCATGCTTTACCTTAGAATAAGAATGTTGATATTGATAAACCTTCTCACTAAACCTTGGAAACAGATGTATTTAATTATAATTTTGAGTTACTTGCATTTTCTGTGTGATGGTGATAGAAAGCTGAAAGGCACAGAGGCCTACAATCTGTAGACGTTAGGGTACATTCAGCTATACTCTCAGATGTTATTTTTGTTTTATCTGTCTTGCATATGCTCATGTTGTTTGTATCTGGTGTTCTAGTTTTGTATCTGAAGACTGGGTTTATTTCATCCAAGTCAGCTGCCTTACATAGATTCCTGACTTCATAAGAACTCAAGACTCCTATAAATGTTTAACTCCGTTCGAATGTTATTGTGATATAGTACAGACTCCAGCTTGTGCTCTGTGTTTCTTTTACCTTTTGTGTTATGTATTCTTCTTTATTGCATGTGTATTATTTTACTACAAAGGCAATTTTTGTGCTTATAGTTGGGATTTTAACAACATTTTCTAGGCCAAATGCAGCAGTGGCAATATGATGTGTCAAAATAGCACTTTGAGGTACATTCTTCATGTCATAGATTTTAGGCTAATGTGTCATTTTTAATGCTGGTTACAGAGGTTTGGCCAATGATTAGGGTGAGTGTAAAAGTACAGGACAGGGTGTCCTCTTGCCAGTGTACATATCGCACCATGACTCGTTACGCTTTATCTTTGCTGTTTCATGAGACCAGGCCAGTTTTAAAGAAAAAAGCCACAACCATATCCAGAATGCTGAACAAAGCTATTTCAAAGAGGCTAGCAAATGCAGAGAAGCTATGACTAAAGTATGACAGACCAGCTGCAAACCAGCATGGTGTCATAGGCTTGTCACTCCATTTGAGTCTGGAGTAGTGGAACAGAGAAACACCTAAAGTGGACTGGGGAACACTCTTAAAAGATTGTGAGTGATTGATTAATTTTGTATGAATCTGTACAGAAGTATGCTGAATAATGAACAGTGCTTACACAATCAGCAAAGATATTTTGTAATAATTTTTGTTTAATATTAATAGTGCTGCATGTAAAGTGGTATCAGTTTAATCAAATGGCCTGCAGCTTTAGAGCTCTCGGTTGGGAGAAAAAAAAAAAAAAGCTTCAAGCACACTAATATGCAGGACTTTTACATTCAACCTTCCAGAGAATGAGTTCAAAGAATCCACTTTAGTTTTTACACAGTACTTCACCTCTTTCTTGTTCTGCCTCTCTCTCCTCAAGGCTTTCAAATGATCTCTAACTTTCAATCTCCAGCTTTGTTCAGTTTTGTCTCTACTCTCCAGATCCTCCTGTATCTTCTCATATAAAAGGTATTGTAGATGATAGCCATGAAGATTGAAGTGAGATCTCTGGATCATGACCTCTTCTGTACCACATACAGAATGCAGCACCTGACTGATCACTGTGACACCTTTTATAACCATCCATCCTTTGCGGAAACACTCACAAATCAATGGTGCTTCTCTAAAGAAAGGGCTTTGACTAATAATGATGACACTCCACAAATCAGTAAAAGGGTCATTTAATTTTGTTTATGCATGGATGAATTAATGACTAAAAGTTAACTGATCAAATCTGAATGAGAGTCCAAATAGTTATGCAGTATGGCACTAGGAATTAACTAAGGGCGAATTCTTGTTAATTCACTCTGTCTCACTTGACGTCTATTAACATTTAGGTTGGTATGATGTATAATATTATTCCGTTAACATTCTTGGTTGTATGCGCAGCAGAAAATATGTTTGACTTTGTTTAATCTGAAGTATAAAAATATACAAGCGTGATGCTCACTGGTTTATTGGATACAGCATTAAAAAACAACAACAACATTGTTTTTATAAATGCAGAAACATCTAGCATGGCTCCTTTTAAAACAGATGATCACAGCACTTTGTTGTTTTACCATCTGTCTCAATCTATATTATGAACTGTTTTCTTGCATCCTTGGAATGATAACACAACCAGTGGCTTTAAAGATGGTTATTTTTCTATGATGTATTAAAACACATTAAATTACATTCCCAGCCGGCCTATTCGTGCTTATTTTCTATTATACAGTATCAGGAATGATTTTGTTATTTTGTCATATTTTTGTTATTGTCATGGTTTAGTGGTTCTGCTCTACAGTTTTCCTTGTCTTACGTCCTGCTTTATTTGAAACATTTTTCACCTGTGTGTGGTGTTATGTGTGACGTCCTCTATAATTAGACATCCATGACAGTTATATGGGGGTTGATTTTATTTTATTTTTTGTACCACATCAGATGAATCATAAATTATATGAAGCGATCGACTGACCAATCAAATGGGAGAATGTCATTTGATTGACAGCAAGCCACTGGCTCTACTACGATAGCTAGACATTGCTGTTTGTCATTTTACCAAGCTTAGCATTTGTCATTATATCGACTTCTGAGCTGTGAATAAAACCTAACAAATCATGGTCATATTTTAAAGAGAATATGTTTTCTTGTGGTTGTATGTTATGTTAACTGTAGTAACAGACCACTGTGACTGGCTGTGGTTGGTCTAGAAAGGGCTGGCTGAGGCTTAGCTTCACTAAGCCATGCTAAGAGCAGCAGTGATGTCATGAAGCCACCAAAACAACATTTGAGATGGGAGGCCGGACTACAAAGGCTGGCGGCTGGTGATGACTGACTGCAGGTCCCAGCATAATTCTGCTTGGAAAGGTCCTGGGGCCTGTTTCAGAAAGAAGGTTCAATAAACTGAGTGGGAATATGGGTGCAGTCAACACATCCGGTGACTCTGGGTAATCCTCAAGGAGATTTTCTTTTGCTTACAGGAGTGGAAGCGGGACACTAATCAAAAAAGTTATTTTAAATAATTAATCATATCAACTTCTGAATCATAGGATACACAAAATCCTTCTTTAATGACTTTGACTCTTAAATGTGGCTACTGAGGAAAATAAACTGATGGTGTCTCATGAGCTAAGACCACTTTTCTCACAGCTCTAAGATGCGGTTGCTGGTATTTTACAGCGAAATACAACTGGGATAGTTCCATGCAATAAAAAACGACTTTTTTAGGGTTCGGAAAGCATGATAACTTATTACCAATAAAACCTTTTACAAAGTTGTCTGTGAGAAAAAATATGCTTCTCGCCGTCCTGCTGATGAACCCTGGCTGTTTGCCCAGACAGAAGACTCTTCAATTTTAAAAGCAATGTATGTCATGTTACTCTGAAAGAAAAATAATAATCTGCAGTCTAATTTTAGGTGTATTTGTTTTAAATTTTCAAGTAACATTGTCTCTGAGACAGCCTTTGAAGTTTCCTGGGATGCAACATGACAAACACAACAAAACCTTAGAGGGTTTAAAAAAAAAAAGTAAGAAAAACAGATAAAACAAAAAGGGATAATAAAATGGAAAATGATCTGTCTAGGATATATCATGCTTGCATCAGATAAGTGATGTGGCCCACTACTGACAGGCTGCCAGTCCATCACATTGCTAAGACAGACAGACAGACAACCACACCAATTTACAATCAGCAATTCAAATTAAAACATGTTACAAACTAAGTCTTAACTAACCTTGATAACCTGCTCATCAGTTGACTTGCACTCCACTGATTCTGTAACATCTGATACCGCTCCGTCTGTCCCCACAGTGACCACCTTCACTGGAACCAGCCACGGTACGGCCAGTGAGGACAGCCGTGTTGAGGATCTCAGTGTCCTGTAAAGAAACAGAAAGGCAGACTTTAGTTCACAGCCATTGCTTCCATTGACTGGTTGTGCAGATAATAGATCTGGCTTGTAGTCTCATTAGGAAGGCGGTATACCGCCTGTTAGATTATGCATGACTTTAATAAACAGCGTTGAAGGACTTTGTGGTGGAACTGTAAAGCTTTAAAAGTGTACACATTAAAGGCAGTTTTTTTGTTTTCAAGCTGAATGAAAAAACATTGTTTGGTAATAAATCGGAGAGAAGGTTTTATTCTAGTATACAAAATCAAAGAGCAGAAACTGTGATTTCATCCTCTACAACAAGTCTCAAAGAGCACGTATTTCAAGGCGTCATCCTCTGCAAGTATGGACGATACTCGCCAGCAGAGGTCCTTCACATCCGCCTTGACACATGCTAGGGCAGCCAAGCAAAATGACAAGCAGATATGATTGGTACCTTTTACTGTGACTGAAAGGAAAAAAAAAAAAAGAGTGTTTGTTTGACTTTATACTTAAAGGCCTAACACAGTAAGTAACGCTTATTTGGCTGCTGCTAGTAAATTATCAAACAGAAATAAAAGTAGAATTAACAAGTTGCCTAATGGGTAACTCACCACTTGTTCTAACAAGAGTTGGGGAAAAAAAAAAAATATGATAAACAGATTATACAGTATGCCAGGAGTGGCCAACCCTGGTCCTCAAGAGTCGCCACCCTGCACGTCTTAGATGTTTCCCTGCTTCAGCGCACCTGATTCACATGAATGGAATCACCATCAGCTAGTCATCCAGGTCTGCACAAGTCTGTTAACGACCCATTCATGTGAATCATGTGTTCTAAAGCAAGGGAAACATCTAAGACATACAGGTTTCCGTCTCAGACATGCAGGTTTGCAGCTCTCTAGCTCCAGGGTTGGCCACCCCTGCAGTACTCATTACAGTCAAAGTGAAAGAACCAAACAGGATCATATTTTTATATTTCTTGTGAAAACTTTGCTGGTGCATTACTCACAGTCCACTTTGATCTGTATTACTGAAATGTGTTAGAAGAAGTTGGATCACACCAGATTCATCTGTGGCTTTCACAGCAATTCAACACAACAAATCTCATGTACGATGAGTGAAAAAAAAGAAAAAAATATTATTTATTCTGCCAAATTGCAGTCATTTATGAGATATAACAAGACACACTTGAGAATGGAAGGTCTTGCACAAGAGAAGGAAGAAGATAATAGGATCAATTAAAACATTGTGTGCTAATCCTTGAGCTCTCAGCGTGTTGATCATATAAAGGATTTGCTATAGCAGCAGATTTGGCTCATCATTATTTTCAATAAGACTGCTAAGAGGACTAATTATCTGAAACGCAAAGGAACTCTGGTCCTCACATTTCACTTTGTCTGTGGCAACTGTTGCCTTTGTGCTTGCTTTATTTTATTTTTTTCTCCCCCTCATTATGAGATAAAGGATGTAACATTTCAAGCAGAACAGCAGATAACAGATGTCTCTCTCCTTTTGATAAGCTGTAAGTCAAAAACTGTTTTTTTGTTGTCATGAATTGAAACAAAGACTGAATATGTGGTCAAGTTGTTCATGAACTGTCCTTGCAGCTAAAAAAAAATAAATACAGCAAAATTATTTGTGCCTTTTTTGTGCTATCATTTTGATTTAGTAAGAATAAAGAATAAAAATAAAAAACAAATGAAATGAAATGAAAGGAAGGAAGATCTCCCAGACAGAAAAAACTCGGGCTTTATTCTGGAAGAATCGATGTTATTTACTGAGCGAGCTTTTTTACTTTAACTTTTTTTTTTTTTTAACACAAAACAATTCCAGCTTTTCACTGCAATCATGCTGCAAAATGGTATTCTACCTTGAATTAGTGCTTTTGAAACAACCTTGGTAAAAATGCGTCCGGACGATCCAAAGCATTTCTTACATATTAGAATGTGTGAATGGCTTCTTATCGCACTTATTTCTCATAACATCTGTGAGTGTGTCTCCCGCCATCAGGGAAACATCATCTGTGCCAAGAAGTTAGGAAGCACAGGAGACAAATTGTATTCTGCCAAATGGGAGCATTTTAATACTGTTTAATAAAAACAAAATCATTGTACCCCTGACGCCTTTCATATTTCAACATGACATGTCAAGCTGTGGGATTCACAAATGAGCATACTTAACATGTATGTGGAGAAAAATAAAAAAAGGAAATAAGAATTTTTATCTGAGAGTATCATAATGTTGATAGATTAAGCACATTTATGCATAGTGTATGATATAAACTCAACACTCAGCACCTGGGACTCTCATAAAACCATCCATCATCCCTATAATTGTGTAATGCCATTAAAAAATAATCCTCTGTAAAATGGGCTCTGTGTGTTCTCTCCCTCTATTTGTAATAAAAGTGTGTGTTTTGGGGAAAAAAAAATATCAGGAGATCTTAATGGGTTCCAGCTATATGCAGTCTGGAAAGTGTCCAGGCCACGGAGAGCTTGGGACTGGGGAAGATCAGTTCTCGGCATAACAAGAACGTAATTATTAGTTGTGAACACTTGCTTGATTTAAATTTTCTGAAATTTAAGGGAGACAACTTGAGTGACGCACAAGGCACAAGAGGAGGTCTGCTTTTCCCTGAAATTCAACCAACCTCTCGGTTAGTATTACTTGCTTAACCGATGCCCTCCTGGGGTTATTTAACTCAACCTAATCAATGCAATAGCAGATAAGCAATCGTGTTTCCAAATGGCTATATTAGTAGCTCATAAGCATGCTGATTTTATAAACACCTAGCCTCCCATCTGTACACACATGCTAACAAAATAATTTCAACACACGCAAGCACAAACACACTTGATGTCCAGCTGAAAAACAGAAGCAGTTTTTATTAACCACCTCTCGTTGCAGTGCAGAGCGCTGGGCAAGAAAAAAGAAGAAAGACGATGAGAGACAGGAGAATCGATAAAAGGCCATTACGCTTCTGTGCAGCTGGGTACAAGGGTGGAGCGTGTGGGGGCTGATGTGGTTGAGGATGAATCATGTATTTGGTAGCAAACAACCTACAGAGGTGCTGCTCAAAGGAATACTTACTGTGTGTGTGAACACTCAGAGTCTACTGTTGTTTCACATCTTCAAGGATTATTGTCATCAGATCTGGTTTTGGAATGGAGAATGTCTGAGAGTAGGGGCGTGGGAAAAAAAATCAATTTGGCGATATATCGTGATTTTCCGCCGCCCGATATAATATCGATTTTTCAGCTCCTAATATCGATTTTTAAGGATTATTCATTCATTCATTTAAATGTGCAAAAACACTAATAATAAACAATACATAGGTTGTTTTGAAGCAAATAGTTTTGACTCGATTTGTCCTCTGAATGATCAATATTCTCAGATCAACATATACAGCAACTTAATTTTTCATCTCTATTTTTAATTTTGATATTAACTGGGTAGAATATCGCAATATATTGCGATATCGTTATATCGTATCGTGACCCAAGTATCATGATGCATATTGTATTGCGAGGTCCTTGCCAATACTCACCTCTATCTGAGAGTACTTTTGGGTTTGTCACCCACGAGTCTTACAAATGTTTGTATCTACAATATTACAGTCAGAGGTCAGGGCCTATAGTAGATTTAAGCACCCTGATCAGGATTAATTAATTATTTGTAAATGAAAACAAAATTATAATAATAATAATAATAATAATAATAATAATAATAATAATAATAATAATAATAATAATAATAATATGACTGTAAAAGATAACTGATTTGCTCATGTTACAAATATACAGTATGGTAAAAGATTCACTGTTCATATCCCTCTTTTTATTTGGCTTTAACATCCGCATCTTCAATAATTTCTTTAGAATATTTTGGCTAATCTTTTTTCTTTCTTTTCTTTTTTTTTTTCCCTACAGAGTCATGCAAGTTGTGAAACAATGACACATTGTTTCATCACTAAAACATATATTTTTCACAATAAAGGTTACCATGTTAGGTTAACTTAGCTGTGCTTGACACAGAACTACCCAATTCGTAAATCACCACATTTCAAGGTTAACCTGTAGCTGTGCCAGATGTGCTAGATTCACAACTGTTATGAGTTCAGCTGATCTGTAGCTGGAAACAGTACGCCAAGATCTCAACATCAACCCTGCAGCATCAGCACAGTGTATGTGTAATTAATTGTTTTACATAGAAAAGTTAATTAGTACATTTCAAAAGTAATTATAGTCTCTGAAGAGACGAAGAGCATCTCCTGAATCCTGTCTTTATTAAAGCCATTCTACAACACCTCTTCTGACCACATGAGGATCTGCTGTGAGGACAGAACAGTCACTCATAAACCTGTGCTAATATGTGGGGTTGGTATGGCACGTCTTGTATTACCACTTTGCTCCAGTAGAGATGCACTTTGTTGCGTCTTACGGCACACAAACTTTCATGTGATGTGCTGCCCCCGTGTGGTCAGAAGTGGTATTTCTACACGATGAGCACAGTAATGTCCTCGTGTAAACAATACATTTACTTTCCTTTCATTGCTGCTTCAGAATTTGCACTTTTAGGGACGACTTCCCTTGTAGCTCTTGTAATTTACAAAGTTGCTGTGACATTACATAAAAATCAACTTCTCTGATAGATGAGAGAAAATATTACTAATCCTGAACGATTATATGGAGAAGGATATTGCCAACAGATATACGAATGTAGCACTGCATAGTAATTAAAAAGAAAAAAAAACAGACCACATAATGAGGGTGAAGCCTCCTGCATTACTGCAGTACACCCTGTAGAACCACAAGCAGCTTGTTAGAGAAGTGGCAAGATGATAAATAATGACACACCTTATACATTTATTTACAAGGATCAAAGGAGGAGAAATGTCTGAGAACTGCTTACACTAAACCTGGACCCCAACCTCTGTTTAATATTGGCGAACAATTTATTATTCAGTGAGTAAACAGACGCCTCCAACCCACAAAGCCACAGCTACAAGTATTTGCTAACCAGATGAGGTTGACAGCAACCTCACAAATCCTGCACTGATAGCCAAAGGCCCTTGTGGGTAGGATTCATACTGATGCTGCAGCCCTCGCAGCCACTGAGTTCATATCAATTATCAAAAAGGAGAGAAAAAAAAAACCCACAATTATATTCCCTATACCTACATCGTCTTCCCCTGCCACTCACTGTCATCAGAGCATATCTTAGCTTATAGCAGGAGATAAAACGAAAGCAAAAGCAGTGGAATCAAGAGCTCCGAGGACTAGATATTTTTTCTTTTTTGCTACCCCTTTTTTGAAAGAGTGATGGAACAGTAGGGGGGAACTGTGTTCATACAATATAATCTTTTTCACGGTTATGGCTTGGGAAAAAAGCACAGCAGGCAAGTTATTCAGCATGGTGATGTTGGAGTCAGAGAGGAGCTGGAGCAAGGTGCTGATAACTGGAGTTACAATGGATGTGACTGTGCAGGCAAAAAGAAGATAAAAGCATTTTTCTTCCTTTCTTTTTTTTTTTTTAAATAAGAGATGAAGATGTGAGTCAGATGAGATGCAGCTGATGAAACTTACCAAATTACCAGGTTTGAAACAGATATTAATTCAGAGTGGGGACAGATGCAGATAAATACTCAGTCATGTATATATACTGTACACTCACTGGATAAATATGTTTATTGATATTTTCTGCATCGATAAAATCAGCAAAAATAATAAGATCATCTGTCTCTACTGATTCACCTAAACTGGTGTATCCACTAGAATTGCAATTATAACAGATAAAGTGTTGGGGGCAGTTCTGGGGCATTCGGCCATGATCAGGACTAAGAAATACCATTATTGATTATTAAATCAGTGCTTGGACTGATTTATACTCTTCTCATTAATTACATATTGATTTATTACTTGTTGGCCTGGCAATCTGTTGGAATTTGCTATTGTGTACTGTGAGCAGCAAATACTTTTTTGTGAGATAAAATATTAAGCCTCTGTTGCTTTCCCCACCTCATAATTTCTCTGTCTAACATTAGAAGAAGGAATGGTGAGGTCAGCAGTGATAAATCGGCTGTCCCTGGTAAAGCCAGTCTGTGCGCTATGGACCTAGCTCCTGTTTCTGGAGGCCATTTGATTTGGAAATAAAAAGGGCTCTGCTGTGTTGGCCCCTACTATGCCAAACAAAAGGTTCTTTGAACCAGTTGGGGGAGGGGGGGGGACTAACAAACAAAAACAAATGACATATAGGACAGGCAGCCCTGAGATAGAAACAAAAAAAGACATGTAGGCATGGAGGCCAACGGAAATGTTTATATGTTTCTGCTGTACAGATGATATGTAGAGTGAGAGTTCTTAGTCCAGGTCCAGAACAGCTCTTACTGTGACCTCAGACCAACTACTGTGGAGCAATTAAACAATAGCTACAAATAATCAAAACAAGATTTTTTTTTTTTTTTTTTTTGCAGTATATAATTTTTAAGCAGTAGAGGTGAGATTATGTGTTAAATGCACAAAGGGTACGTTCAAACAAATATCATTGCAGGTTTTTAAATAAAGCAGTCGGCTTTTTTTCACTTTTCTTTCTGTATGTTTGCAGGCCAGAGTTTCCTGAGTTGTATGCTGACCTGCAGTTCCATCCTCTGTCCATCCCAGAGTTTACCTCCACCTGTGTGACCGGTGATCTAGTCCTCTGACCATCTCACCTCAGTGCTGCTACCTGCATCTGCATATGTTATGTGGTCATTATATTTAGTCATTTGTGTGCTCTCTTTCTATCTCTCCTACATCCTCTCTCTGTCCTGTCTCCCCTCTTTTTTTCTTTCTTTACCCAGCTGCCCTTCGGCAGGAAGGTCCCCCCATATGAGCCAGGTCCTGCTCAAGGTTTCTTCCTCTTAAAGTGAGTTTTTTCTTGCTACTGTTTGGCTTAAAGGTTTTTTTCTCCCACTGCGGGAATTTTTTACCTGGCCATTATCCTTGATTTGGATTTAATATTATAATTCTAGTTAATGATATTTTGCTCGCGGGTCACGCTCTGGGTCTCTGTAAAGCGCCTAGAGACAACTGACATTGTAAAAGACGCTATACAAATAAAATTGAATTGAATTGAATTAAAAAATAATGTAGAGGTAAGATGGAGCTGCATGCTGATTTATGATCTAAGCTGCGTTTGTTGTTATTTTAGATTCATTATACATTACCATGCATCAGCATATATTTTTAGAGCTTGTTTATTGGTGCTTAAGAACTGTTCAATTTCATCTCAGCATCACTAGAAGAGAAGACGCCGATTATGTAATTATTCATTTCTGAAAGTCATTTGTAACACTATGACAATAAATACTGTGGATGTGTCTTGTCAAGACAGACAAAAAACAGTAGCTAGTTCCAGTTAGTTATTCATACTCTCTTTGTGCTTTCAGACAGAGAAGCCGCTTATATATTGCTCAGGTTTTTAATCTAAATGAGTCCAAAACACTGAAGTGGGCATGTCCTACGACCTGGTAGCCCCCTACTTTGAAAAATGGCACTCTCTTAAAGCATGTATAATCGGAAACAAAGCAGAATGTTTAGCTATGCTGTGACCAGATGGGGTAGTAACATATATAACAATAAAGTCACTTCGCCACATACACTATATTGCAAAAAGTATTTGCTCACCCATCCAAATTATCGGAATCAGGAGTTCCAATCACCTCCATGGCCAATAGGTGTATAAAATTAAGTAGCTAGACATGCAGACTGTTATTACAAACATTTGTGAAAGAATGGGTTCGCTCTCAGGAGCTCAGTGAATTCCATCGTGGAACTGTGATAGGATGACACCATGTGCAACAAATCCAGTCGTGAAATTTCTTCGTTTCTAAATATTCTACAGTCAACTGTCAGCTGTATTATAAGGAAATGGAAGTGTTTGGGAACCACAGTAACTCAGCCATGAAGTGGTAGGACACATAAACTGATAGAGCGGGGTCAGTGGATGCTGGAGTGCATAGTGCAAAGAGGTCGCCAACTTTCTGCAGTCAGTCACTACAGAACCTCCAAACCTCATGTGGCCTTCAGATTAGCTCAAAAACAGTGCACAGAGAGCTTTATGGATGGGTTTCCATGGTCAAACAGCTGCATCAAGGCCATACATCACTGAGTACAATGCAAAGCGCTGGATGCAGTGGTGTAAAGCAGGGGTTCTAAACCTTTTTGACCTTGAGGCCCAATTTTTTAATACAAAGTGTCCCGGGGCCCATTAAATATTAACACTGTATAGGTTTAACTGACCTCACTCTCGTTTGATTTGTATTCAATAATAAACCAAATCCACTTACTGTTTAACAGGCAAAAACCTTATCAAATAAAATGACATTATAAAATAGGATTATCACAAATACTTTTATTAAACATGTGTATGTAAACCTGCACAAATACTGAATGAAGACACCGAACAGGCTGATAATTCCCGGACCAAATCAAGCTGTGACAAGAAAAAAATTCAAGAATCAAGTCAGGCTTTTTAATAATAATAAAAAAGATCTATATTAGAAGTTTACTTTAAATTAATAAAAAATTATATAATCAATCATTAAAAGGGGCATTGAAATTATATATATTTTTTTTAAATTAAATTAACTACAAAATGAAATTGAAATAAAGTGCAAATTTAGAACCTAAATGCAAACATTTAGAGTTGCTGAGTGACACGACAGACCTTTTCTGCATCTGCAGCCCAATTTCCTTCCTCTTAAAATATTCCACCGGTTTTCCCACAAGTGTCGGGTGCTAGATGCCGCTGTAGTTTTGAGGGCTAGAGGTATACGTTGGACAGCATTAACCCACACTCCACACACTGGGCTTTTGGCACTGCCTCTGTCCCTCCATTTAAAAATCCCCATAACCACACTTCCAAACCTTGTGGACAGCCTTCCCAGAAGAGTTGAAGCTGTTTTAGCTGCAAAGGGTGGACCCACATCATATTGATGAGGAATGGGATGTCACTAAAGCTCATATGGGAGTCAAGGCAGATGAGCTAATACTTTTGACAATATAGTGTATCACTGGCACAAATTAGCATCACTGTCCATCCAATCCATCATGTGTAACACCCACGTTGGTAGAGGTTTGCTTAATCAGTAAAACCAAAGTAACAGGTGGTATATTAATGTGTTTTATGGTGTGAGTTAAGAACAAAAGTAAGTTGAAACTTCAGCAAATAAAATTGCCAAATGTTCTGAGAAAGGCTGTGATAAGAGCATTAGCTGGCTCTGTTCGCTAATTAGAGAACTCGATTACACAGATATTGCCGCCGGATAATTAATTATTCCCTCTGAGTGACAGTGGTGAAATTTGCCAACTAAAGTGCGGTACAGTATACTGAATATGCTGTTTTCTGAGCTAAATTTATACATATGTACTGCAGCTTACACACACACTATATATATATATATATATATATATATATATATATATATATATGAAGATGAGATTTTCTGGTGTCAATTTATCAGCATCAGCCCATAAAGAAAAGTTAATAATATATTGAATAATTACAAAAAAAGTCATTGTCAGATTGAACTATTGTATTTTATAGATAGGTCTTTCCATTGCACATTTAAAAATGTTTAATTTTTTTAAAATGAATGTTAAAACAAGTGAATTATTTTCATTGAACCATGATCTGTGAGAGGTAAAGAGTAACAATCCACTAAATGTTGATTAAAATAGTTAGAGTTAATAATAATGAGATATAAACAGTGTTTATTTGAAGTTTTTAGTTTTTAAACACTTTTGGATGATCAAACATGCCCCGGTCAAATTCATCCAGGAACATAATTGCTGTTCCTGAGAAACGAACAGGAAGGTTAAATTTAAATGAATGCCAGAGTTTGTTTGGGCAAATTTCCCTTGTTTAGAATTCCCTTTCTGTTATTGTCTCCCCTGCAGACTTGCAGAATAATATGATTGGATCCAGGGATGGGAAACAAGCTTAACGTGAGGCCCAATTCACCAGGGGTGAAAGCAGAATGCAGAATTAATGTAGTCAAACTGCACAGGAGACAGACAGCAGTAATTTAGAGGCCCATACATACACAAGAGGATTTAATTAAATAAGCTATAAGGGGCATTATGTTTGCATGCAGATGGCAAATGCTCTCTTGAGAACACTTAGCATGCCACTGGATAACCTTACCGCACACTCTATTAGTGTTCTGTCAGTCCATTTCCAAATTCTGCACTGACAGCGAGGGAGGGTGATTGATGGGTAGCCGGTCCTGATGCCTTAGTAGCGCTGTGTGTAACTCATACGTGAGAACCTTTCTTTTGGGCTTATTTCACATACTGTATAATACACAGGGCATTGCTTGGATAGTGAGTATGAAGGAGGCAGGATTTATCCATCCATCTATGATCAACGCTTGCTTCTTCCTATTTAGGATCAGAGGGAGATGGACCCTATCTGAACTCTCTTTCGGGCAAAAGGCAAGGGTACCCTTATCTCAAAAGAGAGTTTAGATAGGGTGCTACTGTGGCACCCTGGATAGATCGCCTATCCATCACAGGACCAGCAGAGTTTGTTCTATATAAAATAGGACAATGTGAAAAATGTAGTAGCTTTTCTTGTAATCCTATGGGTTTTTTTGTTGTGTGTGTTTAAAAACATAAATCTTTGGAGCTACAAACAAAATCTACTACTACCTCTGACCATGTGTAATGCTTTTGTAAATGTGGACCACCCATAAATATTGCTGTCAGTCTTGGACTTTACAACATTAATGCCTATATTGACTGTTGATCTCAAAAGATACTTTTAAATCATGTGTTTTAAACATGATAATACATCAGAAAGATAACACGTTTATCTTTATCGATGGGTATTTTGCATATTTAAGCTTCAGATTGTGTTTCTTGAAGTGTCAGTGGCTTGATTAAATGGACGCGATCTGCTGACAGACACTGACGCAGGATCTTGGGCTGTTATAGAGACACCAACAGTGTCATGAAGCTGTGGTGGATTCCTGAGAAAGGTTTCTCAGATAATAGAAACATTGCAGGTGTCTGCAGCAGAGTTTTTTCTGATTTAGAGAACTGCATTAACTTTTTCTTTCTTTCTTTCACCCCAAATCATATCAAACTACTTTCACTTCACTTCACTTCACTTTGAAAACTTCATTGGACAGAAGACATGGCATTAAATATCTGCATTAAGTCCTGGTTGCAACAGAAGGAGAGAGACACCGTCCACTTTGTTCTTTTCAGAAGCGGAGTGCTTGCTGCCTCTTTGACTAGATTTGTTTGATTATGAGTTTAGTCAAAGGTTTCTTGATCACATGACTCACCTAGTAGTCTGCACCTTTACACCTCCTTATATGGTTGTTTCTGGGCAGAGCTTATGCTAATGAATGAGCTTTGTGAGTGCGCTCCTCATCTGCAAGAACTTGTCATTCATTAACTTACATACGCTCTTACAACAAAATCTGAGTTTTATATAGACCTCATGAATCAGGAGCAGAAGGTTTAGCAAAGAGGTGATTTATGTGCAAATTTACTTACAGATTTACAAAGATTTCATTAATGACACCCAATGCATGTTCCAAGGCCTGTTGGGTCTGCGATGTAGTTTCTGGGTATTTCTGTCTTTCTTTGAGCATTTCAAGGTCTGACCTTGAGTTAAATTTGCTGGCTGTCCACTCCTGGAAAGATTAGCATTGGTCATTCATGTATTCTTGTTAATACATTTTATCAGTGTATAACAATGAAAGTCACATGGTGTCACATTAATGTGCAGCAGCAGTTGTTTCTCTCAGACCCTTCCTTATGTCTTTCTGTCTTGGCATTGTGTTAAAGGCGACCAAGATATTTGAAAATGCATTAAAACAAAAACAAAACAAACAATAAAATAGGATTAAAAGAGGGAGCACTTAACTTTCGACATGATGGCAGATTGAAATAAATGAGCCTATCTCAGACCACAAAAATTGACAAAAGTCAATGCAGAGTTTTGTGTAAACGGCCATAATTATAATGGTAGAGGACTGTGAGCACAAAGCGAGAGTTAGTTTCAGAAGCAATGAATAAAATGCTAATGATAGCAGTTGGGGTTTACTGTAAAGCGCTGGGGGGGCCACACTGGCTGTCTCTTCTAATGAGAGAACAGAGAGACACAGCGCTGCAAGAGAGAGATCAAAAATTCATGGGAGGATGCAGTAAAAGTGGTGCACTCTCAGCTGGCAGGTCCTCTACTGTGTTTTGAGCTGGCTAATGAAACGGTTTCACGGTTTCACTTCCCAGCTGCCTTTTTAGTTCCAGGTTGTGTTCTACACATTTCACTACTAAAATGCTCTTGAAATGATGCTTTTGAATTGATCAATACAACTTTTACGCAAACGTTACATGAACATTTGTCCTGATAACATTGATTTTTTTTCAAATCCTGAAAACCATGTATTGATATATACAGTAATCCCTTGCCACTTTACGGTTTGAGTACTGCTGTTTTAGTGCTTCGCAGATTTATTTTTACAGAAATATATAATATAATTTTAAAAAAAAAATTAAAAATCGCGGAAACATCACAGGATTTTGTGCGCGTTCTCTCACAGTGAAGAAATGCTGTGAGCCAGCCTGGCCCCTTAAAGAAGGTAGCCTTATGGGTAATGGTGTGGCCTTATGGGTAATGGAGTGTGTGTGTCGTGGGACGGCAGAAGAAAACGAGGTTAGATGAAAAGTGGAGTGAGCATAAACAGCAGCCCAGCATGTATAGATTTACATTCTCTGTTAACCGACAGGAGCCCAACAATACAACCTGTGTGATGTTACAAGTTCCTGCAGTGCCAGAATAAAGTGCTCGTTCCATGCAGAGAAAACCAGACTTTTTGTTTTGTTGTAGTTAGCGTGTTAGCTGCTAATTACGAGCCAAAAATATCACAATACCAGCAGTGTCTTTACTACGGTTCAGAGACCAGAGACTGTGAAGGAAACAGAAAGACCACAGCTGAGCCTTTGTCTTGTTTCGCTGCAGTGCCTCGCTACTTTTTTGGGGTTTTTAAACATATTTTAAACACATTATTTAGGCTCGGGGGGCTCTCTGGCTCCACTGTGTATATATATATATATATATATATATATATATATATATATATATATATATATATACATATATGTATATATATGTGTGTGTGTGTGTGCGTGTGTGTGTGTGTGTGTGTGTGTATGTATATATATATATATATATATATATATATATATATATATATATATATATATATATATATATATATATATATATATATATATATATATATATATTAGGGCTGTCAAAGTTAACGCGTTAACGTGTGATTAACGCAAAATAATTTTAACGCAACTAATTTTTTTAACGCGGATTAACGCGAGCCTTAGCCTGGCCGTTGATGTACAATAGTAGAGAGGAGAGTAGGTTTATTGAGCCTCGGGCCCCGCCGTAGTTGTAGTCCTGTAGTCATCCGTAGTCCTATCAAAACAGGAAGCCATGCACTGATGTCGACGGCCATGCCGCAGACAGACGTAAACATACCTCCGTTAGCAGTAATTGGGATAAAAATGGATACAAAAGATACTATTTTGAATGGTAAGTTTAGCTTCAAAACCTTGCCTGATGGCTAACTCCACAAGATAAATGTTGTTTGTGTTTACTGTCGATGTGAATTTAGTTACCACCGGAGTCTGACTACTGAAATATCACTTCACGGCTAATCAGAGCGCTGATGCAGAGAGCCCCCTCCCTCCCCCGTTTGAAGCAAACCACGAAAATATTGTGTATGAAGAACATAAGAGAAAATATTGAGTATATATATATATATATATATATATATAATTATAATGGATTTTGGATTGTAGCAATAAATAAACATGCATTTGTTTTGCATAAGGCAAGCATTTGTGTACTCTCATATTAGGCAAGGCAACTTTATTTGTAGAACACAATTCGTACACAAGGCAATTCAAAGTGCTTTACAGATGCATAAAATCACAAGAAGGCAAATAGAATCATTACATACTAGCATAAAAAATAATCAATAATAAATAAAATTAATTAATAAAAAAATTAATTAATTCAATTTAAACTGAAGAGTGCAGATAAAATCCTTCCAGTCATCATCTTCACATCTAAACAGAACTGTTTTCAGCCTGGATCTGAACATTGTCAGAGTTCAGGTCTGTCTCACATCTGCTGGAAGACTGGTCCAGATTTTAGGAGCATAGAACTGAAATGCAGCTTCACCTTGTTTAGTCCTGACTCTGGACACCAGCAGGAGACCACTACCTGAGGTTCTCAGAGTCCAGGTTGGTTCATATGGATCTAACATGTCAGAGATGGACTTTGGGGCCATGAAGAGACTTGAACACAAGTAGCTGTTTTTAAAGTCTATTCTCTGAGTGACAGGAAGCCAGAGACCTCAGGACTGGACTAATATGGTCGTATTTCCTGGTTCTAGTCAGGACTCGTATAATAAGAGTAATACAACTTGAAAAAGATCTGTATAAGGTAGATTTAGAACAGATAAAATATGCGATAATTTGCGATTAATCATGATTAACTATTGACAGTCATGCGATAATCTGATTAATTATTTTGAGAAATTGACAGCCCTATATATATATATATATATATATATATATATATATACACATGGTTTTCAGGATTTGAAAAACTACCATTGTAAAACAAGGCACCATATTGTAAGTCACTGACTCAACTCCTAAACAAATTGTTCTTTTCAGCTGCAAAAGGACCTGTAGTGAAACAATGAGCTTTGTCTGTTGCTGCAGGATGAATATCAAGTACTGATCTTTCTAGCATTTTCTTTTAAACAATGACTGCGAACACAGACGTTCAAAAAGTCTAAAAAAGCACCCTCTAGTAACAAATTACAGTACCTGGAAGGTTTCCTAAATATGCCAAAATAAAACTGCTTTCCTCCCATACTTGCTTTTGTACATCCTCAGACATGCCTCATCACTTTTCTTTTGTGTTTGTGATCTTTTCACAATCATCTTTTCCCTCACGGTTCCATAAACACAGTTGTCACAATATCAGTCAGTTGCTTTAGAGGATAGCTTCAGCAGTTGTCAAATTTAAATCACAAAGCGGAAAAAGAAAAACAAGAGTTCTGCATTTCATATTTAGTAGACAGGTAAGGTGTGTGTGAGTGTATGTGTGTGATGAGAAAGACAGAGAGAGAGAGAGATGAGTATTATTGAGTTGGGTTGTTTCCCATTTTATACACCTACTGGTAAGGCTGAATGCCAGGAAAGAGTCTGCCTACTCATTTTTGAAGAAAAGGTGAAAACTGATGTTAATTACTAACATTCCATTTAATCCAACTATTTGACAATGACTTAACTGACTTTGATCATAGGGTAGAGCATAGGTCCACAAACACGTGGTTCCTGTAAAGGTGCAGTGCACTTGAAGAATAATGAAACAATCTATTTTGAGGCTTTTTAGTTTATCTCTACAGTGATAATGAAGAAGACATAAAAAAAAAAAATCTGTTTCAGACTTTCTCTTACATATGGACCTGTATGTTCTGTCTCAGATATCTCAGGTTTTGCCTCAATGTATGATGGGTAAAAACTACAATCTATGGAGTGGTGCATGTTTTAGGAATATCTAGCACCAGATGTGTGTCAGATGTTCTTAAATCATCTTATTGATATGTGTTAACATGACAACACATGAAAATGTTGAAAGATCAAATGATGGGAAGCATAAAACAATCTTCCACTGTACCCCACCTGACAGATGGAGATAATAAAAGTATTATTAAAAGTAATTCCACATTCCTCTCTGGGACTACTTATTGCGAGTTCATACAGAACACTTCTGTTTTCAACTTAAAAGGGATATGCTGACGTTTTGGGAATTGGTTTGTTTAGAGTCAACCCAAGAGTTTGATAAGAGCGTACGTGACGTTCTTTGTACATCGAATAACCTCATCTGACAGAGACCCGTTAACCTAGCTTAGCATAGTTGTGAAAAGTAAACTTCCCAGGCACTCCAAAATGTTTTCATTTAAATACTGAGTCTTGTACCTTTTACGTTGTGTGGAAATAACTATGCAACATGACACAACAATAAACAGATACCTATAAGGAACTAGCAATGCATAGCTTCTGATTCCACATGCATATCACCTTTGTCATAATTTCTCCAAGATGTCTTTATTGTTTGGTTATTGGAAAATGTTTTTTTTTTTTTTTTTTTTTTTTGGGGGGGGGGGGGGGGGGGCATTTTCACAAATGCAATAATGTTTTTATGAATAACCCACATTGTTTTATGTATTCTTTACAATATAAAGGATGAGTTCATCCAAGTTTGAGAAGATCTGTGAGTTGTACAGAGCACAAACTCAGCTATAACACATTCAATATACTGCAACAATGCCCTAGACTAAGTGGACTTTACTGTGAATGAATTTCAGTCATCATTATGTGTAATTCACAAAGTGAATTATTCAGTCATGTGCAGCTGCACATGGCTGCAGTAATTGGCTGCAGCAGCTTAGTTATATGCAGTCATAGAGTTGAATATATGATAGGGAATAACAGACATTGTGAATTATGAAAATTTTGGCATTATTAGAAAGTTGTTTTTTACAGGCTAGGTGTAGCAATCAACTTTCAGTGGTTATGCTAAGATAAATGAGCAGGCTGTGGTTTCTGCTCAGCTCTCGAGGGAGATGTGGAGCAATGGTTCAAGGAACAGTGCCAATCACTCCCGCTAAATAAGAGTATCATTGCAGGACCAGAACCGGCAAACCAAAAGCAAATACTGGTTGTATAAATCTAGACCAGGGGTCCCCAACCTTTCTGGGTCTGAGGGCTACCAAGGGCTACCCGAGGGCTACTTGTTTGTTTAAAAGCCTCTACTGATGTCTTGACATTGTTCTCAAATCACTATGATTAAATGATAATTTGCTTATATGTTATAAAGAACTGTTCTTTATAAGAAAAATATTAACTGTAACTAAAATCCTGTAGTTGTCACTATTTAGTAACATCCTTGGTGGCGCCCGCGGGCACCACGTTAGTGACAACTGATCTAGACTATGCTAAGCCAGCAAATAGGATTCTGTGTATTCTTCTGTACTATTGCAAAGGAGCCTTGAGTGGCAGGGGTTGGTCACAATGGGCACCGTTCCCTGAGCCACTGCTCCACATGCCCCTCTGTCGTGGAAAAATTATATATATCCCGATATTTATTTTTAACCACCTGGTGACTGTAACATCTGATTAGGAATGAAGATATAGTTAAATAACAAGACTTGGCTCGTACTGGAATTCAGTGAATTGAATATCCATTTGCATGCAAAAGGATTATACATACATCTCAGCAGATCGATGAGGAATGACCAAGAGCGTCCGTTGTACAATTAAAATCAATCTAAATCTTACGGTTGTCTTTAGTCTGAAATAATGTCCTGAGAGTTGGTTTCAACAAAAAATGTGCTACGATTGTCTTCTTTCAAGCTGATTTAGTTAGGTGAAAATGAGGAGGGGGATAGTATGAGAGGATTCTTATTGATATCAATGATATGCAAACCTCTCGCCTCTGATTGGCTAACAGTGGATCAAGTAGATCCTCTTTCTTAGGGAATACATGCAATGTAGATCTGTTATTGTTGCAAACAGCAGAATTGTTAGCTCCTGTTTGTTTCGCTCGTTCGCGACCTACTGAAATAAGTTCTGCTCCCTGCCTGCAGACAGCCCTACCGCCCACAGTGTGGGCGGTTCTGGGGGCGGGGTTACTGTTCAATGTGACGTGGGCCCGAAACGGCTTTTACGATCCGCTCATGTTTCCGGCATGTTTTTTTTTTTTTTTTTTTTTTTTTTTAAATCACAGGCTGATACAGATTACAGGGGTAAAAGAGTATTGAAGTTGACCATGCAAATGCAACTTGAACTGACCTATGGTAATTAAAAAAACAAAAAAACAAAACAAGAATTAAACGGTTTGTTGTGGAAGGAGACCTTTAACAGGACCAACTAGAATACACGAGACAAAATATATGAGGCAACTTAAAAAACAACATCATGCAGGTGTGTAAGACTTGTAGGAACCCAAAAAAATCAGATATAATAGAGGTCCCATACCTGGAACTAAGGTATACCACCTTTAAATTAGTTAGAGAATAAAAAAGCCATGAAAATAATGTTTACAGTCCACCACAACCCCTGCAGCTGAGCAGAAACCACACCACAGCGCATGAGCTTTGTTAGATGGATTATTGGATGCACAGAGAAGAGAAATGTATGTACTCTCTAATTAAACTCTAATGGTTAATGGCTAATGAGGAAATTGTTGAATTTGACGTTGTGCTGCAAGAATTGGTCGATCTCGTTTTAATGCCACAAACATAGTCTCAAGAAAGCTAGTCTTACAACAGCATTCAGCTGTAATATTAAGAAAATATACTTTTTTTTTTTTAATTTGGATTTCATATATATATATATATATATATATAATATAATATAATATATATATATATATTGCAAACTGTTGTCTGGAGAAGATCAAATGGATTTGAAGAAATAACAACTGGACAATGTTAACCAGTTCTTGAACAAATGACTGTAATAATTACTCAACTCTAAAGAGGAATCCTGATGACTGGCCAGTGGGTTGATTTAATAATCATTAAAAGTTCAACAAACACACCTTAAGCTGTAAAAGTTTTTTTCTCTTCTTTTTATTTTTCCTTGATTTGTTTTTCTAAGCTAAATTACATACAGTCTAAGCGTGTGTCCACATTTGATGAGACATTGCAAGTTAAAACATTTAGCATAACACTTAAGGCTACTTCACTGCCTCACCAGTTTGCCATAATAAAAGTTCATGAAGTGCTTGAAGGCATTTGATTTTTCTGTGGCTGTCACCAGTGAGAAAGAAAAGAAAAAAAACAAAACAAATTAAATTAACCTTATCTCTTTATGACATTCTGAATAATTTTCTTTTCAGTTTAGAAATTCAATTAAGAAACAATTTATCATGTTTACATAATGTAGTGTCTATTATAATACAATTATTCTGAGTCCACTTACCTATTCATCAACATTTAGATTGTTAAAAGACAAATCTGACTTCTTAATTCAGAACCTGAGTTGTTTTAACTGGCTTACTGACAATCAGAGGGCAAACATTGTTTTAAACATAACAGAGGCCAGCTTTTGTATGCAACAATTAAAGGGTTCTTTTATCAACCGCTCACAACAATAATGTATTTTGGGGCATTTGGGGAAAAACGGGACATGTTTGTTTATCCAAAAGTGTCTAAAAACTAAACACTCCTAATAAACACTGTTTATATCTCATTATTAACTCCATCACTAACTATTTCAATCAATATTTAGTCCATTGTTACTCTTTACCTCTCACAGATCATGGTTCAATGAAAACAATTCACTCTTTTTTTTTTTAAATGAATGTTAAAACATTTTTAAATGTGCATTGGGAAGACCTATCTATAAAATACAATAGTTTAATCTGACTGACTTTTTTTTGTAATTATTCTATTTTTTTAACTTTTCTTTTTGGGGTGACATTGATAAATTAACACAAGAAAACCTCATCTTCAGGGTCAAATTGACCAGCTGAATTAAAATCAAAATCTACTGGATTTACAACAAAGAAAACTTAAGAATTGTTTATGAACCAGAAATTCATAAAAATAAGAAAAATCTAAATAACAGATTGACAATATCAACATGGTGTGTGTATATATGTGTATCTGTGAGTCTCCACAGCACACAAGTGACACGTCTTCACATTGTGACAATAAATACTACACAATGTGTAAAACCAAAAATCCATCCATTTTCCTATTCATCTGCTTCCTGTCTGGACGTTCTGAGTGTGTTAATGGGTTCAGAAAAAAAAAGCTGCTCCAGGCTGACTTTTAAATGCATAAAAGATATTTATTTACAAGAAAAAGAAGGCATAATGTCAGACTCCTGCAGCGAGTCTGGGATTTCCTTTGAGCCGAATGAGACAAAATCAGGGAAAATCGGAAAATCAGAAAATGAGGAAATCAGAGACAAAGAAGACGCAGGCTCTTATATAGTCTGGTTCAACACCTATTTTGCTAAACTTCAGTTTCACAGATGTAACCAGTCAAATTTAACGAGACAGTTTCATACTCACTTCTTACTTGCTTATCTTCTTCAAACATAAACAGTATTGTCTTAAATTTACAGTTGGGATCGATCAAAAACTCTCTAAGACAGATTCTCAGCTCTTATCTCTTCTTGGCCATGAACTGTACTAATTTTTCTGAAAAGGCAGGATGTAGACTCAGTAAACCTACAAACTTGCAGACAGAGTAATCTCACACACCAACATGAACTCGTTGACTCTACAGAATGTCCTAAAACTTCTTCTCCTTTAAACTTCTTTTAAAGGTCATGATCAAAACTTATATAAGTATATATGTAAAAGATCTTATTGTTCAGACACCACAGTGGCATTGGAGGGATCATACTTGGTTTCTGATCTTCTCTTGAGCTGATTTCAGAATTTTTATGGAAAGTGCTCAGGACATTTTGACAACATTTAACCCCTCTTTGTGGCAGTGAGGCTCTTGGGCTGTGGTGTCTGTGGAGGCAGACATGAAGGACTCAGGAGTCCTGTTCTTGGTTACCAGCAGCTCAGTAGAGAGTTCACACTGGTTCATTTGGACCGATCCAACCATCGCGAGTTTTCTCTGTAGAAGTCCATGACCCAAGTTTTAGCTTGTGAAAAAATTGTCACTTATAACCCTCTTTTATTCTCCATTTTGGCTGCCGGGTCAAAATTGACCCGAACAGCATTGATGTAACATAAACAAGGAGAGGGGGGTTGCCAGTAAATTACATGAACCGTTTCCATTTTATATGTTGATTACACTAATTACGCCAAGCAGAAGAAATTTTATCCTGAAAAAATACTTTTTACTGTTTTTTTTTTTAGATTTTAAATTTTCAAAATGAGTCAATTTGACCCGCAACATAATAGGAGGGTTAAGAAAACAACTACACCACTTTGACAACACAAGAGCTGCAAATGCTCATAATGCAAGGAAATAATGAAATGCACATTAAATAAGGAAGCATGCTGCAAACACAGCACAGTGAAATATGGAACGTTCTGCAGATGCCGGACCGTAAACAGTGATGGATGTAGCAACAGAGAGATGGGTACAAGTGGTTAATGAGAAAAAGGCATGTTTCCCTCTGGTAAGTGGGCGTAAATACAATAAAAATCCCCAGTCCTATTCAATTTACAGGAAACTAGAATTGAAGGTCTTAAAATGGAAACATGTTTGTTCATCTTGGATAAGTACCACTGTTTTTAAGGTCTAATAAGTTAAAGAAACTGTTGCCTAGTAACAACAAAAGTGTCAACAAAAGAAAGCATGAACGTAATGTGGGTGTTTGACTTGTTAATGTTACTCTACTCAGCTAAATGCATCAAATCTAGTGTTGCTTGTGACATTTGCTCCCATATATATTTCTATTTATTTTATTTTGTTTTTTCTTTTTCTTCTTGAGCTTTCAGTTTCATCCAAAGTTCAGAGGTTTTACTGACACATTGTTGTATTGGCTTTGTATGTCAGTACACTGAAGGAAACATGAAATAAAAATGATATGACATTCAACACTAATTTGCACATGTTTATATCCTCGTGTCAAATCTGAGAGGAATAGGCTACAGGCTTTTTAAAACATCTGTCAAGTTTAGGAAGATACCATGGTTTAATGAGCTATCACATTGAATAAAACTATCCAAACTAATACATTATTATTTTAAAGATATGTGTGCAGAACCATCTTACGTGTTTGACTGCTAGGCATCAGATTATTTTCCGTCTAAGCTTCATGCATTCAGTCTGGTTGTGAGCGAGTGTAAAACAGGCTTAGTAAGATTTAAGTCAGCTCACTCAGCCAGTCAAGATCCTTTTAGTTCAACCATTACAAACGTTCAATAGGAAACTCAATATACTTGTATAAAACAAACAAACAAACAAAAAATAGTGGATCATTGGAAAATATTACTAGAACTTATTGCTTTTGTAATTTATTCTGATTTTTTTTATTATATGTGTTTCTTCTGAAGTTTCCAAATATGGTAATTCACTTGGGACAATGTTAAGGTCTCCCTGGCTCACATTGATCCAGCCAATCACAGGTGAAGGATTTGTGCTCGTCTACATGAAGAAGGCTTGGGACAGTTCACAACGGGGTGTTTTCTGAGGGAGCACTGGAGGGTTAGGGAGGGAAGAGCTGACTTCAATGTTTTGTTGATGTTTTGTTTCAAATATCAGCAGAAATCCCTCACATTACCTTTCAAAATGAATTATCTCAGTGGCGATTCTTTTTATTTTAAGTGTTTTGGAGAAGACATGGTACTGGCTATAATACACTATTGCGGATAGAGTCTAGGGATTGATGGCTCTGTTCATGGCACGACTGCTTTTGGATTTCCTTGGAATCAAGTTCCTTTTTTCCAAGGTTTTCCATGATCCAGTTTAAATTGGCCCAACATTTTGGACTCATGCAGATCCAGATCAGATCCAGAGATTTTTATTTCTATTATAATGCACTGCCTGCCTACATCTACCTTTAACCTCTGCTTCCATTGTAGAGACATTGTTGATGGAGGGAAAAGAAAAATAGTTCAGGTGCACTGTGCAAAAAGGGAAAAAGGGTTAGGGTATCAAGCGACTAGCATTTACAACTTCACCTTCAGCCTTCTCAGCCCTCACGTGAATATCATCCTCACACGTCCCTGACATGGATTCACCAACTACAGAGATATTAGAAAGAAGGCTGTGTTTCTTCTTTTATGTTACCGTTAACTGGACAACACCTCTCATCCCCTGTATGAGACTGTAAAATCACTAAACAGCTCATTCAGCAGCAGTGCAAGAAGGAACATTACCGCAGGTCCTTCATCCCATCAGCCGTCACACTCTTTAACAGCAGGACTTAATGGAACACCTTTTTTGTCTGCTGTACAACCCTTCACCTCCTTCCTCGTGCAATATTTTTCTTTTTAGACTTTCTTTTTTTAAGCCACATTTATTTGTTATAATAGATCCCATTGTAAAATATTCACCGCTCTATCTCATGTCATTAAGCGAAATGTCCATATATGTATATATATTGTAAAAAGTCCTGTGTGTATAGCTTATTTTTTAACAATTGATTAATTTTTGTAACATTTTTGAGAGCTATATATACATTTTATATTATTTTTTTAGCCTATTTTTTATAAGTATTTTCTGCAAGCCCTGTTGCAATTTTACTTTTTATTTGTCCAACTTGTGCTGCTGTAACAAGTAAATTTCCCCAGTGTGGGATTAATAAAGTTATATTCTATTCTACACAAGCTTATTATTATATGATAATAAACCCCCCATACACCCATTCTCCTCAAATATAAGGGTTGTGATGCCTACGTCAGATTCAGAATCTCACAGCTGTGTATTGTGCCAGTAAACAACATCCACTTGTTTTGTCTGTAATGAGCACGTAGTAAAGAATAGAAATTTGGAGCTAACTTCCAGAGTAATGTGTCAAGACTGCATGCATTTCTCAGCAAGAATCATGCCAGAGCTTATAATATCATGTATACTGCAAAATATCATGTCAGTGTAATTGCGTTGATTTACCTTAAATAGATGGACAGTTGACATTTTTATGAGCAACATTTCATCATAGTTATTCTAAAATGAATATTCAATCAGATTATTAGGATTAAAAAGGATTGTTCAGTTTTATTAGTCATAGACGCTGTTAGGCCTGGGATATACTTTCTGCTTATAATGCATACGTGACCCATCCATCATGTCTGCCACGCAGAACCTGCGGGACATATTTAACCACAATTCATTTACCTTTACATTTTTCTTCATGTGAGGCACCAGGTGATTCATTTCACAGAACCATCATGAACCTTATATCAAAATGTGATGAGTTACATGAATAAGGCCTCAAAGAAAACGGGAGCTCTTGATTCTGGTGCTGTTGCTCACCTTTTTGTTGTTCATACAGAACAATCAGAGAAGGCATATCTAGCTCTCCTTACAGATATACGTTTGGTTCTGGGACAACCTTCACTGCTGACTGAGCCACAACAACTTTATCCTCTTTCATGGCATCTCTGTTCCCTCAGAACAAATGGCTCACAGCATGGGAAGTGCAGAAGTTTCCCCCCCTTTTTTTCTTGACCAACAGAGCCTAAACTGTTTAAATATGACCACAAAAAAATGTTCCATGTGCGCTTCTGATGTTTGCAGCAAAACTATTTGTTTCTCACCATGGCTAGTGGCACAATGCCACCAAGGTCTTGTGGCGCCAGTCGGATGAGGGTTTGCACCTCATTGGTCAGGGTCCGGGTGAGTGGATACTCCACCTGCCACGTCACCTCCCTGCCCCCCTGAGTCACCATCAGCCCGTTCACCTCCAGGTCTACCTGGAGCACTCGCTGGTAGCCCACTGCTTCCATTCTGCAGAGGAGAGAGGGAAAAGATCCCTGTCAGGGATGGCTTCACATAAACTCACAGAGCAAATGAAAGTGGATACAGGCAGAAGTAGGTAGAGTGTGACTGTAGACATTCAATTTGTACACTTGTCTGAAGGAAAAAGCTAAAAAAAAAAAAAAGCATGAAATTACATGTTAAATAGCTATAATTAACATGGTGCATTTTAAGTGCCTGCTGAGTTCAGTATAAAAGTGTAACAATGTGTGCGAGTCAGTGAGAAGCTGTTCACCTTCACGTTACATGTTACTTTTAAAGTTGTCTATGCCAAAGTATTTTGAATTTCTAAACTTGTACTACTTTAAGTTTAGTTGGGTTCACGGAATGAGACACTTTCGGAATCAAGACTTTTTAATTTGGAACCGTGTCATGTGGAAAAAGTGCTTTAAGGTGTCATGCCAGTGAGAGCTTGCTGCCCTCACAGCTGGGATCAAAGAGGACGGGGAGGAGAAATGACGAGTGCGTAATCTGAAAACAAATTAGGTTGCAAATAAGAAAGGAGAAGTTGACTTAAAGAAGGTGTGGAGACTAAGATGGAGAGATAGGATAAAAAAGAACATTACCAGTGAACAATGATGGTCTTGATTTTAATCAGCGGAGAAGATAAATATACCACACGTACTTTTGGAGTAGAGAATTCGCAATATTGGATATGCTATTTTTTTCCTCAAATTTAAACAATGTATCCTTCATCGAAAATGTGATATGAATCTAATCGTAGGACCACAGATATTCATTCTCAGATCCACCTAGAAGCATTACGTTAGAAAAAAAAAAGCAATTTATTTTTCACATTACGATACGGAGTGTCTGTTTTAGACATCACTAGGGCCAAGCAAATAATCCTCTCTCAGCTTATGGAGATGCAAATAAAGTAGAAGGAAAAAAACAAACAAACAAACAATGAATGCAAAATAATATCATTCAAACTTATTTGATTTACTGAGTGCCTGGTTTGATCAAGCCACTGCCTGTTTCTGAGGTGTCGAAGCAAAATCACAATGCAACACCTTTTCCAGCAGCCAGACGCAGATATCCAGCACTCACTTTCTTAAAAATTGCAGTTCATACTTGAGGATGTGCACGGGGCTCTCAGAGAATTCATGTTAGCAAACACAGCTGCTTCAGATGAAAGTGAAAACACAAGTTAAAAGCCATTCAAAGACATTGAATTTCAGAGAATAAACAAGCAGGGAGAGGGTTTAAAGCTATTTTTAATATACACCATCTCATTTTTATTTTTGTGATCAACTGAATGTTTGTTTGTTTGGGTGTCACACAATTAAAACGAGCCAGGAGAGATTTCAAATTGAGCAGAATGAGGGGGAGGCTGGCATGGGGATAGGATCCAAGGTTTTCCTTGAACATATTTTGGGCAAGCCTGCATTTAAGTCTGCCCCAAATCCCCCGTATGTTTCCACTTCAGACACTAGCCTCACTTCAAAGTGCAGAGTTAAGAATGCACTGTTAATAAAAAAAAAAACGGGGAGGAAAACTGTTTTTCAGGCTGGAAATCACTGAGGGTGATGATGTCACAAATGGTAATTCAAGTGAAGCTTTTTTATTGACTGGTAGTAATGTTCTGAATTAATTTTAATATGTTTGCAAATAACCACGAGGTGCTTGTGCTCGGGGTGCTCACAGGTGAATCCAGGCAGCCAGCTATTCTTTCTGACCACAGACGGATTTGCAGGTAAACTGAAGTGCACTGTGGTGCTGGTTCTGCTGATTTTTTTACACAAAACACATTCCCCCTGACTTATTTTTTTTCCCTAAACAACATGCTGATGAATACAATTAGGTTTTTATACTGCATTATTTTTCATGTTAAAAGTAAATACATTTCTCATTGTTAACAAATCCTATTAAATCAGCAATGGATTTAAGTAACAGCTTTTCTCTGTATCACAGAGCCGCATTGTTCCTGAAAAACAATCAAAAATTAATAAATAAGTCACGCTGATGCACTGGGACATACTGTTTCACTTTGATAAAGTCATTTTATATTTTGAGCGAATGCCACATATATTGTCCTGCTGTGTTAAGTACTCACCAGAGTGCTGCATGTGTATTAAGAGCCAGTGTCATGTTTGCCTCACCAGGCTGTGAAAACTACATCCTGCTTTCCAACATCACAACTAAATAGAAACTAATGATGACTGTGATTGAAATTAGCTGCTGATTATGTCAAGTAGGTGACCTGTGAAAGTATCAGTTGCAAGTATTTCATAGTCAAAAAAAAAAAAAAAGTCTTACAAGTCCTACTCTCCTACATGCCTGTATGTCTGCACCCAGTCCTTTATCTAATCACAAAAGCCCGTAATTGTGAAATTAAAACCCAAATTACTGTTACAATAGTATTACACACTACCCATGAAATATATATGGCTTTTGATTGCGATATGAATATATAATGCTTCATATAGACATACCTTCTTTTGTACATTTATTTACTGAATTACTTTTTATAATGGTTTGCTGAACCCAAGAACCCGTTTGAAAGGACCCAGCGCTGCACAGCCAATGACACAGCATCCAAGTTCAGCCTCACCCACAACATGCACATTACACACTGTCACATCAAGTTAATTCAATGCTTTTCAGCTTTTAGGTTTGCATCTCATCTTTGGCATATTTATCCTTTATTTATGCTATTTTAACCTTGAATCTATGTGAAAAAAATCAATATTTCCTGAGGTTTACATCTCCGTAAGTGACATTGGCTTTTAAGTTCAATAAGGTTTTATTGGACGTAGGTAGAAATGTATAATACAATGCATTACATAAATATGCCTCTCTAAGTCCGGTGTTCCTGCTGCTAGATTGGTGCTATATGAGTTCATGACTCAAAACTGTCATTGACGTTTGCAAAATGTGCAAAACACAGGCCAATGTTTTCCCAGAAAAAGGAAAAATGACCATTTTAAAGCTTGACATACCTGGAAGCTAATAGGCGTTGGGCTGAGGTGCTGAAAGACGTAAGGACAAGTTGGAAAGCCTTCAGAGATGGACTAACTGTTCATGGAATGGCTTTTATAAAAATCTAATTACAGTGCTAATAAGTCTGAACAGCTTTGCTTTTATAATGTTGATGTAGGCAGTTGTTGTTTGGCTCTTGAAGTCCCAGGAAAACTACTGGGGGATTCAAAGCCAAATTCAAAATTCCTTTCAATCGATCCAGCAGATGTCAAAGCAAGGTTTGCACTTTTGCAATCGGTGCTTTCATTCAGGGCACAGATCAGCATTTCTGTAACAGTGTTTTGCACTTTGAAAGCCGGTTGCTTCAGCTAAAGTTAATCAGCATTAAATTGAGTCACAGGCATTATCCATTAGAACTCCATATGCTGTATATTCCATTTATTTTTTACGATTAATTTTAGGTTTGTGTTTGTTCTTACATGGGTATGTCAGCACATAGATGTACTGTATATAGTTAATGTGTATATTTGTCTATATTTTATGTATCACTGTACATATATCATTATTATATCTTAGTTGTTTTCTTTTGTTTAGTATTTCTCAGTTAAGTGCACTGAGTTTACATTTAGCAAAACTGCGATATAAATGAAAGTGCCATTGATAATAATATTGTCACAAGTTCCTGTCATTCACGTGCTGGAGCTCAAGCTCATCCATCATTTTCTACAGATTAACTGTCTCTGACAGAATTTCAAAGTGTAACAAAGCCGCAGTGAGAACGTGCTGGGCTCAGGGGTAGCGACCAGAGTGATTATGTAGTTTACGCTCACGGTTTGCAATTACAGTCAAATCAATAATCTGCAACAGACAGACATGCTTTACAATGAAGCTGCTAACAATCAGAGCTTTAGTGCTGAACACTACAATACAACTGCCTCTGTTCCTGCTCTGCCTGTCTTTAAACTGTGTTGTATTGTCTTTTCGTCACCCTAATTTTTTGTCTCGTTGCTGACCTGCCATTTAAAGTTGCTCTCAATAGGGGGCGGTGCGTTGTCTTTCTCCCTGAACCCTTCGACCAGCACATATTTGAGATGATAAATGGCTGCAGTGCAGCGGCTGGCGAGGTCAGGCTGCTTCTCTGTGTCTCATTAGAAACATTACTGCACCATGAGCCCTCTTCTCGGCGCAATTACCGCACAATTTAATACACTCACTGGCAGCTATCACTACCAACCACCCCGAGTCGTGGATGGGGATGATACAAAGAGGTGGACACAAAAGTAGACGCACACACACACACACAAAAACAACTCAGAGCTGAAACAGGGTTAAGGGACTCAGATTAAAAACAAAATGTCTTTTGGGATCACATAGCTGGCTGTGTTGCTACAAAAGAGAATGGTGACAATGCCCCAGCTTAGCAGCAGTTTTTTGGGGGTGAAATGATGTGGAAAATCAGCTGTGCCATTTTGAGAAGGCTTTTGAGCTGTCGCCATTTGTCAATCCAGTTTTTTGGATGGGGAAAGTACAAACAGGACAAGACAGAAAAAATCCACGAAGAGAAAGAAATGTTCACTCTTTCAATTCTTTAAGATACATTTCAAACACCCTCTTGGAGCAACAAAAGGCCTCTAAGAAGCGACTTGACACATACAAAAAAAAAAATAAATAAATAAATACATCAATAAAATTGCCTTTGTTCAAAAACAGGCAAATATAAGTGGAGCTAAGAAGCATAAAAGCCATATTAACCAGGTAGTCATGTTTCCTCTTTTCACTCTTAACACTTCTACGGTTATCTACAGGGCAGAAAGGCAGTGAAAGAAAAATCTGCTCTTCTGGAGACGTGACGGGCCTCCATTCATGCACAGCAATGATTTGTTTAGTAGTGATAACAACAATATATCAAAGACTGGAATCTGTTACAGCACAGTAAACTGAAAGTCAGCCAGTACAGGGAGAGTCTGTGTGAGTCTCATGTGTAACACTAATACTTAAAACTGCTCCACTGGACCAGAGTGAGGGTTTGTTTTTTTTTTTTTTTTACTTGACAGTGTGAGGACACGCTGCAGTAAATCCCCTAGCTGAAAAAGGGCAGACAATGTCTACGCTTTTCGTTTGGTCACATTGCTGTCGTGGATTCCGCAGCAAATTGAGATTTTGTTTGTTTGATGTTTGCATTTATGAACGGCGCACAGAGCTGTGGCTCTGCATGTTGATTGTGGGTCTGACCAACAGGAGAAACAGGACATCTGCATGGAAATGCGTCCCAGGGAGGATACGATAGACCTGCTGGCACCAGAAAAATATTAGCAGATGGAGAAATTGTGGGGACAACCGTGCACACAGCTGTCTTGGACATAATTGAATCCTGACATGTGATAGTAGTCATTCAAAAAAAGAAGGTGTTATGACAGACCAGATGAGCAACTGCTGCCGTCCATCTGCTCTTGCGTAAAGAGCTACCTCCAGCTTGAATGTTTCCTTCAGAAACAGGATGTGTCCTGTTTCAAGATACGAGTAGAAATGCACAGAAGGAACCACAGCTCTGCACACACTGTCACTATCTTTCTTGAGCAACAAGCTGTCAAGCAATTTTGGAAAATTATATATCAGGAAAATCTGCCATAAAGACTTAATGCACAAATGAAAATGGAAACTGTCACTTTCTATTGTGTTCTAATGTAACATAGACTTTGCAAGCTTTCAAGCTCAAAGACGAGAAACGTATGTTTTATTCCAAACTGTTTCCGTAAGTAGTAAATCTTTGGAGATCCACACAGACAAAATAAAAAAAAGAACAACATATTTTTAAAGCATGTCGTTTACTACAAAATGTAAGTGTGCGTGTGACCATAAAACCACAACTTGTTGCTTGTTTCTTTTTCTCTGCACATATTTTAAAACTGAACCACTGTGTGAAAAAGCATTTGAGATTTTAATGCTCAGAGAGAGCATACGAAATTTGAACTATCCCTTTCATGCATTCCCTTGTTGACTGGGTTTCTGATGCTCCTGCATGGCGACTCAACTATAGCTGTTTTAATTATTTGTACTTCACTTGCTCTTCAGCTGTGAGACTTTCTGTGTTGGACATGCCTCTCCTAAAAGACACACAGTGGGAATCTCTTTCCTGTGAAGATCTCAAGGGAAATTAAATGACATCTACAATGAATAAGACCTGGTTTCAATAGAAGCTCCATCTTCCTCTTACTTTGGTGTAGCTAGAAAGGTCACTCTTACAGTATGCTACTAATTTAGGAGAAGCAAGGGTAATGAGTTCGTTTAGCCCAGTGTAGCTGAC
Organism: Hirundichthys speculiger; assembly: GCA_018398805.1. Taxonomy (NCBI): domain Eukaryota; kingdom Metazoa; phylum Chordata; class Actinopteri; order Beloniformes; family Exocoetidae; genus Hirundichthys; species Hirundichthys speculiger. Next base: position 893,705 of record JAGFBZ010000446.1, on the reverse strand, counting down.
GGTCATTAGAATACTGTGATTTATAAATCAGGACCCAGCGTAGCAAAAGCCATGATTTGTATGTATGTGCATCCCAAGGGAGTTTAAGCTCTGCTCTAATGAGATTCGGTATTTCAAGTCTAATATCAGTCTTTTCTGTGCGATGAGGCTAATGAGATCTTATTAAAACTAGAAATACTCACTACTTGGCACTCTGTCTCTGCTCCACAGGTGAAGATGTGAAGATAACATAAGATGCAAACACAGTTTAGAGATACGGCAACGGAAAACCTGTTTAGTTACAGCATTCAGTGTCAGCTGCAGCCCTGCTGGGGTCGGGAGTGTTGATGAACAGGGAGAAATGAAGTAGAAAGAAACGGACATGGCAAATGGACCACACAATGAGTAAAAATAGCTCAACATGGTATGTGACGAATCATGATTAATTATTCCCAAAAGTCAGATTATCGTTTGGGAAAAATGTTTTGTGTTCGTAAAAGTCTGGCTTTGTAACCTGAACCTCGCTGCATGTACGGGGGACTGGTGGCTTTCCTTTCTGCTTCATCAGGAGTAGATATGTTTATAGGGAGATAAACATTGAAATATGACAGACAGATAATGAAATAAGCCATAAAATGACACCATGTCAAGGGGCGGATGAAATGGAGAATAACCAATTTATGTATGGAGATTTCCCTCTGGATCTATCAAACCTTCAACGTCAGAACCGTCTCTGTCAGCCCAGATTAGTTTGCTTTCACAGTAGGCCTGCTGAGTGTGAAAGGGATGAGGGGGACACGCTAAGACAAAAAAAAAAAAAAAGAATGAAAGAAAAAATAGTATTTCTAAAATGAGCACCCTTGGTTTTGCTCTCCTGCTGTTTCTTGTGCTCGCTCTTTCTCCGACCTCTGTTTCTGCCTCTCCCTCTTCCTTCACTCCTCCCCCTCTCACCTTTTCGGTGCCCCCTCTTTACCTATTTGATATTTGTCAATGTCCTGCTGGTCCATTTTCTTTTCTTTCCCCTGGAAAACCTTTTTCATATTACTTTTCTAAATAAGTACGCAAAATTAGTGGATCCAGGCTTCCTGCTTGAAACAGATGTGGCTCCAAGTTAAGAGCAATGAAACAGAGGTGCTGCCACACTGCACCATATTGAAACAAAAGCTAAAGAGAAAAAAAAAGAAAAAGTTACCTTGAAGATTGGAAAAATATACATTTTGCAGAAACTTTATCATGAGCTGGCCTTTAGAGAACCAAGCATGGCCGTTTTAGCAATGAATCAGTATAAATGACAAATGCACTCTCGTAAATGCCCTCTATAATCTATTACAATAATATTGAGTGAAAAGAAAATGAAATGGAGATGAGGAACAAAGAATAAGGAGAATGAGTTCAACTGTCTCGTGCAAAAATTGAAACCTCAAACATGCATTTCACAAACAATCCTGTCCTCTAAGAATCTCACTTTGTTAGATCAATGCCAGATTGATTATAGTTGAATTCATTATTATAACTGTGATTGACGTGTTTACTTGCCATACCTGTTCATTACCTGTATGTTTCTTGATTTTCCTCAGTAATGCCTCTGCCAACTTGAGCATGATTAACATCTTTAGTCAGTGTGACAGTAGATATGATGGCACCATCTGCCTGCTGCTCTGTTTATTCAACCACTTTGTTCCACAGTATCACAGGATCTGACACGGTATCCCTGTATCAGACCAGCTTCTCCGGGAAGAGAAAGAGAAAAAAATATTGTGCTTTTTGAGCATCAAACCATTGAGACCAAAGGCAACGGCAGATCCTCTTTACAGGGGAATGTAGCCCTATATTGATCAGTTGTGCCCCAGTGGAAAGTCACATGTGAAATTCAACAAACTAGCAGTGTGAGATAATTTGAAAAGATAGTAATGGAGATGCTCACTTTTTAACAATACCAAGGAATGTCGATTAGATGAGACATATTATGCCTTTATCAAAAGCTGATAATATTTCCAGATGTCTTAATGAATTCAAATGTTACCCCCAGTACAAGTGAAAGTTGCTCAGTTAAATATTAGTTTAAGTTAAGAGTCCTATGAGTCAGTTATTCTATGCTTATTTCATGTTTCTGTTTAACAACTTTTCACTCACATACTACAGATTATACAGTTCCAAAATAATGGGAACAATAAGAGAACAACCCAAAACAGCAGAGCAGAGAAAAATATGAGTCAGGCTTTACACAGTATAGAAACGTTACTATTTTCAGATGAGCCCTTACAGAGCATGCCTCTTGAACTATGTATTGGTGTAATACATTCTAATTTCTGTTGCTACTGAAGTGCCCTGTGTCTTTTTTTTTTCTCTTCTTTTTTAAATTTACAAATAATTAGGGCTGGGCAAGTTAACGCGTTATTATCGCGTTAACGCATTCATTTATTAACGCCGACAATTATTTTAACGCGCGTTAACGCACGTTGATCACATGCTTTTGTTTTGAAAGTCTGTTACTGGCTGCTGCGGAACCGGAAAATAATTGACAGGTAACCATGCGAAAAAACCTAGAACAGACATGAAGAACGATAAAAATCTGTATACTTAACAGTTCAGATAGCAACTCAGGTAGCAATATTAACAATTCTGTCTGAAAAAGAAAATTCTGGACCGCAACAAAACTTTTGCGTCATTCCTCCATGTTAGATCAGATCTGCTCACTTACTGGTTATTTCAGTGCGGCTCCATCTAGTGGCACAGATGTGTAACGACAACAGAAAGTCCAGTCATTGATTATAAAACAAATTCAGCCCTGCGGACCATTTTTTTCATTTCCTATTTTTGATCCAAGTCTAAAATTGAAATATTAAAAAAAAAAAAACAGGCATTTTCTCCTTTTTTTTTGTTAGATTAAAAAACGAAAAACATATTAAAATGTCACTTTTTAATTTTTGATTTGATTTAAAAGTTTCTGAGAGAGATTACCTGTTTTAATGTTATGATTCTGCTGAGCCACAATCTTTTTTTTTGGATTTTGTTTGTAGACTTTTTTTTTTATTTTTTATAAAAACAGGATGACATTAATGCCCCGGCAGTGGCAATAAGCTTAATTATATTTTACATTTTTTAAGATGAGATTTTCACTAAATATGTGTTACTGACAAGTGCTGATGTTAAAAGTGTTTGAACAACAAATGTTATGGCACTTTAGTTCATATGGCAGCAGAACATTTAAATAAAAGTGGATTTTACACTACTTTTGAATTCATTATTTGATTTTGCGTATACAATGCGATTAATCGCGATTAAAAATTTTAATTGTTGCCCAGCCCTACAAATAATTCTTCTTTTCAGAAGGCTTGGTCTAAAGCTATGTCCGTGGACGTGAAGACAGACAATCAAAATCTTAGTCTGCTGTACCTGTCAGGGCACACTGGCACTAACTGAACTTCCTGATCTAATTGACATTTAGTCACGGTTCAACCTCAGAGGTGTTGCAGGTATGAAAACATCAGCGGTACAAAACCACAGTCTGGAATTTTAGAAAGAAAAGAAAATGTATTGACTGACTTCACAGTCAAAAGTAACAAGTGATGAAAGCGTTCATGATTTTTTTTCAACTGTAGTGGAGTGAAAGTAATACGTTACCCAAAAAAATAATACTCCGGTTAAGTGCAGATGATTAAAAAATGTATTTAAGTCCAGTACTTCAGTACATTTATTTTGTTGTTTTCCACCTCTGAACTTAATGGAGGAAATAGAATAATAGTCTAAACTGACATTGATGACTATACCTCTGATAAGACTATATTCTGTTTGTTTTTTATACTTGCTTCTTGCATGAAAACACATAGAGGGACAGAGGAAGATACAGAGTGAGAGAAGGAGAGCATGAGAAAGATAGCAAACAAGAGGAACCATCTGAGAAGGTAGGCAGATAGATGGTAGTAATGCCAAGTCAGCTTCTTTATATCTACATTCATGGCTCCGATTTCTACAATGAATGAACCCCCCCCCCCCCCCCCCCCCCCCCCCCCCCCCCCACACACACACACACGTACACACACACAAATAAATAAACAAAAAAAGAAACAAAAAACAAAAAGAAGCATATTGAAATACTGTTGTGAGAAGTATGACTCCATGGAGGCTGTTCAGTTATATTGCAGGAGAAGAGTGGGAGAAGGAACTCTGAACTATCAGGGCAAAGCAACGAGAAGGTGAAGCAGGTGAGAGACAGGAGAGCCCACATACCAGATATGAAACTGATGGAGCAGTTGCCACAGCAACACAGAATGTCTGTGTTATTATCTGCGCATGCAGATTAAGAGTCTTCTACCTAAACTGAGTCCATGGTCATAATATGTTAAAATAATTTCCAAAAGATTAATATTGCTAACTGACATTAAATGTGATGCTGTGCAAAAAACAAAACAAAAAAGAAGCACACACATTATATATATATTAGGGCTGTCAAAGTTAACGCGTTAAAAACACGTTAACACAGATTCTGTTTAACGCCGCTATTTTTTTAACGCGAGATTAACGCACACACGTTTCTGTAAATATGACCCTCAGCCAATAAGTGCATTTACAGTCAACGTGTGGGACAGACATGGCGACAGAAAAGGTCTTATGAATAGCAAGATTAGCCTTAAGGTGCTGCCAGATGGGTCTGTTGAGAAGAAAAAAGGTTATTTGTATTTACTGTCACTGTGAATTAAGTTACTACCGCAGGACACGGTAAGGTTAGTTTCACATTCGACATTTGCTTTTTTTTTTCTCTCTTTAAACTTTATTAGCATCATGAAAACGGCACCGATTTCATCCAGGTTAGTATCATTTTGTAGATATAAGTGTGCCAGACATTTCACAAGTGTCATTAACCCTCCAAGCTCAGTGAGTGTGGGCAAAAACTCTAAGGAACAGCTCTGAATGTCCTTCTGAGTACCACGTGCTGCCGTGGAGTTTAGGGACCGTCAGCAAATTACTGCGGTCAAGCAGCGGCCTGACAAAATACCCAAACAATCATGATCAATTAAGCCCCCAAAAAGTATGGCAGCATTGGTGGACTTCTGGTTTTCAAATTAAAAGCTTAAAAAATAAATAAAGCTGATCCCCGTGACCCTGTATAGGACAAAATGGGTATAGATGATGAACTGATTTATGGATAAATAGGACATTAAAAAAAATGTGATTAAAGTGTCATAACTATGAAAATCATTCAATTTATCGCATTTAAAAAATTTAATCAACTGACAGCCCTAATATATATATAATGGATTTGATACATACATGGTGGAGGCAGTGTTATGGTACAATGGAACAGGCTCACTGGTGGTTATTGATAATATGACAACTGACCTAAGTAACATGATGAATTGTGAGGTATAACGGTCGGACGATATTCTGCTCACATTCAGACAAATGCTACAAACCTGATAGGACAGCACTTCCCAGTGCAAATGGATAATGACTCTAAACATACTGTGAAAGCATCTCAAGACTTTTGAAGACAACAAAATGGCATACTCTTCAATGACCAAATCAGTCACCTGATCTCAACCCAACAGATCAAAATCCTCAGTTACTGAAAACAAAACAGAGGCAGATAGGCCCATAAACAAGCAACGACTGTAGGGGACTACAATGATGAAGGCCTGGCAATCTCCAGCGAGGAAACTCAGAATTTGTTACAGTTCATGGAATCCAGAATTCAGATCTTATTGACCACAAAGGATTTTTATCCAACTATTAAAAAATATTTTTATATTTATAATTTTATCACTTTTTCCAAATATTTTTCAAGCCCTAAAAAAATGGAGGTACTTTTCTTCAAATGGCTGTAATTCCTACATGGTAAATGCTGTATTTTTGTGGAAATTCTTAAATTATAGCTAGAAATCTATACTTAAATCATATCCTGATTGTTTCATTTTAAATCTATTTTTGTGGTGTATGAAGGCAAAACCATAAGATCTCCATCTTTGCTTAGAAATTGTGGTCATTTATGAAACTGCATGTGGGCACGAAGCATAATACGTAGTACACTGAATGATTCATTATTCCATCGGTTACAAACTGTTCAGAACGCAGCAGCTCACCTTTTGACAGGTAAGAAACGGTGTGACCACATCACTCCTGTGCTGGCTGTCCTTCATTGGCTTCCTGTCCATTCCAGGATCCAGTTTAAGATTTTATTGTTGGTTTTTTAAGAGTCTTAACAGCATGACACCACCTTACCTGTCAGAGCTCTTAAACTTTCACAGTCCAGTCAGAGCACTGAGATCAACCAACCCGCTGTTCTTGACAGCTCCAAGATCCAAACTAAAAAGCAGAGGTGATAGAGCTTTTTCTGTTGTTGCTCCTAAACTGTGGAAAATTCTACCTTTCAACTTCAGATCTGCTCAGACCTCTAACATTTTAAATCATTGTTATAAACACACATTCTTTCACTGAGCACGCTACCTTGGCTTTTATTGTGTGTACATGTATATATGTATGTATGTATGTATGTACATTTATGCATGTATTTGTCCCTGAGTCACTTCAGTAGAATCTAAGAGCAATGACATCAGGATGTATTTGGTCTGGATAAGTGTGGATGGATGGTATACTGGAGAGGAATAATGATCAGAAGTGAAGGAGTTGAAATACCAGAAGGTAACAGTAGATGTTCAGGACAGCTACAAATAGCTGGGGATCCCACAGGCAGATGGAAATCATGCGGAGGCAGCTCAGAGGTTGGCCACAACCAAATGCCTACAGAGGGTGAGGCAGGTCATAAATACTCAGCTGAATGGAAAAAAAAAAACATCCAGGCTGTCAACGCCTATGCCTGACCAGTAATCAGGTAACCTGCTAGCATAATATCCTGGCCACTGGAAGAGATGAAAGCTGCCAATGTTAGGACAAGGAAACTCCTTACGATGCATGTAAGGTTTAACCCTACATCCAGCATCTTGAGACCATGCGCTAAACATAGGGAAGGCTGAGAACTAGTGAGCGCCAGAGCCACGATCCAGGAGGAAACAGCAGGCCTCCAGGAATACATCAAGAAGATGGCCCCCACTGATGACCTGCTAAGTGAGTGCTTCAGGCAACTGAAACCCAGCATGGAGGAGGAACCAGAAGGGTTATCATGGACGGATAAGCCCCTGCATGGCATGTACAGTGCCTTGCGAAAGAATTCAGCCCCCTACCAACTTTTCAACCTTTTACCACATTTCAGGCTTCAAACATAAAGATATAAAAATTCTTTTTTTTTGTCAAGAATCAACAACAAGTGGGACATAATCGTGAAGTGGAATGATATTTATTGGATATTTAAAACTTTTTTAACAAATAAATAAACTGAAAATGGGGCGTGCAATATTATTCGGCCCTCTTGCGTTAATACTTTGTATTAACGCTGTTGAAATTACAGCTGCAAGTCTCTTAAAGGTTTGCCTCCATCAGTTTAACTCATCCAGAGACTGAAATTCTTGCCCATTCTTCCTTGAAAATCAGCTGGAGCTCAGTGAGGTTGGATGGAGAGCGTTTGTGAACAGCAGTCTTCAGCTCTTTCCACAGATTCTCGATTGGATTCAGGTCTGGACTTTGACTTGGCCATTCTAACACCTGGATACATTTATTATTGAACCATTCCATTGTAGATTTGGCTTCATGTTTTGGATCATTGTCCTGTTGGAAGATAAATCTCCGTCCCAGTCTCAGGTCTTCTGCAGACTCCAACAGGTTTTCTTCCAGAATGGTCCTGTATTTAGCTCCATCCATCTTCCCATCAATTTTAACCATCTTCCCTGTCCCTGCTGAAGAAAAGCAGGCCCAGACCATGATGCTGCCACCACCATGTTTGACAGTGGGGATGGTGTGTTCAGGGTGATGAGCTCCTTCTTCCACATGTTTGGTGTCTCTCCCAGGTGGCTTGTGGCAAACTTTAAACCAGACATTTTATGGATATCTTTGAGAAATGGCTTTCTTCTTGCCACTCTTCCATAAAGGCCAGATTTGTGCAGTGTACGACTGATTGTTGTCCTCTGGACAGACTCTACCACCTCAGCTGTAGATCTCTGCAGTTCATCCAGAGTGATCATGGGCCTCTTGGCTGCATCTCTGATCAGTCTTCTCCTTGTTCCAGATGAAAGTTTAGAGGGACGGTCAGGTCTTGGTAGATTTGCAGTGGTCTGATACTCCTTCCATTTCAATATGATTGCTTGCGGTGCTCCTTGAGATGTTTAAATCTTGGGAAATCTTTATATATCCACATCCAGCTTCAAACTTCTCCACAACAGTATCTGGGACCTGCCTGGTGTGTTCCTTGGTCTTCATGATGCTCTCTGAGCTTTAAACAGAACCCTGAGACTATCACAGAACAGGTGCATTTATACGGAGACTTGATTACACACAGGTGGATTCTATTGATCATCATCAGTCATTTAGGACAACATTGGATCATTCAGAGATCATCACTGAACTTCTGGAGTCAGTTTGCTGCACTGAAACTAAAGGGGTCGAATAATATTGCACACCCTACTTTTCGGTTTTTTATTTGTTAAAAAAGTTTACAATATTCAATAAATTGTGTTCCACTTTTTGATTGTGTTCCACTTGTTGTTGATTCTTGACAAAAAATAAAATTTTATATCTTTATGTTTGAAGCCTGAAATGTGGCAAAAGGTTGAAAAGTTCAAGGGGGCTGAATACTTTCACAAGGCACTGTAGTTCCCCTTTGTATTGTTGATTTGGGGATTTTTATTTGTTTGAGCTTGTACACGACTTTGGTCAACTGAGGTTTTTTTTAAATGTGCTCTAGAAATAAACTTGAGTTGACTTGACGAGAAAAACATTTGGGTATTTCTTTGTGTACTTGAGATTGTGCCATTTAATGTGCTCCATACTTTATTATTACATGTTGTCAAAATCAGTATGTACTAATACCATAGCAGGGAAATGCCTTAAGTAACATTTTCTTTAGCTGTTGCCTCTCTGAGACAGGGGGCAATCAAAAGCTACTGGCCTTTAAAAATAACTCAAAAATCTATACTGATTTAAAATACAATGGGACAGACTCCCTGCTTTAAAATTTACAAAAAACAACAACAACAACAAAAAAAAAAAAAAAAAACTACATCAATGAATATTTCCTAAATCCCGTTGCTACTTGCTATCTGTTCACTTACACCTTACCTGACAAAGTCATTTCTTCAACTGAATGAGCAGTGCATCTCTGCCTAACAACCTGACACGGTGGGAGAACATCTCTGGGAGCAACTAATTAAGTAAACTGATATCAGGTGTGTCACTTGATTAGCTATAAAAGGGATGTTTTAGAGAGGCAGAGTCTCTCAGAAGTAAAGATGGCCAGAGGCTCTCCAATCTGTGAAAGAGTATGTAAAAAGATAAGTGGAATACAATGTTTCTCGATGTCAAATTGCAAAGGCTTTGCAAATCAGTTGCCATTGCATCACTCATCAGCATGATTGTGGATTTTAAATACTTCCGGAAATCTCTGTCGGTAAACACAATCCACTGTTCCATCTACAGATGCCTATCATGCAAAAAAAAAAAGGAAGCCATATTTGAACATGGTCCAGAAGCGTCATCGTGTTCTGTGGGCCCAGCCTAATTTAAAATGGATATTGGCACATGTGTGAGTTGAAAGTCTTTTAGTTTTCATTTAATTAAAATATAAAATCATCCCAACTTTTTTGGAATTCAAGTTGTAGATGAAAAACCAAAAATGCATTGTGCTTTATTTATTCACTAAGATCAGCACACGGTGCGACTGTCAGTTTGACCGATAGCAACTTCGGATTTAAGATAAAGAAGCGTGATACTTGGGATAACTTTGAAGCTCCAAGAGTTAACATTTATTCAGCACAACCACACCCAACACTTGGTACAACAATATGTTTCCAGTAAGAGTCCCAAACTCCCTTTTAACGCCCTTCTTGACCTCATAAACATGCTGACAGAATTCTACAACTGGCTAAGAAATCACTGAACCGTACTCAAAGTTTTTCTTTTTACACAGGAAGGATGGCCAGTCCCCCTCTCCCAGTCGCCACCATGGCAGTGTCAAACATGCATACATGTCAATAAAATAATAAACAAATACATTTGTGTGTATATTAAAAGATACTGTTCTTTACCAATTAAACTTATTGTTGTTCTGCTAAACAAAAGGTAATGGAACCACTGGGTCTCTGATGCATTGACAAACAAGTACACGGACACAATCCAGACAAGAACAATAGCTTGGTAAAACACACTGCCGCCTCCATCACTGCAATCACTTCCAGCAGCAGAGTAAAGGTCCTCAGTGAGAGCTCTTAGCTGAAGGTAATGGGGCTCATAGAGGATATTGGAATGCTTTTTCATAGCTTATCAGTCCTTGTATCTAAAAGTAGCCCCAGAAGTGCCAGTGCATGTCAATATTGATAATTCAAGCACAAGTCAGGCTAAACGCTGATGAGATGGTTAAGATAAAAAAAAAAAAAACATCACATCAGCTCACTTTCAAACACTTTAATGATGACAGCTGAACCTGGGCTTGTTGTGCAACTGCAATTATAATCAACTGAAACTTAAAATGTTCTGATTTAGGTAGTATCGTGTCAAAGTGCAGCCAAGTTAACCACATGCAAACACAGACCAACCAGCTGCTAGTTCACTATTCAGGTTTGATTTGCATTGAATTGGCAGTTTTAGAATTCAGCATATGGACACTTTCTTCATATATTCCAAAGTAACCTGGGGTCTTTTGTTAAATGATACTACATTTGATTTCATAAGCGTACTGTTAAATGCAGATTTTAAATTTCAACCGACCATAAGTATCATCTGATTGAAAAAAAGTGTAGATGCAGTGATTTTCTTATCTTTTTTTATTGCCTGCCAGGTTCTATGGTTGTGAATTCCCTAACAACAAAAGGCACAGGATAGCCACACAGTGGCTGCCTGAAGGGCACCCTGGGCATTTATACCCTTTTCCTGTTAGCCACAAAACTGCTCTCAAGGACCAGATTATAAACTGTGAACAAGGCAGTGAATATGATACAACACAATCAGTCAGTGTACCAACACAATCCTCTATCCTCTTATTGATTTCTGTAAGCTGTAGGAGTGTTAGTAAAATTCTCCAGAGAGCTATGGTGCTCATCCTCTTATCCTGGACAATAAGGATCAGCTCAGTGAGACTGGCTAATCTCCACCATGGAGTCTAAACTCTCCACCAGAAATGACACTTCATTTTTTTGCCCTATTACTTACACATATGCACAAAGATGACAGGAATTAGATTAAGTTGTCCTTTCTGTTATTTGCCTCTCAGTGGTCGGTTGTTACTGTTAAATCTCATGATGTGCATGATTTTTCTATCTTTGTAGGTTGTGAGTCATCCCAGTCTGAGTCTTCACACTTGCAGAGTCTTCCTTTGTATTTCTGTCATTCCATCTCACTTTCCAATGTGTGTCCTTTAAAATCAATTAAAACAACATTTAAAAAAAAAACACATGCAGTGCAGGGTTATAATAGTTTTGGATTTCCCACTATTTTTAGTTTTTAGTTTAGTTTTCAAATTCAGTAAGTTTTAATTTGTTTTCAGAGCAGTTTTGCTAGTTTTTATTCATTTTTATTTTTTTGAAATACTTAGTTTTAGTTTAGTTTTTATTAGTTAAAGTGTTAGTTTTATTTTGTAAATTAGAGTTGTAATTTTGGTTCAAGTGAAGCACTGAACTTTTTGAAGGCTATCGAATAACATAATTGTGTTTACATTCCGGTCTCACAATGTGTCTTCCCGCTTGTGGAGTTCCTGCGCAGTTTCTGACCAGTAGCTATTTGGTTGCCGGTGGAAACGGTCCATTATGGTTGCTGTTTTCTTGCGTTCCTTCCCAACGCTAACTGGCCTGCAGCTGGAGCTTAGCTGGCTAGTTTATCCAGGTAGTCTTGGTTAGCCTTCTTGTGCGAGCTTTTCAAATGGACTTTCAGATTCGTGGGTTTTTTTCCCCCAATTTTTGCCGCAGCCATCACTGCTGATCGCTTTAGTTTTTTAATTTTTTTTTTTTTTTTGCGGTTGTTGTTGTTGTTGTACGGCGGAGCGAAGTTAATAGATTTCATGTAAATCCCAAAACGTCTATGTGAAAAAAAACATTACAAATACAAAAACAAAGGACGTTCTTGATATTATAATTAATTTTAGTTCGTTTTATAAACACATAATACAGTTTTAGTTAGTTATCGTTTTTTTTTTTATGTTTTTATTTTATGTTTTTCAATTCTAGTTTTCGTTATTTTGTTCATTTTTGTGAACTATAATAACCTTGATGCAGTGTTTGTTTTAGATAGAATAAATGCAGAGTTGTAAGACTGTTTTCACAACGCAGCACTTTCAAGTGGAAAAGTGGTGGTTTTAAAAGAGACCCTTTTTCTCTGGAGCCACAAGTTGAAGAAGATAAGCCCCAAACTGATAAAGCGAATAAATGCAAACCCTCTTTACCCTTCAGGTATCACAATATGAGCACATCTATGTTGAAGGTGTAGTAAAAAAAAAGGGCATAGAAAAAAAAAGTTGCCAAAATCCCCATGTTTGGGGGACTTATTGCATTTCTTGACAGGTTTCTTAACCTACAGCATGAATGTATTTCTCCTAAACCATAATGAACTGGTAGACAAAAATGTGCTCCGCTCAGTGGAGTAACCTTAATACATTTAATGTTTAACATAAAATATCATACAAACGGTAATACATATGGTATGTGAGGTCAACAAGAAGGTTACAGGAGCCCATAATAAAGGCTGCTGCATGTGTTAATTTGAAATAAGAAATTGCACTTGCTGCTTGAACGCTCATGGACCAGTACTCAGGGGTTTTGCAGCTGTTCCAGAGGTGCAACCTTTCCCTCTGTGCATCCAAAATTAGAAATAGAAGCCTTTGACTTACATCATGGTGTAGTGGCTGACTAGCTTTATAGGTCACATTGCAGGGTTTCTTACCAGATGGTAGACTGGATGTTTTTTTGTTTTGTTTTGTTTTTATAGGCTGTTGCCTGCCGCCTTGTTGCTTCGTAATTTATATAGTTTTTCCAATTAAGAAAAGAACAATATGTAGAAGTTCACGATGCTAAAAAGAAAAACCCAAACAAACAAAAACCCAGAAAAGACAGCCATTAGTGTGGCTGTCTTTATTTGTTAATTGATGTATTGTTTCAAATATATCTAAAGTACATGCTTTCTCTGGACATTGTAGCATCACAGATCTTTTAACTTTGAACTGGATGGAATTTGAAATGGCCACAAATTAATCAAGATGGAATCAAATAAATCCTACTTTTGGGAGCTATGAACAAGTAGCCAAGATAATTATGCAATGACAAGACTTATAAATCACAGCTTGTTATGTGTAACTAACGTGTTTTTACCCTCTACAGTAAATAATCGAATAAAAGCAGGGTATTGTTCACTCGGGATTTTTTATTTCTTGAATTATTGTGGCATCAGAATATATGCTACTAAATGACAACAATTTTAAATTATGCTGTATGGGAAATAAAGTAATGAATAATTTAATGAATTAATGACATTTATCAAGTTGAAAGAAGTAGTAGGCCTCATAGATGTAACATGCAGCCCATTGAGTCTGGCCACAGTAGATTTTGTAACTAATCTTGAGATATAGAAAAAAAAAATCAAAAGTTAACCCTTTGCCTTTCATTGTGATTTATTTAATTCAGAGTTTGAATGATTGACTTTGACCTGATGCAACATGACTGCGAGATGTAAACACATTACATCAGCCTTTAATGTGTTGACACATTAACAAGAAGAGAACTGAAGAGAAACATCTGAACAGAAATTGTTTGCACCCTTGCGTTAGTGTTAGAGCGTTATACTCTACATCCTATGACTTTCTAAAGCCTTTGTAGCAGAAATCTTTACCGTAGAAAGCCCTGGAGCAAACAGCAATCTCTTCAAATGTTCTGGCCAGATGATACCCAGCTTTGTTACACATGAAGCACTCAATATTCTCTCCAATTTAAATTCCATAAACAGAATGCCTTTTCTCATTATTCTGTGTCAATTAAAGCCAGACAGTCGAAATTCATAATTATGTAAATAATTGCTCCAGAATCAAACCATATAATTTTCTCTTTATCTACCTGAGACATTATTCAATCAAAACCTATAACGTGTGGTCAGATTGCAGGATAGGATAGCGTGGAAAGTATAGTCAACACTGAATTGTGCTCTTTTATTGCTGTTGGGTCATTGTTAAGTCCTTTCTCAGCTCATGCTGTTTTAACTGTCTCCACATGAGTAAATCAATAGCAGCTCTCATTTTCCTCATGGAAGTAGGTTCTGCTTTCAAATGCCGGCTTTGCAGTGTTATATCACCTTGAACCACCCTGTTTAATCAGTGACACTGACTGGCTGATTTCTAGCCATAAATCTGCAATGTCTACCTCTTTCACATTCAATATGAATTGCAAAATAAATATAAACATAGGTGATAGACCTGCGTGCCTGCATAGGACTGCATAAGAATAAGCAAACGAACCAATTACTCCATGGCTCAGGTTATTAAACTAGTGAATCTGCAAAGGTTGGAAATCATTAGATAATTCATTAATTACTAATAAGAATTATGACCCCACCGCTACTTTCTGTCTACACTTCTGAGCCTTTGACTCATTAATCTGAAGACCAAATAAAACCTGCATTCTCTGGATATAAAAGGTAAAATCAAACAGGATGTTATTTTTTCCATTGCATTATATTTCTCCTCATATCATATTAAATAAAACAGTTAAAGTTTCCAAGGTGTTAAATTTGTGATATTTCTCAAGGTCATGCTTGCACAAACTTTCACTCTAAATGCTTTCACTTTAAATGATGAAATTATAGTCAATGTATTGATCACAATTTTTATATGTTTCATGCATATGTGGCCATTTTCATGAAACACTGAATAAAATATCTGTAGTTTAGAGTGTAATTTCCATCTGCACAGTTAGTTCACATTGTTAACGCGAGACTGCATGCTGGTAATCCCTGGACAAAGTCTTGGGGTCTTTGAATAGAGCTCAAAAGCACTAACAGGAGTCAAGGATTCAGTAGATGATTTATTAGAACATGAAGTGGATCAGAGGCTTCTGAGCCCAGGGTCCCAAAGCCAATAGTGCTGCCTTATCAAATATCAGCATGTGCTATGGCCAATTTCAAGGACCCCCACCCCCCCACCCCCCCCCCACACACACACACACACGAACACACACACACAGATCATTGCTGGTTTCTGTAACTGTCAGGCTGAGGAAATATACAGCTTCCTGCTTATTTTAGCAGGACAGGATACTTTAAGAGGGTGAATACTCTTTGTTAAAAGTGGAAAATAAGGCCCCGATCGTACACTTCCCACTAGCCGCTACCTGCTACCCACTACCCACTATCTGAAAATTGCGGGTTTAGGAACCTCCGCTAACCTGCTAATGCAATCTTCCGCTTCCCTAAAGCCGCTACCCTCTATGCTGACTCCCTTACTCACATTGTAGGTGTGGCAATGGGTGTGACTTTTGCGCTTTCCGCAAACTTCTCCACAAACTTCTTCTTCTTGCGATCGCGGGTTTGTGGGTAGCGGGTAGCGGGTTGCAGGTAGCGCAACCTGCTCTTAAAGGCAATGGCTACTGATGCACTGATTGGTTTAACAGGTGGAACACCCAAACCACTCCCATGCATAATATAGCAGTTAGCACAGGTAAGATCGCAGGTTTAGCTATTGATTGCGTTTTTTGCGGGGAAAAGCCTCTCCTGCTACCCGCTATCCCTTATAGCTGCTTTAGGAGGTTTGGCGGAAGATCAGGCCCTAAATCTCAACATCATCACAAGGCCAAAAGGATCCCAAGAGAGAAAAATTGATCTCGCGTCACTCTTCAGGGTTTTCTTTTTTTTTTTTTTTTTAGTTCCTATTGCATTACTGTACCTGGATTGACCACACCATCAATCCCACATTCAAAGCTCTTGAAGACTTAATGAAGGAGGTTTTACTTGAAAAAGACAAATGTTTCAGTTCCCTGATAGCAAGGGTTTCAGTGATATAATATTCAAAGTAAATATCCTAATTCATACCTTAAAACTGTTAATTGAGAGGGTTAGATGGAGAAGAAGGAGGTGTGTAGCTTCAAGTAAGAACATGTGGCGTAACTTATTCCCCAACGTTAAACTGATAAATGTCATTTGTGGCTTAAATGTAAGTTGATTTCCATAGATGATTACAGGGTTACAGTAGAAAGGCTTTGCATTTTTATTTTGATTATCTAAAGCCAAGTCTCAAAGATGTCTACTTGGACAGCTGGTAGGAATATTTTAAATATAGATAAATAGCAGCAGACAGTGTTTCATAAATGTGTTAGTGGCCCTGCAGGTAAACACTTGGAAATAAGATGTCTGGAGGGTTACTTAAAAGGTTTAAGGCATATTTTTAAATAATTTTCATATACAAAATTGAATGGCAAACCTGACATAAGCCAATTGAAGAAAATAGTAGTTTTCACACACGTTAGACCACTGTGGAGAGTAATTGCTTTGTCTCCCTTATCCATCATCTCCAACTGTGTCTACCTTCAAAACAGCATTCACAAATTCAAGGTCATGCAGGAAAACACATACACAACCTTTTGTACACCTACACACATACATTTGCATGTTATCTATTTTTCTCTTCTTGTATTATTCCTTTTTTTTCTACTGCACAAGCCATCTGAATCTTTTCATTTTGTTCTATATAGCAGAGTGACCTCTTTCGGTTTAATGTTAACTGAACGGGTGTTGACCACAGTAAACAAAAGGTATTCAGCATAGCTCTCTCAAGAACTAAAGCAATAGAAATGATAACTTTGCATTTAATGAAATAAACATAAACACGTGCTTAGTGTGTGCATGTGCACAAAGACACCCACAGGACACAGCTCATTAACATACATGCATCTTGGTGATATGAAGAGAGTTCTGCTTCTGGAATCAGATTTCAGATTGAAGGGACTTGTGATTTAACTCAAGTCATAAACTCCTGTATGCTCCTGCTTGGCTTGGCCATTGATTGTATGCATTAATCCAGCACGCCAGGGAGGCTCAGTGCAATCAGAGAGAGCAGCACAGGGCCCTCTGACCTCTCCCCATGAACTGAAGAGGTCTGATTATCGAACTCCTTTCTTGTTCAATCCTTCACTCATCATTGTTCTGTCAATGACTTCAGCTCCGAACGACTCTCTAGACTGGACTGGAGCTACCTTGAAAGCATGCCATTCACCAATCTAAACAATGTGACATTTGTACATTGCTACTACAATGTGACCACTGACTGAATTGTTGTATATACTTTTTTCTAAGTCAGGTTTTTTATTGAAAATGTCTGCTTAAACTGCACATTTGCAGGCTAATTTTACATGCACAGTTTAAATTGTAAAGTAATTACTTCACTTTAAGATGTTGCCTTTGCTAATTATGAAAAACCGCATGTGAATAACAAGTTCCCTATTTTTCAATACCAGGATCTGCATAAGCAAAGCTACCTAATGCCGGTTATGCACTTCATATTTAGGCTAGTAAAGGTAGGAGAGCATGTCAGTCACATGGGGAATGATGAGAGCAGGGTGAGACTTCAACCCTTACTCATGGCTCCTGCTGGGAGTGGAAGCGCCGCGGGCCATTTGCATGGAAATTTTGATCTGTCTTTTGATCCAGAAGAACTTCAGAAGTGGAGTGCTTCCGAGAACCGCTTGTTCGTAGATTTCCATTTTTTTCCCAAAAGTTTCTGGATCATGTGGTAATCACATGATATTCTCCTTGTTTAAAGACATATTTCTTGCCATGCCTAGTCCTTTCAGCTGTGTTATTCTTTTTCGAAGGATGGGTGATGTCAAATAAAATGTGCTTCCCTACTTCTACAATTCAACTTCTAAGACTCATTTGTGGTTGAAATCTCTTCTGAAACCCTCTGTATTGTCTGTCTGCTGACTTCACGTGTCATGTCTTTGTGTGAGCCTGAGTCTGCTTCTGGCATATTTCAAAAATCATCCACGGTTTGTTCTGAGTTGTACTGATGTACAGAATATTTATTTTACATTCAGTTAAATACAGTGATCCCTTGCCAATTCGCGCTTTAAGTTTCATGGTTTTAGTTATTTGAGGATTTTTCAGAAATATATAATATAATAAAATATCAAGAAAAAAATCACGGCAATTCCGTGAAAAATCCACCCCATAGCAGACGAGAGGTGCCAGCGAAATATCAAACAATGACTCCCAGCCTCCTGTTAGCTACACAAGTAACGCAGACGGCCCAGAACTCTAGAATCTGTGTGCTGATTGGCCGAGATGCATCATAGAAGCATCACAGGATTTTGTGCACGTTCTCTCACAGCGAAGAAATGTTGTAACAGAAAGACCACAGTTGAGCCTTTGTCTTGTTTCGCTACAGTGCCTCGCTACTTTTTTTGCGGTTTTTAAACATATTTCAAACACATTATTAAGTCTCGGGGGGCTCCGGCTCCAGTTCGGGTGTTTTGATTTTTCGCGGGGGGGGCGGTCCCAATTAACCGCAAAAAATAAGAGATCACTGTAGTCAGTGTTTTTGAATTCGCATTAGCCTCCTAGCTGAACTGTGATTCCATCAAGCGCACAAATACACTTCTGTTCCAACTGCAGAAAGACCGAACTGCGTCCTCCCGTCCTCCGAAGAACGTTCAGCTGTACTCCTGCCTCTCTGATCTGGGTCCTCCACACCTAAGTTGTGACATATTTGCGATTGGTCAAAAAAAAGAAAAAAAAAACAGATTCTGACAGAATACAATTTTTAGCTGCGATAGCCGATAATGTATGTAGTTGTATATAGCAGCATTTTTTTAAATTGTGGATGCACATTTTTAAGAAAGCAGCACAGAAAATGTATCTTTGAAGGCTTTCACAAAAGTTGTCCCTGGAACATTTTCTTTTTGAGCGTGTGTCAGCTTGACAGATTTGCATTCAAACATATATTTTTAGATTTAAAAAAAGGACAACTGTGTCTACTTAAAGCAAAAAGCCCAAACTGATTTTGAATGTCACTTCTATTCCCTTCGCGTCACCTACAGCAGCACTTCCTCCATGCTTGGAATAACCCTGGAAGCCAAATGTGGTGAGCTGAGTAGGTGGAGAGTGATGATTATGTTGATCCGTACAGTGTTGTAGCACAGAAGATCACCTTGCAGATACCTTTGAATAATTCAAAAGAAGTGTGTGTTGATTGCTTGATCGTGGGTGTCAAACTAACTTTACTCTCCAGTGATGACAGGCTTGTGACTCTCACAATAATCCTATTGTTTTGTAAGGTAAGAATTTACAAATGCACCCCAGGAAGCTGCTAGAGTTATTTCAGGGAGTGTTTAAAGTTCAGAGGTGACGTCTTCACATGGATGGTTTAAAGCTTTTCTTTTTTTATTTTCTTTTTTCAGCGGCGCACTGAAATAAAAGATCAGATCTTGTGTGTATAGAAAGCAGACTGACAAGTTCAAATGCATAATGACAGAAAAGTTTATCAACCAAAAGTGAAATTCCTTTATCAAACAGTTGTTGCCAAGAGTTGTTTCGAAACCACAACTATAGACCTCCTGGTGTTGTAACTAAGAGCTTGTCCTTCTGGGTTTTAAAACAGAAAAACAGATCTTAGAAAGATATATTATTGGAGGTCTGTGAGCTCTCCTGTTGAAAATAAACAAATAAATAAATAAATAAAAACTACACAAGAGATATGAGTGAGAATGAAGGTTCGTATTAAACCTAGAATGCATTAAGGAAAAGTGCCAGTTCTTTGAAATATTTAGACATATGTTTGCGTTTCATTTTCCATCTGACTGAAAGGACTGCTGCATGATGATACGTTTAATTTCAAAAGCAAATTTTAAAGAGTGTTGTTGAAAAACCAAAACTTTGCTCCATCAGACTGAATAATAAAAAAATCATTTGCTCCATTATGCCCCATTGCCTAAGCATCTATGATTATGACTCGTCCCGCATATGAAAGTCTCAACAAAAACTCCAAGGGAAAGCATCCAGAAATATTCCAGATCTAATAAAAAGCAATTGTCATCTATAGGCAGGCAGCCTGGGTGAAAAGAAAAGAGGAGCCCATTTTAGAATAACGCATTTTCTCATTAATCTGGACTGTAGTGTAACATCATGACGACACTAATATTGTGATGTGTTTCAGCTGAAAGTTTAATAAATATATTACATTTTCACTAAGGTTAACAACTACTTAAAAATTAATCATATGATGCACAGTGCAGTGAGGAAATCTTGCATGGAGATGTTACATGCTTAGCAAAGCCAATCTTCTCTATGGGGTTATTTATATGAGAAATTATTTTTTTCCCTTTAAACAACATATGCTAATCATTCCCTTCTAAAACAAGTCTACTGTTCCCCCACTCACACTTACTGTCTTTGTTCCACAGAAAGACCCTCTGAGTCTCATGTCCCTGAGCAGATGGCTGGGGCAAAAACAGAATGACAAGCCTCGATTTCACTGATGCTTTAAACATGAATTCATCAACTGTTGGAAAACAATTTAATTCTTTAACCTATTTTCAGAGCAGAGTTTTCACACTAGAGCAAACTCATAAAAATCCTGAGCAGAATTCAAAGGCTTTTCATGCAGCTTCTCATAAAGTTTTTTTTTTTTTTTTTTTTAAATCTTAACCCTAGGATAAGTTTCATTATACTGCTGTTGAAAGTGGAAATATGATAAAATACGACACGCAGTGGAGCTTAAAATGCATTTTCATTCATCTTCGTGTCTTGTTGTTAGACATGAGACTGTGGAGTTTGCCTGAGGATCTTTGGTTTGCAGGCTTGCATCACTGTGTAAGCGTTGTAAGGCTGTCTCATCAGTCTTTAAGAGTAAACTTTACACCAACTAGCGCAGCACGAGCCCTATCCTCCATGTTTCCTTCGACTTTGAAGGTGAATATATGCTGTAGGGTCCACTTTGCTCACTTGTTTGTTTTTATTATTTGGGTTTGTGTGCCAGGCGGTGCACATACTTGGATGTACACACAAAAGGGGGACATATATTTCAACAGGAAAAAAAACTGATCTGAATATGGTTTCTTTCATATGTACAGCCTGACTGAAGCAAGCAAAGCTGTGCCTGAATGAATCCTTGCATCCCTGTTTTGGTGAAAATTCCACATGTCTTGTTAGCTGGACATCAAGTTAATTGTGTTACGTGTAATCAAACTCTAAAATGAACATAATCATATTCACGCAAAACCAAGAGGGTGAAAACAAACACAAACACAACACAAAAAGAGGGATAATGAAATGTTATGCCTAAAAATAAATAAACATGAGATACCAAGGAAATTCCTCTCATACCAGGTCAACAAATAAATTGATATTTTTATCATTTATTATATCAGCAATCACAGTATTGAGTTTTAATTGGACCACCAGCCCCTGCGACAACATTTTCATCTAAACCAGCTGCTCATAACTACTCAATCCCATTCTGGGTGAGAGAGGGCCTTACAATGTCTTGTTACTGTCTTTAGGCTAATACATCACTGGCTAAAAAGACAGGAAATTAAGTTAATGCTCTCTTTCTAAGATTAGAACTCTAAACTTGCACAGTTAAGTCAGGTTTCAGTTATAGTTCGACTTATTAACTGTAACTGCACGGTTGTCCTTGTTCTGTGTATTAGTTTCTTCTGTTACCTTCTGGTCAAAGCATCACTTTCAGTCTAATTCAACTCCCAACAACATCTGAGTGTGAGTCCAAATTTTCCAAATTCAGTTTAAAATTATTTAAGCCGGTGTACCGATTACATATTTCAAAAATTAGGTTTTAGTCAGACCAACACAATAATTTGATTGTTCTTTTTTTTTTCTCTCACACGTCAGATAGATATTTTTCCTGACTGCCTCTGATGTTTCTGCAAGGGACTAAGCATGACTTGAAGACTGCAATGCATGTCTTTACTGTGCAGAACTAAAAAAGGGAGGGAAAAGGGAAAAAAGGGGAGAAAACAAACAGTAAAATAATATGTCATCAGTCTCTTCCTATGCAGTCAGTTGTTTTTTTATCCTTTGCCAATTTTTCTTTTCTTTTTTTTTTTTTTGTACTGTGTACTCCACTGCCAATGTAATTTCCTTGTGAACAAGATACAAACAAATGCATATTATACTGATGTATTGGCTTAGCCTAATATTTTTTAAGGGGGTACTTAGGAGCTGGAGATGAAGCCACAAACTCTAAGATCTTTGCCAACCCACTACCTGCCTCAAAATCTGCCAGAGCAGAGAGGAAACATAATCAGGAAACATAAGCAACAAGGCATGCAGACTGTTTTTACAAACATTTGTGAAAGAATGGGTCGCTTTCCTGATCTCAGTGAATTCCAGTCTGGAACTGTGATAGGATGACACCTGTGCAACAAATCCAGTCATGAAATTTCCTCTCTCCTAAATAGTCAACTGTCAGCTGTATTATAAGGAAATGGAAGTGTTTGGTAACGACAGCAACTCAGCCACGAAGGTAACGTAACGTAGGTAACGAGGTAACATAAACTGACGGAGCGGGGACAGCGGATTCTGAAGCGCATAGTGTTAAGAGGTCGGCAACTTTCTGCAGTCAATCACTACAGACCTCCAAACTTCATGTGGCCTTCAGATTAGCTGAACAACACTGAGCAGAGAGCTTCATGAATGGGTTTTCCATGGTGGACCAGCTGGCATCCAAGGCCAGACATCACCAAATGCAATGCAAAGCGTTACAGATGCAGTGGTGTAAAGCACGCCGCCACTGGACTCTAGAGCAGTGGAGGAACGTTCTCTGGAGTGATGAATCACACTTCTCCATCAGTGTGTGACCTCACAAATGTGCTTCTGGAAGAATGGTCAAAAATCCCCATAAACACACTGCTAAACCTTGTGGACAGCCTTCCCAGAAGAGTTGAAGCTGTTCTAGCTGCAAAGGGTGGACCCACGTCATCTTGATTAGGAATGGGATGAACTAAAGCTCATATGGTGAGTCAAGGCAGGTGAGTGAATGCTTTTGGCAATATAGTGTGTGTGTATGTATATATATATATAAATAATGTGTGTGTGTGTATGTATATATGTGTGTGTGTGGTGTGTGTGTGTGTGTGTATATATATATGTATATTAGGGCAGATCTGCTCCATGCGTTCACTGTCGTGCTGTTCTTTTACTGGTTACTTCAGTGCGGCTCCATCTAGTGGCACAGATGTGTAATGACAACAGAAAGTCCAATCCTCGATTACAAAACAAATTCAGTTCTGTGGCCCGTTTTTAATTTTGTATTTTTGATCCAAGTCTAAATTTGAAATATAAAAAAAAAAAAAAAAACAGGCATTTTTCTTTCATTTTTTTTGTGTTAGATTAAAAAACAAAAAACATTATAAAATGTCACTATTTTTTTTTTTTTTGATTGACAATTAAAAATGTAAAGAATGAATGATACACGGATTGGTAAAAATACTGAACTTTAACATGGACATTTTTACATTTTAAAGTTCTCCCAGATGGAGGATTTGACAGAAACAAGGATATTTGTAACAACTGCCAAGTTTAACTCCTCATTAAAGTTTCTGCTGTTACCTCAGAAATTGCCTGTTTTAATGTTCTGATTGTGCTGAGCCACAATCATTTTGTTGGATTTTGTTTGTAGACTGTTTTTTCATAAAAATATAATTATAAATCCTATAATAATGCACATATATATATATATATATATATATATATATATATATATATATATATATGTTTATGTGTGTGTGTGTGTGTGTATGGAGTTTATAACCAGACAAACTGTGATACTGCTATTCAGTCATTTCATTTATAGCATGGAAGCCAATATGCTATAATACAGATGCAATCTATTCTAATGATTTCCATGCAGGCCCTCATAAATATGGTACATAAACGTTGTCAGCAGTATTGTATATTGTTTCTGTGGGTTGCACACAAAACCAGCTTCAGAGAAGACTGTACTGAAGAAAAACATGATTTCTAAACCAATTTAGTCAGTAACTGAGGAAAATTAACTGTAAAATGGACCGTCAAGTGAATTCTCATAGGACTGCGCAAAGAACAACCCCTTTAAATCCAAAATGTTTGCCGCTTTGACACTGCACCAGCTTGAAAAATTAATCTAAAAGATGACATTTTTCTGTCTGTTGACTAATCGGCTAATGAGCTTATTAGCTTGGCTATATTTTAAATAATTTCATATGTTTTGTCTGCCAAGGCCTAGTTTCATCTCCCATCCTCTGCAGTAGTGTTAATCAGCCACTGCACAGATAGACGGGACTATTTCTGTCAGTTATATGAGCTAATTGAATGGGCTCTGTCTTCAGTGGTGTAAAGGTATTCTGCTGAATTATTTAACAAACTCATGATGTTTACTGTGCAGTTGTCAAAGCAAAGGCTGTAGAGCAGTTAAGCTGTGTCCTAAATTAAAATTTTTATGTTTTAAGGAAGTTGTCTAAGTTTTAAAAGCTTTATCTTGTTTACTTTTGAAACACTGAGAAGTAAAACAAACCAAAAAAAAAAAAAAAACATATATAAATATATACAGTCATGGAAAGAAATATTAGACCACCCTTGTTTCTTCACTTTCTTGTTCATTTTAATACCTGGTACAACTAAAGGTACATTTGTTTGGACAAACATAATGATAACCACAAAGATTGCTCATAAGAGTTTTATTTAAGAGCTGATATCTTACCATTTTCCATGGTTTTCTTGATTATAACCTAAATCACTTAAGTTTTTACATCAATAGCTATGGCGTTGTACTGCTAAAAACACTGCTTTTATGCATTCAGTGTTTTCTTTTCTGTCTGTTTTAGTCACATGATGACGTTTAGTGGTACCAGATAATAATTTTTTCCATGACTGTATATATATGTATATATATATATATATATATATATATATATATATATATATATATATATATGTATATATATGTATATGTATATGTATGTGTGTGTGTGTGTGTGTGTGTGTGTTTTTTTATAGCTGCAAAAGAAATTAAACATTTGGTGACTGTGCTCTGTGAATGGAGCTCTGTGGCAGTCAGCATTAATCATCAAGCCCCCCCTCTGGGAAGGTAAACTTTTCACAGTTAAGTTTTGCTTGTCTGTTCACACACAGAAACGGTTTGTATTGTAAGTATTTGGCTGCTAGAATACTTTCGCCAGTAGCCTGAAGAACAGAAAACGTGTGTGTGATTTGTATCTGTTCATACGTCACCGAACTCCTGTTGCCTGGTGCACAAAAAATCTTTCACTATAGATTTTAAAGAATCAATCACATTCCTTTATTTCCTCTCCTGAAAATGCAGGAATTCTCTCATATTGATTTGGTAATTCTCTGGACAGTTTTCCAAACTGGAAATTATACTTTAGCAAAGACATGCGTACAATGACAGTGGAATAAACAATATGATGTTGTTCTTTTCTATTTCTCTATTTAAGTTTAATTTAGTCAAAACATTTTCTTTGAGGTTTTAGGGGGAAAATATAACTGCTGGCAATCTTGTATAGATGTTGATTCTTTTCTAATCTTTATCTTGTGTGGTCAGTGGTGATTAGTGGTTGAAGCAGAGTATAACATGTCAAATTGTGAACCAGAATACATTTATAAGGCAATGCTCCTGAGGATTGATCAAAACCTTTAAATGAAGATGGTAAAGTTACTAGTATGTATGATCAAGAATTTAAACTGTATAGAGGTGAAATGATATCTTATCTAACTTAATTAGAGCATTTATTTGATGCATGACAGACAGTTTATACATGTGCATTAATATTAATTAGCACTTTGTAAAACTCATGGGTTAAAAAGGTGGAATATACTGTAAATGTGGACCGTTTATAATATCTGAAGTAATTTCTCTTATAAAATACCAAAATGTCAGAGTTCTGATTTTTCCTCATTACTTTTCCTTGAACTGAAGAAACATCATTAAGTGGACTATTTGAGTTCAGAGATTGTTTTCTGGGAATCTTTTTCACCCTCCAGTCTGAAATGTCATGTGCCTCCCCCTTCAGTTACACACATTAACATCACTTCATGCATAATGTGATGAAATAAATGTGATGATGTGGAAGTCAGCAGCATGGTGGCTCAGTGGTTAGCACTGTTGCCTCCCAGCTAGAAGGTTCCTGGTTTGAACCTCAGCAGAGGTCTTTCTGTGTGGAGTTTGCATGTTCTCCCTGTGCTTGTGTAGGTTTCCTCCGGGTACTCCAGCTTCCTCCCACAGTCCAAAGACATGCATGTTAGGTTGATTGGTGGTTCTGAATTGGCCTTGTGATGGACTGGTACCCTGTCCAGGGTGTACCCCAGCCTTTTACCCGGAGAGAGCTGGGATAGACTCCAGCAGATCCTCGTGACCCTGTATAGGATTAAGGATAGATAATGGATGGATGGATGGATAGATATAAGAGTCACATTGTATTGCAGAACTTTTTTGTCCTTTTTTTTTTTTGATTTCATGGAACTAGCAGCCTTTACTTACAGTGATGAAGGAAGGAAAGCAGTGCAGACATGCAGCAAAGGGTTGCAGGCCAGAGGGATGCCACCTCCATACATGGGCCACCAGTTTAAACCACCGAGCTACGCAGCTTCCCATATGGCAGAACTCTTAAATGACTGTTTGTTACCTCCGCCAAGGAGGTTAAGTTTTTGCTGGCGTTTATCTGTCTGTCTGTGTACAAGATAACTCAAAAAGTTATGGATGGATTTTGATCCGGAAGAAATCCTGGATTCTGCATCACTTTCAAAATTTTCAATACCATTGCGGTCAATGGGGCTGAAAATTTTGTTTCTCAATATCTCTGTTAATTATTGCCCAAAACTCATCAAATTTAACTCAGGGATTAATAATGGAAACCTCTATCAAATTTCAAAGGCTGATCCGGATCTGATCTGGATCTGATCCAGAACGCGGATTTTATCGCAATCTGTAAATCGCTATATGGGGGAATTGTTGCACTTGGCGGAGGTCTGCGCTCTCCGAGTGCTTTTTCTAGTTTAATACTGGTTTTATTTTGCTTCTGTAAAGCCTCTGAATCTTCTTATACCAATGACATTGATGGGGACGTGAACCCTTTTTATCACAAGCTGGCCCAATAACCGGAGATATTTATTCTCAGTTAAATATCTGTGATATGCTTTGAGCAAAATACGTCTGAAATCATCATGTCTAACCATGTCTTTAATACTTCACTTCACTCCAGTCCCTTTTAAATATTTTTTTTTCTCTCTCTGTCTTGAAATCAGTGTTACAGCTTTGCACTATTCACTCCTGAAGTACAATGAGACACAGCCCCTTGTGGAGTTAGGAGGCCAGAAAGATGGTGAAGCTTGATGGATCTGCTCTTATCTCGGTCTTTGATGGGTTGAGTTATGTTGTTTATGAGTGGTGTTTTTGAGCTGTTTTTGAGTTCAGATTTATGCTCTCAATCACAGCAATAACAGATTATTTTTTTCTTCCCAGAATAATGTATGTCCCCTTTTTCCCCTGAAGTGACTGACTATTGCAGACCACAATCAATTATTGGCGCTGAGTCATTATTAATATTCCTCCTTGCTTTTTTGCGCCAAGCCAAAATATTTGCTGTTATAATACTTATGATTCACACCAAACAAATGCATTCTTAATGTTGATCGTGATATTTTGCTGAAAATACAGATTTGACTTGATTTCCAATTACTTTTTTGAAAGTTGTGGGACCACAGGGAAACATTTGTGTTCAATGATTCGGGTGGAGGTATTATTTATTGGGGGGGGGGGGCAGGAAAGGATGAAAACAAGCTATGAGTGAAAGCTGAGCTTTTCTGCAACACATTTGTTGATTCGCACCGGAAGACTAGAATAACTAATTGAAATATTTGAAAAGTTTGATGAGCACAGAAGTCAGAATTGCCTGTGGTTATTTTGTAAAGGTTTGATGCTTTATTGACTGAATTTAAGTGAGAGCTCGGCTATGAACAATAATAGTTTGACCTGCACGTCACTCCTGTGACTGAAACTGGCTTGAACATGTGAAGCCATGACCCGTCATGTAAAGAAACTCTCTAGAGCAGGGGTGTCAAACTCAATTGCACCGAGGGCCAAAATTCAAAACACGCTTCAGGTCACGGGCCGAACAGGATAAACAATTATTGAACACACTAAAACGAAATGTTTTTGGAACATAAATATGAATAAAAACAGACAGAAATATTATCCTGTAATAAACCCTAAATAAATAAAAGAATTTATTCAAATAAATAATTTATGCTCTCTATAAAAATATCTTGTTAAATGATACAAGTTAAAAATATGAGCAACTTAACATTAAAATAACATTAAAATTCCTTTGCTCCTTCTGTCAATGTATATAAAAAATAAACTTTAAAATATCCCAAAACATTTTGCTCTCCTTAAAAATATCTCCTGTCAAAATTATACAAGTTAGAAATATGAACTTGCTAGAAAACCTGGAAGTATACATAAAATATGTGCTTTTCAGCAAAAACAATTCAAATCATTCAGTTTTTTTTGCTCTTATGACATCTGATTGAATTGTTTCTCCCATAAAAGCAGCTTCACTGCATCATACATGTCAGTGATCATGTGGTGACGTCCCTGGAGCTGCACATTTAAGGCGTTAAGATGAGCTGTTATGTCATCCAGGAACGCCAACTTGCACTTCCGCTTTTCATCCCTTTAAACAGTGGAGTCTTTTCCTTTATTGTCCATGAACTGACAGATTTCGTTCCTGAGCTCAAAAACTCTGTTGAGAACTTTCCCCCGACTGAGCCAACGCACCTCTGTATGATCAGGAATGTTGGCAAACTCTGAATCTATCCCCCACATAAAGGAACCAAACTGCCGGTGATTTTATCGCTTTTGCTCAGATAAAGTTTACGGTTTGTGTTCCAGTGCTCATCATGGTCCATCTTCAGGACTTTGCCACATAGAGCTTCCTGGTGTCTGATGCAGTGATGTGCTGTCAACTCACCAGGACAGTTCTCCTCCCGCATCTTTACTTGCATCCTTCCCACTAGTTCAGTTTATTTACTGCACATAGCCGGTGCTCCACCTGTTATCAGTCCAATAAGTTTGTCCCAGGACAGTTTCATGTCTGTTACACTTTGACATACGTTTTCAAAAATGTCTTTTCTAGTCCTTGTCATGTGCATTGATTTAATGTCTGTTACGCGCAAATTGGAGCTCACTCCGCGGATGAAGCTTGAAACTTGACTTGATTGATGCGGTAAGTGCGCGGCAAGGCCGCTGAAGCGATGCATTTTGGGATCTGTAGTTCTGTGCAGTATTCTTTTAATCAGCGCTTCATATCAACGGGCCATTAATAACGATAATGTAAAATGATCTCGCGGGCCGGATATGATTACACGGCGGGCCGGATGTGGCCTTGAGTTGACACACGTGCTCTAGAGCAGCCATTCTCAAACCTCAGAATACCAAGGCCCAATTTAAAATGTGAAAAATCTCCGCGGTCCACCGAAAACTTTAATCACAACTGTGATCAACATACAGGACTGGAAGCTATGTTCTGACATTAATGTAAGGGGTCAACAAATAAGGTGACACTTGTCATATTAAATTAAGATTAACGTAAAATAAGACTTAACTGGTTTGTTTGTTACTTCTTAATGTTTTTAAATCATGTTGTTAATATTTTACAGTAATTAAAAACATATTTAAAAAAGGTTGATGATTTAAAACATATTTTTTTTTTATTTTAATGACCTCTCACGGCCCACCTGCAGTACCGCGGCAGCCCACCAGGGGGCGGCGGCCCACACTGGGAATCACTGCTCTAGAGTAAGTGACTGTAATGTATTCTTGTTAAATTAAGGAGGAGGGGCATGAAAGAGTAGTGTTGTTAAGATTTAGATAGGGATGTGTTTGGGGAGATGGGGGAGTTACTGAAAAATTGTAGAATAAAATTAGACTGTGAACTTTTTCTGACCTCACAAAACACTGACTTAAGTTAGCATCTCTCATCCCATTTGAGCACATGGTGGGTCACCAAGACTCCAAACCAACTCAATTTTAGTGCACTGCGTGAAAAACCAGGTTCACGCCCTACTGCACGATTAGCTGGTTCCCAGAACAACTACAAAGCCCTAAATCATTATGTCCACCTGCCTTCTCCCCCCCCCCCCCTTCTCTGTATGTCCCTCTCCTCCTCTGAATAGTTGTTATGGTATATCACACCTTTAATCACGGCCCATAGGTGATGCATCCTGCTCCTGGTATTTAAGTTTTGAGCTACGACAACAGTGCTGCTTTAAAGGTCAGCAGAAATGCATTGTTTTAGGGCACTAAACTTTTCAGACTGCTTGGCTTAATGTCAGCATTTTTATTACTCCATTCAAATTCTGGCTTTTTGTACTTCACCCGACTGATTGCTCAATGATCTCTCCTCACAGGACAGCGGTTAACTCAATTTGATTTTTCAAGTAGATTCAGTTTACAGTACACAACAAAAGTCATCTAACTGCTCTTTACACAGAAAGAAAACAAGCTCAATACAAGTCCATTTAAATACAGTTGAATTCAATTCATCAATCCATTTCAATACTCACTTTAATCAAATTCGGGATGTCAGGGGAGTGCTGGAGCCTATCCTAGCTATCACTGGGTAAGAGGCAGAGTACAGGCTGGGCATTTCATCAGATCATCACAGGGCCACACAGAGACAAACAATAACGCACACTCACTCATATGGACAATGTGGAACCACCAATCAATCCAGGATACCTGTGTTTGGACTGTGGGAGGAAACAGAACCAGGAGATTTCTCGCTGAGAAGCGACAGTGTTAACATCGCTGCCCCAATCAAGTCCAGTTAATTCCCATTAATTTGACAAGGATGCTTGATCAGTCAAAGATCTGTAAATGATGTGCATGCTTATCAGCCTTTCCTAATCCTTGTTTGTTTTCACAGATATTTTTCCTTTCAGTCTCAGAGGAGTCCATATGGCTTGTATGGCTCCAATTTGGAAATTCAAAGCAAAAGCCAATCAAAGCTCAGTGAATGGTGCCGTTGTTCATTCAGGTGAAGGCTTCGTGCTGATGTATTTTGAGTCTTTGTCCAAAGAACTGTTGGCAATTTAAAAGCACAGGTTTGCAAGTTGTCGGTGAAAAAAAATGTAGATTTTAATTTGATTATTTCTTTCCTAGGATGTAGGAGTTCATAGCTGTGGTCTCCTTCTATAGAATGACCTCTCATTAAAAAAAAAGACATTCATCGTTTTGAGCAGGCAGTCTTTTCTAAGCTCTGCTATTGTTCAGTTTGTACAGAATAGTTTTGTCTCTCATTGCACATATAGATTTTTTTATTTTTTTTATTTTAGATATTTAGCTTGATGCACACATGAGATTTGAATTGAAAAGTTTTTCTCCCTTTCTCTGAAGATAGTCTTTTGTTTAGCAAAGAATTGCAAAGCAGAATACGACATTCTACATGTCTGACCTTGATTTGGGCAGTGCTGTATAATTCAATGTCTCGTCTCCTCAGCAGCACTGCGAGAGAGATGCATGTAAATGATAGATGACGTGTCATTTATCACTGTCTTCACCTTGACACATGGGAGGAAATAACAAACCAGCCAGGGTGTGTCACTTCCTGTGTGCAGCTACTTTGAATTTGCCCAAAGCTACTTAGAAACCACACTCAATATCAAACAATATAGAGTGACGACAAAGCAATTATTATTCATAAATGGAAACATGAGAGAATCAATCACCAACACAAATGTGCAAACATATGTGCATAAGATAATTTAAATCCTTTTGATGAGATTGGAAAGATGGAAGTGTCTGTAATCACCTGGCAGAGCCTCAGCCATTTTCTTTTTACATAATGGCCTTGAGTATGTTTCTTGGACAAGTAATAAATTACTTTACATTATGCTACATCTCTTAAATGAGGACACTTTCATATTATAGTCCATAAAATGCCTGCTAATAATATGCAGGTACATTAGTACAGTTTACAAGAAGCCACTCTTACTGTCATCAGTGTATTAGATGTCTTTGTTGTCCTGTTTTCACAGTTTTTTATTTATTTATTTATTTTTTATTAATGTAACAGCTTTAGGTAGTTAATTATTGGATCACTTCTGAATGCAGTACCATTTAAACTTGTTTGTTCACCTGTTTTTTTGCATTACCACATCATAGTGAAACCCCTCTGGCATGCACACGATGCTGGATCCCCCATCTATAACAATGCCATCTCCCTTGTGCTAGATTTTTTTAATAGCACAATGAAATACAGTGAAATTAACAGTTGTGTATAAGAAGGGAAATCAGCCTTATCAGATAGGGTGTAGTTTGAGTTGGAGTCTGCAGTAAAGTACACTCAGTTAACCTGTGTTTAATAGGCTAAAGCCTGTATAACCAACAGTAAAACAGTTTATTATGGCATGGAAGCTTACTATTTCCACAAACATGATTTTAAACTGGTAAGAATGCTAAATTTGTCGAGGACTTCATCAAACGTGAATTTAGATTCCCCTGAGGTGCTCAGGAACAATGTGGAATATTACTGTAGGTCACCTGTGGAGAACAATCATTCATTACTTTCCCATCATCCACATCACCTTATTTAGGCCTGCAGGCAGGCTGAGCCGATCTCAGCTGTCATTGGGCGGGAGTCATGATACTCCCTGGAAAAATCCTTCTTTGTCTCCATAACAGGGCCAGACAGAGACAAAGGAAACAAACAAACAAAGAAAAAAAAAACATGCATACAAAAACTCATGAGTATGGTCAGTTAAGAGTCACCTCATGAGCATGATTTAATTTATTTATTTTCCACCACACCACAGGTTCAGCCCAGAACTCCACTCCTATCAGCAAATCAAATAAATAGTTAATTTAAAAACTAACAATAATGATATTTGAGGGCAGCTAGGTAGTGTGGTATTTAGCTGTGTCACCTGAGAGCAAGAAGGCTCCCTGTTTGGATCCCACTTGAGTCTTTCTCATGCGGAGTTTGCATGTGCTCCCTGTGATTTTCTCAGTGAAACTCCTGCTTCATGCATATTGAGTTGACTGGTATCTGTCCAAGGTGTAGCCAAACACTGACCTGATGACAGCTCAAATGAGTTTTCAGCACCCTGTGACCCTCATTCATGCTAGCATCAGTGGAATTATACAGCATGGATTAAGAGAACTTCCTGACTTCCCTGCATTAAATAAACCAACTTTTTTTAAACAGAAAAGCCTGCCACAAAGCAAAAGATAAAAGCAGAGTGAACCTTCTTCTGGTTTTAATTACATAGAGACCAACATTCAAAGGTTGTTTTTGGTTTGACTTTGTTGCTTTAGTGGGCTTTCTAAGATTATACATTGGAGTTTAGGCTGCATGTACAGGCATGTGTAGCATGAGTGACCCCCCCCCAAAAAAAAAAAAATAAAAATAAATAAATAAATAAATAAATAAAATAAAATAAAGAAATTGGGAGACTTGGTGGTTTAGGAGCAAATGTTCTGTCTGATACAAGTGAGATGGATGGACACCTTTAAAGCCTTCCTGTGTAGCGGCTCTGCAAAGCACAGAGAGAGTCGCATTGATCTGTTCGTGGGATTTGCAGAGCGTAAGAAAAATATGGAACACCAGAGTTATCCATTAAGTCCAGGAAAAGGCATCACTTCCCTGAACAATACTGACTACAGTCGGGTGAGAACCTGAGTGTACGGCAGCGCTGAAGAATTAATTGTTCCTATGCTGAGTCACGTCCTCCTTGATCTAATCACTCTCCGCTGACACCTGTCTGAGAAATAAAGCATGCTGCTGGTGTTTGTTGGTTCAGCAGGGTGAGATGTTCACATTTCAGTTATGCACTAATTAATCAACAGAGAGCAGGAGTCAGACGTACCTTTGACCGAAACTGTTTTCCTTCCTGTGACAGTGCAGGGTCACAACCCTGTGGCCCTCACTTCGAACATCTTGACTCACCGTCCACATAACAGGGTTGCTGGCTCGAGCCCCGAGGAATGCAACGCCATCTTTCAGCTTGACCCTGCAACACACAAGTAGTACACATAAGTCAAAAAAGATTGATTTTGCATTATAATCAGTGATTACTCATGTTACCTGTCAGCAGTCATAATCTTATGATGAATGGCTGTACAAAAAAGACTAATCAAAGACCCGTTTGTCACCTCCCAGTCTCTACCGGAAACCTTCAAGATCTGAGATATTGGTGACTCTGGCAACTCTGGTTGGTTTGGTTACCTGGGAAATCCTTATCTAAATCTTGTGAGTTCCAGCGAAATGTCCCAGCTGACAGCAATATCAGAAAGAAGGAGAATGATAAGATCAAGAAGGACAAAGGGGTGAAAGAACAACTTCAAACAGATTTTAAAAAGAGAGGTTCAGAGTGGTCTTGGCAGTACGATGAGCATCGAGGTCCGTGACCCTCTATAACCTGGTAGGATGGCTCCTTTCAGATTCAAAGATCAGTAGCTGTGAACTTTCGAACCCCCTGACCTCTTGCAGAGAGGCAGAGCTGGAGTAAGCCTACAACCCACATTTATTAATAACAGCAATGAAAGATCAGGGCAACAAATGACACATTTTCTGAATAAAAAATGAAATGTCAGAGTAAGTATGCTGAAATAAACCTGCACTAAAGTGGTTTAAACCAGTTAATGAATATATGAAATAAAAGTGTAGCTTTACATAACAATTTCTGTGTTATACCCTATAATATCCCAAATTAAGAACTATACATTGGCAGCAAAGATCATTTCAGGCAATTTTTAGCAATTTTATCCCTGCACCTGAGGTTTTTAAAGGACAGCAGTCTCTGCAACCTCTCTTCCACCCATTTTATCATGTTATCACTTCCATTATTCATGGTCACAGTCTGTGGGTGGATATACAAGTGCTGAAAAACCATGACCAGCTCTTCCTTCCAGCACACTGACACACCATGGCTCTCTTCATCCTCCTATGTCACATGAAATGATCATAAAGTTCATGGCAAATTGGTCTGTTTCAAACCTCAAGTGGAAATGGAGAAAGATACTGGGTGGGCAAAAAAATAAGTAGGAAAAAAAAGCTGGCATGAAAAGAACAAAAGAATTTAAAAGAAGTTGATGAGAAAGAAACATTTCAGTTTAGTCAAAGGTGAACACTGGGCAATTCCTCCTCATCATCAAAAAAATAAGAGACTGCCCTCATTCTGGACCTGTGAAAGAGATGAAGAAAAAAACTACCATATTCCACAACGGTGGGATAATGATATGATGATCCATGCAGCAGTCCTTAGAAGAGTACAGTCATTACATCTCCTGTGTTTACCACCACCCTTTGATCTGATCACGGTTGCTACCGCAGTAATAACTGGCCTTACTGTGGCCGCTGCTACTGATGAGACAAGATAAAGCCGTTCATGTAGAATTTAGAAACAGTAAGTATGAGAGAGGCAACTGATTACCGTCCTCCTGTTGCCCTGTTTCTGAGTCGTCACCTCATTTACAGCACAGTAACAACTGCAAACTTGCAAGCAGCTTCTGAGCTGACACACAGAACTATAAGGGAGACCTAAAAAACTATTTAATCCAATACACTGATCACATCTCACTCAAGTGTGGATTCAATTAATTTGGATTAAGTTTATGTTTTAGGCTAAACAATAAATCATAACAGCTTTGTTTTCTTCATATCTGGAGGGGTGGGGTTAGTGAATTTTGATTACATTTTCATTTGATTGCACTGCATTTCTTTTAAAACTGCCTTTTAAGACTTCTTTGGCTGTAGGCAAGACTGATTAGGTATTTAAAATATCTCTATAGCCACTATAGAGTTTTGTTTTTAATTATCTTTGGCATTTCAGAGCAAATGATGATTTAATCAATTAATTAAGTGGTTAACTGGTGGATTGATCAATGCTGCGGTTCCTGAACTACAGTGATTGTGTGCTCTCTGTGTTTCTTTCTTTCTTTCTTGATGTGTTTGCTCATGCAGTAATTCAGGTACAACTGAAGCATGTGCCATAGCCATTGCGCAAGGGGTCTAAATTAACAAATGGCATGTCGTAAATGAGATTGGTTTGGCTAATGTGATTTCTGGTGAGGAAGAAAATCAGTGGGGGAGGCAATAAAGGAAAGCAATTTGGAGGGAGGCCCCCTTTCACATGCATCAGCACATGAAGCTGCCTCATTAATTCCATGAAAAGCTGCATCAGTGAGATGAGTACTTACTGATGACAGAAATGACTGTTTTCAACTCTCCCTTCCATACCTGATTGAGTCTCAGAAATGACAGACCAGGACAGCCACCGACCAAACATGTCAACAAACTCGTGATGGCTGATCTTTTTGAGTTTCATTTAAAAAAAATAAATAAATAAATAATACAGGATTGAAAAAGAACACACTGACTCAGTGTGCACTGGTACATTGCAGTTGTTGCATATTCACTGGCTAAATTATAAAAACACTGGTTGCCATTGAACAAGAGTTAAATGATTTGAAGCACGGACTTTCTTCTGCTTCATGGCTTGACAGACTTCAACTAGATTGATCTTTTTTTGAGACTGGTCAGCTTGAGTTTTGTTCCAGGTTTTGAATCAGTCATGTTCATTTTGCTTGTTTATGTAACGTGAACTGACAGATTTTTTGATCAGCGATCTTTCTGAAAACGTATGTTTTCAGATTCCTCTTGCATCAAAGAGTTCCACCAATAAACAACTGGCTTCAGAATTGTCCTTTCTCTTTACATCATAATTTTATCTGTTCTATGAAGAAAGTTTTTTTTTTCCATTTTTACCAGTGAAAGCAGAGTCCAAACTCTATGTAGTCCATGGTAGCATCAATCAGCAGGCAGTGTAGGTCTCCTCGGCAACAGTGAGTCAGCCCAGTTTCATGATTTGAAATCTTAATTTGTCAGGGCTGAAAGAGGTAATCAGGTGCCTCAATTAAAAAAAAAATGATTTGTTCCTCTCAGTATGTTCTAATCACAGTTATTTTAGTTTTGTAGCCTGTTTCTATCCAAAAATTAAATAGAAAGACCTATTTAGGGGCTTATTGATGAAAAAATAAATAAACCATGATTCTAGGGGAGTATAACCTCAGTGACCTCTAGTTCATTTTGGTTCACAATTCTATGCTTCATATTCTGCTTCGAAATACCCTGAGTTACCTTTTGAATGCTGAAACACAATATGCATAGATGCAGTATTTATGAACCTTACACACCTGGGAATTTAATAAAACATCAACTGTTTGGAACAAAGTCTGAAGACTGTGTAAGATCAGTTGTTGTCTACAATCCCAATTCCAAAAGAGTTGGGAATGCTGTGTAAAATGTAGATAAAAACAGAATACAATCATTTGCAAAATTCATTAACTCATAGAACATAAGGGCAATGTATCATGCTGACACAGAGGAATCTTACCATTTCATGGAAAACATTATCTTATTTTGAGTCTGATAGCAGCAACATGCCTAATAAAAGTTGGACACGGAGGAAACAAATAGGCTGGAAAAGTAATTGGTGCAAATCAAACGGAGGAGCATTTGATAACTAACTATGTTTAATGGCAACAGGTCAGTAACACAACTGGGTATAAAGGAGTATTTCAGAGGGGCGGAGCCTCTCAGACATAAAGATGGGCAGAGGTTCACCAATCAGTGACAAACTGTGTCTAAACAGTTCAGAGAACTGTTCTTCAACAAAAAAAAAAAATCACAAAAACTTTGAAAGTTCCACAATTTACAGTACATAATATTATCAAAAGAATAAGAAGGAGTGTCTGTGCACACGGGACAAGATCGAAAGTCATAGCTGGAGGCAGGGCTTAAAACAGTCATGATTCTCTACTGGACATCACTGCAAGGGCTCAGGAACACTTCCAGAGATCAGTGTTTGCTGTACAATCCAAAACTGCAAGTTTAAGCTGTATCATGCAAAGAAGAAGCCACGTGCGAACATGATCTAGAAACACCAGGCATCTTCTCTGGACCAAAGTTCATCTAAAATGGTTAGAGGCAAAATGAGGAAAGCTTCAAGGAAAGTAAAAGTATCGTTCCTGTTCCTGAGAGGAAGCATGATGGCATCGTGCACGGGTTCATCGTGTACTGTAACACTGACTTCTCTTGTCAAAATTATCATAGCAGTGTAAATGGTATTCCACACTCAATCAATACTACCCAAGAGCTATTTACCTCATTGAATTGCAAAAAACAAAGAAGAAAAGAAGAAAATCATTTTAGCGATTCCACAGAGGAGATAAGAAGATGGATACTCATCTGAACTATAGGCAGCGGCTAAATTGTGAATTGCTAAAAGGTGGAGGTTCTAATCTTTTCAGAGTTGCGGTGAATGTGCTGCATATCTGTCCAAAGAGATTCCATAATCTGGCCTTGACCATTTGACAAAAACTGTAATTCAATGTATTTTTCATCAAAAGTATTTTTTAATTGTTACAGTAGCAGGAAAAGGTATGTACAGGTCTTAGAATTAACTATTGGAATTAACATGTGCTGATGTGAACCGTGCCTCTCTGAAGATGAGTAGCTGATCTCCAGGAAAGTGATGTACAGTTTTCTCTGTGTTAAGGCATCCATCAGTTCACAGTTAGAAACGATGTCTATAAATGAAGACTGTCTAGGACTGTGGCTACTCTTTCTAGAAGTAGGTGCACAGGCTTCCAAGACAGAAAGAAGAAAGCTAAATCTAAAGAAGAACCCATAAGTAACAGCTAAAAGCTTAAAGACATTACTGGAATTAGCAAACATCTCTGCTCGTGAGTCAATCATACTCCCTCTACTTCACCGACTGCACACATGCTCACCACACAACACTATATTAAAATTTTCAGATGGTGGGGCACATCTCAAATGGACTATCAACAATCTCACTCTAAACATCAAAGGAGCTCATTATGGATTTTCGGCGACACCAAGAGGAGCTCCAGACAGTGCAAACGTCGGGTAGAAGGTGGAGAGGCCCTAGCACAGATTTCCTCAGAATGCTGTGGAAAGCCCACCTTTCTGTGCAGCTGGTAAAGTCTCTTTACTCAACAACAAAAAAAAAAAAAACATTCTGACATACTTCATAACAACTGTGTTTGGAAACTATGACTGACAGAATGGTCCTCCAAAGGGCAAACAACACAGCACCACAAAAAAAAAAAAAAAAAAAAAATCATTGGACTGTTCCTGCCCCCTCTGGAGGACATATATGCATCCTGCTGTCACAGCATGGCCTGTAACATTATGAAGGATATCACACCCGTTCTATCATCTGTTCTCACTGCTGCCATCTGGAAGACACTGCAGAGTTCGAAAGAGTTCAATATTCACTAACAGCTTCTATCCAGCAGCCATTCTAACGACCACTTCCCACCCCCACTATCATGACAGCTGGATTGATTTGTATGTGCAATAATTGTCACAATCTGCAACAGCAATGGATTTTAGTCTGGCTTACGTTTATAAAAATTTATAAGAATTAATTTATTTACCAGTCGGTTTCTGTTATTTTTTAAATTATTTGATTTTAGAGGATTTTTTTTTTTATCACTGTGTGTGCATGTGTGTGCTTGTGTGGTTGTGTCTATTTTAATGAGAGACCAGATTTAATTTTCATTGCGTGACAATAAAGGCATTCTACTGTTGTTGTCCACACAGGCAGAGTGTCTATGGCGTTTGCACCTTGGCAGTCTACAAGGCCACAGGCAAACTGTTGGTGAAACAAAAGTTGATCTGTTTAAAAAGAATACTTGGAAATATGCGTGATGTGAAAAGGGCACAGCTTACCAACATCAAAATATAAATCCAAACGGTGAAGTATGGCAGTATGGGGGAGAGAGCATAATAATCTCGGTTTGCCTCATCGGTTCAGGGCCTGGACCGCTTGCCATCATTGAGGGGAAGATGAATGATCAAGTGGATGAAAGTAGTGTAAAGGATAATTCCTCTTTTGGAGTGGCCCAGTCAGAGCTCAGACCTTAACCCCATAAAGATCCTGTGGAATAACTTCAAGAGAGCCTTTCACATCAGAAATTCCACAAACGTTTTTAAGCTGGAGCAGTTCTATAAAGCAGAATGATTAAAAATCCTCCCTTAATGTTTTGCAGGTCTGGTCCACAGCTACTGAATGTACTTGCTTGAAGTCACTGCTACCAAAGGTTTGATCAACTATTACTACCAAGAGTTAGCTTATTTCCCACACCAGCACTGTGAGTGTTTACAGTGTGAGCAGTAAACACATAAGAAACTGCATGTGTGCTTTATCAGTCTCCCAATTCTTCATAAACTGAAGATGATTTTTGTTTTATACTGTCACAAAATACACATGCACCCAGCGCCTTCAAACATTTCCATACCTTTCTCTGATTTTAAAGAGATACAACTTTAGTCACTGCTTACTCATAAAATACTTTGAAAAGTGAATAAATTATAGGAAGAAACAAAGCAAGTATGAGATCGTCAAGTGTACAAGTTAAAGTCTCTTCTGCTTTAGTTGTTTCTACTCATAACTTTAAACATTTAAAGGAAGTACAATTACAAAATGACGCATTCACTTTGCTGAAAACTGTGAGTATAAAAATAAAAATCTTCAGATTACAGAAGGAAAAAAAAAAAGACTGAATTGTTGACACTGGTTACTTCAGAGTTCTGATGTAGTTTTCTGTATAGAGCCAAGAAGACCATCTCCACTGCCTGGCCAAAAAAAAAAAAAAAAAAAAAAATATAAATAATATATATATATATATATATATATATATATATATATATATATATATATATATATATAAACACTTTTAACATCAGAACTTGTCAGTAACACATATTTAGTGTAAATCTCATCTTAAAAAGATTAAAATATCGTCCCCATATTCGGGCCAATACGGTAGTTTGATCAAGGACTTATTCAACAGCAGTTTGACACACGCCGAAATTTCCTGCATGTTGCAGCAGATGGGTGTCTTGTAATGCTAGGAAATGAGCGTCAGAAGATTCTGTGCTCATCATCATCATCTGAGGAGAAGATGCAGAGCTGGAGAGCACTTTGGGTTCGGTCTGTAGGGGAAAGTGAGGTAATGTGTGACGGTTTTTACTCCCCCCCCCCCCTAATTATATATATATATATATATATATATATATATATATATATATATATATACATACACACATACGCATACATACATACATACATAGACACACATACATGCAATGCCTGGCCAAAAAAAAAGGTCGCCATAAAAAAAGAGATCATACACTCTATAACATTTGCTGTGGCATTGTTTTGATAAGCTTCTGTAATGTCACAAAATGTAATTTCTGCCGCTGTTGCATTAATTTTTCACCAAGATCTTGCATTGATGATGGTAGAGTCTGACTACTGTACAAAGCCTTCTCCAGCACATCCCCAAAGATTCTCAATGGTTTTTAGGTCTGGACTCTGTTGTGGCCAATCCATGTGTGAAAATGATGTCTCATGCTCCCTGAACCAGTCTTTCACAATTTAAACCAGATGAATCCTGGCATAGTCATCTTGGAATATGCCTGTGCCATCAGGGAAGAAAAAAAATCCATTGATGGAATAACCTGGTCATTCAGTATATTCAGGTAGTCAGCTGACCTCAAATTCTTTGAGCTCATACTGTTGCTGAACCTGGACCTGACCAACTGCAGCAACCCAGATCAGAACACTGCCCCCACAGGCTGGTACAGTAGGCACTAGGCATGATGGGAGCATCACTTCATCTGCCTCTCTTCTTACCCTGATGCTCCCATCACTCTGAACCAGGGTAAATCTGGACTCATCAGACCACATGACCTTCCATTGCTCCAGAGTCCAATCTTTAGCAAATTGAAGTCTTTTTTTCCAGTTAGCCTTACTGATTAGTGGATTTTCTTAAGGCTACACAGCTGTTCAGTCCCAATCCCTTGAGTTCCCTTCACATTGTGCGTATGGAAATGCTCTTACTTCGCTATTAAACAGCCCTGAGTTCTACTGTTGTTTTTCTTTGATTTGATCTCACCAAACATTTAAGTGATTGACGATCACAATCATTGAGGATTTTTTTTCTGGCCACCTTTCCTCCTTGAAGACGATGGGTCTCCAACTATCCTTCCAGTTTTTAATAATGCGTTG
Source organism: Hirundichthys speculiger (assembly GCA_018398805.1). NCBI lineage: Eukaryota > Metazoa > Chordata > Actinopteri > Beloniformes > Exocoetidae > Hirundichthys > Hirundichthys speculiger. Next base: position 851,543 of record JAGFBZ010000446.1, on the reverse strand, counting down.
GACAGTTATCAACCCAATTTTGGTAGTTTCTGCAATCTCCTTAGATGTTTTCTCTGCTTGATGCATGCTAATGATTTGACCCTTCTCAAACAGACTAACATCTTTTCCATGACCAGGGGATGTGTCTTTCAACATAGTTGTTTAGGAAATGAGAACCAACTCATTGCACCAGTTGGGGTTAAATAAGTTTGTTGCCAGCTGAAAGATAATCACCCATGGAGTAATTATCCAATAGAAGGCCTGTACCAATTTGCTTAGTTAAATCCAGGTGCTGACTTTTTTTTTTTTTTTTTTTTTTTAGCCGGGTAGTGTATAACATTTTAGGTGACAATGTTGAGTATTTTATGATTAGAAGACCTGAACATTCTGAGTTTATGTATCACTGTATAGTTCATAAGAAAATACAAACGCTGTGGGGGTACAGATTTGAAGTAAAAGGAGCAGATCTGAAGAGGATAGTGACTCAGTTACAGAATCCATTCCTGCTATTGAAAAGCCTGTGTCTTATATGGTACCAAATAGGTTGCTGGTATCCCAGATTATCAAAGGGAATATGATTTGTTCGAGTTGAGATTGTTTTCTGCTAACCAGCAGCCTAAAGGTCTTGTTGGTGAGCACAGGGATGGAAGGATTGCTTTGAGCAAAGGTGTGTGGACAGAAAGACCAACCACAAATGTGTATTAGAGAGGCCAGCTGTTCTATCAGGCTGGATGAAGAAGGACACGTGATGTGAAGGACAGTCAGAAGAGTACAAAAATTTTACACAGGACTTTATTGAATAAAATACAAGAATTTAAAAATGTATTTGTATAGTCAGCAGTGGCATTTGCTGTCTGTTCTGATCTTACATTTCTTACAACACAGTGAGCTCAGAGTCATCCTCAAGAGGCTTTTTGCAAGGTTATTTCACCCAATAAAGCTGAACTTGAAATGAAAAAAAGAGAAGAAATGGGAGGAAAATGGCTCCCCGTATTGCCATCCAGGTGATAACAGATCATTACTTTTGCGATGGACACACAGACCTGAGAGAACCTAATAACTTCACACACACAGACCTTAGCTAGTGCCCATCAGATATAATGTCTGTACATTCTTACGGAGGAAGATAGTGGAAAAAGTGAACTTAAAGTGGAGATTTAAAAAAAATATATAAATAGCACAATAGCTTTGATATTAGCTCTTTCACATAAAAACTACGTTTGGCTTCTGCATCACTTGACCAGCAAAGGGAATGCAAGATGGAGAAAAACTGTTACATGTGAGCCACAAACTCTCAAAACAAGCATCATTAACTAATCCCCAAACACTTGAGAACACTAAAAGAAAATAATAATAATGAAAAAACAAAAATATGAATAATAAATAGGTTTGTTGGTCTGTCAAATACATGGCACCATATTTGAGTCATCTTTGAGAATATTTTTCATATTAGTTTTTAAAAAGTGGCTGAATTTACTTAAATTTCTCGAACAGAAGGCAGAATTGGACCGGGCTTGTTTGTCTGGCCCTCGTTCCCTAATTCTCAAACACCTGCGGCTAAATCCAGTTATGAAATAAACACACAAGCTGTTGCGTATAACAAACAGGCATCCCTTTAACTCTTCCTCCCTCCCTCTCTGCTCCCCTTGCTCAAAAACAAAATCATCTCCATCACCTCAGGGGGAAAATTAAATTAAATAGTAGCCACTGACACATGAACCAGACTGGGACCTGGAGCAATAAATTAGTAAGGTGAAACAGGGCTCCAGAGGAGATTCTCTGAGTCAATTAACTGAGGAGTAGTTGCCGGTGGAGTGTTTTTAGGGGCGAGTGGACACAGGCAGATGTGGAGATAAAGAGGGAGCTAATTCAATTAATGAGCTTGATGCTGCTCTTCCCATTACCAGAGCCGGTTGGAAGTGCTGGTGCGTGGCAATGCTGCGAACGGACGACAAGATTAACACTATCAGATAAAGAGCGCCTGCCAGACAAAGCTCATCTCCACCCATGCATTCTGCTGCGTCTCCCTCCATCTCTCTCTCTTTTGTCTCACTTTCAGCACATCTCCTCTCCTGTCTCCTTTTGACTGACTACCTCTTCTCTTTAGAGCTTGCTGCTTCTCTTGCTGCGTCAAAGCATGAGAGCTCCACTTGTGCCCTGTGCTTCGTTAATTTATTTATTTCTACAAAGGAATCAGAGATCCCGAACACTGTTAGTCATGCTAATTTATTTTATTTAATTACCTTACTTCAGTGGGTAAACTTTCATTAGGTAATTTGAAGGTCTACTGACTGACGCGTCTTAATTAAGTAAAGTGTGCACAAGTGACTGGCAGTTTGTTGGAACCCTTGATCCTTCTTGGTTTACTGTTTTTGGCCCAATACACATGTAATTAGGACTTGATGGTGCATGTGAACACTTGAAAGTTTTTAGCCTCACTAGCATCTAGCTCTAGGTTTGGTGCATTGTCCACAGTAAAATATTTTTACGTATATGAGATATTTTGTCGTAAACTTTGGTACACATGCTCAGAGCCCCTTTAGCACAAAGCTATCTGACTCTGGTGATCTGTCAGCACAATCATCGTTTTCATTACTCCAGTGTGGACAAATTTCAATTAAAAAAAAAATATTATTTTTCTTTTACAAGCCACATTGAATCATCACAGAGGTTTATTGCCTTCTGGTACTCGCCATGTATATCCTTAAAAATTAATAAATGAATATAATCAAGGACCTTTTAGATTAAAGACCAACTCTGGTCTTTGCACTTGTTTCACAGAAATGAATCTTCATGTTGAACATTGTCAGGCTTTTTATGTAGACAAAAAGAAGGAAAAGATCCATCTTCTTAGAGTTTCTCAAAGTTATTATCTGCATCCTCTGATTTGATCTGGTTGTTGCTGTGAAAGTGTATCTGGAAATTGAAGTCTTGCATATTGCTCATAAGGACACCCTTGTGAAACATCTATTTCACTTCTGCCCCGTCATCCCACTATATTTTCACAAATCAGTGTCTTTGTGATCCAAACAAGACAGTAAATATATGTTTTTTTTTTGGCACATGTCATCTGTAAAGGTTTAGAAGTTGCCTACACTGTGTATCAAGGGAAGATGTTGATCAAAGGGACACTACTACAACTGTACTACTACTACTACTACTGTAATTGAGGACTGCTTGTTGCCAGATTCTAGTTACTTTTATATGTTAAGAGCTGTACAGAGACCTGCACTTTTTGACAAAAATTCATGACTTTTTGTTATTTGCTTCTATTTAAATTTTTTTTTTTTTTTTTGCTGCTTCAATAAAGAAAAAAAAGAAAAGAGCAGAGTTGTTGACTGCCTTCACCCATTTTTTTTTCATCTGGAGGTAATGGGGAAAAAAGCACAGTGTTGATGCCTCATTCATGCTAACATCTGTTTTTTTTTTTTTTTTCAATTGGAGGGAAAAGCAGACAGATGACTGACATGGAAACTGACTGACTAGGCCTCAGTTCTGGAAACAAACTCTTAAGAAAAAAAAAAAAAAGAAGAAGCGGTAAGAGTAAGAGGAGAGCATCGGAACTTCAAAAGCAAAGAGGTTGGAAATTCGAGCCAGCCAATGCCATAGTGACATGAACAAATAAATCTGTGACAGATCAAGAGCAAGCATATGGGCAGAAGCACTGAGAAATGAATTTGACTCAAATTCAAAGAAGCTTGTGACAGGAGAGGAATATCTATCTGAAAATCTTTGCAAAATTTCATACATTTTAAATAGATCCTAGTAGTGAGAAAACTTTTTTTTCCAATGAATGCCAGCTTCCTGAGGTCCTATGACTCTTGGACCATGATGGTTTTTGATAATCTACTGCTTGGACCATTTTTTTTTTTGTTTTTTTCCCGCACAGGGAATTTTATATATATATATATATATATATATATATATATATATATATATATATATATATATATATATATATATATATATATATATAAACAATAAAACAGTGGTACCTCTACTTACGAACGTCTCTACATGCGGAATTTTCAGGTTACGAAACGCCTCAAGCAGGAAAATATTGCCTCTTGTTACGAAAGAAATTTCAGGATACGAAAGGCCAAAAATACAGTACGCGCTGCTAATCACAGCTCCCAGAGTTTACCGAACTATAAACATACGTGTAGCTGCTCTGCCACTGGCTATTGCCTAGCATCTTCCTGGCATCTCTCATTTGTTGAAAAGAATCACACAGAAAAAGTGTTCACTAGTCGGGCTATCGCTCACTATAATGATGATTGCCTTGCACATTTTCGAAGGATTGTTAAAAGCCGACAAAAGCAAACATCCTTGGATCGGTTCTTTACAAAACATCAGGCAAAAACCACTGCTGAGAGAGAACATGAACCAAATAAGGCAAAAGGTGACAACGATAGCCTGTTAAAAGGTAAATGAACATAATTTTTATTCTTTACTTTATTCTTTGTTTTTTTATTATGTATAATTCTCATTTTATGTATATTGCGCAGTAATCTAACAGTAACATGCATTTCTTACATGTTTTGATGCATTTTTATGATTTATAAAAAAAAATTATGTCTGAATTTTGGGGGGCTTGGAACAGATTAGAGCATTTACATGGAAAATGCATCTGTACTTAAGAAATTTTCAGGTTACAGAACTACTTCCAGAACCAATTAATTTCGTAAGTAGATGTACCACTGTATATAGTTGTTGTAATGGTGTAAAAGAAAAGTGACAAACTGTAACAAATAAGGCTAGTGCTATCTTGAAAATATTGCAAAGGCAAAGGCTGAAGCAGGGCCATGATGCTAACATGATTTGATAGCACTAATGAGGTGTCTCCTGCTCGTTGAATTTGGTTTTGGGCAATAGGAAGCAATACAACCAATGCATTAAGCCATCATACAACACACAGACAAGTGAAATGCAATTAAGGCATTGTTTCCTTAAATAAATATCTTTTATAAAGTAAACTCCAGAACATACTACAACTTAGAACACTCTGTGACTTTGCTTTCTTCACTCTGCCTCAAACTCTCATTGTCTCCCAGTATCACATTAAGTTTAAGCCAGAATTGTTTAAAAAGCTAACAAAGAAGGACAAAACACAGAATACATAATATTCTGAATAAAGAATCAGACAGAAAGTGGGTGGGTATTGATTGAAACAGCACAGAGCTCTGTTTGTGTGTTCTGACTGCAAAAAAGCAGGCCAAAGGGGATGATGACACCAATGGGCGTGACAGTGCAACACCCATTGTGGCCTAAAGGAAATCACCTTCAGTACATCACAGCTTGGCTCTAACCACAACACAACACTCCAAATGTAAAATTCAAGAAGATTGCCAGTATGGTGCCCTACATGTTGCATATTTCAATCCTCACTTGAGTCACAGGATTTGCAGAGCAAGCATGGGATTCCAGATAAACACTAATTTGAAATGTGTGCCACGATTGCCTTCCTTTTCTATTTTTCATGTTTGCAGGAACTTGTGCCAAGCGGGGTGGTATAAACTTCCAATTTTCAATTTGCTTTAATGCTGGATTTCAGGAACTAACTACTACTGCGGCTGTGTTGTAGATTATAGTTGAAGGAATGAGGTCATGTTGTATTAGACAGAAGCTTGATCCCTATGGCTGGCATTTGAAAGGAAGCCTAGCCAGTTAAACACGAGAGATACAAACACACATAGTCACCGCCTCCAGTAAAACCTACTTGACACAGGGGCACATCCAGGGGATAAAATCTGCTCTGTGACGTAGGATGGATGATCCAGGACTGAGCCAATATTTGGATGGATGCAGAGGAGTAAAAATACTATAATCTCAGGATATAGCAGGGAAAATCACGGCAAGTTGGTAAACCACATGTAGAAAGGTTTACACAGATTAACTTGGATACTGTCAGTGCAGGAATTAAGCGTATTTTGTAGAGCTAATGTGTTGCCTTAAATTTAACTCATAAGGCTCCACAATCTGGAAGAAGCCATCCTTTGACATGGTTCAACACATTCCAAGTATGTGGGAAAAAAAAAAAGCTTTTACTACTTTATAGTTAGTACCACTTTGTAACGGTGCCATTCTTTCCTAACGCCCAAGCTAAGAAGCAATGGAAAGTTTAATTCTCCATACAGTCTGGAACTGGGACAGATCAGGACTGCAGGCAGGACAGTCTGGTACCCATATACTCTTTTTTGATCAGTCATGTCCTTGAAATGTGTCTAGAGTGTGGCTTTCCATTGCAAATACATCACATCTCTGGAGAAGATGACATCTTGAAAGCAGAATGCGTTGTCCTTAAATATCAATGTATTTTTGCAGCATTAATGCTGCCATCACAGAAATGTAAATTACCTTTCCAAAGGACATTGGCAAAGCCGTCTTGGACGTGCTGCTGCTAACAGTCTAGATCAGAGGTCTTCAACCCTGGTCCTCGTGACCCCCTATCCAGCAGGTTTTATAGGTTTCCCTGCTTTATCACACCGTGATACAAGTGACTGTGTCATCAACAGACTTGTTCAGACTTTGAGGACAACCTGATAACGACCATTAATTAATCAGGTGTGTTGAGCTGAAACCTCTAAAACCTGCTGGATAGGGGGTCACGAGGACCAGGGTTGAAGACCTCTGGTCTAGATAGTACTTTTTTCAACTTTGGTCTGGAGCACATGACATCACATTTCTGTTGGAAATTTATTAGTTTACTAATTTGTCATACAAGCACCACCAAGTTTGCACAGTGTGACAATCCATCCCAGATGCTTCACAACTGAGAAAAGTCAACACTACTTTTGTGCAACTTCAACATAATAAGTTTTTTTTTGTTTTTGATTTTGTTTTGTTTTTTATTTTTTAGGGAAATGTTTTAGTTGGCATTTTGAGTTTAGTCATAATTGTAATGCTGGAAAAAGGTTTTGAAAAATGTATTTCCATGTGTCATCTGATGATGAATGATTTGAGATGATGGCCATTTATCAGTGAAATTAAAATTCCTTAATATAAAGATATTTAACATGTAGAGAAATAAACTCAGTTCTCCAAGATCATATTGAGAAACAATGTTTTACATTGTTTTTGTACCAAATCATGTTTAAAATCACATCCCAGTTTTTGCACATCTGGAAGAGTAACAATAGAAAAATCATAATTGATTGATTTATGTAAATATGAAACCATTACTGAAACGATTCATCTTTGGCAATCATGAAAACATTTTAATCAAAATCTTTACAAATGGTTGACTATTCATCATACCCTCTAATTAGATAATAAATTCAGTGAGTACATTGTTGTGTTGAGGGAGCTGATACATGGGGGACAAACACAAAAGCTAGCTCAGGACTGATGAAGTGTGCTGAAGTCTGTTGTTGACAAGGGACTAAGTGCCTCTACTCTCCCATCTTCATCTATGTAATTTATTCACCCAGTGAGACTTGAACGCTGCAGATCAGGTGATCAGGATCCAGGGTTCAGATTTTACTGAATGTCTTTCAGATGTAACTGAACTGATTCATTACTAGTGTCATGAAAGTCTTGCCAACAGTTAGCATGATGTGTTGTTGTAGCTGTGGGAAGACAGCACAGTCCATGACAAGGAAGTTGACACCAGCTATTCAAACCCAACAACCCTTGATAAAAAGCTGCCGTAACAGTGACACAAAGTATTTGGTAATGTTATAGAATTGGGTTGTGATTTGGTTCTAGCAGTAGCGCAGATTTACACTGCAATCAATACAGGTCTGATCTGCAAAAACTGGTGTTGTCAACTACTGCATTAGCCCCATTTGCACTTCATTATTTGCACCAGTGGGCTTTGTTGAACAGTTAGCATCAGCTCCACCACATGCAGGAGACAAGAAAAGGCCCCAAGTCACTGTAGTCATTTTGTTAAGTGTGCATGCGTGTTTATCTGTGGATAAAGAACCTAATAAAAATTTAAATTAAATGACCATCAAATAAAAGATGAAGTGTTGTTTCAGAGGATAAATAATCAACCCTCATGAAAGCATGGACACAAAAACAGCTCAATCTCTTGTGGTTGCTGTGAAGGTTTTTGTTTTTTTGTTTGCTTTTCAAAAAATGCAACCCCAGAAGTATCCTTGCAGTGAAACAATCTAAATTTAAAGGGAAAGACAAGCGTCCCTGAGTGCTTTACAAAATGGTGCTGTGTTATCATTAGCATGAACAACAAGAGACTTTCCACAAACCCACCTCCTCCAGATGAGGGATGATTTCTTTCCCTCATCATCCATCCCTCTTAAACTTACTATTTTTCACCCAGTTTCCCTCTCAGGGTTCTGATGAAAGACCTGAGATGGAGTATATGAAAGAAAACAAAGCTGCTCGTCAACATGCGCCAGTGTAAAAGTAGTTCTTCTTTTCTCAGGTGAAAAACAAAGTCAGTCTGCATTGTATATGTGTGTCAAAGAAGCTTTTATGGATGCTGGAGCCAAGATCTTAGAAGCTGGTTCAAATGCACCATTGTGAAACTGAATATGGCACCAATGATATTTAATTAGGAGTTGGTGTCTTCAAATGACAGCTCTCACTTATGGTGCTAACTGCAGCGCATTTGGCAGACAAAACATGATGGGTTTCCTTGGGAGTTAATACATCCAAGGTCCCATAATTTTCTTTTTCTTTTCTTTTTCATCAAGCAGACATCCCCCTCCCCAGCAACATTTTCAAGCTTTTCTGGGAACTTGGAGTATTCCCATGTCAGAGATGTTGATTAACTACACCAAATTCTTGTTCCACCTCACGATCTCGTTACAACTGGAAATATCCAGAGAGCACATAAAGGAAGGCCCCCCAGGGACACAGCTCTCGAATCTCCTTAAGCTAAGACGCTAAGCCACATATCCTCTATCACATTAGGGCTCTCAATCATAGATGAGGGTTTAAACATAGATCAAGTAGTCATTTTGATCACAATGGCCTGGAGCAACACCTGTATTGTTTTTGCATGTAATTTTGTGTTTTACAAAAGACCCCAAACCCAATACAAAAGTCATTAACAAATGTAATATTTTGGGACTCTAATTAGATTTGGACAGCCTACAATAGGAATTCATCATTAACTTTCGGGTTTTATTTGCATTGTGCAGACAGTTATACGTGCTGAAGTAAGACTTTAATCAGCTAATTGGAAAAGAATAATTGCATGAACAAACATTTTACATTATTCAAACACAAACCCACAAGCAATAAAGTAAGCACAATGAAATCTCTTTTACTGTTAACAACCATGCAAGACAATATTATCCTTGCAAAATAGTTTCATCATGTGCTGTTCACAGTGAGCATTCCAGAAAACGTGTCTCGCGTCGCCAAAGAGGAAGGCTGAATGAAATTTAAATGACATTTAAGGCTTTTACGCAAACTGAGAGTGGGCTTCTGGGTAATCTCATTCATGTAGAGACACACCGTTGACATGGTGAAAAAAATTTGGCTTCATTTTTTCTTTCATCAAAACATAAATATAAAGCGACATCTTTCAGCTCCCCCAGAAAGGCTCGGTATGTGGTGTGCCTCCCATAATGAAGTAAAGCTTTCACTGCAGCGGGCCTCTGTTCGATTCCGAGCATGCCATTTGCTGCAAGTCGCTCAGCCAACTTGCTGTCTACTCTCCCCTGCATCTATCAAAATATAACGCTGAGGGGAAAAAAAAAAAGAAACCTGTGTGCAGCAGCTCTCAAGAGTTTAATCCCAGGAAACAAATATTTGTTCATTCTTTGAGTGCCATGTCTTCCTTGCTGCGGTGCTCTTGTCAGTACTTACAAGCATGGGATGTACACTTGCACTATGTTTTGCAAATAAACTACCACTTTCTCAAGCAATTTATTTGACTTTATGACAAGCAGCGAGATGAAAGTCATACAAAATAATCTCACAACTGATTATCTCTCCACAGCTGGTTAAGATTTCCTGCCTGTGTGTATGTTATTTTTTTTTTTTTTCTGTTAGTGAATCACTGTTCCACTTTTAAGCTGTTTTCCCACATTTGCGTTTTGAGGGTTTTGACATTGCTTTAAAATTGCTTTATATACTGTCTATATCACTGCCAGTGCTGCTTATCCTTTCTATCGGGTAAGAACAACGGTACTGTAATGATACTGTAAATACTAATCAATTGACCACGTTTACATGTACAGACCTTAACAGACAAAAAACTCTGAATTTAGCTTTCATTCACTCATTTTAACCCTCACGCTGATAGCTGCATTGGAAAAACTTTGTTGCATTCTTCCTCCTTTCACCGCATTTCTATTATTGTTGTCTTATAGACACATTAACGGACCAAAATGATTGAGAATAATATACAGCAAAAAAAAAAAAAAAAAACATCTGCAAGCATGTTAAAAAATAACAATGTTGGTCATTTAGAAACAGGGTGAACAAGATTTGTACACCATAGAAAATTTAGTCCCCTGGTCCTTGATGGTTTACATTTTTGCGTAAATATGACCAAGAACAACATTAGTTTTTAGCACTAGTCATACATGTCTGTGATAAAGTGTAACATCCTGGACCACTGCTTTTATCTTTAATTTCATCCAATTTTCCACTTGTCGTCACTCTGGTCTGCTTTTCCATCAAATCCATCTTCTTCTTCATGTTACCTGATTGCTTGTCTGTTTCAGCTGCATGATTACCAACACCTATGACTGATGACTTCTGCTCAGTATTTAAGCTTCACTTTGCAATCTCCTAGTGCAGGATCTTCTTCGCCATGCTTGCGACCCAGTGGCTCTTCTTAGTTTTTCTCTGCTGCATGTAAAACGTTTACTTTTTTCTGCTGCAAACTCCTTTATAACCTGATTGCTCTTTTTAATCTGCGTCCTGGTATACTTAACCCTTTGCATTTTCTTTTGGACTTGTTGGACTTATTAATGACTACCTATGGAAAATCACATTAATTCTTTTGCCGGTAAATTCCAAAAGGGAAATCTGTGAACTGAAGCTCAGCAGCTCTAAGACAACAACCCTAAGAACATAAGCCATGTTACAACAGAGTTGCTCATGGAAGGACTCTTATCCTGACTATAATTGCACAGAAGTGATATGGAAAGGCAAGAAGCAAGCAGTTCTCATAATAAAACCCACAAGAAATCCCTTATAGAAGCTGTTTAGAGGTGTAAAAAAAAAATCTTCCAAAATGATCTGCAGATTTTATAGTTACTGTAAATTGTTAGTTCTAATTATTGCAAGGAGGGGAGGGTCATACAAAATAAATACTCAGTATAGAGATTAATTTATATACTTTCATCACTTCCAGATCTGCATACGTGTATATGTGTTTAATGTTTTTTTTTATTTTTTATTTTTTTATGAATAAATCTGTTCATTAAGATACAATGTAGAGTGTGATTCCAGGTATGAGTTGTGATGCACAGGATACAGGATTCAATTCCAGGTTCAGTCAGGTCCAAAGGTATTTGGACAATAAGAAACTTTGATTTTTGCCTCAATACACTGCCACAATAAGAATAAATTGAAATACAGTGATTCAGATGTATTTAGATTGTGGACAGCCAACTTTTCACAAAAATTCAAAATATATCATTTACCATTTAGGAATTACAGCAATGTTAAGCAAACCATAATTCTGAAAGTAAGAATTGAAATGAAGCTTCTCTTCAAATAAGGTAGACCATCCCCATTCATGTCACACACGGCACATTTTGTTGAATATTTCTATTATGTCTCTCTTAATGTATTTTTCTGTAGTGCTGATGTTTGGCTGATTGTGTTACAAAGCAAGTTCCTATAGTTGAAACCAATTTTTTAGCACAATTCCTTTTTTTTTTTTAACTTGTACGGTATGAAAGAGTTTGTGTGTGTGTGTGCATTTTATGTTGAAATGCAAATACCTTAGCCCACTGACTGAATATCACCAAAAGCCATCACTGTTCTTTACACTTAAATGTAAATCCTTTGTTGTCAATCACTGCTTCCTCCATGGCGATGCTTTGCCAGGCCTTCCCTGAAGCCACCTAAAGTTTCTGCTTGTTAGTGGGCCTTTCTGCCTTCACTTCTGTAATCAGTAACTGAAAAGCATTTTGTGTGTGTGCCACTTCTTTGCTTTACAAAGGTTTGTCATGTCTGTTGACTGAATGTGAGCGTAGCCTTACCCTTTCATTGACGGTCATACAGGCCCTTGTTATAACACTGCTTCAGCCATGTTTGACACATGACGTTATATGTTATGATCACCAGATGTTCCTTCCGTTCTTCATCCTTTTTTTTCTTCTTGTGGGTTTCATTTCTTCAAACAATCTGATCCAGAACATGGGAGGCTTGTTTAAGATGTTTTCTGGCAAAATCTATCAGGTTTTATAACCTTTATAACAAGGTATAACACCTTGTTATAAAGTCTTTTTATTTGCATTCATGAAGCTATCCCCTGATTGTAGACTATAATAATGATATGATTACTTACTCCAGACTATGGTTGACTTCTGTTGATCATGTGGAGTTTTCTTCACTAAAGAGAAGAAAATTCATCCATTTTAGCTGTCTTCTACAGTCTTCCAGGCATTTTTATTGCTCTCACTCATGCTTTTTATTGAATGTACAAAACTGTAAAGTCGGCCACTCCAATGGTTTTTGCTGTCTCCCTTATAGATTTGTTTTTTGCCTTAATGATAGCTTCCTTCACTTGCAGTGAAATCTTTTTAGACTAAATATTGGTAGCTCCAGTCAAAAGCTGTCAAATGCCAACTCAATATCTGATTTGAGTTGTCTTGAAGTAAAGAAGGAAAGGACCGTGCCTGACCATTTAACTTTTTTTCAGTCCAATACTTTGGGCCTCAGAGAAATGAGGTACTTTGCTTAAAGTGGCTGTAGTTTCTAAATGGCAAAATATTTCTGTGGAACCTTTTTAAAATTATAACAGAAAGTCCAGACTTTGATCATATGAATTAATTTATGTCGGTTTTATTGTGGTGGTGTATAAAGAGTAAAGGTGCACGATAACTATCGGGCCGATAACAGGAAATTATGACATCATTCCGATAAGTCCGATATCATGACAAATAGCCCCGATAACATATATATTTTTGTCAACACAGCAGTGCCTCGCACCCTCTGAGTCTTAAATGACCGGCAGTGAATGTTATGTTCAAGTAAGGTCGCTGTAAGAGCCAGTTAATAGTGAATTCACACAGAATAATAATTTAGTTTAAGAATGTTTTAAATATGCTTAATTTCATTTTAAGGAGTTCATATAATGATTATTATATTTGTAAAATGCATAACTTAGTTAATATAAAAAGAAACTTTTACTGTGAAACATAATTTGGCTTCCACTACGTAATGTTGTATGCACGTCAAGGTCAGATTGCAGCTAGAGATGATGGAAGCAAACACAGTTTTTTGACCGATCTGTACCGAGCCTTTTCATTTTTTCTGTATGTTGAATTTTTGAGTTCTTTAAGTAAACATCATAAAAGAAGACTTGGTTTCAGTCAAGTGATTCCAAATACTGGTTGTTAGACAAGCTGCAAAAGTGACACAACGAACTTTGAAGACCCAGATTGCCACTACAGTCGCCATAATCAGAAAAACGATTTCTCAGTCAGGAAAATCAAGAATACCCCCTCATGCCAGAAAACAACTTGTTAAGTTGGTCATAGTTTCAGTAGTTGCTAACTAGAATTGATATTCGCAGTATTTCCCCTCATGTTACACATAAGAAAGAAAAAAAAAAACAGAAAAGGCTGAAAGAACGACTAGCAAATGAGGGAACGTCGGAATTTACGTTACACCTTGAATGCAGCATGCAGTGCAGCGTGCTGATCACAACTAACATGGCGGCGATGCCATGAAACTTCGTTAAAGTTTCAGAAGAAGATAGCTTAGTGGTTATTTGTAACGAATGCTCCAAGCGAATTCTACGAGGAGGGAAGCACAAGTTTTAATACGTCAAACCTGATCAGCCACCTACAACATAACAATCGCTTCCATGGAGTTTTGAAATCGTGCTAACGCGAGCTAATGCTAACGTGCGCAAGCCAGCAGCGATCTCCCCTCCCCTCTGCTCTCTCTCATTTCTCTCATTAAAGCTTCCATGAGGTAAAACACACACACACACACACAAAAAAAAAAACTGAACCTCATTTACTTTAATTAAAGGTAATAATTTTAATGGAACCACAAGTCAAAATCCTTTAAATGTAAATCATTTTCAGTTTGTAATTTTGATGCATGTATTTCCATCAGTTCAAGGAGCCTTTATTTTTTTTATATCAGCAAGTAATGCACCTATTTAAGATGATGTGAGATATCAAACAGGTTTGTTTGATAGCTTTACGAAAATGTTTGAGAGGCTTGCCAGTAATTTTTGAATGGAAAAAATAAATATATGTATTTTTAAAGAGTCCAAACTATTTTTGATTTTGTTCATAGTATTGATGTAATGATCTTAGGTATATTTGTGAGTTATCGGTTATCAGTGTCGGCCTTTAGAAGCTGAAAGTTAGCAGTTATCTGTATCAGTTTTAAAAAACAGTTATCATGCATCCCTAATAAAGAGGAGAAAAAATCATAAAAGCTCATTGTCCAAAAACTTCTAGACCTAATGGTATGAACAGGACCCACCAGCTCCCAGCACATGACTCAGCTGATGATGATGAGTGTCTGATGTGACAGCGCTGCTGCATGCACAGTAGATTTAAAAATGAAAAAAAAAAAAAAAAAAAAGGAGAAACTCCATTCACACCAACACGCACAGAGCACAGGACATGTCATGCCCTTCCTCAGGTTTTTACTTCACTTGCAGAAGTTTTCCTTCTTCTCCTCCATGTGTAGGTGCAGTAATATGGCACCAAGGGAAAAGGTGGCTGTCAGTGTTTTAACAGGGATGACCAACTCACCTCTCCTGTATGTTAGAAGTGCTTATCAGCCAGCACCATGCCTTGAGCACTGCTCCCACTTCACAGGGCCACCAACACCTCAGCTGCTGCTGGATGTTTACACAGATCCCTTCACAGAGAACTGCCCTGGGCTCCTGTGGGTCTGCGTGTGGGTCTGCGTGTGTGTGCAGACTTCCCTTGGGCCATAACACTGTAACTGCACAGAGCTTTGTGAAGTGACAAATCTGGGTCTGTTCCCCCAGACCGCACTCAAGCATTGGTTTCTAAAAGGCAAGACAAGCAAAAGTGAACTAGGCAAAAACTAAAACCCAAAAGATTAAATATGATGGTTATGTAACTTTTCATGAAAGCATCCTTCTTTAATGCTATAATACAAATCTGCCACAATTTCAAAACGGTGATAGACTGGCCCAGGATTAAACGGTGTCATTGTATCACAAAGGCACACATATTTTTAGGGAAAGATTTTCTTTCTAATCACCACCACATGCTCTTGAGTTGGTTAACTGCATTTCTAGCAAAATTGCTTGTTAGAAATGGTGTTTGCAGGGCTGAAATGGAGAAACAGATGTATAATAGCTAATCTTTATTTATACAGAAATTTTCTGAAATGCATTATAAAGTGCTTCCCACAAGCAGTAGATATGAATATTATGAAATCAGATGAGATGGCCTAATTTATTAAAAAAAAAAAAAAAAAAAAAACTTCAATTATAGTGCAACTTAAGGTAGGAGGACAGCCATCCAGTAAACCAATCAAATTCAAATCAAAAGACTAATAAAAACAGGAAAGGCTCTGATTAAAAGTATGGTGGAAGAAGAGATTTAAAAGAGGTCAGTGACTCTGTTGACCTGATTTCCTCAGGCAGCTTTTTCCACTGTTTAGGGCCTTTTGACAGCATGTGTTCTGTCATCTCTGGTTGTCTGCAATGCCTCATCTATCCGGTGATCTCATTCTACATACAGGCTCATGTGCTAGTAAAAGGTCGGTTAAATAAGAAAGGCCACGAGGAGCACTGAAAGTCCACAGTAAGGCCTGAAAATCAATTTTACAGCATGGGAGCCTGGGCAGGGAAGCTAAAACAGGTGTGATGTGCTTAATTGTTTTAGTGTTGGTCTGGCAGCTGAGTTCTGTATGATCTGGAGCCGATAAATGGATTTTTGGTGAGGACAAGTGAGGAAGTTGTAGAGTGAGGAAATAGCATGTGAGATGGTCTTTGTCTTTAAAAGTGGGAGTATATATTTCAGAAAAATGCATTTGCAGACGAAACCACAAGTGTCAAAATACAGGCTATAATGTGGATGTACATTAACATGTAAAAGAAAGTTGACAAGACAAGGGACATTTTGGTTTCATTCTGTCTTCACCAGGCCTGGAATTTCGTGATTTGAGGGACAAGGCACTTGGCCTTAAAAGGGGCATTTTTTTAGGGCCCAAAGGCCAAATGCCAGGGCAACAAGGCCATAATAATAAAAAAAAAAAACACAATATGACATAATATGCTAATAAACAGATTTCAATTTTTGATTTCAGAACCTTGGATATTTTTAATAGGCTACCACAACCTTTGAACTTTTATCAAAGGAAAACAGACAACAAAATAGGCAATGTCTTTGACTTTTATCAGGTTATTACACAGCCATAAATTTAATTTAACTCGTCATCTGATGATGGGGATGGAGAACCTGGGGTCTTCCTTGGCCCATAAGGAAAAATAGTTACTCCTCCTTTTACTCCTTTTGGCAATTCCTGCACCACACCATCTTGCCACAGCAGCTTGGGCTAAAATAAGAAGAATCTAACAATTAACTATTGCATTATAACCTTTTGAAGTAGGTGTCCATTTTTGGCAGTTTTTGCTGCATCATCTAGAGCTCTTTTGCGAGTAATCTCGACTCGTTCCCGTCTTTATGGAGCCCCGTTTGGGTCATAAGTCAATGAATAAATTAGTCCATTATTATGAAATACGTATTTATTATTATGAAATGTTTCCCATTATTATGAAATATATGTGAATTATTATGAAATATTTCCCATTATTATGACAAAAATTTAATTATTATGAAATATATTTTTATTATTATTTAATCTTAGTTTAATGCATCATAGTTTATTTCAGAATGGCTTTTCTTTTTTATCTAAGAATGAGTTTTTTACATAATTGTTTCCTTTTTCATAAGCTTTCATGAACTTTTACACAATAATGACATTTTGCCACTGGGCGGGACCAGTGGTTGACCTGCACGCTCATTGGCTGATCCTTCTCCATGCAGTTGGTGGGGGACTCACATCGAGCCTGTTGGCTACCTCTCGGAGTAAGTCAGAAAAGGATCTTTCTCCTGTCGCCATGCCGTCAAAATCAAGTTTTCCCTACATTTCGGGCTACGTTTCTTAGTCGATGTCAACTTTTAACCGTAAACTGCCACCATTCTGCCACCTACTGCCCTGGAGTATATACATTGCACCTCTCGCCCACTATCAATATTCACTGTTCAGTTGCTTATGTCTGAATGAAAGAGCAGCCAATCACATAAATGGCTCCGCCCTCTCTGCTGTGATTGACACACAAATCATTCTTATGAAAAACAAAGCCATTATTATGTAAAAGCTCATTCTTATGAAAAACGAATCCATTATTATGTGAAAGCTCATTCTTATGAAAAACAAAACCTTATCATAATAATGAGAAATATTTCATAATAATAAAGATACATTTCATAATAATGGGAAATATTTCATAATAATAAATTCCTGTATTTCACAATAATAGACTAATTTATTCATTGATTTATGACCCAAATTGGGCTCCATACGTCTTGGCATTCTTCTTTCTGAGGGAAAAAAGTTTCGAGTGAATATGGTAAATATTTTTAAATAATATTATCACGTTTTCACAGCCTACTGATTATTCAAATACTTAAGCCACCCCGGAATGTATTTCTGTAATGACACATGTTAAAGAGTTTAGGTTTCACTTCCGCGCACCTGAAGTCTCAGAGAAGTGTATCGAGTATAGAACACTGAATGTTGGAGTTTGAATCAATCTATCTCAGCATCGTCATCCTGCCTGTAAGTTGTTTTTGATTCATATGTCAGTCGTGAGTTTATGATGTGTTATCTAGTCACAGATGTTTTCTTTATAATGGAATTCGATTTCCTGATTTTGGCGATGAAATGAAAAAAGGCTGCACACATAGAAGAGAGACAGAGAAGTTGATTTGGCAAGAAAGGGATTATTTGAAGGCTTTAGTTTACAATAAAACAGCTGATTACAGGAGACGGTTTACTTGGGTTGTCTTAGCAACCATAACTCAGTATTACGATTTATAGTCCTGGTCTCAAGCTTTAAAGTCCTTATGCTCATTGACAGGCTATTTGATCCAGAAAACAGATGGCTTTACCTTTAGTGTCGTCTTCGTGGTATCGTTGTGCTGTTTATCCCACAGACAGAATGCTGATATGAGCATATATAAAGTTATGGACAGATCTCGCAGTAGGACACACCTCCGCTCCGATTGTTTAGCTTTAATACAGGTAGGCCTACCGATGGGCACTACGACGCAAACTTGATGATAGCCGAAGGAAGGGGAGAGGGCAGGGCACCAAGGCCACAGTGGTCGTTAAGAAACCAATTTTCGGAAGGGCATCTCGGCCAAGAAGAAGGGCTACGACGGCCATGGCCGCCGTGAAATTCCTGCCCTGGTCTTCACTGATATTAAAGTCAGAGGGAATGAGATAACAGCAATTTTTTTGTTCTTTGATTTGTATTTTCCTTACGATCTAAACTTATTGTACTTGTTTTTATATGAGGTAATTCTTGTTCTAACACTGAATTGGAAGTGGAAAATGTCCACGACAATTGAAACTATTCATATCCTTTCTGAAAATATGGACCATGTTTGATTAAAAAAAAAAAAAAGAAAAAAAATCAGTCACTGAACAAATAAACAAACAAAAGCATCTCAACTCCTTACACTCACCAGCAAGAAGAGGTAGGTGAGACAGGGCAATGAAGTTTTTTTTTACATTTTATTTAGCATGAGTCTTGTTAACAGAGCTAATGCATATTTAATTGAAAAATTACACGTATTGCCTCTGTTTTTAGGATTTTATGGATTTTTATCGTTGCTCTTCTCACCCCGTACCTTTATTTAAACTAATATTTAAAGGGATGACCCAAGGTGCAGGAGTTCAAGAAAAAGGTTTATTTAACAAAAAATACAAAAATACAAACTTAACTGAAAATCCAAAAAAGGGGAATGCAGAGGGGAGCCAGGAGACGAGCAGAGAGACAAGCAGGACTACAAACACCAAAGAAGACTAATGGATCCAGCACACACAGGGGAGATGACAAGACTTAAATAGACAGAGGGACAAACGAGAGGCAGGTGCAGCACAATCAGGATTACATGAGGGGGAAGGAGAAAAGCAGCAAACAACGAAGACAAGACAGACCTTTAAAGTAAAACAGGAAGCACTAGAGACAGGGACAGATGCCAACTTGACATAAAACATAGAAACTTTGGCCGACCCAGGCCATGTTTTGTTTATGTTGTTGAATGTCTGGTGTGTGTGTGTGTGTGTGTGGTACATTTATGCAACTGTCCTCGGCACTTTTAGCCCAAAAGAAATTTCTTATCTTAGGTTATGACAAGTTTGACAAGACACCTGTATTAGTCAACTTCCCAGATGTTTTCAGATAAAGTACGTTAAAACTCAGGATTACAAACAGCAGATTACAAACACATGAAAGTATAAACAACTAGTTTAAGAGTTGTTTAAGCCATAAGAGTTTAAGAGCTGGTCAAACTTGTACTTGGCTTGATGCACTGGGCTAGCACCAGCTAAAGTTTTTAGTTGCAATGAATTACTAACGTTACCATCATTTCACATTACCTTTTTCAGTACAGATTCCAGAAATGAATGTACCATCATTGACAGGCAAAACTATCACTAACACTTTATATCACACACACTTCTTAATTATTTAGCGGTGAGCAGAAACATTATCGTAATGTACAGTTTTTCCAACTATAATCTACTACGATTCACCTTTCATGTAAGTCACGACATGCAGTCTTAGCAGAAAGCTGCTCACAGATTTGATCCTTGTCTTGGCATTAGTTTGGTGCTGTCATCTCTGACTGCGCTTTTGATGATGTGGTTACATGGCAGATCACAAAACGGCACTCGAAACCATTTTAATTTAATTTAATCTTTTTTTTTTTTTCTCCAAAAAGTGAACTATTTAAGCCAGCTATTTGATAAGTTAAAAATTTAAGCATTTTCAAGCACATAATCCAACATTTAAGCACTTTTCAAACCTTGAAAACAAAACAATAAATTTTCCAGGATTTCAAGTACCCGTACCAACCCTGTACACAAGTTTACATAAACACACCTAAACCATTTGTAAACTGAAATATTACATTTTTATCCCTATATAAATGTTAATTTATTGTTAAGGTGCTGCCAGGCCCACTGGGGTCTGGTTAGGATTCAGCATCTTGCCCAAGAACACTTTGACATGTGGACAGTTGGAGCTGGGATTGAACCACCAACCTTACAGTGAATGGATGACCCGCTCTAACAACTGAGCTACAGCCAGCCAAGTACTGGAAAATGCTGGGTCATCTATATTTTCATCTGAGGATGTTATTCCCATCAGCAGGATTTTTGAGGAGAGAAAGATTTTTTTTTTTCTACCACTGAGCAGAAAGACTAGGCTCATCATCCCTCGATTAAGACATATCGATCTACATTTACTGTCAAGTTTCAAAAATGTTAAAGCAGACAGTGGCCACAGTGTTAAAAAGAGGATGCAGGAGTGTGGAATCCTTGTGGCCTATATCCAGGGAGGGAGTTTCCAATAAATCTTTATACTTGAAACGTACAAATCACAAAAGCACGGAACACGGAAATATGGCTGATTAGGCAGTGGGCTTGTAGATGCACTGGAGGACATTTCACAGTTCTCATGAATATACAAGCAGCACTCAACGCAGATGAAAACATCAGAAAAAGAAAATCTGGTGTGTTTGTTTCGGCGAGCAGCTTGGTGCATTTGTGTCAGTTTGCATGTCACAAAAGCGAAACAAAGAGAATCAGAGTGAGTCCTCTGGGCCATAACACAACTCATCTGCACTGAAAATGAAAGTGACAATGCCAGGTCTCCATCCATCTCCATGGGCAAGAATTCGGCTTACCGGTGAATGAATCAAGTGAAAATGGTGAAATGGTCACCCGTGACTTTACAAGGCATAACTGGGAGGAAAAAAAGGCAAACAGGAAATGTATGTACGTCTGCAGCACTGATGCCTGCTTCAGGGTCTGTGCAGCAGCATTTCAACTCTATCAGATTGTGACACACATGGTATTTGAGGCTGTAAGACTCCAGAGAAAAACATGAAGGGTATTTAACATCAGCGTGAATGCACCATTTTTCTATTATTTTTCTTGAGAAAGAGGTCACATAAATGTTGTATTTAAAACTATGACAATTAAATAAGATTATTTTTTCTTAACAAAAACTTAAACCTCATCTTTTTTTAAAAAGTTAAACCACTTTTTTCTTAAATGTTTTATTCCGCAGTTTATAACAAGTCTTAAAACATCATAGAGGGTTACTTTAAAGGGAATTTGTGAAAAGAATACATTTTCTGTGCTTGAGGGCAAATATTTGGGTTGCCTTATATGAAGCTGTCAAAAACAATGTGCGTGTACAAATTAGCAATCATGCATATTCATCTAAAGTTCTGCATAAATTGGAAAAAAAAGGAAATAAAAAAACATTTAATTTGTATTTTGTCTGTGAGAGCACAATTCAGATAGTTAAAACTTTAAACGATTATGACTGCAGTTTCTTCATTATAAATACAAAGACAATAAAGAAAATTCAATGTCAAAAATACCTCATGCGGTCACAGGCATCGTCTATGGAACCAAGGGTACATTGATTCCTCAAGATGTTTAACTCATAAACTGTATTCCATTGTCGATGTTGACAATGGAGCCTCTGGGAGCAAAAGCTGTGGCCCACCATGGCCTCCACCGTGGAGGGACCAGCCAGGGCCGTGCGTAATTATGCTTTGAAGAGTCCTGAAAGGATTTTCCAGGAGCAGCTCCGCTCCATTTGTCAAGCAGTCCTGCCCTTCCTACATGGAGCTGTTGCCCAACTTGGCTGGAGTCACACCCAGCTTGGAGTTGGGAGAGCTCTTACCTAACTACTCGATGTGTCAGCCAGTATCCGGCTGAACCGAGCAGCTCACGGAAATCATTTCAGGACTCTTCCAGTTGTAACTGTGCTGGGACCTGCAGTAACTCCAGTCTCTATTGTTTCAGTGGCGATAAATGATGGGCGTGGTTAGCATGGCTAAGCTAAGTTCACACAAGCACAGGCTCTTTAAAATATGACCATGATCTGTGTTTTTATTCACAGTTTCAGAAGTTTTTATAATGCTAAGCGCTAAGTTGCTAAAATGATAACAGTAGTGGCTAGCTGTGTTTCCAACGGCAGAGACAGGCTAGCTATCGACAAAAAACAACATCAAATGAAGCACAGACATCTGATTGGCCAACTTTACTTCTTTTATGACTTAATATACATTTATCTGATATGCTACAAAAAAAATCATGAATTTTGTACCAGGTTATGGTTGCTGCTTGGTGCTACCAGCTTGTTTTGAATGCATGCGCAGTATGAGGAATTGATGTACCCTCTCTTCCATAGATGATACCTGAGACCCTGTGACGTATTTTTGACAGTGAATTCTCAATTGTAGTTTCATATTCACAATGAAGAAATGTTAACATAAAATTGTGCATCATATTCATAATCTTTTAAGGTTGTAGCTATTTGAATTGTAGTCTCACACAAAAATTACAAATCAAATGTTTTATTTGATTGCACTGATATAAATTTATTTATGTGCAACTTTAGATAAATATGCACAAATGCTAACTTGTACCCACATGTTGTTTTTGACAGCTGTCTTACACCATAATCTTACATCCCAATAAACTCAAAAAACACATCCTTGGCACACTATTTTGGCTGCCAAAGTTTGAAAATATCTTTCAGTGAGCGGCTCAGGGTTAAAGGGGATTGGTATGTCTTTGTTGCAGCCACCCAATCTTTATTTCCACCCAGCATTTAACTATGCTAGTCTTTTGAAGGTTTATTTTATTTTTACAGTTATTATGTAATCCTGCGATGTAGCCATGCAGCATTTTGTGTTAAAATAAATGACTTGGTTAATCACTTACTGCTTTCATCTTAGACATTTTCAAAATTCCTTCACCTTGTTACGTTTATTGTAATTTAAGTCATTTATATGTTAATTACAAGTTCCTAAACTTCATGTATACTTTCAATTTCTTCTTATGAACCTGCCTTTTTCAAAATTATTTTCCTCCCGTCTTCTACTCTCATTTTACCCAGTAGTGCTGAGTGGCAAAGAGCTGTACAGATCACATGCATCCGTATGTACGCACAAACAGAACACAGACGCATCTCTAGACATGAACACGCACACACACACACACACACACAGATCCAAACCCCCGGGGAGATCAAGGCTTATCCACCCACAGTGTTGGTAGCCCTGCAGGATGATAAAGGCTTGGATCCAAAGTACCAGCTTATATCTTCAGATCAATGGCTGACCCACCAACCAGCTACACTACAGCCTCGCTGACCAACACTGCACACCTTAAAGTCCAGCAAAAGGCAGAGCTCCAAGCTGCATGCTGAATCTTGTATCAGTCTAATGACTCGCCCCTGAAGCTCACACTCTGTCAGCTTCTCAGTTCATGTTTTTTTTTTCCTCTTTCTTTTTCTGTTGCTCTCTTGAGGTCTTTGTCACTGTCTCTATTGTTGTCACTGCCATGAGCTCTGTGTTCCTCCCGGTGTCGTTGAAAGAGAGGCAACCTGTTCTCAGATGGAAAGAAACGCATAAAAGAGTGTTGTTTCCTTGGAGGAGCAGAAGGTGGATTTTAACATTCAGTGATCTAAGTATCCTACTCACTACCAAGAAAATGCTTTCAAATGTATGAAACCAGGAGTGTGTTTCCTTCGGATATTAGGATCCTCCAACCTGTTTGGCCAAAGATATTGCTGTTGACTGTTAACAAACTATGAAAGCCATGAGCTGTTATCAAATCTGACTATATTCAAAAATACAGTTTAAAAGGAAGACAGCTTTGATCTATAAGGGTCAAATAAATACAAAAAAAAACATGTGAAAGATAATTGTAAATTCAAATGTGCTGTGATTGCAATCACTTATTTTCAGAACTTTGTAAAGTGTGAATTCTTCTGCATGGAAAATGTCATTTTTAACTGCCTGCAACATCCCCCAGTACACATATTCAGGTTCACTTTGTCAAACATGAGTACAACATGGGGACACCCTTTCAGTTCAGTTTGATTTATACATTTTGTGGCAAGTCATTATATAGAAGACCTAGCTAATCATAACATGGAATACCCATAGCTTTTTCAATTCTTTAGTTTTTTTTTACTTTTTTCCAATATTTAGAATTAAACTTGAGAAAATAAAACCATCTTTTTTAACAGGTTGTAAATATATTAATCCTGATGCAAAGTTGGCCATTTTAACATGAGAGTCAGATAGGATTTGTTTTGTTTTGGAGCCATCACCAAGCAGTAAGTTTGAGGAACTGAAACAGAACGGACTTCCTTCAACCTGGAAGTGCATGTGATGGTTGCTGCTTGGGTTTTAGGGTTAAGGTTAGGGTTAGGACTTCATAGCCTGGATGGAACATGGATGGAAACTCACTGTGAACACTTTATCTGGTTGCAGAGATGCTCTGTTTCTTGTGTTTCTTGTGTTCTTTTCTCTTGCTTTTAACTTTTCTTCCTGTTTTATTTTGACAGCCTGCTTCCCTGTTTGGTTTTGTTCTGTCTTACTTACTGTGTATATCTCCTTGATTGTTTGCACCTGCATTACATTTGTTTCTTGGTTTATTTAAGTCTTATATTTTCTTCTGTTGCTCGCTGGTTCTACTGTTTTCATCTTCTCCTTTTTCTTTCTTGGCTCCTTGGTTTTTCTTTGTCACATCTAGTTACCCATTAACTCCCTGTGTGCTGTCCTGTTTTTCATGTTTGCTGGAGACTTTACTTTAGTTCAGTTTTTGCTTTTTTTTTTACAATAAAGTACTTTTGCTGAACATTCCTGCGTCCCTCCTCTCTCTGCATTTGGACCCTCAGCAACTCAAACCATAACATGCTCCCTCACAGTATGTCCAGGACTTCATATCTGTGCTAAACAATCCCTCCTCCTTTTAGTTTTGCTTGGTGTTTGTAACAGCCTGGTGGAGGAATGTTGGAGTCAACAATTTGTTTCTGCTGTCATGTCTTCGGTGAAAAACGTGGTCCTTAATTCCTGATGACTCTCTTTTCCAAGCTCTTCAGTCATATGCCCAAGTGATCTCAAATCTTCCATGGCAATTCAGAGTAGAAATTGATTTAACTTCCTCTTCCTTGTGCTATGTTTTATTCCTGCTCTTTTTCTACGAAATCACGTTGTTAATCTGTCAGTATTCAAGGTCTTACTCTGGGGATTACTTGGGTGTTGGGAAGCTCAATCAGCTTACTGTGCAAGGAAGTGTCCCCGCTGCTACGGTTAGTAATAAAGACAGATGTTAAAGTGCCAGAAATACCAGCAGAATTGCAGCACTGTATCCAAATCGGCACAGATTAATCTGAAAATTGGTAAAACTAAACGTTTTGGTCCGGTCTAGAGGGTATAATCCGAGAAAAACTCTGACCAATCAATGTACTGATCATCTTTACATTTATTGGCTGCCTAATACGTCCATCAAATATCAATGCACCCAGGTGCACACTCTGGCTCAGCTGGGTCACTACAGGACTTTTACAGAATCTTCGTAAAGCCACTCCTGTGTTTACCTGGTATGCTGCCTTCAGGTCATGATCTTGTTGAATTATAAACCTTCGTTCTAGCCAGAGATCATAGAAAATGCTTTCAATCTGAATTGCTCTGTTTTAACGGGAGCCTTTTTCTTCTATCCTGTCTTGTCCTCCAGCCCCTGCCAGCCTCTATGCATGCGAATTTTGTATTTTTCCATTTTTGGGCTCAAAAAGAAAGGAAATGACTATTCAGACGGATACACTCATCAGAGAAATAGAAAACATGAGCTCTTTTTTTTTTTTTTGGTCTCAATGCAAGCACTGTGAAGCAGGCATTTTTCTTTAACATACCACAATCTCACATATCCCACAAATATATAATGATGATGATAATAATAATAATATGTTATTACAATAAATCTGGTTTGAGGTAAAAAGTTGATTTTTTTTTTTTTTTTTTCTGAATGAAGTCAAATGTTGTGGTACTGGGCACCTGGGTAAGTCATTACTCAACCTTAATGGCACTATCATGTAATCTTTGTATTGTGCATCTCTCTCACCTCACTGTGGTTGAAGCTATTTTCATTCAGCTGGCATGAGTCAGTGAACTTTGTCCAAAACAGACATGGCCTGCAAATTTAATTATTTTTCCAACTCTCTTTGTCTCCCATAAATTCACATTAAAATATCCAAGATATTGAGCTCAAGCTTAATCCTTATCATAAAAAAAAAAAATCAAAAGTCAGCTCCTGATTATAGGTTCAAGCTAATGATTGTTTGGGAGAGGGAGGGAAATACATCAGTTCACATTTATGTGGTGATCTTTATTCTGCTACTATAAATATTTCAACACAGACTGCAAGATTGGAGAAAATACAAATGACTTTATTTGGGAATAAGCTTAACAGTCAGAATATTGCTGTGCATGTATAAATAGCCATTAATTGAACTGAGGTTTATAAATCTTGTGTGTGAAGGAGAGATACACAATGGAATTACAGAAAACTGATTATAATCTGCACTGATAGGGGTTGTGGTCCAAGAACATACTATCAATTCTTTGTCAGAGCACTATCGTGCTAATTTGTTCAAAACAATGCTGGTGCAGTCTAGGGTCTAGTTCTTGAGTCTTCAGCTCATCCACAGAATTTGGTAAACAACTACTGAGAAAGGCAGGGCTTGTTGCGAAACAATCCCAAATTTCAAGACTTTTATATTTCCAAACTTATTCACATTCATTTGTGCTGATATTGATAGGCTATGCCTATACCTGCTCTGTTTTACTTTCCATGTTCTCACCTTTGTTATTCCTTTATCTATTTTACATTTTTATCTGAATGCCTTTGTAAACCACTTTGAGTTTCCTTTCTGTATGAAATGTCCTGTACAAATCCATTTGCCTTGTGCTGCCAAAACACTGCAACATTTCAACAGGCAAATAAAATTGAGTACCTTTTGCACTGTATATCTTGCGTCTGCTTAATCATGGGTATGATGAAAAGGAAAATATGTGCAGATTTTACACTGATGAGATCATCTGAATTCGTAGGCTATGACAGCTGAGACTAGCGTCATCGGCATGCACCGATGGTAAAAAAAATAAGCAAAGGAAGACAATGAACCACAATTTTAGTATCAGTTTTTACATGTGCCAAAATGATTCAAAAGAGAAGCAGTGGAGGAAAAGAATGTAGTCGCAGCCATGAGAGGCAAGTAAGATAAATGAATACATCATTTCATGTGAAATTGTTATTGGCTAGTCAATAGACAAACTTGTAGGATTTGTGACTGACAGAAAAATACCTCAGGCAATCCTTACGTCACTAAACCAGGCAGCCATTGCTGAACCGCTTGTACAGTACGATATAAAAGAGCAGAAAATGATAGGCTGCTTAGTTAAAATAATAATAAACCAGAAAGACATGGAAGAAAAGTAAAAATAATATTCTAAAATCATTCTAAAGTTATCTGTGAATACTTTAACAATTAGAAGACACCTATGTAAAGCCAATGGGTCAGCAAGAAGCCCATGCAGTGTCATTTTTAAAAAAAATAGGGTGGGCAGAAGAGGTTACAAAATTGCCACAAAAAAAAAAAAACCACACATTGATTGCTCTTAGAGAAATGTTTTCTGGACTGATGAACGAAAGATTGTTCTTTTTTGGGTCTATGGGCTGCAGACAGTTTGTCCAAACACTGAATTCAACTCACAGTACACTGTGAAGATGCTGAAACATGGTGGAGCAAGTATCATGCTATAGTTTCGGGTCTATTTGTCACATACCAGGGATCATGGATCAGTTTGAATACATCAAAATATTTGACGAGGTCCAGTTGTCTTAACCCTTGTGCGATGTTAGGGTCTTTTGGACCCATTTTCAATCTTTACTAAAATAAAAATCATACAAGTAATACTTTTTTCAACTTGAAACTCATTGTCCTTGGCTTATTTTATGTGAGGGGCGTGGAGGATAACCTTTTTGGGGGGAGCTCCCACTCTACACCCCCCTTCACATTTACATCACTCTCAGGGTGTTTGGGTCCAAAGGACCCCAATGTAAAACAATAGGGCAGTAGTCTACTCTACAGCTTTAGTGTGAACATTGGAATAGGACCGTATAGATTGTTGCATACCCTTACTTGCCTTCCTTCTACCAGAGACTAGAATATCTGAACAGAGGGTGGAGTGGGGGATATATTTTTCCCAATCAAACTTGACCCAAGGGGGCGGGGCTTCACTACCACGCCATTATGCAACAGGAATCCTACATCCCAGCCCGTGTGTGTGCTAGAGACATGATGCATGCACCAGGGGGTCAACAGGGACAGCCCTGAGTGCACCTTACTGTCCCACAACCACCCTTGATCAAAGGGGGCGGGGCTTTGCTACCACGCCATTATGCAACAGGAATACTACATCCCAGCCCCTGTGTGTGCTAAAGACATGATGCATGCACCAGTGGGTCAACAGAGACAGCCCTGAGTGCACCTTACTGTCCCACAACCACCCTTGATCAAAGGGAGTGGGGTTTCGCAGCAATGCACCAGTAACCCTCCAGTGAAGACAGCATGTCTCTAGCCCACATAGAGGCTGAGAAGTGGGATTTGTGGCATGCTTGATGGTGAAACTCCACCCCCAAAGGTCAAGGTCATCATAGGGAGCGTCAGTGATGTCAAGGCTACCCACCAGTAACCCACTAGTGAAAATAGCATGTCTCTAGCCCACACAGAGGCTGAGAAATGGGATTCGTGGCGTGTGTGATGGCAAAACTCCGCCTCCAAAGGTCGAGGTCATCATAGGGAGGGTCAGTGATGTCAAGGCTACCCACCAGTAACCCACTAGTGAAAATAGCATGTCTCTAGCCCACACAGAGGCTGAGAAGTGGGATTCGTGGCATGCGTGATGGCGAAACTCCGCCCCCAAAGGTCGAGGTCATCATAGGGAGGGTCAGTGATGTCACAGCTTCCCACCAGTAACCCTCCAGTGAAGACAGTGTGTCTCTAGCCCACACAGAGGCTGAGAAGTGGGGCTGGTAGCGTGGAAAAAAGCGTTTCAAATAGGCTCCGCCCCCTCAGGTTGGAGAAACCTAGTGGTAGGTCAGTGACCTAAAGGACATCCTCAAGTTTCCTCCGGTGAAAACAGAATGTCTCTAGCCTGCACAGGGGCTAAGTTATGGTATGAAACCCCAAGGGGTCCAAAGGACCCCTTAACACCCCGAGAGTGCAGAAAATCCTAACATCACACAAGGGTTAAGCCAAAGAGGAAATGCCCTTGAAATGGGTGTTTCAACCAGACAACAACCCCAAACAGTGTTGCCAAATGTACGAAAATGATCAGATTTATATGATAGCTTTGACCCCTGTACGCTGTATGATCATTAATTGAAAAAAATCCACAAATGCATGATAATTTCACAACGCCTCTCAGAGAGCAACTCAAAGGGTTTCTTTGCAACTATTTTTTACAATGCGTCTGATTTGTAATCAGATTCAGCCTATAAGCTCACTGAATATTCACGTTGTTGTGCCAGTTACAAAAATTTGATTCAGGATCTGTCGTAAATGGTCCAACAATATCTCTATTAAACTCTCGTAAGAGAGAGTCCATTAGATTTAATTTTTATTTTTAATGGTCAAACTGCTCTATATATTATGCATGGCCTTGGGTAATATGTTTATTGATGAGTCCTGAACCATGTCAGAATGCAAATTACAATAGTTTTCCTCTAAATTCCTCAATCAATTGCTGGTATGACTTTTCAAAATTTCCCATCTGCCAACACTGGTTACCAAGCAGCATCTTGGCTCCAGGTCAACTAGATCAGTGGTTCTCAAACTTTTAATCCTGCGTACCACCTGAGAAACTGTTCAGCTTCTCTGAGTACCACCATGATGACCAATTTTAAAATATATGCCTTCCCAATTACCTTTAAATTCACGGGAGAGATGTTTATTCCTTATTGTAGTTAGTTATTGTTACCTGAATTTTGTTTGATACGTGTTTATAATGCATTAGTATGTTTCAGATTTAATGAAAAAAAAAAGAAACTGTGGAAAGTCCTGACGTTTCCTCCGCGTACCACCAGGGAGTGCTCGCGTACCGTACCAAGTTTGTGCACCATTTAACTAGATTAACATTATAGAGTGGCCAGCTGAATTCCCTGAACCTTGATGCAGTAGAAGGCTTGTGGGGTGTTATCAAGAATACTGTTTCTGAGGCAAAATCAAGAAATGCAGAGGAATTGTGGAATGTAGTCCAGTCAGAGCTGGAATACCGGTTCAGAGCTACCAGAAGTTGATCGGCTTCATGCAACACAGATGTGAAACAGTTCTCAGAAACAGTAGTTATACAACTCAATATTAGTTCAGCAATCCAGAAGAAAGATACATCTTCAAGCATTTCATACATTTAAGAGGATGTACAGTAAATTTATAAGTTTTTGAAGAAAAGTGCAGACACTTTCTCTTATTTGTTTGAACACCCTACTATTTCTTTTTCTTCACTATCTGTAAAGTAATAACACATTTGATTCATTCTTTTTCATTCAATTGATGTTTTTATTTGGACTAGAGTGTGCAGTGTTCCTGGATGCATTTGCATGCAAATAAAAACTATTCCAAGGATTTTGAGCTTTAACTCATTTTTTTAAACACACTGCTATTATTTTGAACACAACTGATGGTCGATTCAGAAGTCAATGTTTATATTTTTATGAATCAAAATCCATTTCTGGATACCCTGCCTGAGTCTCTGCCTTTGCCGCTGCAGGAGCTGCAGCCGCCCGAGTCTCCTCAGCCTTTGCCAGAGTGGCGGCCGCCACTGCCTCAGCCTTTGGCAGAACGGCCGCCACCACCTCAGTCCCTGGCTTCCGTCCGGCGCTGAGGCCGTCCCCCTGAACCGTCTCTGATGTCTGCCTAATGCGAGGCCGCCCGCCTGGACTTTTGCTCCCGAGCCTTGGGGCCTAGTGACTGTTGGTTTGTTTTTGTCTGGGAGCCAGTCCTTTGGTGGGGGGTACTGTCATGGTTTAGGTCAGCCATGGCAGTCTCTCAGTGTTATGTGTCAAGTTGGCGTCACTCCCTGTCTCTTGTCTGCTTTGTTTCCTGTTTTACTTTGAAGGCCTGTCTTGTCACCTTTTTTTTTTCCTTCTTTGTTTCCTTCCCGGTGTTATCCTGATTGTCTGCTTCTGCCTCTCGTTTGTCCCTCTGCCTATTTAAGTCTTGCCATATCCCATGTCTGTGCTGGTCTGTTTTCTTGCATCCCTGTTAGTTTCTCTGCTGGTTTTTCACTTGTTTTTTCTGTATGTTTCCCTGCCTGTATACCCGCATGGATTACTTTGTGGACTTTTAGTTTAGTTTGGCCTTTTTGTTTTTTGTTGATAAATGATTACTTTTGTGAACTCCTGCATTTGGGTCCTCCATCTCCTCTGCAGCCATGACACCTGGATTATCTTATCATTACAGTTTGGCAAAATCTGCTAATGACCTGCTGAGTAAAGCCAGTCATGTTGGAGCAGGGACAGATCTAAAACATGTAGGGTAGTGGTACAGGAGGGCCAGGTGACAAACACTCTTCTAACTGTATTCTTGGTAAAACATTAACTGAAGTTCATATCTGAGAGAAAATCTACGATTTTGTTGATAAAAAATCATATAACTCTATTTTTCGAAAGCAGCAAAAAGCAATTATCTTAGTTGCAGAAACGGGTGCTCAAATTATTCAAGTCACATGCAACTATGTAATGAACCAGAAATTGGGTTTAGCCTCAGTTTTCACAATGTTGTTGCTTTGTTTCCTCAGGTTTTCACAATGTATATGAAGGATGTTTAAAACTAAATATCTTATCCGGGGGTCCCATGAATTGAGTGAAAACAGCAGTGCTTTGTGCAAAGCCCCCCCCCCCCCCATTTCATAGTGTCTGTAACTGAAATATACAGACAAATCTATGAACAATGCAGTTTCACTTCATTTTGATTCACTTCTACAGATTTTTCCCTCTAATTTGTTTGTGTAGTTTATGTAGGACTAGTCTCATCCTGAGACAATGATACACATAAAAGGCAATGAGCTCCCTTGAAAGTATTAGCTTGTTTTTTTCTTCTTCTGAAATACATTTACAATATGCTATAACTGATTGTTTCTCTGTATTTGGATGATTTATGAAATGAGTGATAAAGTGAACAGCAGACAATAAAGACCCTGGGTCTGTAACCTCACTGTTCATCATGGTGACATTAATTAAAATGTGCTTGTTATGAACTCAAATTTCATTGCCATGTGTCTAACCTCTCCACTTTTTATGAAAGATAGACCGTCATCCTCTTGCCAACTGAAAACTTGAGAAAGGAGCATCTGATACTTCTGACCCACTTCTGACCCAAAGAAGAATGGGCAAGAATTTCAGTCTCTGATGTGCAAAACTGATAGAGAATACCCCAAGCAACTTGCAGCCGTAATTGCAGCAAATGGTGGCGCTACAAAGTATTACTGCAAAGGGGCCGAACAATATTGTATGTCCCACTTTTCAGTTTTTTTATTTGTTAATGTTTAAAATATCCAATAAATGTTGTTCCACTTCATGATTGTGTTCCACCTTTTGTTGATTCTTGACAAAAAAAAATTGAATTTTTTTTATCTTTATGTTTGAAGCCTGAAATGTGGCAAAAGGTTGAAAAGTTCAAGGGTGCAGAATACTTTCGCAAGGCACTGTATATTAGAGCTGGACAATGGTTAAAATTTTTAATCGCGAATAATAGCATTGATTTCCCTGATTAATCACGATTAATCATATTGTATACACAAAATCAAAGTAGTGTATCCAGTAGTGTAAATTGCACTTTTATTTAAATGTTCTGCTGCCATATGAACAAAGGTGCCATAACATTTTTGTTACACTTTTAACATCAGCACAGTAACAGGTATTTAGTGTAAAAATCTCATTTTAAAAAATGTAAAATAAAATAAAGCTTATTACCACTACCAGGGCATTAATGTCATCCTGTTTTTTTTTCAATGAAAAATAAAAAAAAATCTAGCAAAAAAATCCTTAGAAACAACCATAACATTAAAACAGGCTATTTCTGAGGTAACAGCAGAAACTTTTAACGGGGAGTTCAACTTAGCAGTGGTTACAAATAACCTTGTTTCTGTCAAATCCTCCATCTGGGAGAAAGTTCAGTAACTTTACCAATCTGTGTATCATTCATTCTTTCCATTTTCAATTGTCAATCAAAAATTAAAAAAATTTAAAAGTGAAATTTTATTACGTTTTTCATTTTTAAATCTAACACAAAAAAAATTGCCTATATGTTTTTTTTATATTTCAATTTTAGACTTGGATCAAAAATACGAAATGAAAACACGGACCACAGGACTGAATTTGTTTTATAATTGAGGACTGAACTTTCTGTTGTCGTTACACATCAGTGCCACTAGATGGAGCCGTACTGAAGTAACCAGTAAGAGAATAGCAAGACAGTGAACACATGGAGCAGATCTGATGTTACATGGAGGAATAACGCAAAGGTTTTGTTGCAGTCCAGAATTTTTGTTTTCAAACAGAATTGTTAATATTGCTACCTTAGTTGCTATCCAAACTGTAAAGTATATAGATCTTTACCGTTCTCCATGTATGTTTTAGCTTTTCTGCATGTTTTTCCGCCAATTCTTTTCCAGTTCCGCAGCAGGCAGTAACAGACTTTTTGAAACAAAACCATGTGAGCAACATGCGTTAACGTGCGATAAAATAAATGTCTGGCCATATCCCATGGTGGACAGAGACAGGGGCATCGCTAGTGACCCCAGCTGCTGGAAAGGCCCAGAACTGCCTCAGGGGCCAACCCCACGCTCCAAGCCCATGGAGAGGGAGCGACCAGGAGAGAGGGTATAGTTCTTTGAGACAGAATAAATATTTTATTTTAAAACTAAAGTATGTGTCTCTATTTTATGTTGTGGCCTCATGAGTTGGGTCTTAACACTGTGCAGAAATTATTCAAAATAGGAATGAAGTGTTATGTACACACAAGTAGTACAATAGTGGAAATAACAGTAGCTTTACCTGCTGTTAGACTTCAAGATTAGCTTACAAAATAAATAAACAGGTAAAATATGTATGATGTACAAAATCATTAACTTGTATTTTAATTTTCTTTGTTCTGGAACATTGGAAGTGTCTTGATAAAAGGCAAAACATCTAAGGGGGTCAGATATATTTCCATATTAACGTCACATGTTTTAATAATCAGAATGCGGGACCAGGTTTGAAGCGCCATACTCTTGGGAGGACCCGACACCAGCTCCCTTCATTATCTCTGCGGCCTTTAACAAAGACCCGCAACACTTTCACAACTTCAAAGCAGCCAGAGAGAGAGACTCAGGCGACCTCTGACCCTGTTGATACTCGAAGTCTTGGAGGCATGTGTCACTTTGAATAGTGCAGTGGATTTGTATGACTCTCTACCAAACTGTGGGATCAAAGAGATGCCTTGGGGACATGCAGCCTTTCCAAAAACAGATCAACAAGGCAAGTGTACCAAAAATAAAATAAAATAAATTAATAAAGAGAGAAGGAGTAGAAGATGGGTAATGAGGAAATGGGTCAGATCTTTAATTTCTGGCTGGCCCAGTTCCAACAATTTCAGCAAATGAGACAACAGTTGAAGAGGAGAAAAGTGATGTATATAATTTTGGTATAAATCCAAGGATTAAAATTACATAGCTAGTGATTGTTTTGTGGTGGTACAACCCACATATAATAGGATATACAGTGAAGAGTGCCCCATAAATCTCAAATCAAATTATTCATGAGTAAGTAAGCAAATTCTTCCCTGTCAGCATAAGAAATTATGATCGAGCCAAAAGAGCAAGTGGAAAAAGAGGAAGAAAATTTTATATTTATATATCTTCAATTTAAAGTCAATTTAGTGCCGACAGAGGTTAACTTCTATTGTTTTAGCACAAACATGCCCAAAACAAGAGCAGCATGTCAAACTAAGAGGATGGCAGAAAAGGTGAGTGCATGCATAAAAAGAGAGAGTAAGAGAGAGAGAGAAATAAAGGTTAAACAACACAAGGAATGGAGAGACAGGAAGACAGAGCAGCAAAAAAATATAAGAAAGAGTACAGATAAGCACAGAGAGGAAAATGGAAAAGAAACATTCCTATCTTGAGTGACCTTTACCTGGAACTGGATTAGAGAAGAGAACAGTCAGATAAGGCTAATACACTGGGGAAAACATTTTTATTCCAACCTTTCTCCTGCATAAATACTCAAGGCACAAGACTTGTAAACTTGAACCTTGTTAAGGATGAGAATCAGATGGCCAGAGTTCTGCATCATGTCTGCAAGACATCTTAACATGTCACCTAAACAATGCTTAACTTTAGCCTTGCCTGTATTCATAGGCCAACCTGTAGTCTATGTCTTCTGAAAATAACAAAACAACTCCTGGTGACTATTTTTGGATTTAAATAAAGAATCTTATACCTTCACTTTCTCACATTAGACATTCATTTGCATTCATCAGCAACTCTGCCCCCAAGGGGATCCGTGGAAATATGTTGGATTATTTAGTCAAAATTACAATACAGCTGGGGCAATTTATCTTTTGAAAAGCCTGTTAATTTGTTCGGAAGGAAATTGTGTTTTCATTTGCATGTTGAATAAGAAATAGCTGGAGAACCTTTTACCAACCTGTTACAGAGCTCTCTCCTTGGCTAATGAGGCAGGGAATTACCGATTCCACCGGGAGCCTTTAACACGACAAACACACCGTGACTTTACAGTTACGTTAGGTCTACGTGTGTGTGTGCGTTAGTGTATATGTGCACCGGCTACTCATGTCTCTGCAAGTGCAATTGCAGATGTGAATATTCATCACCGACAGCTTTTATATTTTGGGGGAGTTTTTCCAGCCACTGGGATCAAAAGCCTGTAATTACATTTAAAATAATTACATTAGATTATATTAGATTAGATCAAATTTAACTAATTACACAATGAGGTAGTGAGGGGAAGGGGGGGGCAATAAAATAGCCGTTTGATATGTGTACTAATTAAACTTTGCAGCTTAGGTAACAACCAGGTAAAGCACCAATACGTGTGTTGTGAAATAACATGCTGCATGAGGAATGGTGTAAAAAAATGAGTTGTTGTTGTTCCTGTTAAATAGTCCTGAGATAATGCAGTCACTTTCATTATGTTGAATACATATTTGTCTTTTAATATTGACTCAAAGGCTGATTAAATTACCGTCGAAAACACCAACAGATGCTGCTATTGCAAGCTGAGCTAAGGCTTCCAGCTCTCTGCTTCGCCTGATGCTGAGGTTGAGGAAAAACGACTTCAAGTAGCACAAAATAACTTTTTTTTTTTGGTTTTTTGGGGTTTTTTTGCTTTTTAGCTCAGTGGGCTCAGTATAGGGCACTGAAGTGAAATCACGTTTATGGCACTGACCTAGATTATTCATGTTTGGCCTACTGGTCACTCCCACATTTTCTCTTACTTCATAACTTTCTTGAGTCTCTTAATCACCTCCATCATGATATCTGCTGAACCTTTGTGAGTACCATAGAAGGTATGGTGTCAAAAGAGAACCAGTAGCCAGAACGTACACTGGCTGGTTTGTGCCGATAGCACTAACAGAAGACAGTGACAGCAAGTCAATTAAACAGTTAAAACTGATATATCAACATGAACAAAGGTCCTTTGTGCTGCTTTAAATGATATGCGAGCAGTGGTTTAAAAAAAGCCATATTATCTGACCAATTTATGAAATCGATGGTCAAAATCGAACTTTTTGGCCACAATGCAAAACGATATGTTTGGCGTAAAAGCAACACAGCTCATCACCCTGAACACACCATCCCCACTGTCAAACATGGTGGTGGCAGCATCATGGTTTGGGCCTGCTTTTCTTCAGCAGGGACAGGAAAGATGGTTAAAATTGATGGGAAGATGGATGGAGCTAAATACAGGACCCTCTGGAAGAAAACCTGTTGGAGTCTGCAGAAGACCTGAGACTGGGACGGAGATTTATCTTCCAACAGGACATTGATCCAAAACATAAAGTCAAATCTACAATGGAACAGTTCACAAATAAACATATCTCGGTGATGGCCAAGTCAAAGTCCAGACCTGAATCCAATTGAGAAAGAGTTGAAGACTGCTGTTCAGAAACGCTCTCCATCCAACCTCACTGAGCTCCAGCTGTTTTTCAGAGAAGAATGGACAAGAATTTCAGTCTCTCGATGTGCAAAACTGATAGAGACAAACCCCAAGAGACTTGCAGCTGTTATATATAATTACAATAAATTCTTAATGACCATAACATTGCACCAAGATGTTAGGTTTTGGGTTTAGTTTTTTGTATTTTCAGGGCTTTCTTCTGGGTCCTCTTGGTTTGGTCTGCTTTTCTTGTGATGTAGTGTAGTTGTAGTTGTAGTCTTCTCTGTTACTGTTAACTCTACTTCCTGCTTTACTTTGAAAGTGTGCCTTTCCCCTGTTGAATCCTGTTTAACTTCCTTCTGTTCATCTCCCTGGTTGCTTGCACTTGTGCCTTCTTTGTTCCTTGGTTTATTTAAGTCTTTTCTTATCCCTTTATTCTTGCTGGTTTGTTGGTTTACAGTCCGTTAACTTCTGATTGGTCCTGGTTCCTGTTTGTTTTCCTGTGTTCCTGTCCTGCTGTCCTTCTAAGTGTGTGGCTTCACCTCAGTTAAGTTTGTTTCTATTTTGGAAAACTAAAGGACATTTTGTTGGATGCTCTTGCTTCCCTATCTCCTGCATTTGGGCCCTAACCCTCAAACCCTAACGCTAGATAATTTGTCAATGGCATAAAAAAAAAATCAAGGATTTCCTCTTTCTTCATTTATGTCATTGTGTTGTTTCATACAGATGAAAACCAAACCATTTCTTTTTTTTTTAGAAACTAAACTATTAGTGTGCAGTATCATTACAAAGATTTATTTGGATTTACTTGTTGCTAAATATCCTTCTTTTTTTCAGAAACTTTAGACATTATTTTTTTTTTTTTTGTATATAAGGGAGATATTTTTGACATCAATGGCAGTTTGTTCAACCGCATACAGAATATTTACACACAAACACGCACACCTACACTGATCACACAGCACATTTGAAATAAATCTTACATTAATTTGACATTGATAAGAGAAGCAAGTCCATCAGCTTAGCAGATGTCATTTTAAATTATCCTGCCATCAAAGGTGTAGTGATTTTGGCAACATGTGAGCTAACAGAAAACTAACTGCTGAAAGCAGAGCTTCCAGGCATTCATACCATCGTCTCTAAATTCATGTTTGGTGTGTGTTGTTTTTTTTTTTTTTTTTTTTTTTTTAAAAAAACATACTCAAGCTCTTGGGAATCTTTTTTTTTTTTTTACTTCATCAGCTCCAGCAATGTTATATTTGCTGCTCAGTTTCATGCAGTGGCTTACGTGCAAGCACACACTGAATGTAACTTTTGGAGATGAAAAAAGTTCATATCAAAAACAAGACGTAAACCCTGCAATCAGTATTTATCTTTTCCTTTACCTTCTTTTTTTTTTTTTTTTGCTGATGCTATCAGGTGAGTTAAAGTTTCTTTTTCATGGGACCTACGGATATGTGATCTGAACTTGATCGATATAACACCTGTTTTATGGGTGTTGCCTCTGTCAGGTTTTGCAAAATGAGACAGTGACGTGCTTCTGTTCTTTCTTGGGAAAATGCTGATCAGTCTTTTGAGTGACCAACAATCAAATTAAATGAGAGGCATATCTACTGATAATGATCAGTGGCCAATCGATCAGCTGTCCAGACCTACTTAAAATGTATTTCCTTCTAAAACATCCTCCTAAATCCTAAAGAGTTGAATCTAACTTTTTTGCATTTTCCATCCATCCAGTATCTATGCCTGTTTAATCCTCTGCAGGGTCACAGGGATCTGCTGGAGCCCATCCCATCTCTCTTTGGTCTAAAGGCAGGGGTTCACCCTGGACAGGTCGCCAGTCCATCACAGGGCCACATATAGACAAACAACCATGTACACTCACAATCACTCCTACGGGCAATTTAGAACCACCAATTAACCTAACATGCATGTCTTTGGACTGTGGGAGGAAGCCGGAGTATCCGGAGGAAACCCACGCAAGCACAGGGAGAACATGCAAACTCCACACAGAAAGGCTCCTGCTGAGGTTCAAACCAGGAACCTTCTAGCTGTGAGGCAACAGTGCTGACCACCAAGGCACCGTGCTGCCCCTTGTTTGCAATATTTGCAACCCAATTAATTTGAGTTGAGTTTAGTTTACATGTTTGCTTATTTGGCTTATTTTCATTTAAAGAATTTAATTAAAAAAAGCTAAAACATCAAAATGGAAAAGTAGTAAGATGATAAATTCATGCATTAGTCATTATATTGATTTACTATCATAACTATCATACTATCATTACTATCATAACAACAAAAGGAAAATAATCATACAAAACTAAATGCTCATGCGATATCAGACTAATTAAATGAGCAATGTACTTTGTAGTGTAAAGATCAACATTTTGCTCACGGTCATGATCAGTTTGAATGATTTGATTTGATCTCTTGCTCAAACATGAGCTTTTTTTCTTTTTTTAAATTAGCCCTTACT
This sequence comes from Hirundichthys speculiger, assembly GCA_018398805.1. Taxonomy (NCBI): domain Eukaryota; kingdom Metazoa; phylum Chordata; class Actinopteri; order Beloniformes; family Exocoetidae; genus Hirundichthys; species Hirundichthys speculiger. Next base: position 811,651 of record JAGFBZ010000446.1, on the reverse strand, counting down.
GGTAAAGTTATTTCTTTCCCTCTGTGGACTGGTAATCATTTCAAAGATACAGAGATCCGGGGCCTCAGGGAATTCCAAGAATTTACAGAAATCCCAGAACCCTCCAGGCCATTCCTTCTCTTTTACCTTCCGTTGTGTGGAGCGATACATGTAGAGAGGTGTCCCATGGGGCACAGCATTGAAAAATCATCTTTTTCTAAGCATTAAAGGTAACCACAGGAGCATTGTATCCAAGTTGTATAAATTTAGTGATGAAGCTTCATACAAACTTCTGCCTCCTAGTACAAAGAGTAGAATAGAATAGAAATATCGATAACTCCCATAATATTGCCTCACCAAAAGTATGGTCTAATAACTCTCTCATTTAGGAATCTAAACCAACAAATTATTCATTATAAATGTCTTTACATAATTTATTTTGCACTGCACAAACAATATCAAATTAAACTGAGAGTAAGTCTGCACTGCCATTTTTGTGCCAACAATACCACTGGCACCTTTTATCATATTGGTTGGCAGCACCCAGAGAATAATAAAATGATGATTTCCACTGGTAAAATGATGGTAGTATTCTGTCCAATAAGATTAAGATGGAATCTTCCATCCTTCCAATTCCTAAATGATGCCTCCTTCTTGGAGCTAAATACAAATGATAAATGTCTAAGGTGTGCCGGTGGTACAGCTGTGAATGTGGTCGGTTGTCATTTGAGACCTTCAGACGCACGTCAGTATGAGACAAAACTGAAGCTTCCTACAGCACCACTACAATCAGTTAAAAACACAAGATTATCAGTTGGAGTAGAGTGATAGAATCATTATGTTTTAGTGATATTTTTTAGCATTTATTTAACCAGATTAGTACCATTGAGATCAACAAACTCTTTTACAAGGGAGACATGGGCCTCCGAGGGCCACATACATTCATTCCTACGGGCAATTGGTCACTAGTTAACTTGACATACATGTTTTTGAACTTTGGGAGGAAGCCAGAGTACCCAGAGAAAACCTACACAAGCACAAGGAGAACATGTAAACTCATCACAGAAACGCCTCTACCAGGATTTGAACCAGGAACTTTCCTGCTGGGAACCGTGCTGTCATTTTGAACCTGTGTTTATAAACTTGCAGCAGGCAGCAAACACTACATTGTGCCAAGTCACTGGGAAAAGGAAGAATAACACTCTTCCTATATGTCATTTTTTTTTTCTATTTACAGGTGAACATTAATTTACAAACAATGACGGCAATAAGAAGGCATCCAAAACATGGAAGATAAGAAAAGACTTCTGTGGATCAAACAGAAATGCAATACGTCAGGTACTAAAAGAAGACGAACTAAGGTAGGCAAATCAAAACAACAGAGACGAGCCCATGGCATTGTTCATATAGCCTGATTTATACTCGGACGTCAGGTCATCTGCGTCACACACACACACACACACCCTACGCAGACACTCCGGTGCACCTACCCAAAATTGTAGGTCGACGCAGACAGTGCCACAGAGAGTGTCTCAGAGAGGAGAGAAAGGAGGCCTCTGATTGGTCAATTCTACATCCGCGTAGAAAAGAGCGCGTCATCGAAGAAATGAGGAAGTACCCATATCTGTACGATTCTCGTTCTCTAGACCAGTGGTTCTCAACTGGTCACGCTTCAGGACCCACCATCACCCTTAATGACAAGCCACGACCCAAATCGAGGAAAATTTCCCACTTCTCAAATTTATTAAATGAAAAGACCGTGCGGTTTGAATCGGAGATAGTAAAATAGAATATCACAGAATGCCAACACAAAAAAATAAGTTTATTAGTGAACCAAAATGGCAAAAACCAAAATGTTATAACCAAAATGACTTCAAGTGGGAAATATTCCCTTTGATGCTCAATTAGCTGCATTTTAATTAAATCCAAAACACTTCACTTCAGTAACTTCAGCCTTTAACAGACTCAACATGCACAAACATGAAATAAAGTGCAACCACTGAGCAGTAGTTTCAAAAAGAACTCAAATATGTAGCATTTGCTGAGTACCCACTTCCTGAATATATAACAATTTACTATTAAAACTATCTAGTCACTTATTTAAGCATTAATCATAAGGCTGACATAACAATCAGAACATTTCAGTAACAGCCATTTTTAAGACTCAACAGTGTTTTTATGCACAAACATGAAATAAAACAGTGCAACCACTGAGCGGTAGTTTCAAAAAGAACTCTAAATATATAGTTTTAGATGAATAACCACTCACTGACCTTTGTCTTCAAAATAAGAAAATCCATATCTCATATATTCTTCGTTGTATCTACGTTTCACCATGCTCAACATATGTAAACAAACTTTGCAGGTCGTTTTCTATGGCGTGAACTGGCGGGTGTCAACTTGCATTACAGGGCATTATCGCCATCTAATGTTAAGGAGCATGAATGACACTTTTTTTTTTTTTCTTTTAGCATTTCCTTCCCCAGGCAAAGGCCCACAACCCACTGAAATCGGGTCTGCGACCCACTTTTGGGTCACGACCCACCAGTCGAGAACCACTGCTCTACACTACAAAGACAGCGCATATTCTAGTAATTCATGAAGGGAGACTGGAATGAATGTGGGTCTGGGTACGGCCGAGACGGTGAGGAAGTGGAAAAACGCAAGAGATAAGTTTAGTAAGTTTAGCTAGTTCGTGATTGTCCCTCTTGCGTTGTGGCATGGAATAACATAGCGGAGACCGCGCTTCAAAATTAAGTATAAATCAAAAGTGACGGCGGCATCTCTGCGACAAGCTGACGGTGACACTTTGCCGCGAGAATATACACGGCCCTTAACAGTGACAAACTGCAACACACTGTATTGTTATGGCTAATATTTTTTTGTTTTGCATAATAATATGACAAAGTTGTTGCACAAATTAGCACATCCTCCTGGCTAGATAGACAACATTGTGATGTAGGCAGCCCTTCATTGTGGCCCAGGATGTGTTGTGTTCACAGTGCCTAAAGAAAGTGGTCACATGTGGCCCAGAGTTATCGGATTTCAACGCATTCTCAGATGCGTTCTGGGGACGTTTACCCTTGTATCTAAGCTGGCCACTGGTGACCGGATCACTCCAGATGGATTTTTAAAGCAAAACAAAGGACTGTAAAACAACTGCATATAGTGATCCCCTGCTTCATCGGGTTCACCTTTCACGTTCCTGCTATATCATGGAATTTGTTTCATTAATATATATATTTTTCTATTGCTAAACCATCGCTATATTGCGGAGATAAGCGGTTTGTAGCGATCATGTTTTTATGGGGTTTTGCAGCTTTTTACACTGAAATAAGCATTTTTCAATGCAAAACTATTAATTACAATATAAGTGTACAATATAAGATATGCTAAAGAGGTGCTTTCAGAAGAGCTATAAATGCGCTGCTTTGCTACGCAGTACGCACTCATCATCACCTTCATCGCCTACTTCATCACTAGCTACTACACAGCTAATTCATCATCATCATTGAGGTTAGGAGTGTATTTTTACTGGTGAGTAGTGTTGGGCAATCATGTGTTACAATTACAAAGACCTGACACTCAATGAAGCCTGACCACATGGTTTTTGAGACAAAGAAACCTCAAAATGACTCAAATTCCCCAGCAGGCTTTGCAGCGTTTACTATTTTACAACCAGCTGTAAAAATGATGTTACTGGCTTCTCACTGGGCATGGACCCAGGAGGAGTCCCTCCTGATAAGCACCACCTTTAGCTAGAGCATAAATACCAGCAGTCTCCCTCCTCTCACGCTCTCTGACGTCCTCCAGTAAACGTGCAACATCTCTCTGTCTCTGGTAACTTGTAGGGACCACAGCTCTCATGCTGACCATCTGAACTACAAAGCATGGCCTACAGTGATCAAGCTCTTGGCCTTCTGTGAACTGTGGAGGTACACCAACTTTGGTATCTCCACTGTCCCAGTTCCTCCTCAGTAACCAGCCAAGGGTCTGCATTCCCTGGCACCCCATCTGAAGGAGCCCTCTTGGTTGCCAGGGACAACCACACGCCTTGTCCGGCCACGGCGCACCAATAGAATAACCTGCCAAAGTCTTGAAGCACGGATGCGAAGAAAAGGCAACCGTGCGCACCTCGACACATGAACGGCTTCAGACCAACCTGGGAAGGAAGACAGCCCAGCTGCTGTTGCTCCATCAATGCCGCTAGTCACCATGTGATCTCAGGCAGTTACCACATGGGTTGGAAGTCATCTTGTTTCTAAGACATCAATACACACACACACAAACATTCTCTCTCCCTCTCTCTCTCTCTCTCACACCACACACACACACACAATATATATATATATATATATATATATATATATATATATTATATATATATATATATATCTATATATATATATATATAGTTTTTTCTGATATCTTCATCCTATTCCATGTTTGCCTGCTCTTGTTAGTTTAGTTGGCATCCAGTTTAGTAATATCTTCTATATGGTCTATATATCTATATGGGCTATATCGTGGATTTTCACCTATCGCAGGGTGGGGGGACATGTGGAACACTGTACTGTTTTATGTCACACATCAGTAACTATGGAGAAGCTCACAGAGCTACAGAGGGCGTTTTGGCAGTGGCGACTGACTGAAGGATGCAGTTACTGGAGAAAAGGATGAGTGACTGAGCAAGAGATCAAACAAAAACGAATCTTAGACAGTGTAATAAAAGTGACTTAACCTTCACTGCTTACAGGGGGACCCAAAGTTTTTTTGTGCTGTTTCAATAGCTGGTTTAAATATGGCCTAAGGGTTGGTGCGCTTTTGGCTATGAAAATAAGTTGATAAAGTGCTGCTCCATTTTCCTCTGTATCACCTTACAGGACTGAGCTAATTTCCCCTTCTGTATGCAATATAAATTTCAATTAAAAATAGATTTTATATATCGAACACTTAATATGAGGAAAGGAATTAAGTGAATATGTGTGTAAAGCAGCCTGCTGGAAGTGCAGGGTGTTCTGCTAGCCCATGCATCATTTTTTGGACAGTCCAGAGCTCGTACACCGCAATTTCCTGTCCTAAAAATGTATTCCATATCAACATACATTCTGGAAAAGTCTGATTTAGAATTAAAACTTCACTAATGGAGACCAACAGCACATGTATGGGCTGCCCAGAGGGGTTCTGATATTCTTTTGTCACAAGTTAAACTGCTTGACAAGAATGGGATGAGTGGGAATGGATAAGGCAGTCAATCTAGAAGGATGGGGAGGAAGCCATAAATAGTAAATGATGCCTTAGCAACTGAGAGAAGCACACCAAAGCTAGTTAAAGTAAGCAGTCTATAAACACACCCACTCTACAGCAAAGGCAAACACTGACTGGCGGTATGCAAACACAAGCAGTGAGAGTGAGAAGCAGAACATCCTTGTTCAGCAACACAGGACCTCAAAAATAACAGATACGCTCCAGGCCCCCAACTCCAGCAATACAGTGCCTCGATTTAAAACCATCGTCATCATAGGGGGTTTCTTGTGCTTAAAGGGTATTTGCAAATATGTTTTAGGAACAGGAAATCTAGGAGCTAAAGGAAAAATAACTCACAGAGTTGTATCACAGTTTTGTGCTTTAAGATAAAAGTAAAGCAAAACAAAGCCGAGATTAAAAACCAGCATGAGGATGCTCACTAACAGAGCTTTGTAAACTGGCGCTCAAGTACTGTAAAGTGGCCTGTGATTTTCAAACACTTTGCGGCTTAATCTTTTGGTTGCTAATGAGGTATTTTGGTTGAATTTGAAGTCTTTGCTCTCCCAATGGACAAACATGGAAAAAAAAATAACTTGAACTTCTAAATGGATAGAGTGCAACACTGGTGCAAAGAGGCACTAAAGGAAAAATACCGCCTTTAAAGTTCCCATTTACACACACGCTGACAAATGTGATAAACACACTCTGCAAGCGCTAATACTTCATGGGAGTTCATCATCACTGGAGTGAGAGAAAAAGCAATGAGGCTTTTTGGCAGATTTCCTGCTCACCCGGGGTTGACAAATTGCCAAAGCCCTCTGTCACAGCTCCACTTTGAGCCTGCTAACTGTTTCATCTGCCATGATTTAGATCTCAAGCGTAGAAGTAGCCTAGTGAAAAAGCATGTTCCTTACACCTTAATTTGCATCACACAACACGGTGCAATTACAGTCACTTTGAATAATAATTTGATTGCACAGAAGCTCAATGAATCAATACTGTTTGGCTGTTCTGAAGCATCACCTCAGATAAAAGTGCCCTCAAACCCGCAATTTTGGAAGACGGCATAAAGATAAATTGCAGAAATGCATCATTTATATTGTTATCCAAGAAAAACCGTGGAGGTGGTTAAGACACTGTTAAGCGGTCTAAAAACTAGGATCTTGAACAATAACTAAGGAGTTTGCAACAAAGATTTAAAAAAAAAGAAAAAAACATCACGCTTGTTGTTCTGTTATATTTTCTTGAAGTACTACATTTAGAGAGGCCAATTCATCTATTCTGATGAGAATTATTGAAAAATGTTGCTCAATACATTGTTTTTATGGGTATGCCATCAGCTATGTGAGAATGATGCATTCTGTACAGTTAACATTCAGCTATAACGATAACTTCACTTCACACTACCAAAACAAAACAAAAAAAAAAGCTCCACAAAAATCCTCTCAGTCATCAGTTTGGCTTAACATCAAAATTAAAATAATTTTTAAATTACCTTCAAGTTTCAAGTTGATCCAGAGCCAAGATTTAGGAGTGAGGAAAGCTCTTTTTTTTTTTTTTTTTTATCACCAAGTCGATGACATTGGACAGTGAATTCTGCAAGCTCAAATTTCCATTATCTTAAATGGAGCACAGCAAGTTACGGGGTAATGAGGGCTGTCTTTTTTTTTCCAATAAAGGAGGTGCATATGACTACACTTTGTTTTATTTAGTTTTTTTTGTTTGTTTTTGTTTTTTTGTTCTTTTTTTTCTCAAGTCAAAATCAAATAACCTAACTGGGGCTGGTAGATTTGGAAAAATTGAGCCAACACTGTGAGTAGATTGCCCAGGGATGTAGCAAATCAAAAGCTTTTCACACATACATTCACATATTCTCTAATCTCCAGTGGCAAAAATTAATCCCTGATTGCAGATTATTTTTGATTTTGCAAGCTGTTTGCACACCACAGCAGCACCAGAGAGAGGGAAAAAGCGATAAAATGACTGACATCTGTTTTGCCAACAAACGAGCAGATTTAATCATTTGCATATGACAACTGCAGCATGAACTCAGAGGGCTGACTCACCTTAGGGTGAAAATCTGCACTGACGACAGCGTGGACAGGGCCAGAAAAGCTGAAACTGTTTCTCTTTGCCTGATGGGCTTAGAGGGGGCCATCACCACAAAGTTATTGTCAAGCTTCAGCTCAGACAGCGGCTGAAACAGCCTGACACTCCCGATACGCTGCATCGGCGTATGGCCTGCAAAGTACCCCATCGGCCTCGGCTGCTCTGCACGGACTGAGCTGCTTTTTCTTGAATCCTCAGAGCTGCAGTCTCCGCTATCAGTGCTTTGAACCATGTAGTAGAGCTCCACAGGAGTGCCCTGAGCCTGCTCTGAGACCTTCTGTCTGCCAGGCCTCACGGTGGGTGGGCTAAACCAGCTGGCCAGGGGCTCCAGTTCTGCAACACAGATCCCCAGCTCACCTTTGAGCCTGCATGTCCCACGCACCTCTTGGGTCTCGTGAAAGGCAAACATTCGGACACAGGGTAACTTAGGGATAGTGCTGTAATCATCCCAGTCCCTCCCTGCGATGTAGAACAACACCTGAACCTTCGGCCAGCTGGGGTGAATCCGCTCACTGATAATATAGGTGTGGACCTTCCAGTTGAACGTGAAGAGAGGTGATGATGTGGCTGACGTTGGCGCTGATGATGAAGTGATGGATGGCGTGTTAAATGGCCCAGGCAAAATTTGCAGCATCTCCAGAGGGATGGGCTGCTGGATAGACAGTGGCCCATAGCTAGCATTGACAAAGGGCATCTGTCGGGCCTGGTGAATAAAGAAGGACTCTGTACGAGCTTGCAGGCTGGAGTTCCTCATTATGTCCTGGTTTGCCTCTAGTAAGAAGAATGCTGACTCTGCATTTAGGATCCGGTAGCTGACAGGAAGATAGATTGGCGTGGGGCCATACCTCTGTAGCCCATCCAGGATTACCTTGCTGTCCACCACTGAAACAGAGATAATGACAGTAACTCAGCAAACTGCTTTAACAACATGGGAAAACTGTGAACAGTAGATATAAAAAGGACAGAGACCTCTGTTGGTATTTTGAATATAAAGACATATATACACAACCACACATTGTGTGTGTGTGTGTGTGTGTGTGTTAGGGATATTTTAGGTAAAACACAACCTTCCAAAGCCTCACTGTATAAATCTAAACAATTCCCCCCAACTAATACTTTGTGGAATCACCTTCTGTCCTTTTTTACAGCTTCAGTTCTGTGCAAATAAGTCTATTAATGTCATACATCTAGACTTTGTAGGAAGCTTGAACTTTTATGAACTTATTATGCAAAGAAGAGGAAGGAAAATTTTCCAGACTGTGAGAGGATCTCCTGTGTGTAGCTCTTTTTAGGTCATTACATATGTTTTTGAGGGAATTAAGGCCTGGCTCTGACTAGGTCTGTCCAAGACTTCGATTTTCTTTTTTCTGAAGCCTTTTCTTTGTTAATTTTGATCTGTGCTTTGGTTCATTATCATGCTAGAAAGTGAATTTTTTTCTCCATTTTCAGTTTACTTTTCTCCAATTTTAATCACAATTAGTTGAAATTAAAGATGTAAGCCATCAATTAATGGTGGCCTCATTTTGAATGTGATTGGTGAACTCTAAACACAGTTAGAGCCCCCATTTTGGGGAGACTTATGCAATCAGGGTGTTGTAAGTTTTTTCTTTTTTTTTTTTTTTAACTTAAAATGTCCCTAATTAAAAAAAAATTATATATTTTTTCCGCTTTATTTTATTTTGTTAAAAAAATCACATTAAAAGTGTCACAATTTATGTTGTTGTTATTTCTATATTATAGCATAAAACCTACAATTTCAAGTTCAAGTTTGTAGACTTTTTATATCCAAGGCGCCATGGGGAAGAGAAGATCCAGTCAGAAAAGGGAGTGCCGGAGAGCTGAACGGAAATGACGCAAGTCAAGGCTCCAGATCCATTATGAGATTTACAAAGAAAAGTTGTGTGTGTTCAACCAAACATTGCGTAAAACAAGGGAGAGTTATTTTTCTGAAATCATCAAAAACTACAGTAACAACTCCCGTGTCCTATTTGCTACAGTAAACAGATTAACAAACCCTTGAGTTTCACTGCCCTTAGAACTCATTTCTACATCAAAGTGTAATGAGTTTGCAATATTCTTTAATGAGAAAGTTCAAGGTATTAAAAATTCAATAATTTCCACAACACAAATAATTACACTTCTGGCAACTAGACACCTAGAGCTGACACATTTCTCTCCTGTAACTGACAAAACAGTCAAAAGAGATCATCTGCAGTCTGAGTCCATCAACATGCTGCCTTGATGAGTTGCCCACTCGATTTCTACAGTTTGTGCTGAGCAGTTGGTTAATTCAGTGAGTTGTGGTAACAAACATCTCTCTTTAGACTGGAACATTTCCAGAAGCCTTAAAAACTGCTGTCATTAAGCCTCGTCTAAAGAAGAGCAGTCTTGATGCCACAGCACTAAAGAACTATCAGCCCATATCACACCTGCCATTCCTTGGCAAAGTCCTAGAAAAAGTGGTATATCAACAGCTTACTGACTTTCTCCTGTCCAACAATGTTTTTGATAGTTTTCAATCAGGCTTCAGGCCCCACGACAGCACTGAGACAGCCCTGATCAAGGTGACAAATGATATTCGCCTGAACACAGATGCAGGCAAAGTCTCAGTCTTAATTCTGCTGGACTTAAGCGCTGCCTTTGACACAGTTGTCCATGCAATCTTATTACAGAGATTAGAAGACTGGGTGGGCATCTCTGAAAATGCTTTAAACTGGTTCAGGTCCTATCTGCAGGATAGGAAATACTTTGTTGAAATTGGTAACTGTGTCTCAGACCAAATGGCCATGACCTGTGGGGTTCCCCAGGTGTCAATCCTGGGACCCCTGTTGTTCAATCTGTACATGCTTCCATTAGGCCAGCTAATACGCAGCTATAATGTGTCCTACCACAACTATGCAGATGATACTCAGATCTATGTGTCACTGACAGCAGGAGAACATGGGCCTGTAGATTCATTGTGTCACTGGATGCAAAACAACTTTCTCCAGCTAAACTCAGACAAAACTGAAATCATTGTCTGTGGCCCAAAGAAACAAAGGGAAAGTGTTATCAGTCACCTTGAGACTCTCTCTAGAACCTAAAAATCAGGTCAGAAATTTAGGGGTATTATTGGATTCAGACTTGAACTTTAATAGCGACATTAAAGCAATAACATCAGCAGCTTTTTACCATCTAAAAACATTGCCAGAATCAAAGGAATAGTGTCTAAACCAGATTTAGAAAGACTAATCCATGCGTTTGTTTCCACCAGGTTAGACTACTGTAACGGGCCTGCTCACTGGGCTCTAAACCAGCTGTAAGACAGCTGGGGTACATCCAGAAACCTGCTGCAAGAGTCCTGACTAGAACCAGGAAATATGACCATATTAGTACAGTCCTGAGGTCTCTGGCTTCCTGTCACTCAGAGAAGAGACTTTAAAACAGCTCTACTTGTGTACAAGTCTCTTCATGGTCTAGCCCCAAAGTACATCTCTGACATGTTAGAGCCATATGAACCAACCTGGACTCTGAGAACCTCAGGTAGTGGTCTCCTGCTGGTGTCCAGAGTCAGGACAAAGCAAGGTGAAGCTGCATTTCAGTTTTATGCTCCTAAAATCTGGACCAGTCTTCCAGAAGATGTGAGACAGGCCTCAAGTCTGACAATGTTCAGATCCAGGCTGAAAACTGTTCTGTTTAGATGTGCAGATGACAACTGAAAGGATTTTATCTGCACTCTTCATTTTTAATTTTATTTATTTTTATTTTAAATTAATTTTTAATGATTATTTATATGCTTGTATTGAATGATTGTATTTGCCTTCTTGTGATTTTATGCATCTGTAAAGCACTTTGAATTGCCTGAATTATTGCACTTGTTGCTCTGTAAGGAAGTCGTATCATCTGAGCACCATTAAAAAAAAAAACAAAAAAGCAAGAAATCAAAGCAAGAAAGAAAAAAAAATGGATGAAGTGAATCTCAAGCTGGACGTTGTCACTTCATCATCTAACATAGCATTTGCTTGCACTGCCTGTAACCTGAGGCAATCATATCTACAGTCAGCTCCAGCAATGAATACTAAATAGCTTGTTGGAGACATTTTCCATATGATATCACTTTCATGCCACTGCTGTTATTTAGAAGATTTTATTAAACTCAGTTCAAAACACTTGTGTGTTTCCCAGTCGGGAGCTTATCAGGCTTGTACATGCTCCTTCCTTTTCTCAGGCTTTTTTATTACGACAAATGAACTCAATCTTATTTTGTTCCCATTGTCCTTATCCTTTCACTCTCTTTCTGCATAGACCTTGTAATCGCTTTCTTTTTTGTGTTCCTTCACCTGGCATTCAAGTTTTCTAAGTTTCTGTGAGTGTCTTTTTTTTTCCTCCCCTCCCATGGGAAGCCTTCCTACAGTAGCACAGATAAGGTAATGGATAAATAAAAGTTATTCACCATTTTAAAATACAACCCTAAATATGAAAAAAAAAAAAAAATAGAACACTTTGTATGTACACAAAAAAATGAGCATTTCTGATACATTTGTTCGTACTTTATTCACAAGACAATATAGAAATATATCAAATGCTGAAAGTGTGACACTGTACCACCTTAAGAAAAAAATTGGGTAATATTTCAATTTGATTGTAGCAACATGTCTAAAAAAAAAAAAAGAAATATAAGGACAGGCCAATGTTCACCACTGTGCAGCATCAAGTGTTATGGTATAATAATACTCCACATAAGGACCTGTTGTTATGTGGTGAAGAAAGATGTCCCTTTGTTGATGTCAAAGGTGCAGCTTTAAATTGGTTGAAGTCACTCTTGAAAGAGAGGACTTTATCTGTACACACTGGTGTTGACTGTTTGTCTTCTACAGCTCCTCTCACTTGTGAGATGCCCCAAACATCCACTTTCCCTCTATTATATACAAAGAAATATTCAATTCCTTTTCAGATAACTTAATAATATTTTATCCAGGTTTATTTGCCTGTGAAGTTAGACAACAACAGTAACTCACGGCAGCCTTAAATGAAATGTCTCAAAGAACTTAAAACCTGAATTAAGCTCCAACATGCTTAATCTAATTAAAAAACAGGACATGCTGAAAATGCTGTTAAACACCTGAAAATAGTTATTAAAGCTTGACCAGATTGCTCTTGATTAAATTATGGAAAAGCACTGAATCAGTTCAGTTCAGCTTTTTATGTAGCGTTCACAAATAAATGAAGAAGTAGACGCTTGTCAATAAAACATACGAGTTCTTTGACCCCAGTCTTGCCATTCCTTCACCGGCTCGCTTTCCCTTTCTGAACTGATTTCAAGATTTTGCTGTTTAGTTTTAGAGTTTTAAATGGATTGCCGACAACATTGTTGTCCATTGACTTTTGAATTAGGTTAATTTAAGCGTCAAGAAGTATTATAAAACAAAACAAACAAACAAAAAAATCACACTTTTCAGGCTTCATTGCAAGAGTCAGCCAGTCAAATGGCGGCTAGACTGTCACCAGTCAAGTCATTCATGCTATAATAGCCAGTGGCAGGCAAAACGGAGGAAAGGTTGATCACTGCCATGGAAACAAGGTGTGAACAGCTCTCTCCTTGTTGGTCGATTTTCAAACTAGCCTTAAAAATGATTATAGCTCATAGATAAGTGGCTGTGTTGTTGTAGTCAACAGCTATAGCTCAGGGTGTGTGCTGCAGTTAAAGTCAATGGAAACATTAAGGCACAAAAAGAATTATGAATCACAGAGAGGACTCTGTGACTCATGTAGCCCTTTCTGTAACACCACTTCCCCATTGTAAGACCCCACTGGGACTAACACTTTAATTAGGAATCAGGCTGTTTGGGAGTTTTGCACAATGACTTCTCCACTGGCCATGCCGTTACCTGTGACAACCTGCTCTGGACATTTCAACACTAATAAAATGTGCAAAATAAACAAAGTACACATCATTCATATGTTTGTGTTGAGGGAAAAAAAGTCCTCTCTTCCAGTTTTTTCTCAAATTTCTTTAATTAACTTATTGCGCCAGATGTATGTTTTATGATAGAAACTGGGCGTACATGCAAAAGCAGAAAAATGCAAATGCAATCTTTTCACCAGATTTATGAGACAATGTATAAAAATGGTTCTCTGCTGCAGACTTCAGTCATCGGTGAATTGTATGCACATGCACAAGGCTGATTTTCATTTCCACTTCCCTCTTCTTTATCATTTGCAAACAAAAGTATTGTTCGGACAAAATTAAATAGGCATGGCCGTGAAAGAAGAAGCAAAGAAGAAGCACAGTTGTACCAAATGTGAAACTAGGACACTCCATCAGTGAAGTATAAAAAGACAAATTAGTTTTATCTGGAGGTTTCGGTTCCTGAGTTCTGGAACTACAAACAGAAAATGAACTGCTGAAGCAGGAAAACATTAACAGAAGCCATCGACCTTCTAAATTCAGAGCAAAAGTAAATCTGAAGTAAAATATTAATTAAAAAAAATACAACATATTATGCTCCATGTGTATATCTATGACTCCCCTTGATTATCTCTATGTGAGGCTGGATGACCCAGTATCCAGGCTGCGGATTAAGCAAGTGTTGCTGGACCTGTTTGAGCCGATGTTTTTGTTTGTTTGTTTTTATAACAGACGCTGGAAGCCTGCTGCCACAGATGAACCAGATTCCATCTGGTGCCAAATCTCTAAACACAACACTTGTTTGGTGAGGAATATATTGTACAATTCTAATAAAACTCTTAGGGTCTTTGTTAAATTTGGTGTCCTCTCTTTCTATGTTCACTTCATTGTATCAGGGTCTAAAAAATATACGCTTGGAAATTCTGAAAAAAAAAATGTGTGAGGTGTGTACAGTCTTCTTTTATAAATAACAGTTTGTGTATAGGAAAAGCTGTTTATGCATCCGCTCCCTTATGTTGACAACTGAACATAAGGGAAATCTGCCTTTATCCCTCCCCATCCTGTAAATGCTCCATACCACCTCTGTCTCCTCGGGATCAAGCATGAAGCTTCATATATTTGGACTGATGGAGAAGCCCATTAGAGCCCATTGATTTTCTGTCCTGAACACCAAATGCTTTTGGAGACATGGCGTGGTAGTGATTTGTGACAGTCCAGACGCAGCCAGTGGACAGAGCCAGTCTCAAGAGCAGCACTTCCTTAACAACAGTGCAGTACAGGGTTAACCCACCTGCCAACCACATTATGCAAATGTAATTATTATGTAGAAAAATGTGGTAGAGTAAATGCCTGCGGTGCGCAATGAAGGAACTGCAAGTTGCCAGATCTGTAACATGTGTGCAAAGCTTTACAACACTCAAAAAAGAATATGTCCTCTTTAAGATTAAGCACACAAGAGTAAAGAATATTTTGGTACTTGTTAGCAAGCCTGAAATGAGCTGAAGTATCAATAAGGTAAAAATAGAAAAAAAAAAATTCATAGTTTCTTTTATTTTTCTTCAAATAATTAAAAACTACTTTAAACAATGCCTGTGTCTCCATTTGAATATGAAACTGTGTTTGGTGGCAAAAAGAGAGAAAAACACCCACACGGCTGCAACTAATTACATCCCTCTCTCTGTTGAACAATCATTTGCATCAAAAGTAAGATTTCTGACAATGAGTCACATATGAAATTGCAAGAATAAAAAGTCAGAAAGATGAATTAGTTTTACTATTCTGTAAACAATTCCTTTTTAGTTTTTATTCATGCTTATCTTTAGACTCTCGCACAGGTGGAGAGGATAAGTAAAGGCTCTCCTTAGATAATGTAATACTCACAGTGCACTGTCTTCATTGCTGAATTATTTCAATATTTAAAAAAAAATGACAAAACCAAGGCAAAGATGGAGCAAGTGCTCAGTTAATGCTAGATCATGCTTAAAGCACAGTGAGAGGATTTTCCTGTATTTCTTTCTCTCTGGGGGCATGCGACACACTGTCCTAGTTTCTTCTAACTATGACATAGATGGGACTTGATATCTCATTACTGCAAAAAAAAAAAAAAATGTTGTAATTTGTAACTTCAGATTTAGGATATGTCCCTCTCCGTGACATCAACGGGACGACGTAAACAGAGACGCAAAGCCGGCGTGATTTGCAGCCCTGAGCTGCCCTTGGATCCCCTGTCTGCAGCTACTATACTTGTAAATCACGTCTGCTGGACTGTTGCTGCAAATGAAAAAGGGATGATTTGTGTAGATAACTTAACCTCTTCGGTAAATCCTGGCTGTAAACTCTTGCAGAGGATTTTTTGGGCTCTGACAACCCCTAAGGATGTCCAGTGAGGAGTCTGATCGCAAACGGAACATGCAGCTGAACCAGACCCCATCCTCACACAGATGTTTGGCTCAGATTTGAATGTCATCACGTTATGTTCGTGTTGTGTAAGCCTGAGAGTTCACAGACATGCGGTGACATATTCAAATGTTTGTAACAGTTTTTCAATGCCATTCCAGCAACACCAAGTAAGCAACCTTTTTAAAAATAAACCCTGAAAATGATATTAAAGCCCGTAAGCTCCCAAGACAGATGCCTGGCTTCAAATCAAACCATTTGTCGTAATCACCTGTGCTTCATCCCTTGTGACCCTTAGTAAAACTTCACCCAAGAAATGTAATCCTTTCATTTTGGCTCCCCTCTCCACCCCCCACCCCCACCCCCCCTTCTCATCTTTATCCTTTACCATGTGTGTTTGTGTTGCAGCCACTCCTTCATCAAACACATTAATTTGTTTAACTTTATTGATGCCTTGATCGAACAGATTTTCTTGAATGAGCCCCTATAGCAGGAGAAGATGTCAAAGTAAGACGGGAGCTGATAAACACCGGATGAAAGAGGGAGGTGGGGTGTTGGGATTCTTCAGAAAAAGAGACAAATTGCAGCAGGAGAGCCTTATTCCTCCAGAAGCACCTGTAAAAGAGCACTCCTGCTGCTCCTAATTATACTTCTACGGGCATTTACTAACTGACAGGCTGACAGGTGAACTCTGAAACTGGTCCATTTGTCCATCCTTTTACCTGTTAACTCACACTGTTCTGCTCTCTTACATGGTAGACTCTAACATGCTGTTTCTTATTGTAAGTAAGCAACTGTTAACTAAAACGTCGAAATCAACATGTCATTGACGGCTGAAACTGGATGGATGGAAATATTTAGTACAAGATGTTAAATATTCTGTGCATCAGAGTATTTTTAAGTATTTTTTTAACTTTCAAAAAACTGTCCAAAATGAGTCATATTTTTAAAGTCTGTCTGACTTGACCACATGAAAAAAGAGACTGGATGTAATTAAAAATTATTGGAGATTTCTGAATGAACCATAAACAGTCTAAGGAAATTATAAACTATGCACAATATGTTGCTTTTATGTTGATGTTTTTTCCATAAATTTGATGTCTTGTAACAACTACATGTAAAAAACTTTTGAAATCCCAAATGATTCTACATCCACAAGGTGAGACATTGAGTCACAATCTCAACGTGGAATTTTCCTCTGTTAACATTTTGCTTAATGTCAGAGTTCAGTCTGGAGAGAAACTACTCAGAGGACCTAAATCACCATCAGTGGCGACTTCAGTCACAGTACAGTTGGTCACTGCAAGAGGTTACTTTCTCATTTTCAGCCACTGAACAATAGAATTTAAAGGGTATTTTGAGCTCTTGGAGGGCTGGGATATAAATGTCAACCACTGCTCACATGGAGAAATTGCCATCAGTAATGTCATGATGTTTAAAAGCATTATCAGAGAAACCATTTGTGATAAGGTCTTGTATAAATTGAAGGGAGACAAGACAGGGTTTCTTCAATACCTAAAAACAGCACGCCAAATCCAAACTACAGAATGTCCCTTAAACTATTGGAGCTGTCTAATTGACCAGGGTCTGTATGCATATAAATATATATAGATATATTAAATAAAGCCATCAAAGTCTCTAATTCATTTTCCCCACAAGCACCGAACTCATAAAAATATGCACCCTAGAGTATTTATCTATATACACATATCGTACTATTTTTTTTTATGTCTGAATTTCACAATTAACAAAATTATGAAATAATTTTACGGTAAATCTTAAATTAAGTGCTATTAGAAATAAATCTTTGCTCAGTGGCTTGCAATAAAATCCCATCATTAATGAAATGTCTTGGATGATATCTCAGCACAAAAAAAAAGAAAAAAAAACACACAAAGGAACATTAATCGCTCTAAGTGCCCTGCGCAGGCACCCTGACACTGCAGGAGAACCGGGGCAGAGCAGAGAGCCCACTCCCAGCTGGAGGTTAATCGGATCACATAAAAGCAAAGCATACCCCATCTTTCATCACTAGGCAACACATTTATGCAGCAATCGATAGGGGAATCATATTTTCCCCTTTCAGAGAAATGAGGGAAAATGAAGTATTGTGACCCGGCTGAGATGGATGGGACAGGGCTTCAATTCTTTCAGATATCAGCAATAAGTCGGAGACTCATGTTTCTTCAGAACTTGACTTGTTTTCGCCTCAGGTAAATCTTATGGTCTCTTCAGCTCCGTAAGAGCCTTTGGGTCATGTCAACAAAGTAAGTCTGAACATAAGGAGTTTAAAGCATGCTTCTTATCTTTCTCTCCCAAGCATCAGTGTCTCATCTTACCTTAAGAAACACACACAAACACACACAGAGAAAGAGAATGATCAAACAACTACACATTGATATTTTTATTTTTATTTTTTTGTATTTCTTTAGTTGATCTGGAGAGAGTGAGGGGCAAACATAATCATAGGAATGAGGCTATAAAAAGAAGATATACAGAACTTAAAGATTATTCAGTATTCGTTCAGATATTAAATATAGACCTTTTTTAACATGCCCTGGGTATATGTGCGGGTTCACTTGGGGTGACTTTGACTTCTAGCCAGTAATATTAAACTGAACTGAATTGAGTTGAGCTGAGCTGAATTCAACTGAATTTTACTGAACTGAATTGAACTGAGAGTATTATTTTCAAGAAATCCCTTTTAATGATTTTAAAATGATAAATGTTTTTCAGATAGTATATAATTAAGTTAAAAAAAAAAAAAAAAAAAAACAGTGTCCTTCATTACCATGAAGGTAATGAAGGACACTGTAAAAAACCATGAAGGACACTGTAAAAAAAAAGGGTCTATATATTTCTGTCCCTGCAGACAAAATGAGGAATTTTATAGTACATAGTGCAGGCTCTAAACAAAGCTGAACATGTGTTGTTTCTAAGCTGTCATTTCTTCAATAACCAGTGTGCTGCACCACAAGTGGCCTCAATTTGATTCAAAAGGTAAGTGGTGAAAAGATTGACATTCAAAATGTATCTCCCTTCTCTGTTTGCTAGTAAATAATATATTTCTATCCTAAAGGAATCCAAAAGAAATGGAGGGGGGGGGGGGGGCAAAATTGCCCATTAAGGCATTAGTTGTGCACAGCTGGAGAGAAATTTGAGAACAATTATTTGTTTGCTTTAAAAGCATTTGATTCTGTAAGGCGTCCTGTGTCTCTGGTAGAAGTATTGAACCACAGCAATGAGCAGCACTTTTCCAGTTGTGAAAAGAGTAAAAAAAAAAAAAAAAAAAAGTCAAAACTTTTCAGCCTTGAAGGCACGTTTGGGAGACGAACGGGCTTTTTATGACCTCTTCATTCTGCCGACTACCTTTTCGGGCCTACTGTTGTGCACTGTACAATGTCAGAAAGGGAGTAGGGGAATGGAACGATGGCACAGGGAGTCACAAAGGAGCTGGTGGTTGTTTGGATGAGATGAACTAAGAGGCGATAGTTCTTGAAGGGACGGGAAATGTGCTGAGTAGAGCAGAGCAGCAGTTAGCCTTCGTATGAGGACACCCACAGGGGTAATCGTAGCTTCAGCTTTAACTGTGCGGGCTCAGCTGTTGCCATTTAGGACCGCAGATTGCCTCGGTGAGCTCATGAATGTGACAAGCTCTCTCTCTGACTCAAGTAACCACAATCTCAAAGCAAATCAAGTAAAAGTAGTGACAGTGACAGATGATGTGTTGTGTCCTTAGATGGAGGGGGGGCCCATGTCATAAATAACAATGACTCCCTGCACATGGTAATTACAGTAAGTCCAAGTAAATTCATTGGAGGAATATTGTGTACTCCACACTGGGGATTCTCTTTGTGTGCAATTATATAAAATCAGTTGCAGTTAAGTGGGCAGGAATAATGCAGTGGGCTGGCAAATAAGAGTGGTATGAATAATGTCCTGGCATTTCCAGCAAGGTTGTACTGCAAAAAAAGAACAGAGAAAAAAAGAAAAAAAAAGTCACTGGACCAGGAAAAGCGTGCGCTACAGCAATTTATATATATATATATATATATATATATATATATATATATATTAGGGGTGCAACAGTACAGGTGGCTCAGTACAGACTGACGTGTCTGGCCGTGACTATTCCCACATCCACCACAACTGCTGACCAGACATCCTCTGACCTCAAGAGAATAAAAACTTATGCAAGTAATACGGTGATGCGTAATCGAGAGGTAGAGCCCTTTGTGCACGTCCACATGTGACCAGGTGAACGAACATTTATGCCATTTGGACGCGCTCTTTTATGCGGTTGATAAAAAAAAAAAAGGTATTTTTTAGTGTGTGCCATGGACTGAAGGAAGAGCTGGAAAAAAAAGTGTGAAGGCAGCAGTGGTGCCATGAGTGAGTGGGGCAATGGGAGCTATAACCCCCAAGCTGGACTCGTCGCTCCAGCAGATACCAGTAACAACATCAAAGGAACAACAAAAAGATCTGAACAGATTGTGGTTATCCGTGAAACTTCAATGCATTGGGTGGAACTTTAATTTTTTCATGAAACAAATTTCCCCAATGCTCAGATACTCTTGGAATAGTTCTTAGGTATGTTGTCTATGAAGTAGGGTAAAATCAGTTACAGAAGGATCAGAAGGATAATGTGCCTTTCATTCAACCCCTTGCCTCTGTTATTTAATGTCTTGCCTGCCAGTTTTAAATACACATTTTGTAATGCAGAATTTGTAGGTACAGAAGTCATGGTGTCATGTCAAGAAAATTCCTGTATTGTTGTATGGTATGCACTCTAGGTTAAAAAGGCTGGGGAAAACTCATACAAATAACAGCTAGATGAGACATGGAGTCAATGGAGTGTCAAATTTGCCCTTAATTCAATGTCAGAGGACCAAGGAAGTGCTTCAGATGAAGAAGAACATGTGAAGTTCATTCTACTTGTAAGGATCCAAAGGGCCAAGTCCAAACTAGAGATGTACCAATCTCATTACTTGATGAACATAATCAGTTGCGACTCGTGGTGATGTAGTATGAATTATTTATCAAAAGAAAAAAATAAAATAAAGACAAGCGAGACAGAATTGTTGCATTTAGGTCTTCTGAAATGCTCTCAAATGTGTATATATATATATATATATATATATATATATATATATATATATATATATATATATAATTTATATATATGACATTCAAAGTTGCAACAACATTTTTGCTGAGTTTTAGATCATTTAAAAAATGTCACAATTTAATGAGAAGCAGAACCATAGAAATCAAATAGGGTTAATCTCATTATCACATAGACAGAAGGACAAGACAGAGGGGAGTTCTGTGAGACCAGATGTAAGATTTAAGAGTGCATTAGTTAAATGAGTGCATTATGAATTTCACACACTTTCATGTATTGCATGAGGCAGGATAGACAACACAATGCATTCTAACATTTCACTCTCTTTCTTTTTTCCTTATTGTTTCTATATAAAGATTCTTGGTAACTGAGAATTTAGCATCCTGGAAAATATTTTAGGGTCCCACAGGAAAACTGCAGCTATCAAACAACCTGCACAAACACTACAGCACCTAAGGGCCTACTGTGTTTAGCATTATCTGAGCTAGCCTATGGCATATCCTTGTTAGAGTGACAAAACTTTTCAATGGCTTTATAACAACAACCATTTCAACAAAATTCTAAATGTTATATTTGACTGATAGAATCCTACAAATTCAATGATGAAAAGCGCAAAATGTTATCTATGAATCTGAAAATTCTGAACTCAGAGTTGATACATTCGTTCTAATATCTTTTTCTTTCCATATTTTTTTCTTTTTTTCTAATCCATCTGACTTCCATCCTAAAGTGTAGAATTGTACAGTGAAATCACAAGCTTTTGCCAACAGCACTTGCATTAACGATAATGCAAAGTCTCTCAACGCATTTTTGTGAAATTTATGCCAATAAAGCAAATCTGAATTGAAGTCCCATGATTCTTGAGCTGCCACTAGTTGCCATGCAACCAGTAGCAACCAAAATGCAAGTTGTCATTCTAAACCTGCCAGATGCTTGTTAAGGGACTGCAGTGTGACACAGTAGTTGAGATGTGTTATGACTGTAGGCTTTATTGACGGCCCTATTTCCCATAATGATGGCTGGGCCGGATAGAATAGTTACTTCTCACTTAATCAGGAACAATAAGGCTGAATGTTTGTTTCATTTTTTGTCATTGGCATATGTATCACTACAAATTATAAACATATTGTTTATTTGAATAAAAAGGGCAATTTTTTAAAATTAAATGTATCCCAAGTCCCTTGCACGTATTTCAGTGCATGGATGGGAGGCAGTTACCAATGGGACCAATTCACCATGTCCATCATTGACCTGCAGTTTGCATTCTCACAATCTGAACTTTCTATTTCCAAAGATGTCATTTTTTTCACAGCTCAAGAATCTATGTCTGCTGCCTGATAAAGGGATGTTTTAAAAATGTTTGAAAAGTTGTTTGAGACTGTGGGCTGCCATCTCATGAATGTTCTGTGTGCAATGGCATACCGTTTGTGTTAAGATTTGTAGTGTCAGGAAAAGAATTTCCAGTAATCAGATCACGTATTACAAGCACGCAGTGAACAAAAGAATGGATTATATTGCAAGTAAGACTGAGATAATACTCGTTGTTCTTGTAATTGGTTTTTCTGACTCCGTATGAGTGCATGCACATCATAACACAACATCTCTCTGCTGTAAAATTGAAATATGTGAGTGAAAAATCCATGACAGTCTGGATTTATGTGTATCTGAATCCATGGTTATGCCTTTGCATGTGGCAGTCTAAGGATACACACTTGGAATCCCTTGTAGACAACTGACATGCAGCCTCAGGCAAAATCTATCAACAGATCTTTAGAAGCTGAGCTAGTATGCACCCCACTGGTCAAACCGCAGATGATCAGAGGTTCAGACTCTAAAATTCTAACTGTGATATCTCTAAGTATGGCCTCAAAGCATTTTTTGAGAATTAAGGAATGTGTGTAGAGACGCCTCAAGCAGAGACGCGGTGCAGTGTGTTGATCAGTGGCACCATAGGAGAGTTGTGTGTCTCTGACAGCAGCGAGCTGGTAAACAGCTTGGAAGAGAGAAGCCTGGTCTCCCATGGCCCTGAGGAAGTCCACCACACGCTTCCAGCAGGAGCCAAGGGAGGGAACAGACCGTCATTTCATGGCTGCTCAGAAACTCTGAAATTAGATGAACTTAGAGGTCTCTCCTTGCAGCGAGAAATGCTCATGGCATACAATTTTTTTTTTACACATATCCTCCCCCAAAAGTGCCACAGAGGGTTTTGAATCTTTGAGTGAGCGTGGTGGTTGGGGGAATAAGTAGGAAATGGGAATATGGATGACAAGAAAAAGGCTGTCGATCATTTTCTCTTAATGCGCAGGCCTAGTTTTATTTCAGCCTCATGGATCTCTGGCCAAATTTTGCAATAAACAGAAGCTATGAAAGGTTTAGTCAGATAATTACCTTGCAATTGCCTTGGGTTTTTGCTGAGAAAAGGCCTTTCAGAGAGAGTTCCTTTATTTCTTACAGTAGGTCATAAAAAAGGATTCTGCACATCATAAAATGTCTCTAAAATGCTGTCTGTCTCATTGAAATACTAGCAATATTTAAGGTTACCGGTTCTATCTGAAGCAAGAATACATCTGTAATAAATTCAAGTAAGAGACTGACACTGTTATTTTATCTTCTTATAGATGGCAACACTGTGTGAGAGTCCTCTTTCACTTTTGATCCTTGCACCTGTTTCACACAAGAGAAAGGACAGCTGTGTGGGTGCTACACAATAAAACGAACTGATTGGAAATACAGGCTATTGAGCTTAGAGACTCTTCAGTAATAGACACACTCTTCACTTGAGGAATATGAAGGTACAGTAAATGACAAAAATAACTTACATCAATGCATCTGTACTTATGTATCCTCCAACTGGATACAAATACTTTGAGCATTACCTTGTCTCAGCAACAAATATGGTTTATTTTGTAATATGACTATAGAAAAGAAAAGCTCTATACTCAAGACTGAACTCAAACATGACTGGAACGTAAATCATTTCCTAATGTTTGTTACACTGACGATATCTCAACTCCAACAGAGATTCTATTCAGAGTAACAAAAGCTTTTAAAACTTGTTTTTTTTCTGAGATATCAGCAAGCTTACCACCGGTGGAATTCTTAAATAGGTATTTTTTTTTTTATCATCCATGACATCAACTGTATATCCTTGTACAATGGATAGGTTATTAATAAATGGTAGGTGAGCAATAGAACAAATCATCGTATTTCAAGCTGAAGTTATGTGCACGTGTGTGTGTATGTTTGTTTGCAATTGCATTAAAACTGTGGAGGTCTGTCAAAAAGACAAAGAGAAGTTTTGGCAAAAAGTCAGAAGTCAGAAATCAAGTGATAACCAGATTATTTGACACAGCATTTAAGTCTCTGTCACACTATTTTGTGCCAGTTTAACAGTCTCAGAGCTCACCAACATGTTGATGGCAAATCCTCCTGCTGATCATTATACATAAACATCTCAAAGACTTGTTGAAGATGCTTCCTGACGCATCGATGACTCGTTGCCAATGGCTGCCAGATGATTGACTCTTAGTTGCCGCCATTGAATAACTCTCCTCATTTTGTGTCTATTGATAGTATATCCAGCATTCCGTAGATGATTTTATACACATTCTGCACACTCAAAGTTAAATAGTTACCAAGACATTTTTAGATCTAGTCAGAGGCTTAAAATAGTAGTTTTCCTTCCTCAGTCTTTATAAAATGTGTTTCTCATCTGTTTACACCTTGTGTCCCCACATGTGTTTTATTGATAAAATGTGGTTTCACAGACCAGTCAGACAACTGAGTCTGTGACCCAATTACAAATGCAGGGTCCCACACAGGGAACTGGGGAATAACAGGGGAATAACAGGGAAAAGACTTTAAAACCAGATTACACATCAGTGAATCCTGTAATCTGAGCAAACAAAAAAGATGACAATCATATAGTTTGAAACTAGATTTTCTATAAATAAAGGTAACTCTCTCAATGTGGAGTTTGGTATCTTCGACATTAGGAATGCATGTAATATTTTACAACCCCATTTCCCAAAAAAGTTGAGACGCTATGAAAAATGGAAATAAAAACAGAATGCAATGATTTGCAAATCTCAAACACATATTTATATTCTCAATAGAACATAAAGAACATATCAGATGATGAAACTGAGAGATTTTACCATTTCACGGAAAATATTTTGATTTCGATGGCAGCAGCACATCTCAAAAAAGTTGGAATAGTGGCCTCAAAAGCCTGGAAAAGTAAGTGGAACAAATCAAAAATAAATGGAGGAGCCATCCCAGAACTCGCTGTCTGTGAACACGGTTTGCTCTTCAATCCACAAATGCAGGTTAAAGTTGTATCATGCAAAGAAGAAGCCATTCATGAACATGAACCAGAAACGTAGCTGTCTTCTCTGAGCCAAAGCTCATCTAAAATGGTCTGAGGCAAAATCAAAATCTGTTCTGTGGTCAGTCGAAACAAAATTTGAAATTCTTTTTGAAAACTATGGACCCCAAATCCTCCAGACTGAAGAAGAGAGGGACCATCCAGCTTGTTATCAACGGCCAGTTCAAAAGCCTGCATCTCTCATGGTATGGGGTTGCATTAGTCTCTAGGGTGTGTGCAGCTTACATATCTGGAAAGGCACCATCAATGCTGAGGAATACATAGAGGTTTTAGAGCAACATATGCTCCCGTCCAGACAATGTCTTTCAGGGAAGACCTTGCATATTTCAGCAAAACAATACTAAACCACACACTGCATGAACAGCATGGCTTTGTAGGAGAATAGTCCAGGTGCTGAACTGGCCTGCTTGCAGTCCAGATCTTTCATCAATAGAAAATATTTGGTGCATTATAAGTTTAAAAATCCAGCAACAAAGGCCTGGTAGTGTTGAGCAGGTAGAATCCTGCACCAGACAGGAATGGGACACTTTCCTCTCTTAAAACTCTAGCAACTGGTCTTCTCACTTCCCAGACATTTACATACAGTTGTTAAGAGTTGCTGCTGCCCTCAAAGTCAAAATAAGCAAATATGCAACACCTGATATGTTCTTTATGTTCTATTGAGAATATAATATAGGTTTAATATAGGCATCCCAGCTTTTTTTGGAATTGGGGGTAATAGAAAAGAAAGTGTTTTTTAACTTTTCCCAAACTTGTCTTGGGTACTTAATATATAGGCTGTGTTCCAAGTACAATAACAAGACAGCAAGCAAATACAGACTCATGAAAAACATAGACAATGCATCACAAAAAAGTTAAAAAACAAGTTGATGATTGCACGAGTCCCAGTAAGTCAAAATCTATTTCTAAGAGCTATAAATATTCCAGTGGACTGATTAAGTCCACTGCAGGATCAAGCAGAAAGTATAATGCCCACATTACATGATCAGAGCAACAAATATGGACATGTGGTACTGAAAATATCCCTGTGCACTCAAAAAATGAGCAAGACCTTATTGTAACAATATTTCAAAACCTTTTTTTCATACTTTATCCTATAGAATTAAAGAAAACATAACTATTCAATAGTATTTATTTAGTAATGTGTGCTAACAACATTTGAAAGGAAATATAATGACACATCATAAATGGATATAAACTGTACTATATACAACAACACCTTATAAAGGTCAGTATGACCATTTTGCTGAAAGCTGATTCTCATCTGAGCAAAAGCAAAAGAAATGGCTGCTGATCTTAAGAGTCTTGCCAAAGCAGAAATAACAAAAACATTTATGGTTGCAAATCAAGCACCTGCTGTTGGATATTGATTTAGGATGCTGGAATAAAAGCGGCACACCGATGAGAAATCATTGAAGAATCACATCTGCATCGATTTGTGTTCTTGGAAATCAGTCAAAAGCAAAAACTACTTCTGCTGTCTCATGGCTTGATCTCATCCTGTTGCTATCGAGTTCACAATCCAGCGATTATCTACTGACTCTAAAATTCTCATTGTTAGCGTGATACAGAGTTCTTATTATGTGAGACAAAGAAGTGAGATCTTCGACCAGAATGTTGCAGGTAGATCTGCACAGAGCAGTAATGTCCTGTGAATTACTTCAATGACAACGCTTAAATAGTTTCTCTCTTAAGTTCCTCTATTAGTATGTGGATGAGGACATTTGAGCTTGTATTCATTGGTATTCATATCACATGTCTGGGTGTCCAGAAAACAGAGCAGGCTCTCAGAGAAAAGCAAGCAGTTGATCAGGCCACGTCAATATCTAAGCTGCCTATTATTGTCTCAAACCTTACAGGGAGTCCAAAATGACTTTCCCAAGTTAATTACCTTTCCCTAAATATCAGAGAAACAACTTGCTTGTTTATGTATGTTTATATCGATCTGCCAAGGAGAGCAAGGACCTGGACAAATTCAGTGTATTGATACAGGGTCAAAAAAAACAAAGACTCTCTCTGACTTGGATCATGGCTCAGGATGAAAAATGAACCAGAGAGGGTGGCCAGCCAAGCAAGACAGGGGGTCCACTGAGAAAAAAGAAAATAAAAAAAAAAATAAAAAATCTATATTATTATTTTTTTTTCCATCAGTAACTGCACCTGGTTTACATGCAGAGGGGCTCACACTGATCAGGTAGTTGTTTTTTAACAACCCAGCTGAGCAGTTCATCATATTGGACATCATGCAATTTTTGGCAGCTTGATGTAGCTCCCCTGACCCCTAGTATGCTCTTTTGTTTTTATATTCTCACTTTAGCAAGAGCCATCAAAGATAAAAGCACAGTTGCTCTTTGTCACACAGAGACAACAGTCATGAAATTTTAACAGCTTGAAATACTGATCTCGAAGTGGAGGGGGAAAAAAAAAGCAGTCCCTGAGCCGAAGTCAAATTCACTGACACAGTATCAGGCAAATAAAATGCATGAGCCAGTCTATAAATGGAAAGATTACTCTTGTTGCAGGGCCTAATATTAAGGGATGATAAAATTCAACAATTTAATAGCCACTGTATACTTATCTCTGACCATGGTTGTTTGGAACCAGTTCTAAGCTCCAAAGACATCAAATCTCAACATGAAGAACCCAGTCCTGCTGGCATACTAGCTCTTTGCTGAGCTAGAGCAAAGAATCACATCGGTGGCTGAAAGTGAGCTCAAGGCGAATGATGAGAACAACTAAACCTCTGTAACCATCATGTTTGAGATATACAAAAGGCATCCAAAACACCAGCTGTTGCTTGAAACTCAAATGCCATACAGCCAGTTTTGAGAAGACATTTGCAGTGTCATAATTTTTGGGGGCACTGTGGTTGCTGTTTGACCAAAAAGCAAACTAGATATTTAAATGGTCTTAAGAACTCTCAGTTGGTAGTGACATAAGCTTGGCATCAGCACTTGGATCACGTTGGTCAAAAAGGACTAGTAAAGAACATAGAAGATGTGCTGCATCTATCCACTTTAGGTACTCAGGATCACAGGGGGACTGTGGTCCATCTCAGTTGTGATTGGGTGAGAGTTGGGGTACCTTCTAGACAGGTCACCTGTCTATCAAACAAGCAATTTCTTTCAGGTCTTCCATTTTTTTCTGCCCAGTGAATGACATATTGATATAGCACAGGTTTCCCTGGCTCAACCCTTTCCCTGCGACTGGCCGGGGGAAAGAGGGAAAGGTTTGGTGTCCTGCTCAGGGTTGCTTTGGCACGAGATGGGGCTGGGGTTTGACCTGGCACTGTTCTGGTTGGAGGTTAGCCAAATCTACCAACCACATCACAACCACCCCTCTATGCTATGGCCAGTCCACCAAATGACCACAAAAACAACAACCATGCATGCGAGGCAGAATCTCACCCGCAGTCAATATGTTTAGATCGACAACAATAATCTGTTTTTTTTAAATATAATAAAAACAATATCTGAATTACAGTGCTTACATTAACTGATTTTAAAATATCCACTCCATAATCCAGGTTTACACGTTGAAGAGCATAGTTTGGTTAACGGGACTTTCTTACATCACCATACCATATATTGGCCGTTATCTCCAGAATTTAAAATGACAACACCAAAAACAAATTTACCAATGTGACAATAACTTACACCAACTGTTTTGCTTCAGATTTTTCTGATGCTTTAAAGACAGTGTACTATGTCCTGAAGATTGTTGAAAAAGTTATGTCAAATTCAGTCTTTCCTCTAGCACCCATGTCTAGCAGGCCCAATTTCTGGCCAACTGCTTCAGTTTAGTACAATAATTGATTTTGTCATCAAACACATTAGTTCAGTTTTTGTTGAACATGTATATTTTTTGGCGTTTCCTTCAAGGTAGATGTGAGCCCAATCCCATTTCCAATGCATCACACAATCCTAAAGACATGGAGCCAGGACAGTAAAAAGACAATAAGGATACTTGGAGATTCACAAAGGTCTCCAGGTATCCTTACTGTCTTCTTTCAATGTGAACAGCCAGTTTTATGAAAATTTGAGGTTCCATAAGGTCAGTGGTGACAGGTTTTGGTGTAAATAAACAGATATAAAGAAGACATTTGATTTGTTGTGCTTTTTTCTTTTCTAAAGGCATATTGCTTTTTTTTGGTTTTGTTTTGTTTTTTGTCTTGATGCTTTAATGTCTTCATCAATCTACCAGTATGCTTTTCTTTTACAAAGAGCCAATTTTTTCTGGTACTTGGTCCAGGTTTTAGACGTAGCTGACTGGGAACATATCTGGAATATTCCATGATGATTTACCTTCTTGAAGTTATATAGTCTTTTGTTTCAGCTGACATATGGAGTTACATGGTTTATGTAAACAGCTTGGCACAACAGCTCACCACGGTGTGCAAGCACTCTTTTTTTTTATCTGCAGACTAATAAACTGATTTAAACTGATGCAGGTGTTTGTTTTAGAACAACAAATTACAGGGTGATTCCTTTTTTTCCCTCATGATATGATGATCTCATATTTTATTTCTGCTTGATCTAAAAAAAAATGTGATTGACTGCAACATTTTTTTCAATGTTTGTTGAACCCAAAAGGTTGCAGTCTTAAATAAAATGGATTTATGACATGTGTTTTTTTTTTAACTACAAAATTAAACAATTAAATGAGCATCCTCCATGAATGGTAAACCCATACCTTTTCCCTGGGGTAACAGTGCTCTTTCTGACCATGTCTTTACTGTTCCTTCAAAGCAACTAAAGTAAGTTGGTCGGATCTGCCACTCAAAGCCACTCCCATATTTTGTGTGTGTCTTTTGAAGCTGCAGTTAAAACCTAAAAAACTAAAATCTTCCAAGGTACAGCAAATGTATCGTAATGTTAACTCAGGAAGCTATAAACAAGAGGATGCTGAATAATTGTACTTTTTTGCTCTATGAATTGTGCCTCTCATGGCACAATGCAAATCTGATCTGCTTAACACACTAAAACGTTTCAGTCAACCCCCAAACACGGTTACAACAGTTCAAAGTTTTTATCTGTTGAGACAATATATATGAAAAAAATATATATATGACAAAATAATTTGCCATAACTTGTCACATTTACGCAAAACTCTGACATTTTTCTCAGACCTAAAATAGACTTTGTGATGTAACGTAGGGAAAAAAAAAACAATGGTGTAAAGCAATATTTACAAAGGGTTAAGCACTGTCTCTTCGGTGAAACTAAACATCTGTCAACAACGGGAATCAGATCAGAGTAACCAATACAAAATTCCCACAATCTTGGCTGATATTTGCATACGAGCCAAGCTGCCCATCTGTCACTTGATATTGTACTTTCTCAAAGGCTAAAGAATTGTGTCCCGAAATCTTCACAAGGGCATTCTTCATAGCTGAGCAATCTCTCCAGGGCTCTCATTCTCAACTTGGCATCTATGTGAACTCATCTCTCAGCCACACAGTATGTTTCATGCTCCCCATCCAGCCAGAGATGAGATGGCTTCGAGGGGCACGCTTTTTTTCGGTGTGAGAGGTCTTGTGTGCTCAGAAATGGAGAATGTGAAGCTGTGAGTATCAATAATATGTGTGTTAGTATGTGGACCAAATGTGTAGCACAAAGCATTGTTTATGGCCTTGCTGAGAACCCAGAATATAACATGGACCTGATTTATGGGCTGTGTGTGCGTGTGTGTGTGTGTGTTCCATATCTTGCACAGCCCCTGTAGAGATCAGTGGGGCATGTAGGGGAGTGCTTGTTCCTAACAGTGCTGCTGAGCAGACAGCACACACCGTTCAGTGGTTTGGATATGAAAAAGAATAGTGAGTAGCTCAAGGGGCTCTTGGATTACAACACACACATACACATGCGCACTACCAAGTTGTCACTTTGACACAAAATTAGAAGCACACATCCGGGGGGAACACATGAATTTACATACAGCAACAAAAAAAAAAAACAAGATCAATCTTTAAGCCTTCTTCTGTTATTCGAGTCACCTCTGTAAAAATTACTTTCTTTTTCATGTATCTTTTACAGTTCATGTTAAAAACATTTTCTTTTCTTTTTTCGTAAGGTCCAGGAAATGACTGCAGTCATCTCTCTTGCTTGTGTCTCCACAAGAAGAATTGCTGCTAATTTTCTTTTCAAGCTGCCTTCAGAGAAGCTTTTTTCCAGCATGAGGGTGCCAAAGTGGTAACTTCAGATTAATTAAGTTTAAGGTCATCCAATTGAACATATGGACACATTGCTAGAAACTTGTAGAGAGACAGTGGTGAATCCCTGGATGCTAATGCAGCTAACCTGAACAAAAACAACAACACGCAGGTTAAAGACACAGATAATCACGACTTTTTCCTATAACTCAGACATGACTCAAGGAAGGTCAAAGAAGAGGTAATTTCAGCATGTATCACTGCTAAAGACTTACAATGTTACAGTGTGATTGAGAGCAACAGATCTAGTTTGATAAGTGCTTATGTAGTTTTTGGCTTAAATGATTTATACACTCAGCGGCCACTTTATTAGGTGCACCTGTACAACTGCTTGTTAACGCAAATTTCAAATCAGCCAATCACATGGCAGCAACTCAATGCATTTAGGCATGTAGACATGGTCAATACAATCTGCTGCATTTCAAACCAGCATCAGAATGGGGAAGAAAGGTGATTTAAGTGACTTTGAATGTGGCATGGTTGTTGGTACCGGACGGGTTGATCTGAGTATTTCAGAAACTGCTGATCTACTGGAATTTTCACACACAACCATCTCTAGGGTTTACAGAGAATGGTCCAAAAAAGAGAAAATATCCAGTGAGCTGCAGTTCTGTGGGCGCAAATACCTTGTTGGTGCCAGAGGTCAGAGGAGAATGGCCAGACTGGTTTACACTGATAGAAAGGCAACTGTAACTCAAATAACAACTCATTACAACTGAGGTATGCAGAGGAGCATCTCTAAATGCACAACACGTCAAACTTTGAGGCGGATGGGCTACAGCAGCAGACCACAGGGTGCCACTCCTGTCATTTAAGAACAGAAAACTGAGGCTACAAACCACACAGCCTCACCAAAATTGGACAATAGAAGATTAGAAAAATGTTGGCTGGTCTGATGAGTCTGGATTTCTTCTGCCTCATTCAGATGGTAGGGTCAGAATTTGGCATCAACAACATGAAAGCA
The DNA here is from genome assembly GCA_018398805.1 of Hirundichthys speculiger. Lineage (NCBI taxonomy): Eukaryota > Metazoa > Chordata > Actinopteri > Beloniformes > Exocoetidae > Hirundichthys > Hirundichthys speculiger. The sequence continues at coordinate 779,345 of JAGFBZ010000446.1, read as the reverse complement.
TGGATCCATCCTGCCTTCTATCAACGGTTCAGGCTGCTGGTGGTGGTGGTGGTGTAATGGTGTGGAGGATATTTTCCTGGCACACTTTGGGCCCATTAGTACCAACTGAGCATCGTGTTATTGAGTATTGTTGCTGACCATGTCCATCCCTTTATGACCACAGTGTTTCTATCTTCTGATGGCTACTTCCAGCAGGATAACGCACCAAACTGGTATCTTGAACATGACAATGAGTTCACTGTACTCAAATGGCCTTCACAGTCACCAGATCTAAATCCAATAGAGCAACTTTGGGATGTGGTATAACCAGGGCTTGACGCTAATGTTTTGGCTCACTAGCCACTGTGGCTAGTGTTTTTCCTCAGTCATTAGCCATTTAGTCTTTATGCTAGCTAGAGTTTTTGATGTCAGTTTTTTTTTCTTCTTCACAATATTCTTTCATTTACATTTTAAATACAAAAAATTGGTGCAACTATTGTGATGTGTCATATCAAAGAATAGGTTACCAGCCAAAGTTGCTTGTGAGACAGAAATTGTTACTTGCCACAGCCAAATTTTACCAGCATTTGGCCAGTTGGCCGGTGTCAGTGTCAAGCGCTGGGTATAACGGGAGATTCGCGTCATGGATGTGCAACCGACAAATCTGCAGCAACTGCATGATGCTATCATGTCAATATGGACTAAACTCTCTGAGGAATGTTTCCAGTACCTTGTTGAATCTATTCCACAAAGGATTAAGGCAGTTCTGATGGCAAAAGGGGGTCCAACCAGGCACTAGCAAGGTGGACCAAATTAAGTGGCCGGTGAGTATACATCAGCATTGATGGTAACTGAATGGCAGCCTGTGAGCTTAGCATGTTCTCTCTGCCTCTCATGTTGCATCAGTGAAAAGAGCTAATAGTCAAATGGCCTTTTAAACAGCCTGAGTTTGAACATTTTGATTAAAAAGAAAAAAAAAAGTTGGGGGGGTGGGGGGTTTGTGGAAGACATATTGGACAGATTACGATATGCCAGCATGGCATTTACAGCTGGAACTTGAGCATCATTGCTCTCTCAAGGCAAATATATAAATTCTCAGCTTCTTGGTTTTACCGCTGCTACTTCATTTAATCAATTTCACTTGATTTCTTGAGGTGCATTAGTTTTTATTCATCTTGAAGTAAAATTAGTTTCAGGGGGCCATGGAGAGTTAATACCAGCAATCTTGTGAAGCTTTTTCTTTTTGTTCCCTCCTTCCCTACATTGTATCCACCTTTTCAGCCACACGTCCTCTATATGTTGCTTCTTTACCTTCTTCACCCCTTCTTACTTTTCTACCTCAGCCTCTAACTGAACCCTTGAGAACTGATTCGAACCCGAATCATTCAGGTTCCAGTCAGCAGCGCATCACAGATGGGCCACGGCAGTTCATTCCAACACTGCGGCAGTCACACACATGCAAATATACAACATATATCGCACAAAGATTTCAACATGAACAAGAAACTGTGGTGGGAACAACGCAACAGTTGCAAACAAACCATCTTTAAAAGAAACACCACAGGTGTTGCCCACTTTTTAGACTGCAACAAGGGGGGTGAGCAAAGACCATCACAAAGCCATCCATACACTGAAAGTGAGGAAAAGTGGATCTTGTCAGTCCCCAGACAAAAGTTTGAATGACACGCTGAGAGGAAGCTGTTGGGGCCAGCTGCCCTTCCCACTGTGCTCTGCTCACTACACCCAATCAACAACAATCAATATTTACAGCCAGTCAGTGAAGATGCTCCCCGCTGCTAAAACCAGCCATTTTTCTGCACCTGCTGCCTGGCTAATTAGACACATTTATCTTTCATTTAGCCATGCTTGAAGGGTGGGAAAGTCATCAAAGGCAAGTGAGCAGTATTCTTCATTTTCAAACAGTTAGGACACGTGCCAGTAAAGAATCAAACTATTTGTTTGTGTCCCTTCTTCAGTTTGATTATGCAGAGATAAACTTCACTTCCGGAAAAGATGTGGACTCCCCCCTCTTGGTAGATGGCTGATTGATAAGAAACATGGCCCCAATTTTTGTGACAGCTAGAACTCCTTGAAGCAGGAACTTCACTAGCAAAAAATATTAGTCTTCATCAAACGGGTCTAACCCCTTTCTTGCATAGCTGCTGACAGCTGCGAAGGATATAGTTCCCCATTTACACATCAAAATGAGCGCGCTGCACAGTGTGAAATACTCATAAATCAAAAATGTCTGTATTGGGGTAATGGATGTGAATTGTGCATTTTTTTTTTTTTTTTTTACATATATACATATTTCACCACTTTAAAAGCGATGTGTTTAAGAGGATTTTTTTTTCATTTATCCAATATATTTGCTTTTTTTGCAGGGAGGCAGCAAATTTAAACCAAAAGCTGAAATCGGAAGTAAACAGTGACTGAAAAAAAAAGTCAGCTTAGAAAGCACTGTGTATAACCAGAGTTGAACTTGTATCTTCAGCTTGACTGTCATGTGCAGGTTCAGCAACAGACCTTTTAATCCTTTCTTTGGAAAAAAAAAAAAAAACACTCCCTTTGCTGCTATTTCACAAAATGTCTTGACACTTTATTGTTCAAAACACTGAGAGATTTAAGTCTCACTTCAGTCAACAGATTAACATTTTAAGCAAGCGTCATGAACTTTTGTGAAACTGTCTTGCACTATCAGCATTGCGATGTTGTGCTCCGGTTTACAGCCATCATTCTACTTATAGCTCTCAGCTTTATGACATGAATGGCAGTTGTGCTCGTAAAGGCTTAGTTTTTTTACATTGCCACAATAGTAAAATTTTGTCCTGTTCATGTACAGGAAATTCCATAACATTTATCACAGCTGAAAGCAACTTTTTAGTAAAGATGTTAAGACCCTGTCCGGATCATTTCTACTCCTTTCTCTCACCTCTTCTACTAACCACACCACACTATAATTGTCAATAGCAGAGGACTTCTGCTTTGTCTCCAGCCATCTTGGGCATGACTTAACACCACATGATCTCATCTGCCCCCTGTAGTTACCACGTGGGTTGGCAGCCATCTTGATCATGGGGGCGAGGCCACCAGTGATCATGCCTGCCATCTTGTGGCTCCTACCACTTGCTGTGCAGCCATTGTTATAGTCAATCACCACCATGTGGGTAGGAACCCATTTTGTTAGTCACATACAAACGCACGCACACACATGCACACACACACACACAAACACATCCATATTTTCCCTGACACATACGTACATATATTGAGATTTTCATCACATTTCATGTGGGTTTGCCCATTTTAGTTTAGTTGGCATCTAGTCTAGTAACTATTGAAATCTTGACCCAAGTGTTTGTTCACCTTTAATACTTTTGTTAATAAATTCTGATATATTCTAATAAGAGAAGTTGTTTGTGGTTATTTTGCACATGTTTTTAACATTTGCTGGTTGTCTTTGCTCGGACTCATTCCTTCTCTGTTGCTCTATAGTGCCACATCTGGTCATAGGCTGGCACACATAGAACAACAGCCATTTTGAGACTGATTGTGCTGTTTAGTCTCTGTTTCCTGATTATCAGGTGGTGCCTCGTTTTAATACATTTCTTGTGTTGTTATAACAGTCTTACGATGGTTTTTAAGAACCCCCTTTATAACTAAACAAGCATTTTGTATCCCCTACACATTTCATTCAACATTAGTCTGACTATGTTTTAGCATGGTAGAGGGGCAAGAAGTCAGCCACTGGTAAATTTTGTGTTACTAATAAATAACATAATGGAGATATTTTCTGTTATTTTCTGTTCTCATGCTAACATTTTAGAAATTGTGGAGGCAGCAAATTATAGCCATCCCCTTTTCTCTTTGATATAAAGAACTAGCTTGGTTCCTCTCAATTCAACTTTCAGAGGGCAATAACAGCAGACCAGAATAAACTACCTTTTGATGCCATCTGATGAGAATAAAACCAGTCAGAAGAGGAGACAAGAAAACACATCTAAAATGCAGCACAGTTGGAGTATGGAAGGTCCTTGAATCACTGTTTCAGGTTTTGCAGTAAAATCTTGTTGATCCAAGATGTTATTAGCAATGCTGCACTCATTTTGGTTGTTTTGAATAGTGATACATGGATGCTCCTGTATGAGTAATTGCTTAAAGCCAGCTCCCACCACAATTTTTTTTCTACTCTAATTGTGATTGGTTCCTTCTATTCTGTAATGAGAGGGGTACCAAACCCACTTCACAACAGATTTTTTTTTCTTTTGTGAATAAAGAAAGTAAATTAACTGGCTGTTCATGTTATGGAAATCTTACAGTTGAGGTGAATGCAAAAGCAGAGAAATACTTGAGGTCTATTTTTCCAAACCTAACATTTAATAAACCTGTTTTAAATGTATCCATAACTGATTCTTCAAAATGAACAGAAATCTAACATCAACTGATGATTAGGTTAACTGTAATTAGCTGACATAAGAATGGAGAGGTGATAGCATTGTGAAATACATGTTAAAATTTAAAGGAAGTTTAAAGTGAATCATTTATTTGTTCACAAGAGAACTTGATCAATACTTAATATTGTGCATAATCATTATATTTTGCTTTATTTCTTAGTGCATGGCTACATTTCCATGCCTCATTTATCAAATGTTTGTGTTGGGGTGTAAATACCAAGAATAAGAGGACCCTATTGTATTGTGAATGTTTATTTCTATATTATTATTATTATCATCCTACAATAATTGCCTTTTTGGGGGCCTTAATATGCTTCTTGCCGATGGGGGGGGTGACTTATGTATCAGCCTAACCCATGCTCTACCTCACACAGGAAGTCCGCAATTTTGACTTAAATATACTACTACTCTACTCGACTTTATTGTCATTGCACATGTCAAAGTACAGGGCAACGAAATGCAGTTAGCATCTAACCAGAAGTGCTTTCCCAGTGAAATAAACACAATGTACAGTATGCACAGATATATACACATGTGTATATATATATATATAAATATGTCTGTACATAGTGCAAAATAAAAAATAACTATTGTTGTAAAGTGCAGGTCAGATTTGGATGAATAAATATATATTATGAGCAGAGATGTGAGTTACACAGATTAGAACAGTATTTACATGATTATGACAATATTTACAGGAGTGTGAGGAGGCAGTTAAAAAAATATGCAGAAAAAATATGCAGTTTCTCCAGTATTTTGGTCATTTCCAGGCCTTTTACATTAACAAACTCCTCCTAGAGACTTGGTCAGATTGACTCAAAACTCTTTTTGTAAAAATGTAGACAAATGGCTGATGCTAATTTGTGAAGATTGTAACTTTTTACCAGAGAGTGTGACTTTAGTAACACATCAAATTTTGTTGTAATTTCGAAGACTCGCCATGAAACAGAAATTGACTGTAAATCAGACAAAAAATTGTTTAATCTGGTCCAAAATTGGTGAGTATGATTGTAGACCCATCCTAAACGGATAGAACCTGTAAAATTCAGGAATGGTTGTAGCTTCACCTATTGGCAACATAAATTTTCATGTTTTGTACTATGCATCCCTGCTGCTAGTGGGATGAGCTCATTCACTTCAAACCCGGTCAATCAGTAGTTAAGAAATGTAAGATGACTATCAATGAAAACTAACTTTTTATCAAAGGAAGTCACCATGAAAGGGCAGTGAAGTTGAATGTCTTGACATGAATGGAAAAGTTGTTCTAACTTACACATGAAGTGTCCAATCTGCCCAAAAAAGTATGCATTTGATAAGGCTTTCACTGTGAACAATGGTATATGACAATATTGAATGAACTCCAGAGCTCTACCATATGGTCAAAGGAACATGATTTGGTCACATAATTTCCAATATCTAGTTTGTGCTTCATTATATAAACCTGACGTTCATACAGAATATACTCACAAGTGCCCTAATGAACAATATATAAGACTTTGTAGATAAATGTGCCTGAGTTACTTGCCATGAAACGTGAAGCCAATGGTTTTCCCACTAAAGCAAGAATTTCATACATTACAACATATGGCCTATCCCACTGCTGTATATTTTTCAAAATATGAAATCATAACCGGTGATCATCTTTTTGGCACACTTTGTCCAGTCTACTTCAAACTACACAAATACTGTCCACCCTCATCTCATTAATTGTTGTGCGTTTCATGCAGATTGGTCAAACAGAACACATACAGTGACATATTTAAACTTTGGACACAAAATTTTTTTTATTACACCTAATTTATCACAGTCACCAAACCCAGTAGAAATCTAGCTAGATATGTCAGCATGATATTTTTTCAGAATGTTTTAGTCAATGGTTGAATTAGTTGATTTTTTTTTTTTTTTTTGAAACCACTTGTATAATGCCCACTCTATAAACAGTATTTTTTTCTTGAAAATACCAACACTTTTACACTGGCAGATAGCTTCAGATATAACATCAACCTAAAATTTATCTGTGAATTTCTGACTTGGAATTTCTGACGTATGGAAATCGGGGGGTTCAGTACCTCTGGATTTGCAGACCGGGGTGGTGGTTCCCCTTTTTAAGAAGGGGGACTGGAGAGTGTGTTCCAATTACAGGGGAGTCACACTCCTCAGCCTCCCTGGTAAGGTCTATGCAGGGGTGCTGGAGGAAGAGAGTTCGATCGATTTGTCGAATCCCAGATTCAGGAGGAACAATGCGGGTTCCCTCCTGGTCGTGGAACACTGGACCAGCTCTATACCCTCACTAGGGTCTGTACTGTATCAAATTTGGGGCAGCTTAAAACTCAGCTCTGGGTAGATCCCTGACCAGTTTTGTGTGTTCATACCTTGGGTTTCAAGCTCTGCAGCATATTCTTTTTCATGTTATTGCCTAATTAAATTATATCTGTATTGTTCTTATTCTCAAGTGGCACTCTTGAAGCTTTAATTTTGGCTGCTCTATCTGTGCATCCCTTTGACTTTGGCAGTTATTCACCTAAAGAGGAAGGTAAACTCTGAGTTAATTGAAAGAATATTTTATAACACAACAGAATAAGTTTTGTGTTTGAATAAAACACAGCAAAACAAAATCAAGCTCCAATTGATTTTGCATTCAAGATGAAAACTGTGTGAAGCGATTTGGCTTAATTTGCTTTTCCAAACATCAATGCGCATTCTACAACAGCCACTTTGTCATTTCTACATTCCTTCCAATAAATCTGTAACCTACTGTGTGTGGGGAAAAAAACCATGTCTGAAGTGATGGTGATGTCAACTGTCTCCTTGAATGATTGTTGTTTCTATTGTTGAATCTGTAGTTCTTTCTCTTTTTTATTTCTGTGTGAACTCTGATTGTTCACAGTCTCTGCTGCTCTTAGATCTCAGCCGTGGTGAGTTTTGTACCGCTGGGCTAGATAAAATCAGACATGTTTGAAAACATCTTGTCAGCCCACATTATCACACTATGCGGCCCTGAGCCTGTTCACAAAACAGAATAATCTGTCCAGGGCGCTGGGATGGTCAACTAAGGTGTAGAATTACAGTTAAAAATCGCCTGGTATGACCTTGGCTCCCGGCGCAAATTGGAGAGTTCTGCTGTGTAATAATCATGCTGAGATAATAGGGGTTGCAGTGTCCTTCATCATTCTGTCCAAGTCTTTTTTGTATATCTATCCTCTTCAAGCACCATATCCACAAGAATCAATTATCTTCTTTGTTGTATATATATTTTTTTTCATGATGAGTGTTTTGTGCACTAGAACATAACTGAAGGAACAGGCATTTAAAATACATTAACTAACAAAATTCCATTCAATACATCTATCGTACTGCATAAGTAACGCAAGAATCCCACTTTCAGTAGAGCAGCTAATTATTCATGTTCACTGTCACCGTAATTGTAGCAATCAATTAAAGTGATGAAATTACATGTTTAAAGAGTGTTGGGCCAGAGGGATCAGGCGGGTAACATGATTTAATTTAGCTGTTCATTATTCAGGAAATTATCTGCAGTGTCTTAGGGTTATGAGTTGGTAGACATGTAATAAAGGAAGGATCTGTTTTCTTCTGCATCCTTTCTTTTACTCATTTCTTATTCTTATTGTATGCCTGTCCGGAAACATTTCTAAAGTCCACGGCAGCAGATTTGTGCCTGTAGAAGGATGTGAACATACTAAAGAAAAACACAAATGTTGCTTGTTCCTGCAGCTGTAAAACCTCACTGTAGGAGATGATTATAATGTCAATAAAAATAAAGTCTCCTGCTACCAGAAAAACAGGGCGCATTTAGAGATGGGAAATGGACAAATGAGGGCTACATGCAGACAGAACGGCCTGCTGAAGTGATGTAAAACTGGACAAAGAGTATTTACCACCAGTATAAGGTGTTTCGGCATTGGGAATAAACTTACAAAGATGTGAAGGAGAGATATGAATTGAACAGAGGTGTAGAGCGACATGTTCCCAAGCAAAATGACTGCAGTTTCACTGACAGCAGCAGGCCAACAGTCTTTTTAAAGTACAACCTGTACAGCTACAGCAAACTGACAGCATCCCATCCTTCAATCACTGCTTCCAGTCAATATCACAGTCAGCACGAGAAATATTTATTAAAGAAAGGGAAAGAGCAGACTTTTCATTCACCATGTGCTCAGTGGAAAAAGGAGTGAGGGTGAAGGATGAAAGAAACTGGCGCTCTTACAAACCTGGATAGATTCTGCACAGTTAATTAAGATAAAACGATTCAATTCTACAGAGATTGAGGCAGCGATTCAGCGTGGTGCAGCACGTGGGGCCATTCTGATTAGCAGTCAGTCAGCGCATTCCTCGACATTTTGATGCGAGACAATCTTTTGCATTTTCAATTACACACTTCAACAGCCCTCTAACTACCAAAACCAAGCTCATTTGCATGATTGAAATATAATTACGTTGTGCCAAAAACATAGTTTTGTTTTGGTTTCTTGTTACAATGCTTTTCACCCTCGATCTGCTTCCTTGCTGAAATCAATCTCCAGTGACGGACCCGCAACTTGGTGTGTCTAAATAAAAGTTTGACTCTCAGGGAAATAATAAGGCTAATGAGGACCCTTCTGCATTAGTTTGAGTATAGAGCATGTGTGTCTTCATTTGGGCGTCCACATGTGCGCATGTTGGAGAGAGGGAGAGAGAGAGAGGGAGAGAGAGGGGTCTGAGAAACAGGAAGAATAAGTCAGGAAGAGAAGCTTTTGACATGTTGCTACTCTGCATGTCCCCCTCTGCTTAGTCAGGAGCTTTACCAGTCTAACCAACACAAGCAAACCAGATGGCTAGTTTGACAGTGCCATATCTTTACATGGATCATTGAGCAGCTCCTGGACATTAGTCTGCTATCTGTAAGCAGCATGCTGGTCATTTCATCTGGCAAAGGTGAGCTTTTCTCACCTGCACACAGATGGTATTTACATATCTTTTCAATTAGAATCAGCCAGGACCGCTGCTGAAACTCACTCAGCAAATGGATGGTTCATCGTGTGTGTGTGTGTGTGTGTACTCACACACGAATACATTTGAATGTGTTGGGTCATTTCTTGTTTTTGTTGTCTTACACTTAATATTATGATGTTAATGTCAAAACTGTAATGAGCAAAATGAGCAGCCAAATGCTGTATATGTTTTACCCAGATGGTGACAGCACTGACCTGTTATAAAAGTAATTAGCTAGCTGAAGCTTTCAGTGACAGCACACACATGAATAAGTGTGTGGAATAAAAAGGTTCAGCTGAAACCTTTGCAATTATAGTGCAAGGTTTAAGAGCAGAACAAATTGTTGGGAGTACACGAATGGCATCCCGTCTGTTATTAATAGTTACATTTTAATATTTTCTTGCTGTTTTTTTTTTTTAGTAAATTGAACTAATGGGATGGTCCTTTAATGATGATGCTGATTTTCTTTTTTTTTTTTCTTTTCTTTCTGACAGGCAAAGAGCAAAGACAACCTCGTCTGCTCATGAAATGTTCCAGGTCTTAACACATTGTAGTAGCTTTTATGACATACATCATGTCAGGATTTTCAAAAGGTCACTAAAGCATTCACAAATGATATAATCACACGACAGATCACACTGCTCCCGAGCTTTGTTTGACCACTCTTCCAATTGATCAAACTTTGTATGCTTAACTACTTAAGGGTAGAACAGTTTAATTGTGTTGCAAACTTAACAAGGCAACAAAAAGTGCATTTCGAAGAAGAGATGGAAAGAACTTTATTGAACACAATAATACCCTTCACATCCTGACTGATGGGTTTCGAGACTGATCTGTTTCAGGGACATCCCCAAAAACCAAGCACCAGTTAGTTGTTCTACAGTACACGGTTCATTTTTCCTGAGTCAGAAGTCTGCTAAAAGCTTGAAATGTAATGTGACAGAGCTGTTGTTTTTTTTGTGGATAATGCAGCAGCTGATGTGTGCATTTCTGTTTTTATTCCATACTTAAATGTGCTAAATGTAGCACTTTTAGATGCATTCTTATAGCCTTTTTCTCATGGTGATATATGATCTGTAGGTGGTGTTGATAGGGCAAAAACCCATGGGATGTGAGCAAAGACCGCTGGCCAGCTTTGAAATCGATTTGGACTTTACTTCTGGGCAGGCCATAGCCTTTGCTTCAGGAGGAGACTAATTTTTATGCTAAGTACATCCAAAAAGCCTTTAACTTCACTGTAGGGGGGAAAAAGAGAATATTCTAATCTGATTTGGAGACTGTTTTTCAAATTTCTTACTATGCACAAGTTATTCAGAATGATTCTATTTCAGGTCAGGACTTTTATCCTCTTAGGGCCTGATTTACTAAGATCCTGAATAAAGAGTACTAAATTGCGTGTGCACTGAAAAAGTTTGCGCGTGCTGTTGTTGTGTGTTTTGCGGGTGATCAACTAAGAATGCTCGCGCAATTGATAACGGGTGCAAACCGCAGTATTTAAATGAGGTGTTGCGTGTCTTACGGTTTGCGCCATGGAGAGTCTGGATGGAAAGCAGGATAGACGCAAGCGCAAAATGAAATTTGACGAGTTGGAGTTAGAGATATTAGTGGAAGAGGCAAATAAACACATTCATGAACTACAGCAAAGACATTTAATCACCAAAAGAAACGCAATATGGGAGAAAATCTGCGATAGAATAAATGCAGTTGGTAAGACAAAAAGAACGGCAGATGAGGTTAAAAGAAGGTGGCAAGATATAAGGCAAAGAACTAAAGAAAAAGTGGCCTTTAAAAAAACTTCGGCAAACAAGACAGACAGGTGGAGGGCCTGCGGAAGAGATGCCTCTAACACGCTAGAGCCAACTGCAGAACAAGGTAGGCGCACAATAAGAAACACTTTTTTCTCCATGAAAACACGTGATTTATTTATTATCACAAATAAAAAAATGAATGTGCCTCCTGTGGCAACCTTTTGCTGAATAATACTCGATTTAACATTCAAATAAAATATTTCTCCTTTTGCATGTGCTTGTGACCGGCTCCAAATCAGCCCTTAAGTTTCAACTATCTAGTTTTCATTCATTCCAAACAAATTTACACGAGTCCGAAAGACTCTCTCTGCGTATTCTTTGATTTTGGCGATGTCGCCTCCTTGCCACAATAACAGCAGCCATCGGTGCGTAATGCTGGGCAGATTAGCACCTTCCTTTCGAACGTATTAAATACAGACGCAATCACAATCCCCCGCAATTACTTTCAGGGTTGGTAAATCTCATTGCGTGTGGTAAATGAACCTATTTGCATTTTCCCCTCCCAGTATTTAGCGCTTTCTGGCGGGTACGCCCCATATTGATTATTCATCAGAGCAAAAGTACTAAATGAACAGCGTGTGCTATTTTGCTCATTTGAGAGGCGCAGTCCTCTTTGCACGCGGTTAGTAGATCAGCTTGCACATTGGTTTGCGGGTGGTGTCAAGTTTGCACACGTTTTTACGCACGCAAACCTTTAGTAAATCAGGCCCAAAGTCATTTCAGACTTTAACCAGAATTCATATTATGCTTTCTGCTAGTGTTTAGTTATATCGAGTGAGACCTGTCCATTTGAGAATCAGTCTGATTTTTAAGATTACCGTACACCACCCACCCAGCTTGAAGCTGGAGCAGTTTTGCCTTGACGCCTTGGTTCTGTTAACCTACAGAACCATTCTACAAGAGAGTCATTGCTTGATGCAATAGTTGCTACAGAGGGAAGATCAACAAAATAAAGAAGTATTGAATGTTGTTTTTTTCATTAAAATAATATGTATGTTATATATTGATCAAATGCATAAATTAAAATCCTCATATAAACGCCAAAGATCAAAACTTTTTCAAAATAATGCAGTGAAGTGTTTAACTCCAACACTCAAGTGTGACTGTGAAAAAAATCTTTATAGCATTCCACAAGTATTAAAATAAATACCAGGAAGAATAGTTTGGCCTCCTCACTTTAACTGAGTTTAGGTTAGTAGGCCCAAAGACAGTTTTCAGTTTTATGGTTTTTTTCAGTTTTAATGGTTTTTTTGCAGTGGCCACTATGCCACCATGCCTTTGTTGTAAAATAATGTAAAAAAAAAAAAAATTAAAAAGATGTGAAGATACCCAAGGCAAGTTTATTTAGGTAGCAGATTTTGTATACAAGTCAGTCAATCAAGCATAACATTATGATTACCCACTTAATAATGAGCAAGTCGTCCTTGTGCATACAAAGGGGTTCGGACCAGTCAGAAGTCTTGAGAAATAACATTCGAGGGATGTCCTGGAGTGTCTGGTAGTGAGATGTTATCAGTAGATCCTCTGGGCCCTGCAGACTGTCAGGTGGGGTATCTGTAGAAGGAGATTGTCTCTCAGAGATGCCATCAGGTGCCATGAGATCGCTGTCTGTGAAATATACACCTCAGGCACTTTGTTGTGTTCTCTGAGCACTTCCTCAAGAATTTTGTTGAGGGGCCCACTGCTGACCTGCTGGGGGAGGTGGCTCTTGTCAGGGAAAGCTGCTGCCATATTGAGGGTGTAATTGGTCAGCAAACGATTTTAAGATAGGTTCCAAGTACAAAAATGGGATTAATGTAAATCCTAGGATGCAGGTTTTCCCAGCAGAACATTCCACTTCAACAAGATGAGTTTTGTCTACTCATGTTGCCTGTCCGTGGTCATAATGCTATGCTTGATCAGTGTAGCAAGAAGTAGTGAGTAAGAATATGTCTTTATTTATTGTTAAAGTAATTGTTTATTTCCCACTGTGTTTGGTACAGAACTTAACTCACTTCTTGAGTATACTTAGTGCACAATTTAAAACATGAATCAGAAAAGTTGGCTGAGATCAAATACCTTTTTTGTATGAAGTAAATAATGTACTGATGTGAAATTTCTAAAAGTTAACATTGGACAGACATGTGTAGTTTTAGGGCCTGACCTTCTGCCAGATCTCCTAAAGCCGCTATTTTGGGATAGCGGGTAGTGGGAGAGGCGTTCCCCCACAAAGAACGCAATCGTCCACCTTCCTAAACCCACTATCCCACCTACGCTAACCTGCTATATTATGCATGGGAGTAGTTAGGGCGTGTTAAACCAATCAGTGCATCAGTAGCCATTGCCTGTAAGAGCAGGTTGCGCTACCCTCAAGCCACTTACCTGCAAACCGCTATCCGCAAACCGCTATGGAGCATCTTTTCATCCAGATCAAAGCAGCCCTCATGTGCAGTTTGTCTGGGACTCTGTTGTAGAGATTTGACATTGATGCCATTTGGATGTGCTCTTGTACGCACCGACATGCGGTCGCAAGATACCGAGTTTGCAGAAAGGGCAAAAGACACGCCCATTGCCCCACCTAGAATGTGAGTAAGGGAGTCGGCATAACGGGTAGCGGCTTTAGGGAGCGGAAGATTGCATTAGTGGTTAGTGGAGGTTCCTAAAACCGCAAATTGCGGGTAGTGGGTAGCAGCTATTTGGAAGTGTGCGATCGAGGGCCTTAGTGTCTTTAACCATTGAGCCATTGTGTTCATTTGAATGAAGAGCAGAAATAAAAGCTTGTCTGTTAAATGTATCCTCTGACTGACAGAAAATAAAGAAACAAATCAAGCATTTACCATTCACGTTGAAGACATGAGAAAGGACCCTTTTTTACTCATGAGGTACACCCTCTGGGCATCCATTGTTATAAATGGATTTTATGTCTATGCATGAGACTGTCGCTCACACAAAAATGTGGCAAAAAGTGCTTGAATGCAGGAATGTCTTTATAACACCGGCCATATTTGTCTTCGTAAGTGTATTTGTATGCATATATCCTGATGTTTGTGCATTTTTATTCACATGATGCATATTTGCAATCAACAAACACGTGGGCAGGCACACGCAAACTCACATTAATCATCACTTGTTTTGAGTGAGCTTCCCTGATGATAGACTCATTTCCCATTCAATAACAAGAAGAACCTGCCGGGGGCATTATAATGTTCCTCCTCCTCGCATCCCTCAACATTCTTCTTCATTACAATGCTACAACACCACAAACATGACCTGCACCAATAAAATGTTCCATTAATTTCATTACAGCCAAGAATAGCTTTCCCGTAATGCTTGTGCTGAGGCAAGGATTTGACACAGTGCGACATACTGTAGCTGGCCTAAATTATCATACAAAAGAAATAAAGAATTGGATTTCTTTATTTCACGGAGCCCCCTCATCAGACAATTGTGAACACAACGTAGCTGCATCAAAGCAGGGATATAATTTATTCTCTGCTCTGTTTTATTAAGTCACTGCAAGTGTCCCACAAGTTTATAAGGAAACACATAATATTTAGTCTACAAAGACTTGCTGAATATTCAACAGTCCAGATCCAGTGTCTCATTTTATCACATTGTGCATCAAAATAGATAAGCACATAACACAAGTCTGGAGCTGAGTTTTGATCAGCCAAGCCTGGCACTCAAACATAGATGATCATATTGATATAATGAAAATAAATTACAATATATTTAATTTGCTTTGAAGAATGACCCATTCCAAATGCATTTCATCACTTCGTGATATATAATAAACTCGCTTGATGATTTAGAGGGATTCTTTTGTTGACCAAAATGAGGCCAATTCTCTGCACAGGGAAAGTACTCTTTCAAACCTGTTTGTCCATTTCTGACATGACGTCCCATTATTGGTGTTTTAATAAAAGAGGCAGTTTTCACACTGCATTGAAGCAGATGTCTTCATGACGCTGCTGCGCCTCTGCAGCATCTCAACCACAGTAGTGACTCCAGACACTTAATGTCTCCCATTCAGTGGCTGCCTGTCAGTGTCATGCTGCCAAAAGATTGCGCTCTGCTCTTTGTCCCAGCTCCCAGTTATGGAAAAGCACAAAGGAATTATATACAGAATCCTTTTAGGCACTGCAGGAGCTTATACTTGACAACACAAGACTGATTCTCATTGCGAAAGCTCCAATACCACACCTGCAGAGACCTCAATCCTCCCTTTTATTTTCTATCACTATTATTTTCCATGATAATACTACATTGCTAAGTAATGGGGCAAATTATCATGAAAGAAAACCTGCAAGTACAGATATAGTGAATTTATCTCAATGCGCTGCAGGATTTGCAGCAATGTTTTCACCTCTTTTTCATCATTCAAGAATGTTGAACACCGAAGCCTTCTTGTCATACTGCATTGGTATCATCATAAACTAGCAGTTTTCTGACAACTGAAAGATGAAAATGTTCTTAGTTTAATATATTGTTGTGGGTGGAGTGATAATTCAGAGGTTGACTGATATCAGAGAAGGGAAGGTTAATGGTTGATAGGCAGGTCTTTTTTTTTCACTCACTCTCTCAATTAATCACTGTTAGGTCTACTTCTAATCTGTGTTAAAAATAACAATAATAATAATAATCTGTTAACGATAATTCAATCGAAGTAGGTTTGGTGAAAAAAGGAATCACAGCATAAGTGAAACGTTCAACTCTCAAATTTGATGCCTTGACACTGAACTGATAATCTGCTCTAAAAATACTGATTCCATCTGCGAGAGGCTTTTGATCTGCTTTTCTAACCCACCTAATTATACTGGTAGACCTATTACAAAACCCTGAGACTGTTTAATATAGCAAAGTGAACCTTAAATGTGAGAGCAGCATGGTTCCGTTGCCCAGCTTTGATTAGCAGACATGACTTTGCAAGCATGCAGTGCTGCGCCCATAGAAATCTGGCCAGGAATTGTTAGGTCATCAGAATCCAGTGATTGCAGTACCCGCCCTGAAAGGCCTCAGGAGGATGGAGCACAAAAACTTCTCTAAATGTAAATCCAACCTAATGAGTTCACCATGGCATAATTTGATCATATCTACATATGAAAGAATCTCTGCCCTGTAGAGCATCATGATGGAACTGATAGTAATTAACTTTACACACTAGAGGAATATCTGAGCTTGAGAGGAAAACTGATCCAAAAATGGCAAGATAAAAGTGTGCAACATATATGACTGTACATGCAAGACAAATCAAACAGAGAAAACGGGTTTTGAAGAAGAGCAAACTGCAAAGAGTAATTGATGTACAAGATTCACTGTAATGAAAGGTGATCTGTATTTCGTTTTTGTCAGATGCACATCATGTAATTTTATTAAAATTCCCACTTCTTCGCTTTAATGTTAAACCCGTGTGTTGTGGTATCCAGGCTTCATTGTAATCTATCTCCACTTATCAAGCATATGGATGTTGCAGGTGGTGAACATAACTAATCCTGAGTCCATTGAATGAGAGCAGAAGCTACATGAGAGACGACTACCTCCTGGTCCTCAAACATATCTATAAACAAGATTAAAAAATAGAAAAAAGAAACATGCAGAGAGGTGAAAGACAGCATATCACACTGCTTGAGATGCCTGCCTGAACTATCTTCTGAGAGGTTGCCTCATTCATTTATAAATGTGTCTGCCTACCTATTTATGCAGAGGGTATCATGCAAAAACATAACTTCACTTTGAGGATTAATCAAGTATTAGTATTACACTGAAATCAGACTCTTTAAAAGTGTAAAAGACTATATGATATGAATGTCTTTTTTGTCTCTTCAGGATACCCATTAATTTCAGTGCTGTCCATTCATAAAGCACCAATTCAACAAAGCCATTTTAAGGTACTTTACTTTCACAAAGTATTTTTTTTCTTTGTTCTTTGCACTGAGGACATATTTCTGCCGTACAACTTTCACATGTCACTAAAAAAGCCTTTGGTAAATATTTGATAATTTTTTTTAGATATTTTGTTAATGAAATACAGTTGCTGCTGTGTCTGAGTTGGACACATAACCAAGCCCCCTTATTTAAATTTGGGAAGTGGATGTGTGTATGTGCTCAGAAATAAATGTGATATTAGAAAAAAAAAAGGTTCTATTAAATAAATAAAAGAAACATTAAATAAACATAAGTCCCTTTAAATAAATAAATACTCCTGTGAAATGAAAAAATCTTTTGAATTAAATAAATGCTGTCCATAATCAAATCTATTTATCTTTCTATTTACATTTATATGGTTATTTTATTTCAATACTAATATAAAGAGCCAACACCAAGCCTCAGGCACTAGAACGGATGCAAAAACAGGTTCCAATTATGAGGACAGGCCCACCAGAGACCCGCAGGGTGAGGTCGGCCAGGAGAGTGTTGTTCCTTTTTAATTAGATTCAGTTTTTTCTCTGTTGTATTGATTTTCATTTATTTAGCTGCTTCGGCTAGATTTGATGCACTTCGGTTGCCCTTAGACCTAGAGGGGAGACAACAAATCTGCACTGCATTACCTGAGTTACCTGAGTTACCGTGGCTGGGGCAGACCTCCACAGATATACTTATCAACGGTTCAATCAATCAGCTAATTAATCTACTGACCATTTTCTGATTTCAATTTGTGTAAATAAAGATGGAAAGATAAGCGACAGGGGCCATGAAGTTAATAGGTATTCTTATGACACTGATTGTGATCATTACAATAGGCATCACGATTAAATGATTTTGTGGTGGTGGTGGTGGGTTTCCAGGTGAGAAACAAACAGGTGGGCAGGTCCATGTGTCCTGAATGTAATCATCACTGATATCCAACGGTGCATTGTGACAAAGTGTCAGCTCATCTGTGTATGGTTTTTGCCTGTGTTTTTTTTCCTGAATTCTTCAGTTTCCCCATGAAGTGTGAAAATTTGGGGCGTGATCTATTGTGGATTATTGTGGAGCAGGGGGACGTTTTCAGTGTTCTTATCCAGTTTGAGAACCACTCACCAAAACTAAACAAGTGTAGAGTTTACATAATTAAATCTTTTTTGTGTTTTTGGTTTGCCGAGTTACTTGTGTATGCTGTGATCTAAATAAAGCTCGTCTGGGTGGATTAACAGTGGAGTGACTGTTTCTATGCTGGTAGCAAGAGATTTGGTGTTTCAGTGTTTATCAAGCAAAGTGGACATTAACTGGACGGGTGTGTTGGGTTTTAAGGGGGAGTTTCATGTGTTGTAAATGCTGTATTCATTTGGACTGGTAGTGTTGAATGAGATTTAACAAATCAACAAAATGTTGAAGTCATCGATAAACTTCTAAATATCAACATACCTCACCTTACAGAAGACCAAGTAACACAACTCGAAAAGCCATTTATTCTAACTGAATTTCATCCAGATTTCTTCTCTACAGAATTTTATATGCACTTTTGGAACATTCTAGTGCATATTTGCACTACGAATATAGAAACTAACTCTACTTATGGATCCACTCAGACCAACAGGCGTCAATAAAGAAAAACATTCCTCTAACCTGCACACTTAATTTAATTCATCATACATCTCAAATCAACACACCAACAATCATATTTTAATTGGATGCTGAAAAAGCATTTGATAAAGTTAATTGGGAATTTCTATTTCAAACACTTCAAACATTTGGCTTCGGTGAATAATTTATTCATTAGATAAGCATTTACACATCACCAGCGGCAACAGTCATCACAAATGGATCACAGCACTTCACCTTACATTAGAGCGAAAGGCAAGGATACCCACTTCCCCATCTTTATTTGCTATTTTTATTGAACCCTTTGCAGAAGCTCTACATCAGAATAGTAAAATCTTAGGAATCCACACAGGAAATACAGTA
Source organism: Hirundichthys speculiger (assembly GCA_018398805.1). Lineage (NCBI taxonomy): Eukaryota > Metazoa > Chordata > Actinopteri > Beloniformes > Exocoetidae > Hirundichthys > Hirundichthys speculiger. Next base: position 760,252 of record JAGFBZ010000446.1, on the reverse strand, counting down.
CACAAGACCAGCTTAGACGCAGATGATATCCTTCTATATCTACAAAATCCATCAACATCACTTCTCCAAACTGTCAACTTAATAAACTCCCTCTGTGATATTTCAAATTATACTATTAACTGGTCTGAATTCACCACTTTTCCACAAAATCCCAGTAGTTGGGATGTGGCAACCCAAACAACACCCTTTTGACTCTGTACTGGCATATTAAATATTTGGGAATTATTATTTCTGCCAAGCTGTCAGAGTAAGTTGGTCTTTCAATCTGCTTTAAAAAAAAAATAGACAGAAACCTCTAATATAAAAAGTATATGTCTTCATAGATAGTTGTTGCTAATCGGTGACATTTCCTACAGAGAAATCATAACCAATTGCCAGTCTTTATTTATTTACTTGCTTTTGATATTTTTGTTTGTGTTTTGTGCCACCATAATTTGTAAACATCTTTATTCAAATATGCATAAATGTGTGTGTATTTATGTGTGTGTGTGTTTATTTGTATATTTGTATGCACACAGCCACATGTACGTCACAAAGTTACAAGGTATGTGTGGCCTGCAAAGGTAACGGTACATACTGTCACAGGGTCCTTCATCGTGTGTTCTTTGTGACAAATTAATGGCACAGTCGTAGGTCGGTGACGGTTAACCAGTTTATTGTGCTCACCTCCAGTTGGGCAAAGTGACCAAAAACAATATTCTCCAGTGATTTGGAACAAAAAAAAAAAACTATTTACAAAAGTATACAAAAAATAGCAACACTGCTTCTCTCAGTGTACTTTAGCATTAAATACAAAAATATCACTTGCTTCCCTAGCTGTCCGTGTCCACGTCCATATCTCCACCTTCTCTGCCTTCCAGTCTTTTTTAAAGGCATTAGCCCCTCCCACTGGGCTAATTGGTCCCCAGAAATTTACCAGGCTTAAACTCTTTCACCAGTTCACCCTTCTTTTTAAACAACCTCAGGCTACAAACTGATGCTTTATTTTAACATCCCCCATTTACAAAAAATAAAGAGACAGAAAATAAACAGTTAAATGTAAAAATTAACCACCTTGTATTGTGATGTCACTTCCTGTTTGGATGACATATGAAGGGTGATTGGATTATTGCCTCAATTGTTTTGAATGCTGGAACGCTATGCTGGTGAGTAACAGAATCAATGCTACTAAGTGTGCATCTTAGTAGGAAAGACCTGTGAAATGATATAAACCTGCTGCGATGTGAATGGGAATCTGGTGAGTGTGACTAAAACTAAAGGGGGGAAGAAAAAAAAAAGAAAAAAAGGAGGTACCTTCCTGCAACCAGTGACGGGCTACTCCATCACACATACCACACCATCACTGTCTTGTCTCTCTGTCCTGTCCTTTGGTGTCTCACTATCAGTGAGTTTGGTCTTCTCTGACAGATTCAGGGTTTCAGGTGTTAATAAAATATGTTAGATCAGACTCACAAAGGCGACTGGTGAAGGACACATTCTCTCTCACTCACACGTGCAAGACAACTACCGTCTGCTGCAAGATCAAAATGCATATATATCAAACTTTAAAAGGTTTCTGGCATGAACCATTAATAAATCTGTATAGTTGTTAAAAAAAAATGAAAAATAAATTAATAATATATTTGTTCTCAGTGACTGGGCACCACCATGAAAAATCTCACATCTCTACGATGCCTTAAAAGTAAATATATCAAAGTATATATATCAACCTTTGGTTCCTACCCTGGTATGAACCCCCTCATCCTTATTACCCTCCGCCAAGGAGGTTATGTTTTTGCCGACGTTTATCTGTCTGTCTGTCTGTGTACAAGATAACTCAAAAAGTTATGGATGGATTTTGATGAAATTTTCAGGATTTGTCAGAAATGTGAAAAGGAAGAACTGATTTTATTTTGGGTGTGATCCTGGATGAAATCCTGGATTCTGGATAACTTTCAAATTTTCAATAACATTGCGGTCAATGGGGCTGAAAATTTTGTTTCTCAATATATCTGTTAATTATTGCCCAAAACTCATGAAATTTCACTCAGGGATTGACATTGGGAACCTCTATCAAATTTCAAAGGCTCATCCGGATCTGATTCATAACACAGATTCTATCGCAGATTTTATTGTTGCACTTGGCGGAGGTCTGCGCTCTCCGAGTGCTTTTCTAGTTTGTTCACTTTTGATTCAATAAGATTGGACATGAAAGTGGTAACTATAAATATAAAATTGAAAATAAATTGGTCAATGTTTCTGATAAGTGATGAAAGGGTAACTCTTCAATAAGTGGATCAAATTGAACACTTTGTGCTCAGTTGGTAGAGCGGGTCGTCCAGTCACTGGAAGATTGGTAGTTCGATCCCGGCATGCCAAAGTGTCCTTGGGCAAGACACGGAACCCTAACTTATCCCCAGTGGGTTGGCAGCACCTTGCATGGCAGCTGTCGCCCACTGGTGTATGAGTGTGTGTGTGTGTGAATGGGTGAATGAGAGGCCATTGTAAACTGCTTTGAGGGCACCTCAGTGTGTATAAAGCGGTATATACGTGCAGTCCATTTATCATTTCTTGAGTGAAAACACTTTTAAGATCTTTTAGACTCTCAAATCAACTCAGAAAAGTTACAGTAGTCTAACCTTGGAACCAAAATTGAAAAATAAGCCACAAAGGTAAGGCTTTTTCAAAATCATATGTCTTCTTTAAATACAGCCACCCTCTGAACAGATTACCGGCTATCATGACAACTTTACCGGTCTACAAATATATGAGAGTAAGGTAAAGGGGGATACTGCTCACCTGGATAATGACAATCAGATATGTGCATGCTGTAAGTTATTTGATGCTTTCATGTAATTTCACTTTTAAATCAAAACTGATAGGATTAAATGTATTCAGTATAACAGATTTGAAATGATATACATTGATATGGTCTGCAGTTCTACAGTCCTACTAGTAGCTCTAATTATTCTGGGATTTGAGCTAAATACTAGTGAATATCTTACTACCTGCCTGAAGTAATATATATCTGATTTTTTTGTCAGCTGATGAAACCCATATCAAATCTTTTCAGGCCTGGGGCTCAGAAATCTGATTTTCAGTTGTCAAGAAAGGACATCAGAATTCAAGTGTTTTTTTTTTACTTGTTTTTTTCCTTCCCCATATAAGCAAGCCCTCAGTGCTGTCAACATGGATGCGTACAGGTGTTGGTGTTGTGTCCCGTTTTGTATGCTTGCTGAGAGATGCTTCATCTATCATGGGAACATGATAGATGAATATTCTTTCATGCTTTTATCGACAGTAAACAAACTTTTTTTTTTGTTTTTTTTTAAATAAATTTAAAAAAAACATTAGAACACTTGGAAAAGTGTTTTCACATTTATAACAGTAGTTTTCATTTTTGCTGTCTGCCTTCCCATAGGGTCAAGGTTGCATTATTTATACAGATAACACCTGCTGACAGGTATCTCGTAAATATACATGCTGTTTTAGATTGCCGTCATGTTCACATGAAAGTCTGACGCAAGACTTTTGTAGTATGAACCGTCAAAGTATCTTTACCAAATTGTTGGAACGTTGGAAGCTGGGTCACTGCCTTTGATTTCTTGTTGCTTTATTTCAGTAATATAAGAATGTCAAGAGCCAAGCTTTCCTGGTCTTAATGTTAAGGCATTTCTGTGCACATTTGCAAGGGGTCATAAAATGTCTGTTTCAAAATGTTAACCCATTTAAATTTTTTGTTTGAATAAGAGACAGACAGCGACAGACATTAGCATCTCACTGCCAGCTAGCATGGCTGAAAATGATTTGTTGCGTAAATATACCAAATGTTTGCTGATATCAACTGTTTAAATTTTAAGATCGTGATGCCTAGTTTTATATTGCTGACAATTGATCTGTTCTTCGACTGAAAACCCAATGAAAATACAGCGCTTTATCTTTTGTTCTGGTAGTTTGTGATAGTAGCAGGCCGACAGGCTAAATTAACTCATGAGTCAATAAAAATGTTTGCTATTTGGAACAATGACTGCATTCCTACTTTGTGTTTGCCACTCCCCACTTATAACAGTCTCGACATTGTGCTCTTTGAGTGATATTTGTCTTGTGTCTCCCAAGTGATCATTGAAGCAATGCAATAGATACTGTGGTTTGTAAAATAACTTCACATCTATTGTTGCAGTCATAAGCAGTCACTGCACAGGAAAAAAAAAAAAAGCTGTTTCATCCTGCACAGTGCTCACATATTATAGAATAAACACAAGACTGAAATGTAGAGACTAATGAGAAGCATACTATACGGAGTCCTGTTTACTGAAGGTTAATATATTGGAGAATTAGCCAATACTTTCTGGCTTATAAGGCCTAATTTTTTGAAAAAAAATATTTTCTAACCTGAGTAATTAGGGAGTAGTAGGTAGTTTATGACTTTAAACTATTTTTTGCATTATATCTGTCTTCTTCTGATTAAAGAATGGGAGCCCTCAACAGAAAAATAAACTCTAATCATATTGAGATTGTGGCACTTTTACCATTTACTATAATTTAAAGAATCAATATCAGTCTTTAAGTCTCCTGGTAATCTATCATGTGAGATCCACTCAATGAACAAATGAGAAATGGAGACCAAAAAAAAAAGAAACAAGCGTTCTGAGAGAATTCCACACCACAGACACAGAGGTTTAAGACAAAGTGGACCGCACCATTCCAGCTGTGTACCTCATCGCTTACCTCAAACAGAATTGCAACGTGTCCTTCCACTTCATCTTTCAGAAAGGAACTGTTCCTCCTCTGTTTTCATGGAGATTACGCAAACACACATGCACAGACTGGCTGAGAGAGTTCCAATTACCTGCTGGCATATACTGGCACCAAAGAGGGCCCAGACTGGTACCGAGAGCCCACACAAGGCTCACACATTCAGCTTCATGCCCACAGCGAAACAAAGGGGATTTCACGTCTCTATTTAAGTCCTTCGGCTTTGGATACATCTCTGCTCCCCCTATATGGACCTTTTAAGAAGTGGCTTATCCTCTATTACTGAAGCACTGTGTTCAGATCCAGCCCTGGGCATGCTCAGATGAGCACAGTATTTCGTTAAGGGAAACTGGGACAAGATGACTAAATAAGACATCGTAAAATCACTGTCACTGGCATGGATATGGTGCATACATGTGCTAAATATGGATCAAAGCACTTAAAATACACATTATCGTTTGTCATCAGATATTCTGGTTAATCTGATCAACCAGTTTGCCAGACGTCAAATCCGCCAACTAAAAAATGCTGGCACGGAGTCCAGAAAAAAAGAAATCCCACATCTTCACTGGAAAAGAAATGAGAAAATCAGTGCTCAATGAGACAGGCTGTTTTGCCTTTGCTCATCTGTCTGCTAAGCCACTGTGACCAGGTCAAGCAGGTGATGGATTGGCCACACCTCCCTCTGTTTGAATTGATTTTAGTGAGAATACATGTCAGTGAATGTGGTTACCCAAGGTAATTGAATTCTAAAGAGAAGGAAAGGGCACAGCTGGTAGCAAGGTAAAAATAATGAGCTCATCCGCACATATTGGTGGATGCAAAGACCGAAGGGAAGTGCAGATCTTAGCATGGATAACAGACATAAGGCAAGACCAACAGGTGAGCAGATTTTAGCAGGAGATGCATCTATGCTACTAGCGAGAATAAATTTATGTGCAAGATTTAGAAACTTGTGTAAAATGATATTTTACTGTCACTTCACCTCCAGAATAATCCAAAATGGTGAACAAACACAACACACAGATAGTGGATGAGCAGATCATCGTTACCATGACTGCCAAGTCTCATGCATTCGCTGTAAAAGTCACACAAATGAACTTGTTCATACTCTAACATTATACAATCAATTTCTCTGGCTGAGAATCCCATCAGGATTAATTAGTTTCATATGTTACACATGTGATACGGAAAGCAATGGAAGTACGGAAACTCTCCAATGTATGGTAATCTAGTAATTATGCTAGAATGAAAACCTCATTTACATTATGTGTCAACCAGGACAGGACTCTTGTGTAGTTGTTAAGTTACCGATCTTAAAGGATCTGTAAAGGTATTTATCTCTTCTTTCATCTGATGATTGATAAAGTACTTGTTAATTCAATTATATGATGTTGAGATAATATATAGAATTTTTTATTATTATCATCATCATCATCATATAGACATTGCACATTGAAAATAAACTTTTATTTTTATTGTTTTGCATTCATTTAGATTTCCAGACACAATAAAATGAGTGAGTTCATAGATTATAAACTCAGATATTCGGTTGTCTGAATATTCATATGGAGGAGTTTTGAGGTCAACTGTGAAAATGTTTTAGGAACAAATGGAATCAATGAATAACAAGGTACTTATTTTTGTTCTGTACTTCATAACATGGACATCACATGGACAGTGAAATCTGACATGGAATCTACATATATAAAAGTTGATTGATATGAGCAGATTTAATAGCTTTTGTTTGTTTTGCCTTAATTGAATGCAAATTCAGAAGCTTTATTCTTATGGTGGTGTTGACCAAGACCAGACGCACAAATCAACTCAGTACTGAATGGAACCCTGTCCTCAGGGTCAAGATGACAGCAGATCTTCAGTCACAAAGCTTGAAATGAGAAACCTTTGGAAGGGGAAGGAGTCATGGCAGCCCACGCTGCTCGTTGGTTAGACTAAAGTCCCCTGCAACACTAGAAAAAGTTCGCTAGATTTGTCGCTAGATTTGAAAAAGCGTCACTAGAGGGGTCTGAATAACATATGGTGCTGAATTGACACTCATTTCAGAATTCCAACCGTGAAAAGAAAAAGTGCAACTGAGAAAGACGGTTTAAAAAATGGAGATGGTTTTAGAGCTGATAGATAGAATAGAAAACTGTAGCAGAGAAAGATAATTGCACTCTCTGTTACAGATTTTGATTTCTTGTTTACAGATTCTGGGTCTTGATTCTCAGATTTTGGATTTTGATTCGCAATAGACAATATTGCGAATCAAAATTCAATTCAGAGCGTCAATAGCTCTGAATTGATGCCATACTCTGCTGTCATTGAGGCTTCAAACAAACTCTGAGAACACAGCAGAGACACAGGCACACACAACTGCATGCATCTTTTCAAGCTTGTTCTCTGACATTTATATTTGCATTTAAAGTTGTGCTTTGTGTAGGTCAGTGAGAGACCTAAAGAATACATATGGTTATGCCTGAAATCACCTCCAAGCCACTACTACTGAACTTCATAGATAAGTCACAGATCTGTAATGATGTCAATATGTAGTGAGAATTTTTACACCCCACATAGTGCACTCGTCTATCCCACAATGCATCACAAACAGTGTATAACTGATCTGTTATGTTTTGCCTGTATGACAGCAGTGGCACGGTGAATGGCACTAACAAAATATCATTTGTTGTGTCTCAAAATTCATTCTGCTGATGAGTTGACCTCATGAACATCCTGCATAGTTATTATGGAATTCCATTATGTCGGACACAACCAGAACTTGTGTTTTTTTAAGTATCTTTTTTTTGTTGTTTTTAAGTTGCAAAAATGATTCTGCTTGGTCAGGCTTCTGGTGTGATTACTCCACCCCCTAGATCCATAATTTCATTCTGAACGTTTCATGTAATTTGGCAGCCCTGATAATTATGGTAAATAAAAAGAACACTGGCAAACATAACTCTTAATTTGCCTTATTGCCAGAGTTCAATGGGAGGATTGATACCAATTCTGTATCTGCGTGCTTGTCTGCGTGCTAAATATGAAAAATATGAAGCTTGAGTGGTCTTAGCATTAGCTTGGCACTGGTACAGAGAACCGGGTAGATCTGCTTTCCTGTATTTTTATGGGGGTAAATCGATCTGACAAACAACTCCTTTTAAAGCTCAGTGCACTGAACTTAGATCCCTGGTATGTGCTGGTTGCTTTACAAACCACACAGTAACCCCATTTACACAGCTAGTTCATTTCACCTCTGTTGCAGGCCTGGCCAAGTGACAGGCAAGTTAAAGGCACTGCTAAAGAAAAATGCTGCAAGGTTTTCAACCAGGGTGATAGAAGAGGCAAAGACCAGCAGGACTGGCCAGGGCACTCGCTACTCAGCAAACCTCAGGGCAAATGCCACTAGTGATAGCAAAACTGAAGCCAACACTGCTCTGTGTGACCCACTGGAGCAACCAGGTAGAAACTATGATTTTCTGTTTTCATTTATCATTCAATGCCACCTTCATAAAATAGTCAGTTCCAAGGAGACATTACTGACTTGTTCTTGGTCGTGGACTACGAAGTAGGGGAAAAGGTCCGTCTTCACGTTGCAGAACGCATTCTTTGTGAAAGCCCAAACTGAACTGAAAGCAATAATGCACCTTTATGGGATCACTGTAAATGCATACCTGGAGAGTAGAAGTGGAATAAGGCGATTTCAACCCAATCTCTGTGTGAAAGTGGCCTGTGATGGCAGAGCTCAAAGATGTCACTGAACCCAGACAAGAAATACTCTATGGACTATATCTGTGGCAAATGTAATGCAATTAACCCTATTTTTAAACTGCTGTTAATTTATATCCAACTATCACAGCTTTTCAGTAGTGTTAGATGTTGTGTGTAATAATTTTCCTTGCAAGGATAATACCAACATTAGACAGAAATCAATACCTGTGTGCAGACCTCCTTTCCCTACAAGTAGTAAGCCACAACAAGTTATATTGGCAAAAAGTGATTTATTTAGCTTTAGTATATTCCAGTCAAGCATGTGACACCTTTTAAAACATGTCAAAAATGTCTCTTCCACTAAACCCTCCAATGAGGGAAGCATTGTTGCAGATTATGGTTTGTTTAATGCTAACAAAGTATAATATTTTACATTTATCTAATTGTAGGGCAATTAGCATTTGGTGTTTTAAGTTTATTTTGCCACTTGCATCCCAGTCACAAATGCTTTACAGTCCAAGACCCAGTTTCTGGGGATCCTTGCTTGATTGTATGGAACAATTTATTGTGATTTGTTTTTGTTTGTATTCAAAGATATTATAAGGGAAAACTAAAGCAAAGCCTTAATTTTGATCATAGTATTTGTACTTATCTTATCAGCTCTTTCTGTTTGATAGAATAAACATCCCCTAAAAGTCCCTAATTCCTAAGAGAAAAAGAACTGTAGCATATGAAGCAGGAAATAGATCGGCCATTAGAGATGGAAGTAGAAGAAGTAAGATGATAATAATGTGATGATTATGCCTGTGTGAGGGCTATAAATGAGGATGACAATGAATGAACCCCATTGCAAGTGCATATTCACATTTCTGATGACTTTAATTCTTATTACAGGTACATTTTTTATGGCAGACCAAAAAAAAAAAAATTCGAAGCAGGTCCATATGTTCACCATCATTATTTATTTTACACACAGGCCCATACAAGAACACACAGGCACTCACACACACACTGCTTAACTCAAAAACTGATTTTTCTCATTCCACGATGACATCTGGTCCACCGCAGCACAGACTGCAATTTTCTGTCCTGATGAAGCCTACAAACTGGCCATCAGCACATTTAACGTTAACAAGAAATTGACCAATAACACTTCTTTAAGGCTCCTCGCAATTTCAAGCTCAAGTCTGGCCCAGAGCCCACAGATCGATCAATATCTGTGTCTCATTCTCTGGGCCAATGTATTACCGGTCCAAGCAAAACATATACAGCCACTGAAATCAAATCCTTATATAAAACAGTGCCTGGCCCTATAGGCTGTTCCTCCAAAAATAAATACACTGAAAGGTTAGGATGCCACCGTGAACTCTGCATAGCTTCCACATTAACATATAGAACAGCAGCTGAGTTGCTTGAGTTGACAGTGGCCCTCAAAAGTGACACGCATAAGTGAAGGATTCTGATACTCTGAAGTCTATAATGTATTAATTTTAATTCTGAGAAGTGCAGAGCCTGTTCCGTATTTATCAATATGGTTGAAGTGTTCTGAGCCTCACTTGGTTTACTGCATGAAAGTATTAATAGCTACAGCATCCAGATCTAAGTTTTGGAAGATGGAAGTCCTGTTGCTAATGCATTTTTTTATTGGCTGGAGCTCCCACTTATGTTTACCTCTCTTGAGGCAGTGTTGCTGAAAATTGGTAAGGGAATTCAGTCCTAGTTCGGGAACATATTCCTCAAGGTGGGGAATAATTTCCCCTCAGGTTTCAATTCCGTGGTGTCTGTCAAGTTTGAAATAAAATTCACCTCTTGGTCTGTGGAGGTTTACATTTCTTCTTTTTTTCCCTCCTTCAATGTTGTGCCTGGCTGAACTTTTCAAGTGATTTTTTTTATTTTTTTATTCCTGTCTCTTAACGTTTGATGAACTGGGTGGCAGATCAGATAATGAGGAGCAGCTCCTCACCAAAGTCAGACACTCAGATGAAGCAAGCCATAATGAGACAAAAAGACAGAGACACAGAAAGTGAGAAAAACTGAATACTGTGAATGTGGAGGCCCACAGGAAAAAAAAAAAAGAAAAAAGAAATCTCTTTGACAGAGCTGCCCATCTGGAATGTTGCCACAGTTATAAATCATGTTTTCCAGTTGAAGAAAAAAAAAAAAAAAAAAAGAGAAAAAAACTCCCAGGCAATAGCTTCCTTTTCTGACCTGGGCAGATAACGGAAATACCAGAAAACTCTCCCATCACCAGTGTCAACACCTCTACCTCAACACTTGCAGCATGCACACAACAACAGACAAGAGATGACACAACTAACTTCAGAGGTAACGGAAAAAAAAAAAAAAGAGTTATTGGCTTTCTTATTGCAAAACTTATTGCACGACTCTTCTGTAAGGTGATGCAGTGTGAGGAACTCAGCATGGGGGTTGAAGCCCAGGCAGCAGACTCGTAAGACAGCCGAGTGAGTATTGTACCTCCACTCTCTCGTGGGACTGAAGCTGGTGCAGCAAGATAAATATGTGATCTTTCTCTCTGTGACAATCTTTCACTCACGAAGAGCGAACAGTGTTGGTAACATTCCCGGTCTGCTCTGATTGCGTGGGTTCATTCTTGTTTCCTTCTGTTTTTCTGTGTGTGCGCTGTATCTTCTGTTAGTTATGCTAATTGCCTGAAGACCTCCTGCAGAGCGTGATGCTTTCCCAGTTTGAAGGCTGTGAAGTTGTTTGCCCAAGGAGATGAGCGTGTGTGTGCGTGTGCGTGTGTGTGGGCCTGTGTGTGCTTACAGCGCATGGCTACAATGTGTTGCAAAATCTTTATTGATGCCACACACGTGCGCTCGTCTGTGATTATGTGTGTCTGCGCGCTGTAGTCCCAATTCTCCAAACAGTCAAAGTGAAGAACGGAATAAGGGAAATATTTTATCTTAATGCTGTCATATATCGATTATTCTCCATTTTTATCCTTCCTGCGTTTGATCCTATTAGCAAAGCAAAACCTGAGGGGAAAAGAGAGACATTTTTCAGAACCGACTTTCCTCAGTGAATTACATCCTCTGAATTCAGGAGAGTTTGCGGAAAAAGCCTGTGACTGAAGAAATGTTAAAGGAATGAAATCCCCTTATGCCATGCAGCCTAAAGACCCCGAGCTTTTAAATTGTGAGGTTTAACTCATATTGATTCAAGATCCAGACCAATAATCACCATCCAACCAAGATTGCATGAGTAAAATTACAGACGTGCACTGTTGCTCCATGTCAAGTCAAGCAACAGCCTAAAACTGGCTTCATTTTTTTCCGCTCTGTCTTTAAATCAGTAAGTGAAAAATCCCACTGGGCTCACTCTGCCTGCTCAGAAAAATAAGGTGCACTGCAAATCAGTCTTCTCTGAAGCATATGCTTTTTTCTAAAACGCTCTCAAGTTAAAGCTGCGTTTGTGATTGTGCTGCTCGCAGGATGGAGCGCACAGATGAAACATCGTGTCTGCTGAGGACAAAGAGCACATTTAATCTGGTAAATTGATTTAAAGTCATTAATTAGCAAAAATCATTCAGACTTAACACCCTTTCCCCACGCTGTTTATCTGGATCATCCGGATACATCAAGCACTGTATTATATTCTTGTACTTATTTTCCAATTCCTGTCATTTAATGCAGTCATTTAAATGATTGCTGTTGAGGTTTTGGAAAACTTGTAAACAAACCAAAGGCATAAACAACATAAAATAGCACTCAGTGTTATGGAAGATTGGAAAATTCAAATGGGGCTCATGTGTGCTGATGGTGTCCATGCTGAGCCCCAGTTGCTAGGTGACCGGAAAACTTTCCAGCAATGGTCAGGAGCTAATGACTAGTGTGTTGGGTTCTTTTTTTGTTTGTTTTGAGTTGCAGACGTGGATGCACGTGGACCTCAGGCCTAGGAAGCAGTTGCCAGTCTGCCCGGGGGAAAAGCACCGGTGCTCACAAATTTGTGCTCTACTTGGATTAATCAGTTTGTCCACCAGAATGGAACATTTTACTGTGAAAGTAGAAAAAAAATAAACAATTTTCCCTCGTCTTGAATAGGCCCGCATCAGATTTCTTTCCACACAAACGCTTTCTACTTTATAACACAATATGTCTTTCAACTCATATCAGGCAGCTCAGGAAAGTGGGACATTGTCAAAATTAGCTTATCCTCTGTTGTCTCTGTGCTCCGTCAGGTTGTCTGTAATTAGACTAAGTGTCTTTACAAAACATTGCACCCACATTAGATATTTTTTTTTATTTCAACTTCACCACATAGGACAGGAACAGCATGCATATCCTTGCCCTGCTCTCGGCACGACAGAGCATCAACACACACCAACACACAGAAATGATGTGCTGTTTAAGATGGTAAAATGTACGCAAATGTGTTTTCTTGTTGAAAGGGTTACTGTGAATGGTTTTGAATGTGGGAATGAGGCAGCTGCTCTTCTTCAGAAGCCTTTTCCAGAACGTAGTTTTGGTCCGAACCACTTGGGCCTGTTTACATCTCTAATCGATGGATGTTACGATAAACAGCCCAACATGGCAATATCCCTTCAAATACAAAGAATTTTCTACCTCAACAACTGAAACAACTCAAGTATTTGAAGAGAAGGGATTCTTTATTTGAAATGAAGAGAAGTAACATTTGAGGTCAAATTCATCTGGAGTAAACATTAAATTTAAATACTTTGAAACATGTTTAACGACTGCAAATATTGTATGTGAATGTTTCCATGGGTACGTCTCAGTACATACTTATTTAAGCTTGTGGTCCCACTTGAACTCTGAAAACAGTGATATGAAGTTGAACAAAAATGTATTACTTTTAATTAAAATATGCCTTCACTTACTCAATAACAACTCTACAATCACACTGAGGAGCTCAACGGCCTTGATTTGAAACACTCATCTTTATTACCAGACCAGAGTTAAATTTGAACATAATCAATAAAAACTGACAACTGATGAACAAAACGTTAAAGAGTTAGCACAAGCCTCTCAGAAATGAGCCACTCATGTAATTAAAGCTGTTCTCAAAAATACTTTACTGCTCCTTGTTGCAGCTGTCATGAAGCATAACAAATCCGCCATCCATTTTGGTCAAAGGAGTGCTGGCTGGAAAGTGAATATGCTATGAAGGGAGAAAAGTAGTGGGTTTTTTTTATTACAAATATAGAACAGAAAAACCCAGTACAGAGTCCCCATCGTGGAACAGGTTAAATAACCCATAAAAAAGAAAGATAGCTGCTGAGTTTCCATCATCTCCTACCATCTGTGACATCCTGTTGCATTTATTATAAGCATATTGGGAGTTGGCTGTTTTGCAACACTGCTCTTCATATATTTGAGTAGACTTCATAATGGAAATTTGACATTCTCTAAATTATTGTTCACTGCTCTAATTTTGTCTTATTTGTATTGCTACATCAAATATGTCTTTGCTGCATTAGAGGTTGTTCGCTTTAAGAAACACACCGCAAATAATCACCCAAAAAAGATGAGCCACTTACTCCTTTCAAGCCTCTTCAAGGTTCTTCTAGTTTCCTGTACTTGTCAACCATACTACCATTCACAAGCAAATGATTAAAAAGATATTATATTAGACTAAATCTAATAAAGAGGAAAATATACACCTCAATATTATTTGCTGATAATGAGCGATTTGACCAGCATTCATCTTGTACATGTACATAGTATGTAATGTGTGGTGGACAGTTGCAGTGCAGCTTTAAAGAGATTTTCAATTCTGTAGCAATATTCTAAATTCTCTATCTATATTAATCAAAAACAATTAAATAATTTGCTAAAAAGGAAATAAAAAAATAAACTATTGGCTAAATAAATAATGATAAATATTGGTGTATCCCACAAAGCTCTCCACCAGCGATCTTCCACTGTTACATTGTCCAGTCTGCTTTCTGTCAGCAGACTTTCCATCAAGTTAATTCAAATACTATTTGTTGAAATTTGTTTGGTCCACCAACCTGTCGCTTGATCTTCTGCAGTTCTGGCTGGAAGATCAGCGCTACCTTATGGTCATCTCGAGAAACCACTGTTTAATGATCTCATGAGATTTATTAATGCTATTATTAATATTCATTAGTAGTAGTAGTAGCAGTAGTAGTAGTATTATCATCATCACCGTTATTATTTTGCACATTGTCTGAAAATTCTAAAATATATATATATATATATATATATATATATATATATATATATAATATATATATATATATATATATAAAATATATTGTAAAACATATTTAAAATCCAGAATTAAATAGGGTGGACTTGGGCTGAGGAGAGCTCTGGAGTAATGTCATGATAACTGGTATCATTTATATCTACACTGAGTCATTTTTATACAAAGCAACTTACAATTCAGGAACAATATTCAGGGATCAGTAAAGTAAATATTAGATGCTGCATCTACAATCTAAAAAGAGAGAAAGGTGATAAGTAAGAGTGATAAGTATTGATGTTAACCTTTAAAAATTCACTATTCAGCTGCAGGAAGGACCCAAGCTGAGACCTTTCAAAGTCATACTCCTTCGTAACAAATGGTACAAATGGTCAACTGCCTGGAAACACACAGCCCTGCCAACCCCAACTCAGAATTAAACCAGGAAATGCTTAGACTCAAAAACCAATAACCCATTAGACTTAACTTTCCTGGAGGTAGGTGTAATAATAGTAGCAATTTCACAGCCTTAATGTGTGTGCAGGCACACAAAATGTTCCTTAATGATTGGTTTTAATTTTCTTTCTTTATTTATGTTTTGTTTTTTTTTTTTGGACTTTTTTTTTTCTAGCTCCTTTCTAAAATTGGCTGCTGGGGTAAATAGCTCCATAGATTATGGCCATGTGCCCGGACCCCTAAAAGAGCATAGTTGCTGATTGCAGAAGCTCCGGTAATTGATCTGTAATTGATCCCAGAGTCACTTTACATGATTAGAAGTTTTGTTTGTTTCAAAATGACAAAAAAGTAACATGGACAACATTCAGAAGGAAGTAAGGGAGGCAATGAGATCACTGGAAAGGCATTATCTCTGAAGTAAACCCAAACAGGCGGTCTTACTGACTACTATATGTGTGGCCGTCTCTAGCCTTATGTGTAAATTATAAACTGACATACATCCCCTTTATGCTTTATGTTTATGTTTTACATTCATGTCTGACATGTACAGAATCAAATTATTTGCTGTGCGTGTTGTGAAGACATTGCAGTGTTTGTGATTTCTCTCACATATTGTAACTGAGGTCGTCTTCTGTAATGGGAGGCTACAACGTAGCTCCACTTTGTTCGCCTGCTTCCTTGCATATCAACCAAGCATTAAATATTTAAACAGACATTAAAGTGGTTAGGCTCAGGATCCAAACAGCAAAGTTCACATTAACCTTGTGATTTCTCAAAATGTAGTTCAAATGAAAAAAAGTAGCAATGCCGTGTCATTGGCCATAATATTCAGTAAACATTTTTCTTTTATATTCTGTGTTGTCCTTTTCTGCCTCACGCTGCTCGGTCTCTTCTAGTGTTTCATATCTTTCAAAGAAACTTTTTCTTAAGCTTTACCATGTGTTGCACTGTTCTGACCTCTACCATACCTATTTAACTCTTTCACTTTGATTTTTACAATAATTCAACCATATTAGTCAATGAGGCCAGATACCATAGAAGAAAAGACAGATGTCGTAACTGAATACAGTCTGACGCTTACCAAATCAACAGTTTTATCCTTTTTGTCCTAGTGACTGACCTGAATTACTAGTATTTAGAATAACATCTTAACTAGGTGAGAAATACAAGTCAAATGTGCATATCCTAAATGTCTGAACTGTGTGTGTAGGTGTGTGTGTGTGCACGCATGTGTGTGAGAGAGAGAGAGAAAGAAAAAATAGAGTGAGAGAGAGATTAAAGCCAATTGTGCTTTGGTTTTGTAACTTTTCAGCTTTTAATTCTAGTCCACTTTGGTCAGGCACTTGGAAAGAGCAAGCAAACTTTATGTGGGAATCCTCCTACGTTTGGCACCCTGAACTTTAAAATCAAGTACTTAATACATTTTTTTAACACAAGTGGTGAAAACGGTATATTGCAAAGGTATCCTCTGATCACGAGCAAGAGACTATGGCCATATTTGCACAGACATCACCATGATTAAGTCTGTCAGGTATTGGAGGAGCAAATAAAGGGCAAAATCCTGCATACATTTGTTTCAGAGACTTCTCTTCACATGGATAAATGAATGTAAAACGTTATGCAGGGAGAGAAGTATTTGATTACAAAAAGGGGTGAATTGATCATTTAAATTGACTAGTAGTGTTCCATACTGAATCGAAATGAGGCATGTTGGGTTTAATGTATTCATGTTTGTATAAACGTGGTGTCTTTTTCACAGCATTTAAATGCCCCAAATGCTGATGAACCCTTGCGGTTCATCAGTCAATTATATCACTTATGCTGATTTGCTAAGGCGAGACTAGTAATTATGTACAAGATCTGTCAAGTGATGGAAAGTAGAAGCTATTTTCTAATTTTAGAACCAAATCTATCAGTAGATACAAATTAGAAGTTGCTGGACAAGACATCAACCTGTTGTGGCCTACCAAACTCTATGGCCCTGGAGCAGGAAATCCTGATAAAAACCAGGCAGCGGCAACAAGCCACACATAGACAAGGCCTAAGCACTGGACTGACTGAACAATAATAAAGGAGAGAGATTACATGTGACATCCATGGGGAGATGAACAACACTTTGCATCAGTCATGCAAATCCCCCAAAACATGTAAAATGTGCACAAGATGCAGTATATTAACCCGAACTCTGCAAGTCAAATTGCAAATATATCCCAGTTTTAATTCATCTCATCAGTCTAATACTGAGTGGGGCACATATAAAAGTGTATCCATTGTTACCTCTCCTCTCCTCCAACTTCCTAGACTTCTAAATCAAATAATCCCAAAGAGTGGACATACATGCAAATTCACATCAAAGTGGAGTGGCATTCAACTGGTTTATATACCTTGATGGCATCAATTTGCATGTTATTAACTTCCCTAGGGAATGAAGTGAGAAGACTGCACTATCATTTTGGGCTAGATAACGTGAGGGGGGGTGTGGGAAAGAGAAGCATGTGGAAGGAGTGGAGTTACCAGAAGCATGTCAGTAAGTACCTGGGCCTCCCTTCGCCAAATGTGAGTGGTTTCATAATACCTCGAGATGGTGATATCGATATTCAGAGAAACCTGGTCACAAGTGTATTTACAAACCACTGCGATCACAAAAATTATTCAAAACACATGGAGGATTACTCCCAAAGTTCATCACCATGAAGCCTTATGAAGAAGGAAAAGAAGAGAAGAATTAGTGTGGAACAGGATGACTTCTCTCTGTAAAAGTGAGTCGAGCAGATGGATGAGGAGGAGGAGGATGAAGAGAATTCATACTTTACCATATGTATGTGGCATTCATTTGTGTCATTCTAAAAGTTAGACTGCATGATCTTTAATGTAATAAGTAAATAAGTGTTTGGCTGCATGAAAGTAAGCAGGGGGTCACACAATAGTGTGATGGTCAGAACCGCTGCTTCACAGCAAGAAGATTCCTGATTCAAATCTCAACAAGGGCCTTTTTCTGTGGAGTTTCATTTTTTCCTCTGGCTTCTTCCTACAGTCTGAAAATATTTGTTAGGCTGACTGGTCTGTTCTAAATTTTCCGTGTATGTGAGTGTGAGTCTGAGCATGCATGACTGTTTGTCTTGTTGATCTCTGTGTTGATTCTGTGATGCACTGGTGATATTTGTTTCCAGCCTCTCAACCCATGGAGGCTTGGAAAAGGCTCTGCGCCCCTCAACCGACCCAAGTCTCTGCATGCCTGAGCAGAATCAAGCAGGCGTAGGAAATGGACGTTTACTCAAGGTTGACATTTTGCTTTCCACTGTTGACATAATTTTCCTGCTGTTAACAAGCTTTGCACTGCACAGTGACATTAAAGCCCTTTTCTGAATTAAAAAAAATAAAAAAAGTATTGCTGAATTTGCAGAACTGAAAGGTGTTCTGTCCAACGATATGACCACCTTCCTTGGAACGACTGGCTCCAGGCACGCTGGACTCATGCTGTCAGAGTGCTCAGGTGCTTCAGTTTGCACTGATTTCACCGGCAGACAGGAGACAGGAGGAAGCCCAAAACCTTCCAAATGCAACGCTCACAATTTAACCGTATACAGCAAAATGAAAGGAGCCTGTCTTGTGAGCTGTGCTATACTTCATGGTCTTACCTCAAATTGTTACTTTGTTGACACAATCTCTGGAAATGCGCTTTATTCCTACATTGTTAAATTCCTTAACTAAATTTAATCTGCAGGTTGATTTTTTGGCATCTGCAGGTAAAATTGTTAACCAATTTGCTTACATTACCCAATGTTAATTTTGGTTTAAACATTGCTTGCATCCGACTCTCACCAGCTTACCTTGACTGCTGAGTGGTAGACTTCACGCTGAATTCCTAATGTTGATTATTGATTTGGAAACTGTCCTACCATGGTGGCAACAATTATGAGAAGCCAGGCTTGAACAGTTGATTGACAGCGCAAGAGAATAAAATAGTTAGAATAAACCACATGGGGTTATGTGGGAAACTGGAACTAGGTTCAAAACTTCAATAATTAACTTCCATGTTAATGAAAAAGTTCTCAAAATGTTGCAGTGATTTGACTCTGCATTAACAGTCATCCAAAGAAATTTTGCATTAAATGTTTTTTTTTTTTTTTACACCTAACCCATTTGACTCTTGTTAATGTTATGTTATTGTGGAAAACCATTTACAATTTTGAAATGTCGATGACTTGGAAAACATTCAAAACAAATTCAGTATTTTCAAACTGGAGTTACTCAAATTTAAACAAAAAAACATTGAATTTGATTCTTTATTACCTCTACACTTCTGAAAACCAAATATTCACCATTTAATTCTGCCAATTAAAAAGATTCTTTAAAAGACTGTTTTGACTTTCTTCAATTTAACTTCCAAAACTCTGCCCATTTTTTCCCTAAAACTTCCTGTCAACATTTGTGAGAAAGTTGTTCTTAAGACGCCCAGCTTAAACTTCTTATATTAAGAGAATCTCATGTCAACATTTATTTTTGAGAAAATGCAGAGCGAGAGAGCAAAAGCTTAGATAAATCTCCCTCAGTACATTTTCTGTTTCATTACAAAGGGAGCCCTAAATTCTGCCTGAATCGCATCTTATCGCATACCAGATTGGACGAGGTATTGTCACGTGTTCTGGCAGCCGGTCTGTCAGTACTGTATGTACCCTTTTCCATGTACAGTGTGTGCCTGTCAGAGCGCTTACCTCCCAGAGACAACCCAGAAACTTCTCTGAACATAATCAGGGGGCTGGAGACCTATCCTCTGAGACTCTGAACACAGGGGCCCTTTGACTGACAGGATGGAATCTTTCTCTTTCTTTTCTCCCCTTTGCACTTTCTCTCCATTCCTGCCATGACCTGGTTAGCTCAGCAGGGAGCGTTGAGCATGCTCAGCTGCGTACTATATGCTTCATTACTGTTATGTGTGAAGGGACGTCGGATGTTATGAAAAGGGAAAATAAATAAAGCCGAACAATATCATTGTTGTTATGATCATTTTTATCCCAGTAGACACCTTCTGGGATTTGTGGATTTGCACATTGATTTTTTTGTTTTTTGCTAAAAGATCACAGATATTTGCTGTGAACTTTGTAACCGTCTTCATCAGCTCTTTAATGAGCTAAAGTGTAGTTAGAACATCAATGAAACATTTAAAGTTTCATCAGCAGTAAAATACTTTGATGTGTGAATGACTTCTGAATTGGTTACTTGGCTCCACTGCCTAAGGCTCAGGGTGGCAAAGTTTATGTATGACTTCCCTCTGAACCAGATGGCATGCTTTTTTGAGTACAATCTGACACAGAGCATTACATAAAAAGTGTACTTACATGTGCAGTGTGCAAATGTGTGCTGCCCGATTTAAAACAGTTGTTGTCGTTAAAGGAAATTACGATAACAAACTTTCTTTTTTGGCTGCTTCAGCCAGGTTATCACCATGTTACCACCAAGATTAGACACCCTTGATCATAAATTCAAAACAAAATTAACCCAAATGTCCTTGTTGTGTGTCTAATGTATCTGCTTTTTTATGACAGATTACAGTTGTGCCAACTTTGGAGCTGAAAACAGACTGCTCGTCCACTTTTTGGCCAATAATATGTGAACAAGTGTTTTACCACTTCCCCCTTTTCAACAAGATGGCAACCATGGAGGGCTATGAAGTGTCCAGCATTCCACACTTCCACAACGCCATAATGACAGTGTGAATGCACATATACCCTTAAAATGTAGCCCAGAAATCGAGACGTACTGTTAGCACATTTGAATTTGCTTGGCAGATCTGTCTAGCTACCACCTGTTGGAGCTCATTAACTAAGTCCAAAAGTCTTGGGGGGGTCAATCACATCCTTGTAGAGAGTCTCTGGGAGGGATTAACATGATGACGACAGTGAAGATGGCTGCATCTGGGAACGGCAGTCATTTGATGTGGCTTTGACACTGACAGTTAAAGAAGTTGTCTAGCAGCAGCAACCTTGTCTACCCCGTCTTCCTCATCCTCTGCCGACCTCCAATACACCAGCAAATCAAGTTCCAGCCTCGTTAAAAGGGTGACACGCCGATGACAAAGTTCTGTTTGACTCTCCTGGCGTTTTTACTGCCACCACTCCAACATACAAAAGTCTCTCTGAGATACTTTGAAGTTCCTTAGGTTTTTCAAAGATAATGATGGTGTGCTGGAGTGCAAGTTCTCAAGTTTTGCTTACAAAAACGGTGACAATAAAATCAGCCCCAATAAACTGCCTTCTACCAGCCTTTAAATTCAAGGTTTGAGTCCCACTCCTTTCTGCACCTGCAGTAGACTGAGACATGACGAGCTGGCCAACTAGATGCTTAGCTGACGCCACATAGAGGCACAAACACTCACGGTGAGTCAGGAACTGAAGCTGTGAGTCAAATGCAGCAATTCATTTTAGTGAAGTGTGAGAAAATTTTACATTTACATCCTGCCTGGGATTAGCCAGCAGCAACTTCGCGCATGGACGATTTGCAGCCTGGACTGGAGGGTTGAACACCTCCTCCTCTGGCTGCAGCTGAGAGCGACTGCCTGCTGCAGACTGGGGCACCTGAGCTTTTGGAGAAGGAGGGGCTCACTGCAGCTACTTGTTAAGAAGAGTAATGATATCTGTTTTTACATAAAAGTCTTCAATAACATCAGAAAAAGTCGCTAGATTAGTTGTTGTTAGCCACTTTTTTGAAAAAAGAAAAGTCACTAGAGGGGTCTGAATACTCATGAAATAGAGCAGCAAAGTTGTTAAGTTGCTAAGGCAACACATCTCTCTCATAGACATCACTCAGAATACGTCATCTTGTTCATTGCTCTGGTTGGTTGAAGCGCTAACCAGCAGCGTGAAAGACAGTTGGAGAAACCACAGTTGGATGAGAGGCCTGTATGGATCTTTTTCAGACTCTACATGTGACTAGATTTGGGTCTGACGTATGAGGCTAATCAAAACAGCAAGTTTAAGTGGATAAGTGTAAGATTTGATTTGAACTACAGCCCATTATTTTCCTTTCTGCAACTCCTACAATGGATAAACGTTAAAACTAGAATTTTAGAAAACCTGTGAGATTTGGTTAGATTTTTTTTTATCTAACATTTTTAAAAACATTCTTTGAACAGAAAAATGCTCATTGGGGTTATATTCAAAAACAGGTAAATAGTTCGCTTTCATAAAGTAAAAAAAAAGTACATTGTATTCATCAATGCTTTGCTGACCCTTGTTTGTTTAAAAAATAAAAAAAGTTTTAAGTTTCAAGAATCCATGTTGTGCTTTTAAGGGAATTTATATATTAAGGCTAAACTACTGTTTGTTTTTAATCTAACAAACAGTCTGTCTGATTTTTCTTATAATGAGCACTGTTGAGTCATGTTTAACAAAGTTTAGCAAAACTGCTTCCTTCCCGGATAATTGCATTTAAAACTTTAATATAAACGGGCCAAAAGATGGACAAATCTTAGAGAAGAGAATCTGTGATCAAAAAGATCAAATTTACTTTATAAATAGAGACATGTTTTATTAGTGAAATGTAATTCTGAGTCTAATCACAGCAAGCTGTCCTCTAGTATCTCCATGTATACAGTCATGGAAAAAAATTATTAGACCACCCTTGTTTTCTTCAGTTTCTTGTTCATTTTAATGCCTGGTACAACTAAAGGTACATTTGTTTGGACAAACATAACGATAACCACAAAGATTGCTCATAAGAGTTTTATTTAAGAGTTGATATCTTACCATTTTCCATGGTTTTCTTGATTATAACCTAAATCACTTAAGTTTTTACATCAATAGCTATGGTGTTGTACTGCCAAAAACACTGCTTTTATGCATTCAGTGTTTTCTTTTCTGTCTGTTTTTGTCACATGATGACATTTAGTGGTACCAGGTATTAAAATGAACAAGAAAGTGAAGAAAAAATGGTGACATAATTTTTTCCATGACTGTATATGGAAAGGCTTTTGGACGCTGTTTAAACAGTAAAAATAATTTTTCCTGTGTGTGAATTTTCAATCACAGGCACTGCATACAACCACACAAGTTCAAAAACCTAACCTGAACACTCACATTACACCTGTATGTTCTGTTCAGGAAGCCTTAAACATAACCACATATAAATGCACATCCACAAACACAGCGCTGCAAAAACTTCATGACTGGATGCACTTCTCTTCTGTCCCTGGGTTGGGTTCTGCGGTGCCAAGCTCTGACGGTGTGTGAGCGTGGCACCACGGCACCCAAACCCACACACACTCTTGGGGCTACTGTCACAGTTCATTCTCGTTAATATTACAAGTCATTTTGCATTCTGCCACAACAGCTTACAGCTAATTATATGTCTCATAAATTATATACGTGCCATTGGCTGGAAAGGATACAATTTGCATCTCATTAAATGTTCCACGCAGTAAAGGTTTATGTATTTACAGCGTGTCTTGCTTCACCATCATTTGCTTTTGCTTCCCTCATCGAACAAAAACTCATGGACAGAAGCTGAGGTCCCTGCGGGGGTTGGGGGGGAGAGGGGGAGGGGGAGGGTGTTTACCTGTGCACAGGAGGAGCGCAGTGAGCCCCACGCACCGGCCCGTCCCCATGTCTCGCGGGCTCTCGGTTATTCGGGGGGGGAAACCAAGGAGGGTACCTCCCTCACCAGAGGGATGCGCAAGTTTGCGCACAATTTATCCCCGCTGAGCAGATCTCCGCGTAAAACCAACGTGGTTTATTCCGTGCGGCGCAGCCTGCAAGCACAGATGTCAATAGTGCAAATCAGTATCTGGACACAAAATGATCCCAAAAAAACAGACAGATGGGGGGGAAAGTAAAGTAAACATGTATCGTTTTCACTCCTGATCAGGGAAAATTTATCAAGCACTTGCCGTGAATTAACTTTACTTTGTTACTGTTGGTTTTAAATAACATTTGAATTTAAGGAGGTGCGTCCAAATAAAACGTATTTTACCTATCTAAGGATTTCTAAGACTCTAAAACAAAGAAAAAAAAACTACTTATCAAGAATATTGAGTCACGACGCGAGAAAAAGGCAGCATGAGAGAAATCAGAAGTATGAGAAAGTGATGCTGTGTTGCAGGATTGGCTTGTTTCTGTGCCTCTTACCATTTTCGAGGTCGCGTTGTCCTGTAAATTACACGAAGGTTACTTCAAAAATAAATCCGGCTGAGGTCGTTTCATCCACAGCAAAAAATAAAATAAAAAAATCCCGTCAGTTTTTGCTTGTTTCTTCCCATAGAGTTCACGAGAAATTCGCAGCTGGTCTTTTTTTTTTATTTTTATTTCATTGTATTTATTTTTTTACTCACTGGTCTTTTTACGCCTGTAGACTACTGGTCAACATTTGGTGAAGTATCATTTTTAAAATCGCAACATCTAATACATACATAATAAAACTTTCCACGCGGTAAAAACGCGTGGCGCTGCGGTGTGGAGTCTCCTCCGCTGCTGTCGCTCTGCACCCTGTGGCTGAGGATGCGGGCTGGAAGTGTGCGTTGCGTGTGTGTGTGTGTGGAGGGGATGGGGGTAGGGGGGGGGGGGTCGTAGGGGCGGGGATTGAACAAATTATCGGGATTCTGCGGGCGTCACATCGGCAAGTCTCCAGCCATCAAAATCCCAGTTCATATCGCACGAATCTTGCGCTTTTGTACTCCAATACACAGAAAATGAAGAAGAAAAAAAAGAAAGTCCAATTACAGCAAGACTTCCACGCGTCTCAGGGGAAGAAAATGAACATATGACATTTGGACAACAATCACAGTTTAAACAGGACATGGAGAGGAAATGGTGCTCACGTTCACTGTTAATGAATGAAGATGGATGGCTTTTACGCACAAGTGAAGCTCCCTGCTAGACACTCTGCAAACACTGTGAGGTCTATGATAGCAACAGCTGTTTAATTAATGCAAGTGAATTGTTTCGACCTGGAGGTTGTCAATAAATACAAATAAGCAATGATAAAAGGGACATGAGAATAAAAGTGTTAGTTGTATCACTTGTGCAGCGTGCGTATAGATCTGAATCCTGCGGTCAGCGAAGAAAAAAGAAGAATGGTGCAACCTGTTGTGCCACCCGTCCGGTCCTTCATGAGAACCAACAGTGCCCCCTATGGGACACCTTTGACTGCAAGCAGATGCCCTCACTCGCGTCAGTCCCGAGAGTGCTGCATAAATGTGGGTCCTCCTCAGAATAGCTGCAGGCTGGACACGATGACGATATCTGAAGAGGCATCGAGGCAAAAGCAGTCTATTCATATTTACAAATGTGTCCTATCGATGTTAAATTTCTTATACAATATTGCTTAGAGTCAACTTTATACCAGCAGCTGTCAAACACAGTGTTTTACATTAGTGGCTTTCTGTCCTCTGCCTCCCTGCTGATTGAAAGCCCACTGGCTAAGCTGCCAGCGTACAAGTTCACTATTCTTTAAGAGCACAGTGAACAAGCCATTATGAGACACACAAACCAGTGACATGTTGAAAGGCAGCCAGAGGAGCCACCCTGCAGCTGCAGCCTCGCCACAACAGTGCTGACCAGCGATTACAGGCCATCAGTGCAGTAGAGGGACCCTGCAGGCTTAGAGGAGAAATGTTCTCTCTTCCGTCCTCTTGCTCCTTCAGCACCATTTCACTAAAGTAACATATGAGAAGAAAAGCATATTATTCACGTTCCTCTGTCAAACAGCTGCATTTAATGAAAGCTTCACATAAAACAGCTTATTCACAGAGATGATGAACACTAAAGGGTATCACTGCTGTTTTAACATACGATATATGATGGTGTGTCGATTCAGACGCATGCTTTCATACTTTTGTTCAAGTTCAACATAATATATAATTAGTGTTTTCTGAATGTTATTTAAGTTTCCATTGGATTAAAGAATAAAAAATAAAGGTTTAAACCATGTTTGCATGTCCGTAAGATGTCTTTACATGCTAAAAGACATATCATTAGCAAAATCAGCAATCAATGCGATGGCTATGGCTTTAAATCTACAGAGTAACACATATAGTCTCAGGCAGGTCAGGACAGATGGCCCATATGTAAAACACAGAATACTAAAAGAACCAATCGTTATTGCTCGTTGCATTGAGAAGATGAAATCGTAGTGCCACAGTAGGATGAAAAACTAGTACAAATCAGGTGAGGAAGATGCCAGAAAAAAGGAAGGAGAAGCTACTTAGTATATTTTGTTCTTGTTACAAAGAGGGCAAACCTGACATGTTCTGTTTATGCCTGTGATAACACAAAATTGGATTTTGTAGACATGTATGTCTTACTGCAACAGAAGGGGATTTCGACTGTTTGGAGACATCCCAGTGTCCCATTAAAATACCAGAAAGGACACGTGTCTCCAGCTCCCATTAACAGTTAACATTAGCTTAATCTAAACCATTAACATGTCTCCAAATCCATCAAGGAGATTTTTCCCTTAATTTATATTTTCATCTTGGATGTAATCAGTCTATTTTTATCGACAGGCGATGTGCCTCAGGTTTTTAAGGTTGCCGTAATTAAACCTCTAGTTTAAAAATCTGGTCTTGATCCAGGAGCGCCGGCGAATTATATACCTATAATCTCCCTTTTATTTCTGAAGTTCTTGAAAATATCTGTTGCGAATCAATAATTTACCACTTGCACAGAAACTACTTTTTGGAGGAGTTTTAGTCAGGACTTAGATCACATCATAGAGCAGAAACAGCTCTGGTGAAAGTTATCAGGGATCTCCTCATGGCCTCAGACAGTAGGCTTATGTTTATATTTATCCTGTTAGATCTCAGTGCTGCATGTGATACAGCCGATCATAACCTTCTTTTACAGAGGCTGGAGCATGTTAATGATACTAAAAAGGAACTGTAAAAGCTTGGTTTAAGTCATATTTGAATATATATATATATATTTATATATACAGTCATGGGAAAAATTATTAGACCACCCTTGTTTTCTTCAGTTTCTTGTTCATTTTAATGCCTGGTACAACTAAAGGTACATTTGTTTGGACAAACATAACGATAACCACAAAGATTGCTCATAAGAGTTTTATTTAAGAGTTGATATCTTACCATTTTCCATGGTTTTCTTGATTATAACCTAAATCACTTAAGTTTTTACATCAATAGCTATGGCGTTGTACTGCCAAAAACACTGCTTTTATGCATTCAGTGTTTTCTTTTCTGTCTGTTTTCAGTCACATGATGACGTTTAGTGGAACCAGGTATTAAAATGAACAAGAAAGTAAAGAAAAAATGGTGGTCTAATAATTTTTTCCATGACTGTATATATATATATATATATATGGTAGACATGAGTTTGTTAATGATAATGGGGGGTCTGCATCATACACCAGAGTAGGTAATGGTGTTCCTCAGGGTTCTGTACTTTGGATGTTCCTTTTCATATGCGTCCGTTAAGTGCTATTATTAGGCAGCCTGGCAAAAACTTTCATTGTTATGGTGATGAAGTCAAATGAGACCAGTGAGCTTACTGGAATACAAACATGTGTTAATGACAGACCTAGATGACTGCTTATTTCCGATTAATTTCCAGACTCTTCAGAAGTTTCTACCCAAAGTGCCATTAAGGTACTTAACTCTCCTACAACATTCCTAATAACTCAGAACCCGCTCATTTGTCCAATATTCACTTCACAGTCCTGTACTGATATTATTCTGTGTAATACCAATAATATCCTGTGCAATAATAATGGTGCTTAAAGCTCATTGTTATCTTAAAGAATTCATAAATCCATATTATCCCAACAGACCACTTCTCTCTCAGAGTTCAGGTTTACTTGTGGTTCCTGGAGTTTTCAAAAGTAGAATGGGAGGCAGAGCTTTCAGTAATCAGCTCCTCTCTTGTTGAACCAGCTCCCAGTTAGTGTTCAGGATGCAGGCGTCCTCTTTACCTTTAAGACTTAGCTTAACACGTTCTCTTTTTTTGACAAAGCTTAGAGTTAGTGCTGGCTCAAGTGACTTGAACCGTCCTCTTCTATAGACCTGGACTGCTGTGGAATTTCCCAAGATGCTGGACTCTTTCCTCAATCAGTTCTCATGTATATTGCAAATCATTTTGTTCTCTTATGTA
The DNA here is from genome assembly GCA_018398805.1 of Hirundichthys speculiger. Taxonomy (NCBI): domain Eukaryota; kingdom Metazoa; phylum Chordata; class Actinopteri; order Beloniformes; family Exocoetidae; genus Hirundichthys; species Hirundichthys speculiger. Next base: position 732,068 of record JAGFBZ010000446.1, on the reverse strand, counting down.
TCGTGGGCAGATGTCCCTGGAGTAAACTTTCCGTGTTTGCTGGTCTCGTTTTCCTGTCATCTCAGACCCCAACTTGTGGAGGAAAAATGGCAACCCTCCCCATGTCTCGTTTTGCTGGAGGTGTCTTCCTGTTGTTCAGGGAGTTTTCTTCTCCACTGCCACCTTGTGTTTGCTCAGGATGGGGCAAAGCACCAAAGTGAAAAGTCAATTCAATCTTTTGGGTTCCCTTGCCGGGGCTGTTTTTTGGTTTTTTTTTATGAATTGAACTTAATTCGTCTAAATTGGAATATAACCCGAGTTCCTCAAGGCTCTGGATGTAACTGGGCTGTCTTGGGTGACACGTATCTGCTGGGACATCGGGGAGCAGTGCCTCTGGACTGGCAGACCTGAGTAGAGGTTCTTCTTTTCAAGAAGCAGGACCCAAAGAGTGTATTTTAAATACCGCTGAGTCACACCCCTCAGCCTCCCTGGGGGCAAAGAACGAGAATCAGCACCTCCAAATCAGATACCAAGCTTCTCAATCAGCAAATGATGCTTTGCCCTCTCCTGCTGCCTCAAGTAGAGAAGTTGAAGTATCTCAGGTTCTTGTCCACCAGTGATAACACTGAAGCAGGAGATTGATAGATGGATCAGTGGAGCATAGAGTAGTGTGGACTCTGTACCAGTCTGTTGTAGTGAAGGTAGAGCTGAGCCAAAAGGCAAGACTAAACAATCTTACTAAACAATCTATGTTGAAATTGAACTGAATTCAAAGTCAACCCAAAAACATCCGGGTTTTGCCATTGAACTAACAATAAAGCTGACAGTCTGTCCCAAGCACTCACCAGGGAGACAGCTTGAGTATGTCATGTCGGGCACGTCGATAAACTCAGTCGATTTATTTTCTTCAGTGTGTTTTCTTTCTGTTCCACTCTCGTTTGCAACTCCTGGACTTGAGCGGCGAGTTCAAGCCTCGTGTGCTGAAAGACGCAGATCTGCAGTCGAACAAATTATGCTAAACAAATGCTTCAGAGCGACAGAGGGCATTTGACAATATTAATGTTAAATTGGAAGAAATCATAACAGCGTCCCCAGCTGAGAACAGAATCCTGAAGCTGTTTCTTAAATCTGCCACCCTTTTGATTCCATTTATGTTTATTAAGCTCCCGTCCCTCTTAATCTTTTCATAGAAATATTCTGAGGACACCACCCATTGCTAACAATGCTGCATTTCTTAAATAAATTATTTAATCAACTATCTGAGAAAATAAAATGTTTTTTGCTGTCACTCTAAGTCCCTGTAATGATTGAACATTACAGGGAATGTAAGGAATGCTACATGGCTAAAATACAAAATGTAAAATATCTGTCTTGGGCAACAGCAACATTTCTTTTTTTTTTTTTTTTGGGGGGGGGGTTCTTCCTTTACATTTTCTTTTCTAATGCAAAAATCAGAAACAATATCCACACACCCAGCACATTTGCAAATTTTATTTCATGGAAGTCATTTTTGATTTGAAAGTGTATCTAATCTGCGGCAGAAAAGACATAAAAATGCAGTGAATTTTGCTGGATTGGAGTAAACCAACTGTTTAAAGTTTGCATCGAACATTTTAATGAGTTACTGATCATATCAGTGTCTCAGATTAAACCCTCAAAGGGTTTTATTAGAGCAGGGGGAAGACCTTGGACAGTGCATGATCCTGCAGAGATGTGTACTCCGGAGGAAAGCTCTTAACTGATACTTGAGAGGGATGGGATGCCACTGTCAGTAAAAATAAAAGAAATGAATAAATAAAATCTGCTCGTTCTTGCTATGTGGTGTGTTAAAACTGAATTGATTTTTTTTTTCATTTTTTATTTCTTAGCCCTCAACTCATCCAATCTTCACAGTTTATTTAATAGAATTTTGAGAAAAACAGATCTCTAATCAACCTTATTTCATTTGTAACTATACAACTGTTCCAACATTTTAGTCCTGCAATTCATTCCCAAAAAGTTGGGAGAGGTAAACTTTTATGATTTTATAATATTGTTATTCCTTCTAATAAGACATTGAAAGATGGTCTGGTAATGAGGATACCAAGTGGTGTAGCTTTTCAGCTGTCTCATTCTTGCAAACTCATCTTATGACGTGTATAAGTCCCGGGTCATTGCTGTTGAATTTTGTCAGGACTGCAGGAAGACCAGTCCAACACACACACACACACACTCTTCTTCCTGCCTCTGTACCATGGGATAAAAGATCTGGGATACTGATTCATCTGATAAGAATACATGTTTTGACTTTGTTCATCCAAAATGCTTTCTAGCCCAGAAGCATCAACACCACCTGTAGACAATGTTATATGGTTCCCTATTTGCACAGTAAAGTTTTATTTGTGAATTGTAAAGTGTGACAAAGGTTAACATATTACGTATTTATTGAATGGCAATTCTTGATGCAGTGTCATCTGAAGGATTGGAGTTCACAGGTGCATAACTGAGGTTCACTCCCTTACACTTTATGCTCTGAAATTCCTTTCCATTTATTACATCATTTAGTGATATTGTGCACTGCAGATGGAGAAATTTGCAAAGCCCTCCCAATCTTTCTTGAGAGAAATTGTTTTTAAACTCTTGAGTCATTTTTTCATCCATTTGCTGGCAAACTAGAGATCCTCTGTTAAGCTGTGCTCTTCAAGACTCAGCCTTTTGAGGATCCTGGACTAACCAAGTTATTATTGCAATAATTTGTTTGATTATATTCCTTTTTAATCAATATCCACCCACAAATTGTGCCTCATTAAGGTTTTTTTTTTCGAAAAGTGCTTCTGGCCAGAAATGCAAAATGTACGTATTTTAACAAATTACATTATTTTATATGTTCCATATCATCCCGACCTTTTCTAATAAGGGTTAATACAATCTAACACCTCCTCATTAACTGTCTAAGGTAGGATATTCAAATAGAACCCACAACTGTATGTCTTGGTAGCTTTGTGACCGAGACCAGGTTTTGGTCAGCAGTTTACACGCAATGGCTGCCTAAACCTCTCTGTCATTGCACAGATTTGTTTAGGGTTCCATGGCACATCCATTCTGCCATGGTGTGAGGGACCATGCCAAAAAACCAGAGCAGCACAAAGTATTTCGAGAAAAAAGGATTTTTTTTTTTTTTAAAAAAAAAAAAAAAAACGTATTTAGAACCGAAAAATTCCAAAACACAATAATTTGGGGCCCATAAAATAGCAGAAGAATAACAGAAGCATAAACTGACCCCCCTCACACTGACAAATGGAGGAGACATATATACATTAGGGATGTAACGATATGGAAAATTTGATATCTTCGATTATAGTGACCAAATTATCACGGTTTACGATATTATCGTGATATTCTTAATTGCTGTACAAATGTCTAAAAAAAACCATACATTTTAATAATTTAACAAAATCTTGTGATTTTCTTGTCATATTCAAACATCAGAAGTCAAAATCTTATCAAAATGAAACTTTCACATTAAACGGAGAAACAACTGGCACAGAAAGAGGTTTTATTTTAAATTAACAAAATAAGTAACAGGAACAAAGCTTATTTGTCTGGTGCAAATTTAAATAAGCACTTTAACAGCCATAGTAGGTCAAAATATGCAAACAATTATCAGGAACAACAATTATAGTGCAAGTTCAAATGAAATAAATGTTTGACTTTAAACTGAACCTCAAATAAGTATAAATGTGCAGATAAAGAAACAGTTGTATAGGAGCCTAAAAATGTTGTTATGAATTGTAGTTCACTCTGTGTGCCTGTGGGTGTCGTTGTGTTGTTACCTGAGGGTCAGGTATAAAGGTAGCTGCCTGTTATTGGGTTAGGTGTTTGACCCGGAAGGGCAAAAGGTTTTTGACCGCTGTGGCGCTAACTGCCGGCGTTATGGTTGTCAGATCAGTTAATGGAATAAATTAAATATTTTAACTGCATCAGGACATCGTTCCGGTCCTTTTTCGATCAACACGCAACAGTAACGTTTACGAAATGTGAGTTAGCGAAGCGCGTCGACCAGGTTACTCTTGGTCAAACATCTCAGTAGCTTGAAGCATTAGGCCTTAGCTCCTTCAAGTTGCTTGTACAAATTACAATAAAATGTAAACAAGTGCTCTGCAGACAGGATAATTGTCCTCCACCAGTTGTCCCTCTGCATTCTTTAAAAAACAGAAACAAAATATGCCCAGACCTCGGATTTTGTCCTTTTAGTGGGTTGATAAATGTCCTGCGTGCTATCACCGCTTTCCACGCCATGCTAACGTTACGATGCCGATATTAGAAGCTACATATTCACACGAGACACAGTCGCGAGTCGCTCGCAGACTTGAATGAGTCTGATATTACATATCCCGGTAATCGACCACGATAATGAGAGGAAGTCAAACATAAACGGTAATCGTTATCGCGTAAAATTTTACCGCGCTTTACCGTAATACCGAAAACCGTTCCATCCCTAATATACATATATATACATATTGGCTGATCGGGCCTTTCGAACACAAGATAGGGGGAGACACAAAATATCTTCCTAGAAGACACAAGAAAAAGGATTAGACTAATGGATACAATACTGAACAGAAACGATGGGAAAAAGTAATCTAAACCTAACACTACCAATAAAAGAAAAAGCAAACCTTAACCAAAACAGGAACTAATCTTTTTCTAGACCCTTGTTTTCAAGCTAATGGTTTAGTCCAATAAGGCTTCGGCCCTACTTCTGTAGATCCATGGCAGCTGGGACTCTTTTCTGAACTCCCCCCTCCAAAGCAGCCCCTCAAGAACTGCTAACAGCTTTTGTTTAGTTGGTGTAGCTGCTCATGCTGGCATCACATGGTTTTCAGGGTTTGTTCCCAAATACAGGAGACAGGAGATTCCAACTTGAGTCCTTTATTATTTCCAAATTGTAAAAATTTAACTAAAAGAGAGTCTTCAACGAACAGAGGAAAAGCAATGCAGCAATACGGGAAATAAACAGGATCCAAGAGAGACGGGATGAAAACATGACATGACAGGACTAAACTGAACAGACGGACCAGCAAGAGGGAAGGGCAAGACAAGACAATATATAGGCACAGAGGCTGACAAAAACGATCAGGACAAGCAGGACAAGTGAAGTAAACAGAAATCAACCCACAAAAAAACAGACTTTCAAAGAAAAACAGAAAGTAACTAAACAGGAGACAAGAAACGCAAGAAGAGGAACCAAGAAAAACCCCCAAACACCACACAAGAAACACAACAGCAAAGTAGAGCCATGACACATTCCTGCAGCAAGATTACAAAGCCACTTCGTCAATTGCAGTTTTTATTAGTCATATTCAAGTTTCATAAGTCTTATTCTCATTCTGTGCACACTGACTCTTTACAAGCTCCTATGAACATCCTCAAAATTAAGAGACCTGAAGTTAATGTGAGAGATCTGACAGCGGATGAACAGCCTCAAAGAATCTCTCAGTTTAGATCTTTATGAATTCATCACTGCCAACACAACCAAGAATCCTGTCGAATGTGACAGGATTCTCTCACTATGTAAGGCTATCAGTTAAGCCTGTTTAGTTGTTTTTTTTGCAGTAGTGGGATGAGCAGAAACATCTCTACTACCAGTGAGCCACACATCGTCAGACAGCAGTGATGTGAAGCGGAAAGAATCCGAGTCTAAAGGTTCTGTGGAGGATTAATCACATTGGTCTTGCTCTTTAAATGTTAAATTGAGCAGGTTAGTTGGAGGACCAGCGCTGCATTATTACGGTTTGACAACAAACATTTAGCTGCTCACATTTCCACCACAATAAACCAAACTCTCCAATATGAAAGGAAAGAGAAAATGATACCATCAATATATGTATCATTAACAAGATTTTTTTGTTGTTGTTGTTTCTAATAATTTAATTTTAAATTCAAAGCATCTTCTCATACATGCATGTTCATTTTGGGTTATTATTATTTATTTCCACCTAAATTAATATTATTAGGCTGACCTAATTAGTTGAAGAAAACTGTTTTATGTCCTTCCCACAGCAGAAACAGCAGTAACAAAACAACATCATAATATAATAATGAATTTGAATTTAGAAGACAGACACTGAATGACAGAGACATGTTATGAATAAATGATCACATGCTGCTCTGGACTATATCTTTCCTCACAGTTTTACGCACCTTTTAGATCTTCTTTAATGAAAATAAAGGCCCAAAGAGTCTAATATAGAGCCATTGTAAGAAACAGGAACCTTCTCTGTAGCTAACATGCTGTCAAGTGTGCTGATTTATCTCAAACTCTCCACTCCTAGTGTAGTGCATGGACTTTATGTCTGAGATAGGCTTAAATGGGACAATCTGTGGTTTGACAAAATAATTATTTCTGTGCTTGGGCATTGTGTGCTTTGAGTATCTGAGCTGACTACCAAATCAAAAACTTTGACACTGCACAATCCTGTCAGTTTATTTGAAGACAACTGGGTCTTAATATATGTAATTCAGTCATTCAGACTGGCAGGATACTCTGACATCAAAGTCCCAGATCAGAGCAGAATATTGTAGAATATTGAAACACCCTCCCCCCACCCCCCTCCCACACAAGGCACACTTGCAGAAAGGCAGGTAGGGGTGGGAAGCAGATTCCACCACTTAAAACCAGCTACTTTGAATGGAGGAATGAAAATAAGCTGCACGTTCACATGATATCTCGTGTGTGTGTGTGTGTGTGTGTGTGCATGTGTGTGTGTGGGGGGGGGGGATTTATACATTGCACCCGTCCCAGTGAAATCAATCTAATCCCAACATCTCATAGTCAGATAAACACACCTAGATAAAGCAATTGAAGTCAAGCTAAACTGGACGTGCTTTACATGTTTCACAGTTCCCACCCTGTAATTTGACCCAGACGTACAGGAGCTGATACGGACCACCATAGAGTTGAAAATAAAAACTAAAGCTTCCCTGGCATACAAAATGTGCTGAGGTGTAAGTCTGTCCAATTTAGTAAATGTATTTCCTTCACGTTCATGTTTAGTGGGACAAAGAAAGAGTCCAATTATACGGCCTAGTGGGCTACAGCCATCGCTCTACTCAGCTGTGCATGTAAATATACTGAAGGTTAAGCAGGAAACCTTTGTACTGTAGACCTCAGAGTTAAATAAAATCAATGTCAGTTGAATCTCTACAAGAAATATGCAAATACGAACAACACATGGTTGACAGGAGGAATAACAAGGCTACTGCTGACCAAAGTTTCTTAAAATCTGTGTTCCTTTTTTTTTTAGAACATCATGATAACTGTAATTTACAATCAATTATTAAATAGCTATATCTCACATGTGAATTTAACTGAGTGAAGTTGGTTTACAAATGTTAGTAGAGAATGGTAATTTAGCATTATATATAAATGTCTGACAAGTATTTTCCCTCATGTAAGATTGGTGAAGCTCTGGCAGCACTAGTACAGTGAGTAGCAGGATTGATGATGACACCCACGAGAGGCCAGATGGCCAGATGTAAATGGTTTAAGTACTCTTATCAGAAAGTGAAATAGTGGCAGCAATAACAAGTGTACAGAGATTTTAGTAGCTATAATAGCTTAGTTCAGTTACATTTTCTTTTTTTTTTTTTATTTCAATTTTTAGATACTGGTTTCTGCATGATGTACTGAAATCAATATTAGATTAAAGCATTTTTTTCCTTGTTTCTAATTTAAGAAAATTGTCTACCCTTTGTAATTACACAGTAATATGCTCAATACTGTGCAACCTAATAACACTACTGTCATTTACTGTATTCCAATATACAGTACCATATTGTAAAAAACAGTAAATTAGATGTAATTCAGAATAACCTCCTAATGCATCTGTTATTTCACTGTTGTTGTGCAGTGGTATACTTTATGTCAGTGGTTCTCAACTGGTCTGGCTTCAGGACCCAGCATCACCCTTAATGACAAGCCACGACTCAAATTGAGGAAAATTTCCAACTTCTCAAATTTATTGAATGAAAAGGTCGTGCAGTTTGAATCGGAGATAGTAGAATAGAATACACAAAAAAATAAGTTTATTAGTGAACCAAAACGGCAAAAACCAAAATGGCAAAAACCAAAATGACTTCAAGTGGGAAATATTCCCTTTGATGCTCAATTAGCTGCATTTTAATTAAATCCAAAACACTTCACTTCAGTAACTTCAGCCTTTAACAGACTCAACATGCACAAACATGAAATAAAGTGCAACCACTGAGCAGTAGTTTCAAAAAGAACTCAAATATGTAGCATTTCCTGAGTACCCACTTCCTGAATATATAACAATTTCCTATTAAAACTATCTAGTCACTTATTTAAGCATTAATCATAAGGCTGACATAACAATCAGAACATTTCAGTGACAGCCATTTTTAAGAGTCAATAGTGCTTTTATGCACAAACATGAAATAAAAAAGTGCAACCACTAAGCAGTAGTTTCAGAAAGAACTCAAAATATATAGGGCCTGATTTACTAAGATCCTAAATAAAGAGTACTAAATTGCGTGTGCACTGAAAAAGTTTGCGCGTGCTGTTATTGTGTGTTTTGCGGGTGATCAACTAAGAATGCTCGCGCAATTGATAACGGGTGCAAACCGCAGTATTTAAATGAGGTGTTGCGTGTCTTACGGTTTGCGCCATGGAGAGTCTGGATGGAAAGCAGGATAGACGCAAGTGCAAAATGAAATTTGACGAGTTGGAGTTAGAGATATTAGTGGAAGAGGCAAATAAACACATTCATGAACTACAGCAAAGAAATTTAAACATTACCAAAAGAAACGCAATATGGGAGAAAATCTGCGATAGAATAAATGCAGTTGGTAAGACAAAAAGAACGGCAGATGAGGTTAAAAGAAGGTGGCAAGATATAAGGCGAAGAACTAAAGAAAAAGTGGCCTTTAATAAAACTTCGGCAAACAAGACAGACAGGTGGAGGGCCTGCGGAAGAGATGCCTCTAACCAGGATTGCGCAGCAGGTGCAGCTCACCTTCTGGAGGAGCAGATAAGTGGGATACTGGAGTATGACACGCTAGAGCCAACTGCAGAACAAGGTAGGCGCACAATAAGAAACACTTTTTTCTCCATGAAAACACGTGATTTATTTATTATCACAAATAAAAAAATGAATGTGCCGCCTGTGGCAACCTTTTGCTGAATAATACTCGATTTAACATTCAAATAAAATATTTCTCCTTTTGCATGTGCTTGTGACCGGCTCCAAATCAGCCCTTAAGTTTCAACTATCTGGTTTTCATTCATTCCAAACAATTTACACGAGTCCGAAAGACTCTCTCTCTGCGTATTCTTTGATTTTGGCGATGTCACCTCCTTGCCACAATAACAGCAGCCATCGGTGCATAATGCTGGGCAGATTAGCACCTTCCTTTCGAACGTATTAAATACAGACGCAATCACAATCCCCGCAATTACTTTCAGGATTGGTAGATCTCATTGCGTGTGGTAAATGAACCTATTTGCATTTTCCCCTCCCAGTATTTAGCGCTTTCTGGCGGGTACACCCCATATTGATTATTCATCAGAGCAAAAGTACTAAATGAACAGCGTGTGCTATTTTGCTCATTTGAGAGGCGCAGTCCTCTTTGCACGCGGTTAGTAGATCAGCTTGCACATTGGTTTGCGGGTGGTGTCAAGTTTGCACACGTTTTTACGCACGCAAACCTTTAGTAAATCAGGCCCATAGTTTTAGCTGAATAACCACTCACTGACCTTTGTCTGCGTTTCACCATGCTCAACATATGTAAACAAACTTTGGTCGTTTTCTATGGCGTGAACTGGCGGGTGTCAACTCGCATTACAGGGCATTATCGCCATCTACTGTTAGGGAGTATGAATGACAGATTTTTTTTTTTTTTTTTTAGCATTTCCTTCCCCAGGCAAAGGCCCACAACCCACTGAAAACGGGTCTGTGACCCACTTTTGGGTCGCGACCCACCAGTTGAGAACCACTGCTTTAAATGAACCGCCCATACATTAGTTGCAACTGTAAGGTCACTTGCCAGGCAGTCTCAAGCAACTAAATAAGGAACTTTCTCTAAAAAATAACAGTAATTATGTTTGTTTATTGTTCCGCAAAGCAGTTGGGAGTTTCACCTCAATCAACCGGTAATACAGTTCATTCAAAGAACCCAAACTTTCTGTGCCATTACCTATTTATCATAGTGATTTGAGGCTTCTGATGCTTTGCCTACTTGCACTGCGATAAAGTAGTAGCTGCAAGAGTTGAGCATTGAGAAAATAAGTATAGGATGACCTTTTCTAAGTCTGGAGTAGAAATAAATTCTGATCTTGGTTAGCTGTGCCAGGAAAAATAGAATTTTATTGTTTTAGCCCTGTCTGAGTAAAATGACACTTCTGTTGTGGTCCTATCTTCACTCATGGTCAGATAAAGCAAGCAGAAAAGAAAATAGTTAGTGTTCCTAGTTATCATAAGCTACCATAAGCCACTTTCACACAACGACTGGGCAATGAATATATTCTAATGATCCCTTTTTCATTCCACCTCCATTCTTTAGCCTGGTGTTTCAATAAAAGTGCAATATTGCCTTTCTATGCTTTGACACAGCATTATGGGCTGTTGAAAGACAGCCCCTTTCCTCTACTTTGTTGTCAACTGTCACCAAACAAGTCCCTAATGTCTCTGGCCACTCATTGCTTTATTAAGTAAGCAATGAATAAAACACAGCGCTAAATTAACACCTGTAAAAAATAAAGATTCTACCTGACTGTTCCTATCAGACAACTGCGAGTAACCTGTTACTTATGGAGATTGAAATGTTACAGCAGTTGGATTAAGAGCTTGAGGTGGAGGAAGATGCTCCATTCCGCATTTCCAATTCACACAGCACTCATGTCGCCCCTTTACAACCCTGTTACTACCTCCCAAGGTGGTATACCGACAGAATTCAATGTTGTGCCATTCCACCTCCTGTGCCATTCACACAGAACTGAGGGCCGTAAGCAAACTGCGGATAAATGAACTTCATGTGTGAATGGGGCTACAGTTGTATTTGGTTAAGAAACACTTGACTGCAAGAGAAAATTTCAACAAAGCAGTTTGCATATATGCATTCATGATGGTAGACTTCTGTGGAATGCCTTATTCTGTTATGTTTAATGGCAGAGTAAGACAGTATAATGTTCTAATGAAAATCACTGCAATGGCCCTGCAAGATTTGGGCAAGAAAGATAATCTAGTATATATTTTAAATAAGTAACTCTCAAGGGAGCCTTTAGAATCGAAGAGGAAAAGAGAAGCAACTTTTACAGAGAAGGACCTCTTTGACATCCATCCATCCATTCACCCATGAATATATCATGGTTGACTGTGTCATAAACTGGGATAATGGCTAATTAACATGGAATACAGGCAGCGCTGGCCACAGACAGCAGGTCATTTGTGACCTTGACTAAGGCAGTCTGTGAAAGGAGGGGAAACTGGACTGAAATTTTTAAAGACCTCATTGATATTCATAAAAGAAATGAGTTGAATGGAGACTATTTTTCCTTACAAACTGTGATTTAAAAAAAAAAAAGGGAGGCTTGGAGACGGATCTAAAATTAATTAAATAGGTGGTATCCAAAGAGAGCTTTTTTTAAAAAAATAGCTAAAGGGGCTTGTTTGAAATTGGAGGAGAAAGTAGTAGCAGTTGAATGATAGCTTAAATATCTGGACAAACTGCATGAAATACATTTTTAAACATAAAGTAAAATGTAGTCTGATGAGCAGGTGGATAATTTAAGCAACAGAGGATTGTAGGGTTGACAGACACTTGTGTGATGGGAGTTTATTGTTTACAGTGAGTGAGTTCAGTTATGTGCTACCAGCTTTAGACTACTTTTATATATGTATTTTTTTTACAGAAAAAAAAGGGTTTTATATTTCAAAATTCATCACACTGTGATTTACTTAAATCATATGGAGATTACTGACAATCTGACTCAGACCACAAACACATTTTCTCAAAGATGGCCTCAATATCATAGTTTACAATTTAGCCCATATGTTATTGTCTTGTTTTACACATGAGTCATTTAAGGCTCCAGTTTAGGTCTAGTTGTCTATTCTGTCTGTCCAATCCTGTGTTATTTGTTCCATCTTTGTGAGGACCAACACACAGCACAGTAAAATCCTTCTCACATCATGCTGTCTTTCGAAGAGAGGCTTTCTCTTTGTCTCCTTCTCTCTGATAAGTATATCTTGAGGATACATCAACTAGCACACAGCTTGTGTTCTCTTCAAGGCGAAATCACTTAAGTATTGATTAGCAACATTACATCCTTGCCACTTCCAGTAGGCAGACCAGGAGCGAGGCTGTTAGCTGATCTATATTGATTAATGAAGACAAATGTATGGAGTATATGCCGCTACACTAAATAAATGCCTATTCTTTTCCCCTCTTCACATTTTCTTCATCAATTTGTAAAGCTTTTCATTTATATGGGTTTCTCAGGAAATCGCGTGCTCCAGCTGCATTCAGTTTATTACCGGTCCCCAAGGCCTGTTAAGGGATAACTTTGATCATTTCAGGTTTTTTTTTCTTTTTTTCTTTTCTGATTTAGCCAATTTGTCTGTCTGATATAGCTCTATTTTTGTCCATAGCTTTTATGAACATATCAATCTCTCCTTCTGGTCTGAGCTTCATTCTGACAAACAGAAGGAACGCAGAATGAGAGTGACTGAGAGCAGGTGCCATGCACAAGTTAAACTGTGCTCTGCAGGATAAAGCTTATAGATTATGTGTTTTGATTATAGAATATGTGTCCAGTTTTTCTTTTTTTTTTAGGTTTGGAAAATGTTGCACTGTCAAATATGGACTCTGGCACAATAAAATCACCAACACTCATCAGGGAAAGCTCAAACTAGACAGATACTCGACAGATGTGGTCGTCACAAAAATAAATAAACACTTGATGTGCAAAATAACACAGTAACTAGCCTAAAAACAGAACAAAAGCCAGTGGTTTTTAGACATTTCTCCTTCTCTTTACAAGACCCTAAATGTCCTTCCTAGGCTACACTCTCCAGCTGATGTCAGAAGTGAGTAATTAACATTTATCAGTCTCCAGGAAAGACCTTTCTGCCATGAGAGGAGATTGATGTCTAACCTGCCGTGGTTTTTACTTGCCCGCTGCATTGCTCCCTCGGCCATTACCAAACAACAGGCTCTCGAGAAGAGAGCTCAGCTCAAAGCCCAGCTGTCATCAGCTGCCATTATATGCTGTAGAACAGTTAACACTGAGTGACTGGCCAGTTAGATGTGGTTAGGTCTGCTCGCAAAGTTCATGGCCTGTGAGAGAGCCATTAGATCTAATGCGCAGTGGCATAAGTAATTGTATCTTCATAAGATAATTATAATAATGACAATACAATTTGGCTGATCATCTCAATTTGTGCATGAAAAAATTTAAAAGCTTATTTTATACTAGCAATGTCATCAACCTTTGATGCACAACGAAGCCTTGATTTGAAACAGTACACTTTAACATATTAACATGTGATCTATGAGTAACAGAATAGTGTTTTAAATAGTACAATTACATGGACTGTTTGACTTCTGCCTAGTCAGATCAACACCAAGCTAACCTTTGGCCTATTGTCTCTATGAGACTGACATATCCGTAATTCCTGATTTGAGACTTCTGTGCCCTCCTACATTGCTTTGTCTCGCAATCCTCTGAGTGCCATTCCAGTTGACATCCCATGCTGCATTTCTATTCAGAGAAATCTCCCACCAATAAAGATATAATTCTCGAACAAAACAAGTTGTGCATCATTAGCTAAGAACTAACCAGAACTATTTGAAAAATAGTTTTTGATTTGTGTTAACAGGAATGTAAATCAATGTAACAGTAATGTCAAACCATGAAATAAATGCTTTAAATTTAACTGTTACTGACAACCAACTTTTAGTCTAATGTGCAAGTCTTTGGATTGAGTGAGGAAGAAAGTACTATGTAGTATTAAGCAGGATTGATATTTGTAGAACTGTAAAAATTGTGTAGTTTTTTGTTTCTTTTTTTTGTTTGTTTTTTTTTTTTAATTAACAAAAGTGTAACAATAAAGTGCATAGTAGAAAAAGAATACAGGTGAGCAGCAGGTGGAATATGAAAAGATCATTAAATGTAATATGTTGATGTTCCTCTCACAGAAAAATTTATCTTACGTTTGAAATCAAAAAAGTTCAGAATGGGAAGCATCCAGTGCTTCTCTGTTATTTTTAGTGATGGAAATAAAAAAGATCAAAGAGAAATATGATAATTATTACCACTGGTTTGCTTTGTTTCTCACCAGGCCCCACAAGTTCACACAGAAATAATTACAAATGACATAATAAACCAGATTTCCATGTTAAAAATAATTATCTAAGCTTGTCTAAATAATTAATAAAACCTGACACAATACATTTTGGTTTGTTTATTTGTCTCTGTTGTTGTTTGCCTTATTTTATTTATTTTCTAATGGACCTTGAGTCTGCAATATCCAAATATCTAATAAAGCGGACTTAAAAAAAAATAACAATTTTGGTACACCATATCTATAACCTTTGAATTAAGTCATAATCAGGAGCAGTAAAACATGTCATCAGAATGGTGCCATACATCTTAGGAGTAAGACAAACACTTTAGCTTGACTAAAAGAAGAAAGAAAAAAAAAAGAAACATTTTGTAACATCAAACAGAAATCATTTTCTCTATTTGATTCAAATACAAAAAAGGTAGTCACTGACAGTGTTAGCCTGGCCAGCCATACCCACTCACATCACAAAAATGATCTCTTGTGAAATGGGTGGGGAGCTGAGGTCAATGCAAAAGTAAGGAGACTGCAGTTCCTCGACTGACCACTCGGGGCTGGCTCCAAAAGCGAATCAATCTCCACTGACTCCCTTGTTAAAATGTCCCACCTTGCTGCAGAAATAAACTGGTTCACAAAAACCTTTTGGTCTCCATACATAGATTTCACATCCACAACAATTTTCTTGAGCCACAGCAGGTAAAATTATATAAAGCAACAAAACTTGAAGTGTGGTCTTTTGATGGTTGATTTTATTAGTGGCAAGCTGTAATCACTTTAGCTACTTCGAGCTAAGAGTCATCTTCACTTCTGAGCCACAGATCCTCCAGCCAGCTGTGATGAAGCCCCACTTCATGACTGAAAGGCTGCCATGATATTTGCATCAGTCCAAGCGTCTCCTTCAATGGGACTTCTCTCCTTCCTTGTTTGAATGCAACATTACTTATTTCAAATGTAATTTCAGTGAGAGGATAGATTGAGAGATTTAATTAGGAATTAATGTAAGATAATGTTAGCTAGCAACATAGGTTAGTATGAGCTAAACCAAATAAAATGTCTAACTCGCAGAAACTGAGCTATGGTGGGAGTATTCTAACTGACTTCAAGGCCTGCTCATTCTGCCTATATGTAATATGATGCCCTGCAGTCAGAGGAAAGAGAAGCTTCAACAGCACTCTTCAGAGGACCTTTGGTTGATGTCACTGCAGGTGTGTCCAGCTCTTCTTATACAGTCTATGTTCCCATGTGAAATTGTTACGGATCAAGGAACTAACTTTATGTCTACTCTGTTGAAGGCATCCGGAGCATAAGGACCACCCCCTATCATCCTCAAACTGATGGCTTGACGGAGAGGTTTATTCAGACTCTTAAACAGATGCTCCATAAATTCGTCAATGACACCGGGTCAGATTGGGATCAGTGGCTTCCATACCTCCTCTTTGCCTATAGAGAAGTACCACAGGCCTCTACAGGTTTCTCCCCTTTCGAGTTACTTTATGGTCATGAGGTGAGGGGACCTTTGACTTTATTAAAGGAGATCTGGGAAGGGGCGCAAGGCAGTGAGGGGCCGGTAAATATAATCTTTTATGTGCTTCAGATGAGGGAGAAGCTGCAGAAAATGAGTTTACTGGCCCAGGCACCCATGACTGACATGGCTGGCTCCAGATGTCCCAATCAGCTTCGGTGGACGGACAAGTCAAAGGTGGGCATTTCGGAATATTCAGCAGTCTCTTAGTAGGGATCCAGTTCTGCATAGTCTAGATTTTGACAAACATTTTATTTTACAAACAGATGCATCTGAAAGGGGTGTGGGAGGGGTGCTGTTGCAAGGTCCACCAGAGGAACGTCAAAAAGGAAAAGGAAGCTTTGGCGATTAAATGGGCCATGGAATAATACTCCATGAAGGGGGAGATGTTAACTTTTGAGTTAATAATTTTGGTTTAGATTTTTGTATGTTAGTTATTTTGGTTAAAGATTTATTTTGTATAGTTGAATAATGGTTTGTTTGGGTTTTTGTAAGTACTTTTTTGTGATTGTATTGTTTGTCAACCCCCTGTGTGTGTTTGTCAATGGTTTGATCAGCCATTATATATGTAGCCAGGTCAGTTAGTTTATGTTATGATGTTATGTTGTTGGTTTGTTCATTTGTTAAAAAGACTAAGTTTAGTTTGATTTAGTTGACATCTTTTATGAGCTCACTTATTTTAATTTGTTTACATTTTAATTTTTGTTAAGTTGGATAAATAAAACCGTTTATTTTTGATATTTCCTGTTGTTCCTTTTTTTGCCAGCCTGCTCGGTCTCTCACACCTCCGTCACAGACTTCATTTCTTGTATTTACCTTCTTGTCTGTCCAATGGCATCCAGAAGTAGTTTCTCCTGCGTCCATTGGTACTGTTCCCTGGAAATCAAAGTTAAAATCAAGCAGAATTGCACTATTTCTTTGTATCGAAGAAGAAAAAAACATTAGGATGGCTGGCCAAACTATGACAGTATCACTACAACCCCAATATTTGACTGCTATTTGGAATAGATGTTTCAACAACTTTACACTGTTGTGTTTGTCCCTGCACAGGAAGCATCACTATTGCTTGCTTTCTGATCACAAGACAATTATGAAATGGAAAAAAAAAAATGTGTTGTGTTGAAGACACACTTTTCCATGAGCTGGTAAATTTCCCTTTTCAGCTATGTGATCTAGTGAAAAGCATTGTTTTTCACTCTTCAGCCTCTCTATAATCCCACTGTTTACAGCGCTGCCAACCATCAGCTCCTCATTGCAGTTCTCCACTAAGTGGGACAGACAGCAACAGATTGCCCTGCTGCCTATTTACCTCCAGTAATAAAGGCCTAAGTGATCGACTCAGAGTCATTTAGGGGGCTAACTTCACACACTTTGCCTTTAACATCAAGTGCAAATTACAAATGTGCTTCCAAAACTTTAATCAATTACTTCTTTGCTTCAGTGCTGATTTGTTGACAAGATTCCTGTCATTACATGGGCTACTGTGATTAATGAGATGAACAACATCAATATACATGAATTCAGTGACTATTATATACATTGGTTAAAATTTAGTCGCATTATTGTCCTATTATTATAGTGTATCTAATACATATTCATGAGTAAACAAGAAACATTCAAAAACTGAGTTTTATTGAGACTATGTGTACATGTTCTGATTAAAACTGATTTTTTTTTTACAATTTATTACCAGTCTAAAAAATGATTCTTGTAAACATAAGTACAGTCAGGTCTGAAAATGTATCAGTGCTCTATGATAAAGCTCCTGGAACAGGACAGCAGCCTCGGCCTTTGTATTAAAAAGTACATCCTTGGAAAACTCTCAAAAGGAGATGTTATTGTACTGTAGAGAATAACAGTAACATATTTGTGTCAGAATGTCAAAACACACTGATACAATGCCTGCTAAACTAATCATGATATCAAACCATATCAGATGAAATGTACATCGATGAAAACAATGGGCTAACAGACTATTTGGCCTCCAGTCTCCCTGTGTGTCAAAGTGACATATGAAAGTACTTAAAGCCTGTTAACTCCAGAAAGGCCATGGCGGCTATTCAAGAGAGGGTTGAAAAGGTCCTCAAATGCAGGACCAGCATATTTGTAATGAGAAAAGAAACAGGGTGCACTGGAGCAGCATAAAGAAAAGAAGAGCGGTATGGCACATTAAAGTCTGAAATGTTTTACGGGGTGTAATAAACACCCAAGCTAATCACAACCACCAGGAGTGCAATATTCGCCTGCCAATGACCACGTACAATCATTTAGGTTTACCTTCATGAACAGTACAACATGTATCTCCCTTCATTTCATGGCCTCAAGAAAAAGGAGATGAGCATGGATTTAGGATCGCTAAAATAGAATTAAGGTACATGGATAGATAGATGGACGAACAGACAAACAGACGGATAGATAGACAGACATCTATTTTCAGGTCTCTTGGCAATACAAACAGAAAAACAAGGACCCCAACTCTCTCCTTGTTTTTGTTTGCTTCTGTGCACTGATGTGATATATATGTGCAGAGGACTTTGGAGAGAATGTAAATGGTCTCTTGGGTTTACAGAGAGTAGTCCAAAAAAGAGAAACTGTCCAGTGAGCAAGAGTTGTGTGGACAAAGATGCCTGACTGATATCCAAGATGAAAGGAGAATGGGCAGACTGGTTTGAGATGATAGAAAGGCAGTTAGAACTAATAACTATTCATCACAACCAAGGTATGCAGAATACAACCTCAAAATTTTCAATGTGTCAAACCTTGAAGCAGATGAGGTACAACAGCAGAAGACCATAACTGGGCGCCATTCCTGTCAGCTAAGAACAGGAAACTAAGGCTACAATGTGCACAGGCTCACCAAAATTGGACAACAGAAGATGGGAAAAGTATTGCCCGATCTGATGAGACCCAGTTTCAACTTTGAAATTCAGATCTTAGAGTCAGAATTTGCCACACATGAAAGCATGAATGCATCCTGCCAAGTATCAATGATTCATGCTGCTGCTGCTGGTGGTGAAATGGTAATGGGGATATTTTCTTGACACACTTTGGGTTCCTTAGTAACAGGTGAGTAACAGGTAAACACCACAGCCTAACTGAGTATTGTTGCTGACGGCATCCATGCCCTTAGGACCACAGTGGACCCATTTTCCGACGGCTACTTCCAGCAGGATGATAGACAAAGTTCAGATCATCTCAAACTGGTTTCTTGAACATGACAGTGAGTTCACTGTATTCCAGTCTCCACAGATCTCAATTTAAAAGAACATGAGAGTGGAACGGGAGATTCACATCATGGGTGTGCAGCCGACAAAACTGCAGCAACTGGGTGATGCTATCATGTCAATATGGACCAAAATCTCTGAGGAATGTTTCCAGTACCTTGTTGAATTTATGGCACAAACATTTAAGGCAACCCAGTACAACCAAGGTGGACCTATTAAAATGGCCTATGAGTGAATCTGGATCATATCACTTCTGAACCAGACAGTGATTTCCTTTGTGATGAATCATATGTTCATGTTATAACATGTTCTGCTGCCCATATTACATGGTTTGTGTTGCAAAATAGACCATGTCACTCAGATCCAATCTACGTAACTGCCTGATGCAAAAGTGATGCAGTGTAAAAATCTACAGTGAAGTGTTATGAAATTAATGAGGTCTGGGTTGTTTTAGAAGGTGAAAATACTAACAGCCAATAGCTGCCCAGAACAAATAGTTCAGAATTTGTTCTCAAATATCTCAGAACTGCTCTGCTCCTGACATTTGCATATGTATATTATTCTGACAGAGCCATACTTGAACTGCAAACAATATGTAGTGGCCATTGCTTGTGAAGGATAGTTTGTGGTTTGTTTGTTTGTTTTTTTATCACAAGATGCATTAAGCACCCCAGTAATATTTAAGATGTTACAGATAAAGAGCTGAATAGAATGTAAGATAAAGAAATAGAGCTGAAATTAAGCTGATTACCCTGCTTCTTCAACACAAATTACTCTAGTTTTAGTCAGTGACAGTCTGCTTAAGATTCCTGTTTTCCTTTCAGTCGAGAAAAAAAAAAAACATTAATATCAGACCCAGACACAGGAAACTGAAGGACCTTGTCAGGAAGTATTAGTGGCTCATTAGCTAACAAGTTAGTGTGCAACCATTCACAATGTCAAGGATATAAATGCAAGTCATCTCAGGCTATTGTTTAGTCAGCATAGTGGTGTCACAATCCCATAAGGAAATATTTTATGATTCATTTTTCTCAGGACTCAAGGCAATTAAGAGTCTCATTCATTATAAGGAACATCCCCCTGAATAGTAAACAGAGAGTTTTGGTGAAAGAAGATGAAACAGGTTTCCTCCATGCAACTGACAAAAACACAAGAGTGAGATTAATCAGTTGATTCAGATGTTGTTATCTTCACTGGCAATACTTTACCGTCCACTGACTACATTCAAATATTTGCATGTGTGCTATGGATTTATCGACCTTGGTACAAAATGAACACCCTTAAATGCCATCATATATTCGAGCTAAACTGTTTGATCGTGTATTATGTTGCATAATAGATGTAGTTAATCTTTCTTCCTCTGGTAATGTGCTATGCATTTTGATTTTAATTGAAAGAATTCACCATATTTTATTTTAACGTTGGAATTCAAATGTATTTCAGCAAAAGATAGCATAAAATGTGAGTGATGAAATATCTTTAAATAAACTGCCTTGTTCTCATGCAACTTCACACACATTAGCACTTTAAGAATTTGTATTTAAATATGTGTCCAGGCTGCTTACTGTTCCACATTCACCAGTGGGCCATTTTTAGTAAAGTTAGCTGGTTGCTCTGTGCCAATGTCATCTGTTGTGAGTAGGCTTTGTCCTGCAAGTCATTTTCTTGTTGCATATAATACTTTTCAACTCAGAGGTTGAAAAGTCCATCAGATTAATCCTTAAATTTAGAATTGTCAGTGGTTTGGTTGTGCTTGGCCTCTTATCTTGCTTTCTCCTTCTCTCTACACTCCCAGTGCAAATACTCCCCCATAGGATACACCAGTCTTACAACACAAAGCATAAAAGCTACATTGGGTGGCGCACAGCACAAAATGGTGCAATTTCATAATAAAGGCTCAAAAACTTTAAAACAGTTCTTGTTTTCCTATTCAATGTCCCTCTTTAAATATAAATATGCAGCTCATGTGTTACTAAATCACTATCACACATGGTAAATTCTATTTATTTGCTAGTTTGTAACACACTAGGAAAGAGAAAATGGGATAATTCAGGCAGACCATTAAAAACCATAAAACTAGCCAACATCCAGACTCATTTGTGCTCAACAAGATGCTTCAAAACATCTATCCTCAGCTTCATTGTGAGCACGCTGACTGTATACTGATAGTATTAACATGACGTAATTGTTATAAAGCATTATGATCATTTATGAGTGTTTATAATATTAATTATACACGTTTATAAGCATACCATAAATATATGTATAATGCATTATCTATGTGGGCACTGACAGCGAGTTTCTAACAGTTTTAACATACTACAATACCTGACCTTATAAGTGATTATAACATGCTTTATAGTGTGTTATGATTATTGTTATAAAGCATTATGATCATTTATGAGTGTTTATAATGTTAATTATACACGTTTATAAGCATACCATAAATATATGTATAATGCATTATCTATGTGGGCACTGACAGTGAGTTTCTAACAGTTTTAACATACTATAATACCTGACCTTATAAGTGATTATAACATGCTTTATAGTGTGTTATGATTATTGTTATAAAGCATTATGATCATTTATGAGTGTTTATAATTTTAGTTATACAGTGCTATAAGGTAATAATAACTCATCATAATTATAGTTATAATGCGTTATAGAGATAGGCGTCAAATTTTTTTTTACCTTTCTTTTTGTTTGTTTGTTTGTTTTTTATTTTTCAAATTCCATGTTCCATGACGTCCCAGCTTTTAAACTGGGAAGCACTCAGTTCTGAAGTTATGTTGTTCGGAGCTCCAAGTTCTGATTTCCAATATAAATGTAAAGCACCATTTGGGCCCCGGGGTCCTAAGGGGTGCTGGTGGCTTTGCCTGTTGCGGTAACCATGGTGATCATAAACAACTGTCTAGTTGTTCACTTTATACATGCTGCCCTTGGGAAAAATTATCCAGAACCATGGCATAAACTTTCATTGCTACGCTGATGATACGCAGCTGTACTTATCTATGAAACCAGAGGAAACAAAACCTTTGGCTAAACTTCAAGGGTGTCTTAATGACATTAAGTCCTGGATGTCCTCTAACTTTTTGCTTCTAAACTCGGATAAAACAGAGGTTATTGTCTTTGGTCCCAAACACCTGAGGAATGGATTGACTGGATTTACCCTGGCTTCCAGCACAGTTGCGAAAAACCTTGGAGTTATTTTTGATCAGGATATGTCATTTAAGCAGCATATTAATCAGGTTTGCAAGACTGCCTTTTTTCATCTCCGAAATATTGCCAAAATTAGGAGCATCCTCTCCCAGGGTGATGCCGAAAAATTAATCCACGCGTTTGTTAGCTCTAGACTGGATTACTGTAATGCGCTGTTAGCAGGATGTCCGAAAAGCTCGCTAAATAGCCTTCAATCGATCCAGAACGCAGCAGCGAGGGTGCTGACAGGAATCCGCAAGCGAGATCACATCTCTCCCGTGTTAGCCTCCCTCCATTGGCTTCCCGTGAAATTTAGAATTGAGTTTAAAATTCTGCTTCTCGCATATAAGGCCCTTAATGGCCTAGCTCCGCGCTATTTACAAGACTTGATAGCTCGTTATGCTCCTAATAGAGCTCTCCGCTCTCAGAGTGCAGGATTACTCGTCGTTCCTAGAATATCTAAAAGTAGGTTTGGAGGACGGGCCTTCTGCTACCAGGCACCTTTTTTATGGAACCAGCTACCAGTTTGGGTTAAGGAGGCTAATACTATCTCCATCTTTAAAACTAAATTGAAAACATTTCTGTTCAGTAAAGCCTACAATTAGTCTTAACTATAGTGTGTAGGGGCTAATAGTTATAACTATAGTTGTAGTAGTAAGACTAGAGTAGCTCGTCTTAATCACAGCTTCGTCATAGTTATGCTGCTATAGGCCTACGCTACAGGGAGACACCAGCATGATCTGCTGAGTGGTGTCTCCACTGCTCTTCTCCTTTTTCTTCCCTTTCTTCCTCCCTTCCTCCTCCTCCAGCTCATTTATAATTATTTGGGAGCACCCTGCTACTGAAACTGTGCTCCATTTTCTTTGCTTTCCTGTGTTTGTTGTGCTGTTTCTGCCCCCTTTTCTCTTTGTGTATTTGCAGGCCAGAGTTTCCTGGGTTTCACGCTGACTTGCAGTTCCATCCACTGTCCATCCCGGGGTTCTCCTCCACTTGTGTTTGGGTACCGACTGGCGTGGTGATCGGCGACCTGGTCCTCTGGCCATCTCATCCCAGTGCTGCTGCCTCCATCTGTTTATGTTTATATATTGCATCCTTTTGCTTGAAATCCTACCCTTCTCTTTTCTTAAACCCAAACCCCTTCCTCCTCCCCCCTCCTCCCCCTTCTCTCACACACCTCACCTACACCCCACCCGCACATTACTGATACTCAAGAGCCTATCATGGCTCATTACGCTGACCACACGCCCAAGGGCCCTCCATAGCTCGCTTGCATTCACCCTACAACAATTCCACTACTTCTTTATTATTATTTTTACTTTTTCTGTGCTCTCCTCTCTCTGTCCTACATCCTCTTTCTGTCCTCCATCTTCTCTCTGTCCTACATCCTCTCTCTGTCCTGTCTCCCCTCTTTTTCTTTCTCTACCCGGCTGGCCTTCGGCAGGAAGGTCCCCCCATATGAGCCAGGTCCTGCTCAAGGTTTCTTCCTCTTAAAGTGGAGTTTTTCCTTGCCACTGTTTGGTATAAAGGTTTTTTTTCTCCCTACGTGGGAATTTTTTACCTGCCATTATCATTGATTGGATTTAATTATATAATCTTAGTTGATGATATTTGCTCGGGGGTCATGCTCTGGGTCTCTGTAAAGCGCCTAGAGACAATTGTCATTGTAACAGACGCTATATAAATAAAATTGAATTGAAAATTGAATAGTGACTGAGCTGGTGATATTTCTGCCACATTAAACCAGAGAAGAAGGAGGAGAAAAATCCCAGTGTTTATTTCAAGAACTAAAAGATATCCTTTGCCTGCTTTCTCAGGTGTGAAAAAGACTTGTTTTGTAATGTTGAGTAGCGAGTCATTTGGACTTACCTGAAGAAGGTTAAATGTAAAATAACAGCATTCTCAGCTGTAGGTGTATATCTTTTAATGTTGTATTTTTGTAATGGTATTTTAGTAGGCAATAACTGAAATAGGCTAAGTGGCTAATAACAAGCTTTATAGGCTCTTATTAATGTTATCATTGTTATTTTAGTATGCAACCTTTAACTCAAAGGATTTAAAATGTGAAGACTGTCTTCATGCCCTGCAGGCAATTCCTACTGAGGCCCTGGTCAGTCGAGACAGGATCTACCGGAGAGCAGCCACAGACGGTAAATCTGTTTGGCTGTAGAGGGATTTTCTTTTTCAGATCAAACTTGTTTATTGGAAAAAAATACTTTTTATTTTTATTTGTATGAATCTGTTGTTCAAGTGTTTATACTTCTGTTTACATACATATTGTAATGTTTCTAATCATCTATATGAAGGCAAAAGTGTGAATCATTTCCATTTTGATTTATTATACATTTTTGGACATTCCCTTTTTGTTAGAAGTTACAATTAAAGTTTCTGTAATGAGATTCTTTATCCTGCTGAGATCAAATAAAACATGCAGACAACATTAAGTTTTGGAGCGTGATTAACTTACCAGACAAATAACAAGCTGATCATGTAAGGCAAGTGTTATCTACATAGTTCTTTGACTACCAATATTAATTCAGTTAGAAAACATACAATTCTAAAGACAGCTCAGTCCCCCCCCACTATAAAAATCCTGTCTGCGCCCCTGCACCAGTGGTACGTGAGCTTCTCTGGTGGTACGCGGGGAACATCATGACTTTCCACATTTCTTCCACATTTTCACTTTAAAAAAAATTGGAAACATACATTGTTCAAATACAACGTTTCAAACAAATGTGTAGCTTGAGATAATTAAAATTGTCTTTAAAAAAGTATTTTTGCATATTCAGTTGCAGTGTAGATGTAACAACTTTTGAGTGTGTTTATTTTGCTCTATATGAAAGTATTAGTATGTGGGAGTAAATGTCTGATTCAGTAAGGTAACAATTCAGGTAATAAATAACCACAAACATCTCGCCTGTGTGTTTGGTCATGATTGGTCATCATGGTGGTACTCAGAGAGCTGAACAGTTTCTCAGGTGGTATGTACTATTAAAAGTTAAAGAACCACTGTGCTAAACAATCAGTATGCTCAGATTGTGAAATTAATTTCAAACCTTTCCTCCAGCCACGACATTTCTAATTGATCAAATGTAGCCCAGATGATTTGTAAGCCTCCAGAGACTTGTAGGTCTTTTGTTCCCCCAAAGTTTAGGCACTTTGTCATAAAAAAAATACAGTCGTAGATGTAGGGGTATGGCACGCCATCTAAGTCCTTTGGCTCATGTCTACAATCCATACATCCTATTGCTGCTATTTCTTGCATAATGAGATTTCAACTGGACATTAAGTATTTCCACATATTTGTGTTTTTTTTTTTCTTCTTTTGCCTTTTTATGCAGTTTGAGTGTTGTTATCTGATGGTTTTCATCCACTTTTGTTGACTAATGTTAGTGACTTGTGAACACATGACTGCATTAGAAAGAAAGAAGAACCGTTGTGGGACTGGGAACCTTGACACGCAACATGACAACACTGGGTCAAAGTACCAGATGTGTGACGCCAGTGAATATAATCTATAGTGCCTTTATGCCTCAAAGTAAATTAATCACATGATCTCATATGGATGTTGTTATAGACAAAACAAATACATTTCTACAAATAGATCCTGACTGCCATTTGTTTTGAAAATTTGCATCAACACCATTGTTACAAGCTTTCTTGTTAGACTGTTGTGGGCGCAAGATTCTCAGTGGCAGCATCTTATCATCTCCATCAATGCATCAATGTAATTTATAACTATTGAGTTTTAGGATCCTATTTTCCCACTCATGATCACACCTTGAACCACGAACAGGATACATACACACAGGTACATGAAACTGATCTATTTTCTTTTAACATGTAATTGAAAGCTTCTGGGTTTTTAGATGAGTCTTATCCCTTGTTGTTGTTTTTTTCATACTTGTTTTCTAACCTGTATAAATATAATAAATCCATCTATCCATAGCAGACCCACTTGTCTTATCTTCTGAATGTTTCTTTTTTTTTGTGTGTGTTTGTACATACAGTATGTGTAGACCTTTAATTGTGATGTATATGTTGTCCTTGGATAACTGAGTTAACAGCAGCTTGAATAAAAGTCATTATCATCCTAAAGTACGACTTGGAAATGTTTGGTTATGCATGATTACTGAATATTATTTACTATGAATGTATCATTTTTACTGATATGTGACATGATATAACACCATTCATATTCTGTTTCAAGGTTTGGCTGAAGGATATCAAGACGTGGTAGATTACAAATGTTCAGTGAGAGAATTTAGACTCCTTTGAATAAAGCTATGAATGAAAATGAAAACGTAAACAATTTCAAAGGAAAGCATTGCCGGCCCCATGCCTAATGCACCAGTTATGTGAAGCATAATAAACTCAGAATTCCATAGAAAGCCAACAAAGACATTAGAGAAAAAGTGATTCATTGAGTTCTGTTAAGTTTAAGGTGAACGGCAGCAGGTATTTTATCCTCTTGACGATAATATGAGCTGACATGTTGTTGTGCAAAGGTACTGCAGTGTAGGAAAAAAATGAGATAGGGTTAGAGGGTTTCCAAGATTTTATATTGAAACATAAAGCACACAAATATAAGCTCTATATTGTTTGGTATCAAATTCTATCGGCCAAAGTGGAAGAAAGAGATCTCCGCTGGTTCAACTTGTGGATGCCTTTGGCCCACTACCACCTGTCTTCCTTTTGGAGGTCAGAGCTTCACAGTAAAAGAAATAAACCCAGAATATATTTTGAAAACTTTCAAATGTTATTTGCAAAGTTCAGTCCAGAAAGGCAACACCCGCAGAAAAGCATGAGGACAGAGTGAACAATTTTCCACCAACAACCACTGGGGCATCAAACAACTGCACCCCCGCCCACCCCCCTCCCCCAGGGTCCATATGGTTAATTTAGATAATTATAATATTATGTATAATTATATGTAATTAAACACATGCACATAAATTATATAAAATGAAGAAGAAAAAACTTGGTGATCACTTTGTATATAATTAAATCTAGAAAATGAATCACGATCAAAGCAGTTACTACAAAGAGTAAAGTACTATGAAGAGTGTTTTAAAAGGAGGTTATGTGTCAAACATTTTTTTTCTTTTTTTTTACATCAGGAAGGACAACGAAGCACTAAGGGATAATACAGGTAATAAAGATTTTTTTAATCTTCAGTTTGGTTTAGGTGCTGTAAAGGTTTGGCATACGGCAGAGTATGCCGTATGCCACACACCCACACACACACACACACACACACCTATATATATATATGTGTGTGTGTGTGTGTGTGTGTGTGTGTGTGTGCTTTTGTTTTGAAAAGTCTGTCACTGACTGCTGCAGAATCGTAAGAGAATTGGCAGATAAACATGTGGAAAAGCTAAAACGGACATGGAGAACGGTAAAAATCTGTGTCCTTTACCATTCAGGTAGCACACAGGTAGCAATATTAACAATTCTATCTGAAAAAAAAATCTGGACTGCAACAAAACTTTCAAACCCCTTTGTTCAAGACGATTGCGTCATTCCATTTTACATCAGATCTGCTTCATGTGTTTACTGTCATGCTGTTCTCTAGCTGGTTACTTCAGTGCGGCTCCATCTAGTGGCACAGATGTGTAACGACAACAGAAAGTCCAGTCTTCGATTATAAAAGACCCCCATTTTTGAGAATATATCTTCTAGATTAAGATATCCTCCTATATTCGGGCCAATATGGTTAGTTTGATCATGATTTATTCAACAGCAGATGGGTGTCCTGCAGTGGTCAGAAATGAGCGTCAGCAGATTTTGTGCTCGTCATGATCTGAGGTGAAAAAGACTGATGTCAGACGCAGAGCTGGACAGCGCTGTAGTTCGATCTATATATGAGCTGAGTTTTCATTCAGATTTTCACAATATTGCAAATATTATAGTATTTGATTCCAGCGCCGCCATGCTACCTGAACTGCCGTGCACCAAGCCATTTCAGGGTCACTAAACCGGAAAATTAAATATTAACAACAAATTCAGTCCCGTGGCCTGTTTTTTAATTTGATATTTTTGATCCAAGTATAAAATTGAAATATATATATACATATATATATATATATATATATATATATATATATATATATATATATATATATATATATATATATATATATATATAATGGCATTTTTTTTCTTTTGTTGTGTGTGTTAGATTAAAAAATTAAAAACAAACTAAAATATCACTTTTTAATTTAATTTAACATTTTTTATTGACAATTGAAAATGGAAAGAACGAATGATACACAGATTGATAATGTTACAGAACTTTTCACGTGGAGATTTTCATTTTCAAGTTCTCCCATTTGTAAAACACTGCCAAGTTGAACTCCCCATTAAAAATTTCTGCTGTTACCTCAGAAATTGTCTGCTTTAATGTTATGATTGTTGCTAAGGATTTTCTTGGTAAACTTTTTTATTTTTCATAAAAACAGGATGACATTAATGCCCTGGCAGTAGCAATAAGCTTTATTTTTATTTTACATTTTTTAAGATGAGATTTACTCAAAATATGTGTTACTGACAAGTGCTGATGTTAAAAGTGTTTGAACAACAAATGTTATGGTAATTTAGTTCAAATGGCAGCAGAACATTTAAATAAAAGTGCACGTTACACTACTTTTGAATTCATTATTTGATTTTGCGTATACAGTGCGATTAATCGTGATCAATCAGGGAAATTTTAATTGCTGCCCAACTCTATATATATATATATATATATATATATATATATATATATATATATATATATATATATATATATAATTTAAAGGGTTAACAATTAAAAAACAGTGAAATGAAGGTTAAAAGCCTGACACTGTTGCAGTCCCATTTCTTCAGTGTGTTGCTAAAGAAAATGAAAAGAAGGTCATGATGCGATTAGCTAATAAAGCTGCGACAACTGAAAGACTTGAAGCTCGTGAGTGTTGTCCAGCATGTAAACATGAGTGGGGTCAGCCTGACTGCTGCAGTTAGAAAAAATATTGGGGCCAGCATAGAAAGAGTAAACCTTGATGTACCCCATTCATGATCCTTATTACTTGTCACTTCTGCTCCACATAGCAACACACTACATTTTAATGTTATCGCCTCTAAGGGACCCAGACACGCCTGGTCTCGAGCCAGCTGAAAGGATGGGGCTGACTTGATGCCACAGCTCAGCGGCAGACTCTGTGTCAGCTAAACAGCAACCCTTATATCTGAGCCAGACAGACATGATCACTTCCCTTTGGAACTGACATTTATTGCTCTGAAAATTGCTGTAATTAAATAAAAATGGAGTCCAATAAAACTTTAAGGATGGGACAAATAGAGTAACATTTAATACAAGTATGTTGACTCTTCTACTTTATCAAATTGTATCACTGCGCAAGGTTATATTTGTGCATCCATTTAACATCAATGATATTTGATTTAAAGTGAACCATTTAGTTTTTGCCACTCTTAAAGTGAAATCATAAAAATAAAATTATGGACTATTTTGATTCAAGCTCTTAACATCCAGTTTGTTTCCTTCTAAAAGTTTGGAAATGTCTCATTTAGATATCCAAGCAGAATACACTGCTTTTATGACTGCACCATTCATTTAAAAACATTCCTTGTGCATTATTTAGTGAATTTCTCAAACTGGTGTTTGTAATATTAGCATTTTGACACTGATTGTTTCGTTTAGTCTTTGCTCCCTGATTATCATGTGGTGTTTTAATTTATTAATTTTGGTAATACATTTCTTGTGTTATTAAGCACTGTCGTAGGACAGTTATTAATAACCCCTTAAAAACTAAACAAGCACCTTTATCGCCAACAGTCCATTTGGAGGACCCATGTGTGCCCACGCTTTAACATCCTGGCTGATGTCTTGTAGACTGTAGCAACCCAAGATTTTGAAGGAACAGGCTTGGAGTGTTTCCAGACGAGTGTAGTTTATTGAAGATTGTGCATAGGCACCAACATTGCTGAACACCGTGAAAACTGTGACACAAAATGACACAGGCAAATTAGCCCACAACAGGCACTGGCTGTAAACAACAACTGCATATTAGCAGGCTAACAAAATGACTACTGCACTTTAACAGGCAATACAAAATGACAAAGTATATGAAATACTATACAAATCAATATATACAGTATACAAATTGTACCTCGCTCCGCTGATCAAGGGTGCTAAAGGGGGATCCTTGGAAAGCTGCCACCAATACTGTTGCAAAAGCTAGTTAGCCATGAACTTTGCTAGCTCTTCGAGGTCTCGTCTTGCTCTGAGCTTGACGGAGAGTGCGCACACAGAAGTTACAAAGCACGAGAAATTTAAAGTGACAGTGCTCAATTTACACAACTCACGGCCACTTACATAGACGTTGCTTCAGTATTTTTTTATAATGTTGTACCCCCCAGTGGGAGTTCATGTAGTCGCTTCAAAACCCGAAGTTTACGTATCTCGCAAAAGCCTCAAATGTAGCAGGTTTTAATCCATGCCGCCACAGTGTGGATACCATTTTAACAGTACCCGGGTTTCCCCTATTCCAGGGAACCCTGACAACTAAAATCTGTCTAAATCTATCTACAAGAAAAACAATGCTTTGTTTTTTCTTCAATTCAAGCTTCAGTTAAAAAGAACATCCACTTTAATCATTCTGCACATGTTATGTGATGACTTTGTATCTAAAGTAGCCAATCACAAGTATGGACTTTGTATAGCCCACAGCCCTGTCCTTTTCACATCCACCCAGAAACATCTCTTTTTCACATGCTTCTGTTCCACGAATCAAGAAAAACAACAGTTATTTTAACAGACAGTCTTCAGTTTTACAATTTGTCATTAGTGTGTGTTGTGTCTTTGGTCTCTGTCAGGGAGACTTGTGTTTGAGACTTCTGAGCAATCAACCCACTGTTACACTTAAGGGCATTACAAGACTTTAAAAGAACACTTAAAAAAACTTAGTCTGTTTGATATGATATGAGGAACATTTGAATATGCGTAGTTGCTTTTCTGATTTGACTGACTGGTGACTCACAGGAACAAGACTTCTCTTAAGATGTCGTAAGCTTTATTGTGTGAGATCTGAGGAGGTTGTATTGTTTTCCATCTCTCGTTCTGGTAATCTTCATTATTTCTTTGACATTTGCTACTGTTTTCTTATTAGCCATCTTTCCTGCAAGAATCTCTGCATTTCTTGGTTGGTTCTTTCATTCACTGTTTTATGTCAGAGTGGGAAAAAAAAATGGAGGAGTTGTTATGATGTTTAATAGAGACATACATTCCTGTTCATAAAAGGCTGAACTCTAAAGACTGTGGCAGTTACCTGAGTGTACCTTTTTCTACTTCCAGCAGCAGTACTTGCACTTAATTAGTAGTATGTTCCCATTTCCATTGCCTTTATCCTAACGCAAACCTTTTTCTATTTGTTCTTTTCCTTACCGCTTTGGAGGTCCCCAGTATTGCATGGCTGATGATTATTGACATTGAAGACATCCAATTATAAGCTATCATTGTAGCCTGGGGCTTGTTTTCCCTCTTTGTCTTTCTCCTCTGGTTCTCATGGTGAGCGGAGGATGCCAGAATCAGACAAAGCAAGTAAATTCAGTTCCCCCTCACAGCAAACATTAACCGAGGGCAAAAACAGGTCAGGAAAAGAAAGCTATTTGGATTAAACTAGACAAACTATCAGAGACAGCAGTGGAAAGACATAAATCCCCCTCCCTAGCCCCCAAATTCTCATCGTAAAAGTTGCCTTTGCACCAACTCAACAACATAAACTCTTTCATCCGGAGCTTGTCACCGCCTGCAATGGATGACTCCTGTCAAAAGATCCAACCCTCCATCTGAACTGTGACCGAGACTCCATCTAATTTACATGAAAGTACATCACAACACCACAACCTCCTCACACTTATTGTTGTTCACATGAGTCCCTCCCTTGACTGGCCCCCGATGGGCTTCCTGTCTTTCCTGGGACGGAGTCACAGAATCAATCATCCTTCTCCAGCTCTGATGGCCTGGCTTCCTGATCAATGATACCACTAATAATAACCGCCACGCTGTCGCCTCGGCTCTCATCATCCCAACTGGCACAGCCAGGGGCAGCTCTCTGCAGATTGCCTCCGCAGATTAGGACTCCATTAGAAAACCTATTTACCCACCTTTCCTCCCCTCAGGGTCCCCTTCACTTTGTTTGCCCACCAAAAGACCCTATGGAGGACAAACTAACCTTTTTTTTTTTTTTTTTAACTGCTTCATGTATATCACTGCAGAGCTATCAGATAAAACTCGACTCTGGAGTTCCTGTTCAAGTCACCACTGAACTGAGCATCACTGTGAAGTTTTAACTTTGGGGCTTGTGGTAAGAAATTGCATCCAGCTTTTCTCTGTGAGCACCATTCATCATTTTGCAAGGACACACCTCTGTGGCATCTCCCACCCTTTCAGTTAAAGGTTAGCTCTGAGCGCATGCACTGCATGCTGCATTAAGAATGTAGAATCACACTTGGCTTTGTGGGAAGGAGAAAGATCAATGCGTAGACAAATTTATCATGTGTAAATCTGTATATTTCAGAAAGTTTTGCAAAGAAGGAAATCTTTTGCTAGCCTCTTCGGGCGGCCTCAGTGGCAAAGCTACAGAAAGAAATCACATAAATCACTGGCACACGCACCCCAGCCCATTACAGCAGTCACTTAAACCAATCATTAGTGAAAGAAGAGCCATTGCATCTCTGCCCTTCTTCGTCATTACCACTTCTATATTAATCATCTGCTTCTCTGTAGTAGGAGGAAAAGAGGAAGTTCTTACTGTATTTACCCCCCAAACAACAGGATAGGAATCCTCTGACCTTTTATCTGCATGTTGATTTGAGCCACTGTGGAGCTGTAAAGCATCAGAATACAACATTATGTAATATTTGAAACCTTAATTTAAGTGAGCATGTATAACAATTGGGAATAATAAACATGGGCTCCCGCTGGCTCTTTTAATTAAGCGCAATGAGCCTTGTAAATCCAATATTCGTCCAATATGAAACGATTTGCGGCGGAATGGCTGGTGCTTCACAAAAGAAAAATAGGTATTGAAGCAAAGGCAAATAATCTATTATAATGGCATAACTCCCCAGTTTCTCGAATTTCCCAAAAGGTAGTAAAAGTGTTTTGAATTTGCAGTGCCAATATGCCCTTACATGGAGAGGGAAATTACTAGAGTGAATCTCTTCTGTGGCAGTCCATTATCGGACCAGCTTCTCTCTGAGTAATTTCAGTGGCAAGTGAGTGTGGTCCTGATAGACAGAATGGAAAAGAATGTCATATTCCCCTCACCGCTCTTTAATTCATGAGTCCTCTGCCTTATCAACCCACTTGAGTCTTGACCTGTTTTACTTTCTGCAGGTGTCCATTCTATGTGTGGGTGTTCCACCCTTGGAAACTTCAATTCCTTCCTTTCCCAAACACAGCGCAGGCCACGGCTCCCTTTGCTTCCCCCAAGGAACTGATAACACCTCACACACAGTGAGTCAAGGGGATAGGATAGGATAAGGCTCTCAGAATTCAGAATTGGTTTTCCCTAAAATTGATTAGCATTTCACGGTGCTCCATTTTCTCGCTTGGCACTGAGGGCAAGCAGTGGGATTATAGAGTCTACTTCAAACATGTGAGACACATTGAGACACATAGTCAAATAGCCCTGGTAAAAAAAAAAAAAAAAAAAAAAAAAAAAGAATATTATTTTAAATTGGTAAGGGTAGCGTACACTTTGTATTAGCCATAATAGAGCATAGAGAGAATGTCAGGCTCCTTGATGCAAAAGAAAATTTGAGTTTCTAAGGTCTTGGCCGTCTTTCATGTTGGCAGTAAAAATACATTCAGTCATCTTTTGTAGCTAGTGGGCGTCTCTCCAATGGACTTAAATTGTTATCATCTATTGTTACTTCCTGTGACTGAGCCAGACCAAGCCTTACCGAAGCCTTGGCACATGCCGTTTACCTGCAGTATAAGCCTTCCTCCAAACCCTGACCTGAAGAAAGACTTCTAGTTCTCTTTCAAAGGATATGAATCCGTCAATGTCTGGGCCATCACATTGACTCTGAAACCCTGCTCTACAGTAAGAGAGTGATATCAAAGATGTACCGTGAAAAGTACAGTCCAAAGTTCTGGATAATGACATACCAGTTATAAACGGTCAAGTTTCCTCACATTTATAAATGTCTTAGGCTTCTTCCTACCATTATCTTGGAGAGTAATAATCACACTGATCAGAAAATAGGCAGTATTTTAATGTGCTCTTAACAAGGTGCAATAGTTAGCTGTTCTCTTCTTTTTCAAAGCAGAAAATATGGATAGAGAAGTAAAGAGCTGAGGGTGCAAAACAATATCACCCCAAGCACGAGCTTGTCATGCTGTTCATCCTCAACAGCGTTCTTCTCTTTGCCCTTGCGCTCCCCTAGAATTAACCTGTCACCTTTTAATTTCCCATCCTTCAGCTCTTAGTATTACTGTATAATTAATGTTTCTTTTTAATAAATATATTAGCTTAATGCATTTTGGAACATCGGGGGCAGACACAGATTATGCCAAAGGGATTTCGTTATCCTTTTAGCATAAGCTGACTGGAAAATCTTTAGTTTATAGCTTAGATTGAAGCTGATTCTGGCGAAGTAGTGGCAGGTAATGAGACAAAATATGCCAAGCCTTGGGAAAGCATTGACCCCCTTTGGCATTTTTTCTCCCTAATTTGTTACCTTATAACTTGTGATTAAAATGGATTTTGGGAGGTTGGTTTCATTACATCAGCACAATATGCCTAACAGTTTGAAGATCTAAAACATCCCCAATTATGAAACAAGCAACAAAAAAGACAAAAAAATGCAGAGAACTTGAGTTTTCACCCTCCACAGTCAATGCTTTGTAGGGGCTTGTTCTCAGGCAATTTCGGGTGCTTTGCAATACTCAAAGTCTCTTTGGATATGTCTCTATAAGTTTTACATATCTAACCATGAAATTCTTTGGTCATTCCTTACAATATTACAGCTTCTCCAAGCTGGATGGATTCTCTTAGTCTCCAGTTTGCCTTAAACCTCATCACCAGTTCTCATTTCGGACTGAGGTTTTGGATTCGACCAGGTCATTCCTAAATCTCTCCTTGGGGTCAGGGTCCCTCTAGGGTCTCTGGCATGCTGAAAAACAAACCCCCTGTTATAAGGCCAAATAGAGTTGTTGTTTTGTGTGTGTTTTGTGTATCTATTTATTTATAAGTCTTTGCTGTCTCTGTTAGTTTGATCATTGCCATGTCTCATCAATTCCTCAGTGTGTACTGTATGTCATGCCTGCCTCCAGAGTCCTCCATTTTGGCCCTCGTCCTGCAATCCTCACACAACACCAAAGATTTGAGGCTCAATTCTGGTAAACTGAAACATCTTTCCTCATATCATGATGCTGCCACCTCTATGCTTCACTTAGGGGATGATGTTCTTGAGATGATTAGATATTTGCTACACATATCATTCCTTAATGGCAAAAAAAAGTTCATCTGAGCTGAGGAACCTCCATATATTTAAGCAGATTTTTTTTTTTCTTTTATCCCCACCGGGCACTCCCCCAGCCACTCCAATCTCTGCTGTGGAGCTTTACAGCTCCTTCAGGATTACCTTTGGCCTCCGTTATCTCCCTGATTAATGCTCTTATTCCCTGGCTCGTGAGTCTTGGTGGTCTGTCCTTTCTTGGCAGGTTTTCTGTGGTACCAAACTCCTTCCTTTTTCCAATAATGGATATAACGGTGCTCTGAGGGATAATTAGAGTTTGCAATATTTTAATTATAACTGAACCCTAATCTTACCCTAAGCATTTCTCTGTAATTTGTCCTGATTGTTTCAGAGAGTTTTTGGAGAGTCTCCATTTTCTCTTTAGTTTTTGGTGCTCCTTGGTGAGTGTTTTTACTATAATTGTGTGGGGATCATGGGGTATTTAGAGTGGATACAGGTGAAACAAATTGAACTTCCTGAACAACTTCTGAAGGTAACTGACAGCACCATACAAAAACATATAAAACTTGGGGGGGTGAATTTACATAACAGGCTATAAGGCAGCGGCTTGAACATTGCTTAAAGAAAGTCCATAGAGACAAAAGTCACAAGATATCGTAGTAGAGACATTGTTAAGTAAACCAAAACAATAAAAAAAAAGAAAAAGAAAGCAAATAGTAAAATAACCAATATCAATACACTATAAAATTTTGTAAACCACACCTCATATCAGTTTTACTTAGTCATACTAGTGGTAATGCAACAAAATTGTTCTATAGTTGTGGTTTTGTTTACAACTTAGCTGTTTGCATTTGTTTCTCAATCAAAATTGTCCCGTGTGATGAGATCTGAGAGATCAGCTTGGGAAATACAGTATTTCCAGAAATTTACAAGCAACAATAAAGACTGTCCACATATATCAGGGTAATATTGAGGAAAAGTAGCGGAAAGCTGTCATCGGCATTGCAATGCTCTTTTTCTCAAGTGGTGCCATCTTTTCTAAGTGCAGTTTAATCATACGTGTTCAAGATGATGGTCAGAAGAAACCAAGGTTAACTTCTGAATATGTCGCATGCATGTCTCCAGTGTGCGATGTTGTGTCTTGACACAATTCAATTCAATCAATTCAATCAATTCAATCAATCAAAACTTTATTTATATAGTACTTTTCATACATATAAAATGCAACACAAAGTGCTTCACAAAATAAAATAAGACATAAAACAGAAACTAAAACAAACAATAAAAACCCGTCCCTCTCACCCTCACACATATAACTCAACGCACACACACAAAGCACACACACACACCCTCACAGCACAAAGTAAAAAGTTCAGTAACATGGCAGAGCACTGAGGATCCCGGTGAGGAAAAACCACCTATGGGAGGCCATCCACACCGAGAGACGCCACAGCCTGCAGCCACAGGGCACGCTGTTCCAGAGACAACCTCAACCCAGATAGACCAGATAGATATATTAATGATAAAATGTATAAAAATGTAGAAATTTGGAGATGTAAAAGCTATGGGTTTAAAAATACAATTTAAAGATTTAATGATAATAAAATGCACAAAGACTCGAAAAGAAATTAAATCATTAAAATCATTACAGATTAAGAACAGTAAAATAAAAGAGATAAAAGAGTAAAAGAAATCAGGTAAAAGCCAGGTTAAAAGGTGAGCCTCCTTTTAAAAATATCAACAGTCTCTGCAGTCCTGATGTTCTCTAGCAGGCTGTTCACAGATAAGGGCCCTAATGGCCTCACAGCAGGTTTTTGTTCTAGCTCTTGGGACGATTTAAAGGCCAGTGCCAGAGGACCTTAGGGTCTGTGAGGGTTGATATGATAAAAGCAGGTCAGATAAATAAAATGGCCCAAGACCGTTAAGACATTTAAAAAACCAATGAAAGAACCTTAAAATCGATCCTGAAACTCACAGGGAGCCAATGCAGGGATTTTAGAACCGGTGTAATGTGTTCCCGCCACCTGGTCTTTGTCAGCACACGTGCTGCTGAGTTCTGGAGTAGTTGCAGACTAGAAATGACCTTTTTGGGAAGACCAGAGAGCAGGGCATTACAGTAGTCTAAGCAACAAGAGATAAAAGCATGCATCAGCACCTCCGTGTTAGCCTGAGAGAGAAACGGGCGGACTCTGGCTATATTCTTAAGATGATAAAAACCTATCTTTGTTTCATTTTTGATGTTAGGAATGAAACTTAGCTCAGAGTCAAAAATGACACCCAGGTTCTTTATACATTGTGCAGGTTTAAAATCTTGTAGTTTTAGTAACAGTTTCTTTTTCTTGCCTTCAGGTCCAATAACTAAGACCTCGGTTTTGTCCTGGTTAGCTGTAGGAAATGTTCTGCCATCCATGTCTTGATATCTAAAATACAGTTAAAAAGAGCATTATTTGGTCCTGTGTCATCAGGAGACATGGTGATGTACAGCTGTGTATCATCTGCGTAACTGTGGAAGCTGATGCCGTGTCTCCTGATGACGTTCCCAAAGAGAAGCATATACAGATTAAAAAGAACTGGACCTGAAGATTGATCCTTGGGGCACCCCGCACTTAGTTTATATGCATTCTGGAGGAGCATGTATCCATACTAACAAAGAAACACATCGATCTGTGAGATAGGAGCTTAACCATTTAAGAACAGTACCAGAGAGGCCGACCAGGTTTCGGAGTCTGTTTGAATAAAATGTGATGGTCTACTGTATCAAAGATCCAGTAAAACCTAGACAGTGAGTTTCTGTGAGTCTGCATTAAACCTGATGTCATTTAAGATCTTTAACAGGGCTGTCTCAGTACTGTGGTTCATCCTAAAACCAGACTGACATTTCTCTAGAATATTGCTTTTAATTAAGAAATTGTTTACTTGGTTAAAAACTACTTTTTCTAAGATTTTACTTAAAAATGGTAAGTTGGATACAGGTCGGTAATTATTAAAAAGGTTGGGGTCTAAATTACTCTTCTTCAGAAGGGGCTTTAGGACTGCTGTTTTGAAGACAGTGGGGAAGAGACCCATCTGAAGAGAGCAATTTACAATATTTAAAATCCGTTCCTCAAAGAATCCATGGAAGGTTTTTGAAAGTGACGTGGGGATTGGATCTAAAAGGCAGGTTGTTGGGTTTACTTTGGAGAAAACCCGACCAAGTGTCCTTGCATCAACGAGGCCAAAACTCTCCAGTGTTTTCCTCAGGAAAAGGAACGGTTCAGGTGTGTTAAAAGTAACATACTGTTAATGTAGAAGACTGGATCTGATATTATAGACTTTACTTCTGAAGTGGTCTGCAAAATCCTCACAGAGGGCGTCTGTTGGCATCATGCAGGATTTATTAAAATTGGTGTTAGTTAAAAGATTGATGATGGAGAAAAGGAATTTGGGGTTGTTTTTATTGTCTTTGATGAGTTTTGAAAAGTGAGATATTCTTGCCTGCTTGACTGCATTATTATAGGTTTTGAGCTGGTTGCGTAATATTTCATAGTGAACTGTTAGCTTTGTTTTTCTTCACCTTCTTTCAGCACTCCTGCATTTTCTTTTCAATTCTTTTGTATTTTTTTGTATTCTCATTTATGCACGGAGGTGTGGGTTTTGTTCTTATTGTTTTAATTAAAAAATAATAAGAAATTACTACATAAACAGATGCAGGTAGCAGCACTGAGGCGATGGTCAGAGGACTAGGTAGCCGGTCACCACACCAGCCGGCACTCTGAACACATCCAAACACAGATGGTGGAGGTAAATGCTGGGATGGAACTGCAAGTCAGCATGCAACTCAAGAAACTCTGGGCTGCAAACAAACAGAAAGAAAAGAGAAAAAAGAGGGGCAAAACAGCACAACACACTACAGGAAAGAAAATGGAGCACAGTTACAGTAACAAGGTGATCCTAATTAACTATGGATTGAACTGGAGGAAGAAGAAAGGAGGAGGAAAGGGAAGGAAAGTGAGAAGAGCAGTGGAGACAAATCTCAGCAGATCATGTTGGCATCCCCCTGTAGCGTAGGCCTGTAGCAGCATAGCTACGACGAAGCTGTGATTAAGACGAGCCTACTCTAGTCTTAGCTCCTACAGCTATGGCTATAACTATTAGCCCTTACACACTATTGTTTAGACTAACTGTAGGCTTTACTAAACAGAAATGTTTTCAATTTAGTTTTAAAGACAGAGGTGGTGTCAGCCTCCTTAACCCAAATTGGTAGCTGGTTCCATAATAAAGGTGCCTGGTAACAGAAGGCCCGTTCTCCAAATATACTTTTGGATATTCTAGGAACGATGAGTAATCCTGCACTTTGAGAGCTGAGAGCTGTATTCGGAGCATAACATGCTGTCTTGTAAATAATGAGGAGCTAGGCCATTAAGGGCCTTATATGTGAAAAGCAGAATTTTAAACTCAATTTGAAATTTTACTAGGTTGCCAATGGAGGGAGGCTTACACGGTCAGCACCCTCGCTGCTGCATTCTGCATCAGTTGGAAGCTACTCAGCAAGCTTTTCGGACATCCTGCTAACAACGCATTACAATAATCCAGTCTAGAACTGACAAACGCGTGGATTAATTTTTCAGCATCACCCTGGGAGAGGATGCTCCTAATCTTGGCGATATTTCGGAGATGAAAAAAGGCTGTCTTACAAACCTGATTAATATGCTGCTTAAATGACATATCCTGATCAAAAATTACTCCAAGGTTTTTCACAGCTGTGCTGGAAGCCAGGGTAAACTCAGTTAATCATGTAGATAGACATGTAGATGGTTTAGCTTTGCTGATAGTTGAGGTCAACTCAGAGAGGCCTACAGGAGGAAAACAGCC
The DNA here is from genome assembly GCA_018398805.1 of Hirundichthys speculiger. Lineage (NCBI taxonomy): Eukaryota > Metazoa > Chordata > Actinopteri > Beloniformes > Exocoetidae > Hirundichthys > Hirundichthys speculiger. The sequence continues at coordinate 691,458 of JAGFBZ010000446.1, read as the reverse complement.
CAGAGTCAAATCAGAACCAAAAGAAATTAGCGATGCTGCAGGGACATCCACAGCCGTCGACAGTTGGGCTTGGCTGATCTCATCTCTAACTTTGATTTTTTCCCCGCCATCAATCAGCCCTGTGCTGAACCTACATGAGACAGGACGTACCTGTCTTCAACTGAGATATAAGATAAGATATAAGATGAGAACTGATTAATTACAGTGTAACCAAATCAAATCAAATAAAAGCAAAGCAGTTAAAAGATCATTTAGAAAGAGGATTAGATTTAGATGTACTTTTGGTAAAACCCAAAAGCCACATAATTGATCAGAGTAAAGGTAACAGTGGATGACATGTCAAAAGTCAGAGCAATTACTCTGTTTCATCAGGTTACGCATGTGCCTTGAGTTTTGTTTTTGTTTTTTGTTTTTTTTTTTAAACAAATTTAAATAGCTTTTTCACTCCCAGTAAAGTGTTATGTTATACATATTGACAGACATATGAAGTTGAGTAATGCCAGTCAGCCAGTCAAAACATTTTACCTTTATGGATAGCTGTTCTTGTGGAATATGGTAGGAATAAAGTATTACCTGAATATAGCTTCCCATCAATCATACCAGGAGGAATAATATTTAAAAGGTAGGTGCACAGCAAACAATACAGCATCCATTTGTCTTGTCCTTCATTACAGTCTGTCTCTTTTTGCATTGATTGGCTACAAAAAATGAATGTGGGCAGTGAGCGGAAAGAGTTCGAAAAAAAATGTATGTGTGTATGCGTCCGTGTGTGTATGTGTGTGTGTGTGGATGCGTCCTTGGGTGTGTGTGTGAGTGTGTATGTGTGTGTGGGAGGAACAAAAACAGGGCGTCGGAATCAGAAGAATCCAAATATAAAGTCAAAGTTTGGGTGTTGTATGTATTCGAATGCTGATTCAGGTTAAGTACAGGTTTGGACTTTGTCCAGCTGGTCGTGGTCACTGAGAGGTCAGGAAGGCCAAATCCATCAGGAAGGTAAGGCAGGGGAGACTCTTAAAAGGCCTGGTTCCTCCCCTTCCAGCTACAACAGAGTGATGAGATAAAGGCTGATCCATCGGCCTGATTTGTAGCCAGTGGGGCAATTTCAATGCCCGTCTTTGGCTTGATAAATGATGCCTCTGTTTGATAAAGGGCCAGTTTGCCATTGAGCCAAGAGGGATAAAATTGCAGCAATTGCCTTTACTTTGCTCTCACCTCAATGCACAGTGAAAGAATGGTGGAGGAAAAGAACCACCGAATGCAAAGAGGAAATGTTAAAAATAAATCTGTCTTTGATCGCAAGCCTGCCCTGTGAGCAATGAGCAATGATCCGATTGTACCACATGGCAGATGGAGTGGAAAATAAGAGCTGTTCTGGTACAGCTACTAGAGTGCCCAACAGTACACTTGGAATATTAACAATCCAGTTTAATGGCAGTAATGTTAGTACACATAAAAAAGATCCACTTCATCCACTTGTTGATCCTCCCTCGAAACTTGAGCTCATATCGCTTAACTGTTGAACAGGAAGAAGTGTCAAATGTATCAGAAGTCTACAGCTTTCACGTCAGATAGATCATCCTGTCTCCGGGATGCAGTATGGAGAGTATGTCAGTGATTACAACTTGAATACCTGTCAAGGCCGTGGAATCCAAATTACGCTGAAGTGCCAGCATCGACTGAAATCTCTGGAGAAATGTGTTGTCAAACTGTATATGGATTTCTCCAACTTCAGAAGTCAAGCAAATAAACTTGACAAGGGCCACTTGGACCATATTCTTTTTTCAGTCCCAAAATGTCTCTGCAGTAATTACAATCATGTGTGTTTTAACTGACAGAGTTCAGGAAAACAAATATCTAATATTATGTCTCTTATAACTATGCTGGGCACTGCTCAAGATCATTAAAGAATTAATGCCAATGTCATCAGACTTGGAGCTCAAAGCTTCTTTTTTCTCACTCTTGCCATTCCACTTATGACACATTAAGCTATGAGTCGTTATTGGATCAACAGAATCAACTCTCTTCTGCTCAGACCCTGAATGACAGAATTTGGACATATGAGTAAAAGCAACTTTAATTCAATTCAGTACAATTTACTTATAGAGTGCAATTTCACAGCAAAATCATCTCAAGACACTTTACGCAGCAAGCAAACAAGATTTGCCAAAGTGTACAGTCCAACAGATACAATCCAATCCACAAACTGCTCTCTAGATGTGACTGAAAGGGCTCGTGTGGAATCGCCTCCTGCACAACAAACGCCATGATACTTATTGCCGGGAGTTGGCGGCATATGTTGCACTCCAGGAATCTGGAGGCAGTTCAAATTGCCCATTACAACAGTGTTAGAGTGGCCTTTGGAAAAGAGAAAGGAAAAAAGATTAGTTAGACAGTTGTACTTTTACAAAAGCTGTTCCTGGTCGCCTTGCAGGTCAGCCAAAATTTCATGACATGCGCACGATCACAATAACAAAACAGGTCTATCTTGCTATCCGTTTGTGGCCAAAGCCCAACAGTTTGGCTAAATCAGTATCTTAAACAAGCAGCTATGAACTGATTTTATGTGACTGGACTTCATTTGACTGCTTGAAATTTCATATACAGATACTTTCTACTATCATTTTGTTAGAAAAAAAAAAAAGCTGTGGTCAAAATAATTTATCGGGATGTCTTCCCAGATTTATTAACTGTCTGACATGTAAATTCAGGTTCCCAAGCTGTTCATCTAAATTTATCTCTTAGTAGTGTAAATATTAATGATCTTTTAGCTTTACTGCTCATAATATTTAAAAAAATCTTAATTGGATTCAATACAAGACAAGTTATTTTAAATTGTTTGCTAAATTAGAATTAGCTATAGTAAGAACATTACCTTATCAAATAAAGAAAAGATAGTATTGTCAAAGATTGGCAAAAAAAAAAAAAGCAATTTCTTGCTTTTAGCTTGAGGCATTCTCATATATCAAAACAAAACTTGGATCTTAGTCTAATTTTTTTCCAATAATGCACAGGCCTGTGCCCATTTTCGACACATCAATACATCAGCTAGACCTGACAATTCAATTCCTCACTAATACTGTATATTCTAAACCTTGACAGATGCCATTATGATGAGATAATCAATTTTTCCTCACTTCAGCATGTTTCAGCTATCTATCAATCACTTTCACTTGACTATTTATGCCATACTCTCAGGTAATCATTGATCCAAAAGTCTGAACCATCATCTGACCCATTTCTGAACTGTATCAGTTTTAATTAAGTGTATGTGTTAATAAGTCTTGGACTCATTAAGAATTAGTCATAAGAATGACTAAGAATTAGTCATGTTCAGGTTTAAACTGATCTAGTATAAACATATTTAGACTTTTTTTTCCTTCAAACAACATTGTGCATTAGGTATCCTTCATCTGAATGAATGAATCAGTGCTGTATATATAAATATGAAACAACCAGGAGATGTCCATTGTTTAATTTCAGCATTTTAAAATACGATGAGCGAAATACCACAGAGACAGATTGTATTGCAAGGGGTGTAAAAAAAAAAATGAAGTTAATCGAATTGTTTTCTTAAAATAAGATGTAGAAATATGAGATTTTTGTCAGGATTTCACAGATTGAGAAAACTTTGAATATAGATATTTTCATGCAATATGTAAAGCAGTGTTACACCAGCCATTGTTCCGATTGCACCACCTGCGTTCATTACTCTCATGTTGTCAAGTAATACATCAAAACACATCTTCTGAGCCAAAGATTATCACTAATCTTGTTTCTGCCACTTGAATCTCATTGCACTTCAGAGTTTATGCATTAAGAAAACATCAACGGCACATAATCTTTTACATAAACTTTAACATTCCAACAGGGCCTAACTTTTTAATGACATGTAACAAAAACCACAGTAAAGAAAGAAATACACTGAAATGATCTAGAAACAGTCACTGACACTTAAGCACAAAGACATTTTCCATTTAAAATGAATGCTACCTGTGCATCCTGGATCAAATGCTTCTCACCTGAAAACTGGAGGTGATTCAACAAAATCCCACTTTTGCCAGAATCAGATTAATATTTAAAACCAGATTAAAGCCTGACACCTCTAGCGACACGTTTGCCTGCGTGAATGATTTCTTTTAGATGTCCCATTATCCGGGTCAATCTTGTTTTCATGCTTTAATCTTATTAATCAATTTTCCCTTTTCTACGTGTCAGAGCTTGTTGTGTTTCCATGTAAGAGAGCAAATGGGAACACTGATGATCATTGAACACATTCACGGCCACCAACTGAGAGGAAAATCAGGACAGCAGCTATCCTTGGTTATAAGCCTGAGGGGGCCGTCTGCCTATTACTTCCCTAGACAATGTTCAGTGATAGGGCAGTTGGTTTTTATAAGCAAGGCAGTAAGCACTGCCCTGGTTTTCAACAGCGTGTATTCACAGTGCGAATTTTAAAGGTCCTGCACTGAATGTCAACAGGCAATAAAGAACACATCAGAGGTCTATTTTGCATAAATTCATCTATTTTTCTGGGGGTGCTGTGTTGTCCATTATATCTATAATTCAGGCTAAATTGAAAGGTCAAAGTCTTTTAAAAGCCTGAATTGATACCATTGTGAAGATTGCCAAAAAAAATGTCAAAAGATTAAAGATGAAATCAGTTATCTAATTTTTAAAAAATATTTATTAATCCTTTATGACTGATAGCTGACCAGTGGACATTTTAGTTTGTGCTAGAAAATCAATATACACATCCTTTATATGGCAAACCTAATATGGAATGCTGTGCGTGATGTGTAACCTACAGTTACCAAATTAGATTTATTCACAAGCTATTTATTAATCAGTCTGGCTGGCCCACTAATTTTGACTGGACTTCAAGGTTGTTTGTGAAGGATGAGTAAATTTAAATCAAAGCAGGATGTAATCAGCCATGCAGGGTTTTTGAGATGTGCCAGGGGGATTTAATACTCCATTATTCAAAGTGGGTCCTATCAATGTGAAAGTAAAATGCACACTGGCAAAGGTCACACAGAGCTGTTCAACATCAAACTGGCAAAAATCATTTACATGTTTTCTTTTATCCATTTGGTTTCTAAATCAGCTTGTTTGCTTGTTTGCATGCACTGTTAACTTGCAAATTATATTACTTCTTTTGAAGCTTACACACAAGACCACACTCATAATCACACTGTTTTATTCCAAATAGACTAAAGAGGCGAGGAGCCATCTGGCTTGTTATCAGAGCTCAGTTCACAAGCCTGCATCTCTGATGGTATGGGGACGCATTAGTGACCATGGATTGGTAGCTTGCACATCTATTAAAGGAACCTCAATGCCAAAAGGTATACACAGGTTTTAGAGCAACATATGCTCCCATCCAGACAATAGAGTTTTCAGGGAAGGCCTTGCATCTTTCAGAAGGACAATGCTAAGCTGCATACTACATCCATTACAAAAGCATGGCTCGTGGCCTGCTTCCTGTCCAGACCTTTCACCAACTGCAAATATTTATCGTTTCAAGAAGTGAAAAATACAGCAAACAACTTATCAGACTACAATGGGACAACATTCCTCTCCCAAAACCCCCAGCAATCGCTTTCCTTAGTTTCTAGATGTATATGAAACTGATGTTAAAGAAAAAGGGATGCTACGTGGTGGTAAACATCATCCTATCCCAGCTTTTTTGAAATGTGTTTCAGCCATCAAATTCAAAATGACTTACTTTTTTTTTTCTTAAGAGGGTTAATTTATTCACTTTGAACATTTGGTATGTTTTATATTATCTACTGCAAATAAAATAAGGTTTTATGAAATTATGCAAATGACTGCGTCCTGTTTTTAATTTACATTTTGCATAGTGTCTGAACTTTTTTTGGAACTTGAGTTGTAAATATTTATCATATAAAGGAAGAGGGAAAACGATCTCCTCATCTTACACATATGATTTACAGGATTCACTGGCGGTTGCGGTATGCTGCTCTGTAGTGTGTTTCTTTAACAAGATTGTTCTGAGAGGGTTGCCCAATCAGTAACCTCCTGTGAATACACACCAAAAAAAGAAAAATGAAAAAAAAAAAGGGCAAATGAGCAAATTGTCAGATTCCCAAAATTATCAACATTTCAATGTTTGATATTAAAACCATGACTGTGAGAATGCAGAAGCTTTCTATTTTAATGTGGACCACAGTGCCACCTATTGAGAAAGTAATAAAACATGGCACATGTGGCAATAGAATCTGTCTTTTACATTGTTCACTAAGAACATGTCATTAAAAAAATGTATATTAATAATGTTAGCTTGAATTTTCTTTTTGTGTCATTCAGTGGTACTTGTAATAATTGATTATAAAAACAAGAATGCTGTACACGTCAGCCAACTCCAAAGGGTGTCACCATACTTTGCTGATGGCTGAGTGGTGAAATGAGTCGCAGCAAATGCAACCAAAGCTAGTAATCACATAAATGAGCTGCATGTATGTTTGCCATTTAAAGGAAAGGAAATTCTCTCATAAACCAGTTCAAAAACCAATAAAAGCAGACATGTGGGAAGGTGTGAGTATTCCTTAAAGATGATGGTATTTTATTGAAACACTACAAAAAGGAAAAGACTTACTGATGGCTGTGTGTGCCTTCATAAAGATAAGATTTTATGTGGAAAAATCACCACAGTGGTTTACATGAAAAAGTGTTTTTAAATAAAATTCCTTAAAGATTGTTGCATATATATATATTGCATGAATGCAAGGATGACAATAAAACTGGTTTATAGTCTGTCAGCAAATAGCACCATGAAGTAGCCTAATTTGTCTCGAATTAGGTGTAAATATTCCTGTTATTATTTCAGGTGTCATTTATGTGCAAAAGAAATGTACTGTAATTACTGTAAATGATGCAACCAGAGAAAAGATGGATTAAAACTTCACTCTCCCTCCTGTGTCTCTCCAGATTCGTTGTGTCTTTCATTGGTACTAAAACAATAAATTAAAAGCATATATATATATTGGTCAAAATCATTATTTAAGACTGTTGTCTGTAAAAACCCCAAACTCAGCATGAAAATATCTACAAAAAGAGATAAGATTCAGCAATGATTTGGTTCAGGTGTAAAGAAACTAAAATATCCATATACTTCAATAACATGAGGAGAGTGAGTTTGACATGTGAATATTCATTACATAACTTCACCTAATTATGTTCATTTGTAGCTTTAAAGTTAGAAGGTTGTGTAAAACGTACATAAAAACAGAATGCAATGATTTGTAAATCTCATAAACCCATATTTTAGTCCCATCAGAGCATAAAGAACATCAGATTTTGATACTGAGACATTTTACCATTAAATGGAAAATACTAGCTCCTTTTGAATTTGATGGCAGCGACACATTTCAATAAAATTGAAACAGGGTGATGTTTACCTTTGTGTAGCATCCCCTCTTCTTTTAACAACCATCTGGGGAGTGAGGACACCAGTTGCTGGAGTTTTAATAGAGGAATAGTGTCCCATCCTTGTCTGAAGCAGGATTCTAGCTGTTCAGCAGTCCTGGGCCTTCATTGCCATATTTTTCATTTGACAATGCACTAAACATTTTCTCTTGGCGAAAGGTCTGGACTTCAGGCAGGCCAGTTCAGTACCTGCAAAGCCAAGCTATTGTGATGGAGTCAGTATGTGGTTTAACATTGTCTTTTCTGAAAGGGACGTTGTCCAGATGGGAGCATATGTTGCTCTAAAACCTCTATGTACTCTTCTGCATTGACGGTGCCTTTCCAGATTAGTAAGGTGCACACACGATTGACACTGATGTAACCCCGTCCCATCAGAGATGATGACTTTTCAACTGTCCACTGATAACAAGCTGGATGGTCTCCTCTTTAATCCACAGGACACATTGCCCATGGTTTCCAAAAAGAATTTAAAACTTTGAATCATCTGAAACAGAACAGTTTTTCATTTCTCAGACCATTTTAGATGAAGACAATGACACAGCTTTAACTTAGATATTTGTGGATTGTTCAGTGAACTGTGCTCCCAGACAAGTGGATTCCTGAAAGTGTTCCTGAGCTAAAACCATGCCTGTTTTTAATGCAGTGCCACTTTAGGGCCCAAAGATCACATGCACAGTTTGACCTTCAGTCTTATCCCTTGCACACAAACACTTCTCCTGATTCTCTGAATCTTTTGATGATATTATGCACTGTAGATGATGGGATCTTAAAAATCTTTGCAATTTTGCATTGAAGAACATTTTTTCTGAATTTGTTCCACAATTTTTTAGATGCAGTTTTTCTGCCCATCTTTACATCAAAGAGGCTCTTACCTCTCTGAAATGCTCCTTTTATACCCAGTCATGTTACTGACCTGTTGTCAATTAACCTAATGGAAGTTCAGGTGGGCAGCTGCGGCGCTGGGCGAAGGCCAGGGACTGACAAAGCAGGCGCTGATGTGGCGACGGCTGCTGCTCCTGCAGCAGCGAAGGCGGAGACTCCGGGAGATGCAGCTCCTGTTGCAGCGGCGAGGGCAGAGACTACGAACTGGAACTGCAGCCAAGGCTGCTCGGGCTCCGGAGAGGACTGAGACCGGTACTGAGACTGAAGGGGGGACCAGGACTGGTAGCAAGGCCAAGGCTGCTATATATCACCTGGGACCACCTCGGAGACGGGCGAGAGTGCGTCGGCCTCAGCCACCTCGGAGACGGGGGTTAAGGCCACCACCTCCCCCTTCAAACTATTTAAGGTTGTCGTGACATAATGTAAGGCAGGTGGAGGAGCTGGGGCCAGACGGTCAAATGCCTCAGGAGGAGGTCATAAACAAAAATCCATCGCCTCAGGTCAGTGGTCCCCAGCACAGAGGACGTGAGCTGGTGGCAGAGCTCCCAGAAGGACTTGACCTCCTCCTGTACCGCCTGAAGAGTGTCCAGGGCCGCCACGGAGACAGAGTCGGGAGCCGAAGGTGGGATGTCCTCCCAGATGACCACGGGAATGGGAGCCGGAGGTGGAGTGTCCTGCCGAGCCGCCACGGCAACAGGAGCCCCCTGAGGACTGGCAGCCCGTGGGGTAGCCCCGGACCGCGAGCGCCTGCCTTGCCTTCTCCTTAGAAAGCTCCACCAGGAATTAGGCCGGGCCAAACCTTGTGCTCCAGTCAGCATGCAGGAGACTCTTGGGGCCTCCCAGTGCCAGCCAAGAGCCCAAGAATGGGGAAAGTTCCTCCTCCTTAAACTCCTCGGCATGGTGGGCGTTCTTAGCAGCCTCCCTGCTGAAGTATATGAAGAGGGAGATCTGCTCACCTCCTGCTGGGTCCATATTATGGATGGTTTATTCTGTCAGGGTTTGCAGTGGAAATGGAGGACCCAAACGCAGGAGTACAAAAAAAGGATATTTATTTACAAAAAAAAAAAATTTGGTTTAAACTAAACTAAAGACCTTCAAAATATAACAGGAAACAAAGTAGATTAGATACAGTGAGTGATGCAAACTTGACACAAAAGAAAACAAAGAAGAAAAAACAAGAATGGCTGCCATGGCTGACCCAGACCATGACACTAATTAGTTGTTGAATGTTTTTGATATGAGCCATTTACTTTTCCACCACCTTTTGTTGCCCCTGTTCCAACATCTGACATGCTCTTTTTGTTCTACTGGAGATAAAATATGGCTTCTTGAGATATGCAAATCATTGCATTTTTTTTCGCACAGTGTTCCAAACCACAGGTTTCAAGTCAAACTGATGGATTCTGCAAAATTTTCTGGATAGTTTGCTTGTTTGTTTTGTTTTGCTGTTTTTTACTTTGCTTCATTTAGTTTTTTGTGTGTTTGTTTTTTCGACCAAATTAAATTTTCCTGACGGCTGCAAAAGCAACCATTCATTAATTCTTTCTTTCTTTCTTTCTCTCTTTCTCTTTCTCTTTCTCTTTCTCATTCTTTCTTTCTTTCTTTCTTTCTTTCTTTCTTTCTTTTTTTTTTTTTTTTTTTTTTTTTCTTTCTTTTCTTTCTTTCTTTCTTTCTTTCTTTTCTTTCTTTCTTTCTTTCTTTTTCTTTCTTTCTTTCTTTCTTTCTTCTTTCTTTTTAAAGGAACCAGAAACCAGGATTCATGGTCCTGGTCCCTGAGCATTGAAACAGCATTATTTGTAGATGTACCTAACATCGCCACGCTGTAGCGTTACTAAATCATTATTTTCTACTGTTGATGCTTGAATGGGTATCACATTTTTTATGGAAATAGTTCTGTGTGTGTGGCAGACTGGAAAAAAAAAAACAAACAGATGGAGGCAAGCACATAATCTCCAAGCCTCTGAGGTTTTTAATTTTTTAATTACTTTACTTGGACCCATAAATAATAAGGTGTATGAAGTTCAATATCCCCATAGGCACGAGGGTAGAGAAAAAAACAAAAACAAAAAACACATAACCAGTTTGTTATGCAGTGAATCATTATGGCCCATTTAGAACAATAATAGTCCTAAAAGAGAGTGATAATCCCACAAACTCTCAGCGCAATAGTAGTAATAACCTTTTTGCTGGTTGCTTCATTACCATGACAGTGACTTTCTGCCACTGCCGTATTTTGAAGTTTCTTGAAGGCCCAGTTACAACTGTATATATTTGCTTACCCACCAATACTTTCATCTTTTTTATATACATGTATATATAGCCGTTATCAACCAGCTGAGTCCCACTGGGATCAAAGATCTCTTTCACAAGGGAGACCTGGGCCTCCAAGGGCCACATATATACTGCATCTACATACAACCTACAAAATACATACACATATAAACAAAACCACTCATTCCTATGGGGAATTTAGAGTCACCAATTAACCTGACACATGTTTTTGGAGGAAGCAGGAGTACCTGGAGAAAACCCATTCAATTACCTCAGTTAAAATGTGCTAGCTATTTAGTCTTAGCTCATATGAATCAATGATGCAAACTAATGTTGCCTTATATCAGATCTCAGTTAATCTGTCTATCTATCTTTGTTTCAGATGTCATCTCTGAGATGACATCTGAAACAAGGACTGTCAAAGCTGAAATAAGCTGCAGCCAAGGTATGGATGAATGGCTAGTTGCAGTCTTGTTAGCCACCCTGAAAGTTGGCCGTCAGCAGCAGCTGCAGCCAGACAGCAGCGCAGTCCATTCTGTGATGGCTTGATGGGGCCAGGTGAAGGTGGCTTTTGGCTACTGCCAGAACATCCAGCTGTTCCAGAACCATATCTAACTTATTATGGCTAGTGGTCTTCAGCTGGGGGGTGAAGTTGGCTGTTGCCAGTCACTCAAGCCAAGCCCCCTTCAGCTCCAGACCCTTCCAAGCCATCACAGCACTGGCTCACAGCAGCCTGTTAGTATAATTAACAGTTCACAAGCCATATTTTCTTGAAAGAAAATTGTGTATCAGGTCTTTACACACAGCTCAGAAGTCAAGCTCAAGCAAAGTGCTAAGTAGCTAAGGTGATGACAGCTAGCTGTTTGACACCACAGACTGTGACTCAGAAAACCATGCCTTTAAAATGCATACATGTATGATTCAATGTAATTTATCCAATGAGGTACAAGAAAATTCCCTTTGCACCAAGCTGTTAGTACATTTACTTGTAATGTGTTGTTGGACATTTTCACATAGAGGATACTGGAACCTGACTCAGATTTGGAGCTGACTCCTCGTGGTCATTTGAGGAAATGTTCATTTAATTACTCATTTCTGTACTTCCAGGTTGGCATCAATTTTGAAAATCAGATCTTGTCACTTGGTTGGACAGCAACCTTCTCCAATCTGCAAGGAGCTTGCCCTCCATTTTCTGCGTTAGCTCGATGGTAGTGAAAAATCTCAGCCTTTCTAAAAAAGGAAAAAGATGTGAGCTCTTACATTATGGATGTTGTTGTTTTCTTGTAAGGTTAGGCTATACCATAAAATGACATAAGCAACACAGAATTAAATGAAAGAGATTGCACGAGGTTTAAGCAACGTGATAACAGTCAGTGCATGCATTTGTGATTACACTGCAACTGTGATCAGATTTGTGCAGTACATTTTCCAAACACAACATATTTAGAGTACCGAAGACCACAGGGTGTTTAAGTATTGAACGGGGAGATGCTATCTCTTTTTCAAGCAAAATTATCAAAGTGCACCCCTCACCCCCCACCCCTCCACCCCAACTGTGCTGTGTATTGATAAATCCATGGAGCTGTCCATGGTGCTGAAATAGCAGATGGAGCTGTAATTATGTCTCTTTTTCTTCCTCGGTTTTCTCTACATTTTCCAGTGGATGAAACTTATTCAGTTGAAAAACCACAAGTCATCATAAAGCAACAGAATCTCTTGTGTGCGTGGCATTTAAAAGTTGAGGTAGGGTGAAGATTGGTAGTTTAGTCAGAAGTTCCTCTTAATATTTTGCATTGATTAAATATAAAAAAAATATTGAAAAGTAAATCAAAAACCCTAAATAGGAATAGGCAGGTATATGGATGCATATACCTTACAAGGGAGTTTGAGGGGTGTGATTCCCTGTTATCAGAACACACCCTCTGGTCCCCCTTCGATCTTTGAGCTTTGTTCCTATCCTCACCTGTGGTCACAAACTGTAGGTAGTGACTGAAAGAATGAGATCACAGATACAAGCAGATGAAATGACTTTCCTCTGCCCGAGAGATAGGGTGAGAAGTTCAGTCATCCAGGAAAGACTCAGAGTAGAGTAGAGAGAACAGAGTAGATATTCTTCCCCATTTTATCATTACTCTCATGCAAAATCAGCACCTTCTGAGTCAGAAGGAGTTCGCATAGTCACTTCAAAACCAGATGTTTACAAGACATGCAAAAGCCTCAAATGCTGCAGTAACTGCCAGTTTCAACCAGTGCTGCCACCCAATGAATACCATTTTTGCAGTGCTCACATTTCCCCAATTTTGTCATTTTCAGCTTTGGATCATAAGCCTGAAGTAGAAGTACTTTAACCTCAGATGAAAACTATGTTGTCGAACTCTGACCAAGCATCTAGAAAAAAGCATGTAAATAAAAACAACATAAAAATATATATGTCAAGGTGGTCTCAAATGTATAACATTGCTATGACTGGTGAATAAGAAGCCAAAAGTACAGGACACATTGTCTGTATCACTGATGATATGGGCTTTAATGGAACAGAAATATTTCACGATGGCTGAAACTGCCCAGATTAGAATCAAACCAGAAACTGTTTTGTTCTTACATAATTAGGTCTGTTGCAACAGTTCCCATCTTTACTTTTCTGAAGTAAAGATGTCTAGAGGTTCACCTCTGTTTGAGGTGAACTGTGTGTACTCTAGTTTTGAGTATATTTTCAGGAATTCAGGTGCACCAGCACATGCTGATTCAAGCACTTTAGAAGCACTTGAATCAGCATGTGCTGTTCCACCTGGAGCATTTTCTTAAGCAGAGATGCCTGAGGCTCAGCTTGTAGTTGACTGATATCCCTTTCAACATTTGAGGATACACTGTTGCCCGCAGAGTTCAGAGAGCCATATGCTCTGTGTGTCAGGCAAACTCTTTTTTAACAAGCAAAGTAAAAAGAGTAAACAGAAAGAAAATCCAGGACCATAAACAGACCATGATGTTCGTGTAGGGTGCCTCATACCAAAGCGAGACAGTTGCTGACAAAACCAAAACTAAAATCTTCAATTAATCAGTCCTCAAACATAAATAATTAGATAATCATAATCAGTCAGATCTACTAGCAGCTTACCTCCTTTTTATATTTAAACTTTTAAGATTTTTAGTAAGCATATTGTGATGACCCTGGTTTCAGACTTCTATGGGTACACTTCAACCGCAGGCTGTTGGCAGACCAGTATTACAGGAGTCTAATTATGTGCTTCAAAGTAAATCCTCAAATAATTATGTTAGGAATAGCTAAATTACTTGCAAGAGTATCAGTAACATTCTTCATTGTGGTTTTCACCTCAGAAAAGCAATAAGACACTTCTAATCAATGCAACATATTGTATTCTATCAGCTACTAGCCAGGGTTCTCTATCTCTCTCCTGCTGGCTTTGCTGCAGCTTTTGATCACACACACAGATAGAAAAATGCAGGCAGCATTTTTAACATTAATGTCCTACATCACAGCCTAATAATACACCATTTAATAGCATCATTACTTCACAGCAAATGAGACCTTCTATACATATACACTAAATACAGCTCCTGTCCCATGCCAGAGGTATTGTTATTACTCAAAGTTAAGGTCCACATTTCCCCAAAGCCCCATTGCAAACGGTTATAAAATAGATGGCACAACCTCCCTTCCCCTGGAGCCTGTGGTTGTGTGTTTGTCTTTCTTTATTGTTATATTGGAAAAAGATAAATGTTTTGACAGGACTTTTTAATCTGCATTTTGCTTACAGCACCATCTAATATGGCAATTTGTAAAAGCTGTGGTTCTCTGCACATCTCACAGTTTGAGAGAAAATAAACAGATCAATTAATTAATCAATATATATATATATATATATATATATATATATATATATATATATATATATATATATATATATCTATATATATATATATATATATATATATAATTGCACATTGCATGTCATTTGCATCTGGATTAAAAGTGGGCTATTTGGGTACAGAGAAGGCTTGGGCTTGAAATGGGGAAATAGCACATATGCCACATGTTGGAAAATTAACCTGTGTGACTAAAATCTTGGTAGAACCTACTCCAAATCCATATTAGCAAACAGAGGTAGAACCATTATGAACCCTGTGAACAAACTCATGTGAAACCCATTTTCCAGCCATTTTTTTTTTTTTTAGAAATTCTGGCTGGGAAGAGTCTCAGACCAAATTGTCATGCATCATGGCATCAGGCTCTTTGGCTTCTGGAATGAAAAGACGACACCTGTCATGGTACCTGGGGTGGTACCTCTCAGACTTGACTGACCAAGAGACTCCTACCTTGGTCATGACTGAAATGCACTTTTTGCTCATGTGGAAAGGCCAGTGAAAATGCTTAACGAACAAATTAAAAAAAAAAAAAAGACTCACAAAATCAAACAGCTTGAAGGCAAGGCAAGTTTATTTGTAGAGCACAATTCGTACATAAGGCAATTCAAAGTGCTTAACAAATGCATAAAATCACAAGAAGGAGTCATTCCATAAATCATAATAGCATAAAATTAATCATTAATAAATCAAATAAAAAATGAATTTAAAAAAGAATAAATTAGATTAAAAATGGATTAGAAATGAAGACTACAGATAAAATCCTTTCAGTTGTCATGTGCACAGCTGAACAGAGCTGTTTTCAGCCTGGATCTGAACATTGTCAGAGTTGAGGCTTGTCTCACATCTTCTGGAAGACTGTTCCAGATTTTAGGAGCATAAAACTGAAGTAATTTTTGCCTGCCACTGCAACTGTCTGATTCTAACAGTCAAATTATAAAATGATATGACTGGATTGTGGATGTGACTGGATTGAAACTGTCATCTGAAACAAGCAGCTGTAGACTGAGTCAGTGTGACAACTTGTTCCACATGAACAAACACCATGAGTCCTTAAAAAAAAAAAAATTAAAGCACCCATGAAATTTCCACTAGTTTTATTTAAAATATTTTGTACAACTTTTTACTCCTGTAGCTTTTTTCTTTCAATAAGGAAAACAGCAGGGCTCATGAGTGTGTAATAACCCCCCCCCATTTTAAGATATACCTGAAACTCCGCCTGATACATATTTCTGCTGTATTTATGACAGCTGCCCACGGGCACAATTCAAATAATTCAGTAAAAGACCAGCAGTGGTTTGGATGTGAGTGGAACGTTAGTTCACACATACACGGTACGGGATGAAAAAACTTTTAGGATCACAGAAGATCAATACACATAAGTTATATGTCAAGAAGTAAGTTCATATCCAAGAGATTTGGTGTTGGTATATGATCCGTGTTGGAACAAGAAATTAAATTTGATGATCATTTTTTAAGGTCCATGGGTGCTGTAATATAAGATTATGGAGGAATGCATCATGCACCAGTGTAAATAACTAAGCAGAAAAAATGAAATAAAATTAATCAGCTAAATTAGGATTTTAACGCATGGTTGTGCAAAGATGAGATGGCATAAAATATAGTGCTGGTCAGTTTTAAATAGATATAGATATGAGAGGAAGGAGGAAGAGAATATGTTTTGTTTTTTTTTCCTAACCAAATGTGTGGTAAAATCAGAAGACTCAACTCTGATCAGGGTTTTTATGTACAAATTGCACTGATTAATAAATTGTCAAAGCAGAATCTTTCAACTCAGGAAGATGACTAGATGAAGTATCACAGTTTTTCCATTTTAAAACCAGGAAAGATTGTTCTTCTATGCAGGCCAGTTGGCCACCTGTAACATTTAAGACTATGGAGAGTATAGGAAACATTTACAGGCTGGACAGTCTACCATAGCTACTATTATTATATCTACCAATATATGTTAAGATATATGGGAAGCAGTGAAAAGTAAAAGGGGACAAAGATGAGAGTATCTATGACCGATGTGTAAATGATGTACTGTCGCACAACTGAAAGCCCATTAAAGTATACGGTGAGACATTTAGGGAATCAAGGTCTACACCATATTTATCCACAAGAACGTAGTTTGAGAGGCTGATACTTGGGCCCTGAACAACAATACTGCTGCAACCAATGAACTTAGAAAACAAAAGTATTGAATACTGCACCTGCAGATTTAATCAAATGCATTTTTAGTTTGGGAAAAAAAACCTGGAAGTCAAGGTAGTACTTTCAGTGGAACAATATCAAGTAGCAGGATCATTGAGATTTAGATTTAGGTTTGAAATTATTTTAAGGATTCAGAAAGTGGAATTTAGTAGCAGAGGGTGAGGGAGGAGAGGATCATATTTTTTTTCCAGCAGGATGCATCGGTAAAATACACTTCCCATCATAAACTCTTTTCCTTAACAATTAACAGAAAAACATGTACAAAATAAAATCCCATACCCTCATGTACCTGTTCATGAGATTAATAAAGTTACATATTTAGTAAAATCAGAAAAGGTCACAGTGTTTTTATAGTCTTTTTTATAGTTTTTATAGGCTTGAAGAAATTAGGCAGGTTTCTGTAAAGACTCCACCTCTCCCTTACACACACACACACATACACACACAAGCACATACGTTATCCTTTAAATGACATTGCATTGACTTAATTTTGTACAGACCCAATCTCTAAACCTAACCTTAACTGTAGATATAGGAATGGGCGATAGAAACATGTCCTTACCAGTAGTTTGGATTAGCAGAATTTTCCCTTTAATATTTAAGTAAACTTCTTGACACTATCTACAAGTGAAAGTTTATTTTCCGACAAAAGACAACTACCTATGAAACCATGATGAGTGCTGCGCTCTGGAACACATTCATTTCTATGCGCAGAACTCATCACAGTGCCGGGGCTTATCACAAGTGCATGCATGTGATACCTGCGCTGTGTTAAAGATTTAAAAAAAAAAATGTTGAACAAAGGCACATCTCTCTGTGACAACACTTAAACTCATGCATTTGTAAAAAAAAACAAAAAAAAAAAAAACAAAACAAAAACAAAAAAAAATTAACACATCACAAAGACAGTGAAAAAGAAGTCAATTTGGGCAAAATCGCTCTTTCCTGCACTGTGTAATATAAGTTGAAGACATACTGTGATCAAAAGAGAAAAATTTAAATGTTGATGGAAAACTCCAAGAACTGGGTAACAGGTATGTTCAAAGAAGAAATATGAACATGATTTATTTATTTCTATTTCAAAACTGATATTTTTTCCCCTTTCCTTGTAAAATATTCGTTTGGAGTGATCAGTTGCGTCCAAATAACCCCCTGTGAATCTTGGTGCTTTTCTCTCCACAGCAGGCAGTCAAACTGTTCCTGATTCAGCCTGTTGATTTATATTTGTAGTAATATGAACAAACAGTAATTTCCAAGCAAACTCCAACTTTAGTCATCTGTAGGGTTGCAGTCAGATTGCTAAAACTGAAAATAAAATGAGTTATATTTCCAAAAAAATACTTCCATGTAATAATCAGGTTGTATGCAGGGAACGTAGCCACGACCTGCTGATGCAGAGCAGCATGCTGAAGAAACAAATGCATAAGGGCCGGGTGGTTCCTGGTGGGCCTGTTGGTGGAAATTCAGTGCAATGAGTCTACAAAACGACACTGGCCTAATGCATCAGCACCAACTGTGATCCAACATGTAGTTCTAATTGTGGGCACTGGTTGATGCTGAACAAGTGCTGGAGGTCAAAATCACTGCTTCATGTCTGGTTGCTGAGTTATCTCTGGTGTGGATAGGGAACACATCAAACATCACAACACAAACCACCACACATTCATTTGCATACACATTACAGCACACCATCACTGTCTTGTGCCTTTGTTCTTCTGTGCTTCACTGTCAGTGGGTTTCAGCTGTTAATGAAATATGTTAGATCAGACTGTCAATGAGGATTGGTGAGTTACACATCCACTTTCATTCACACATATGACTTTAAGGGAAAATGTGTTGCCCGTTGATGACACCAATCATTAATATATATATGCATTTAAAAGAAAAAAAGAAACAATTCCCTGAGAATTGGCGGTCTGCCTGACCAGGCTCGTGGTTCCAACAACGTCAGTCATTATACCCGAAGGGGTCCTGATAAGGTAGCATAAACAAGCACACAGACACACGCGGTGTCACCGGGGGGGAAAATGCCCCGAAATTTACCTTAAAGGCAGAACGTCACTCTGGCTGTGTGAGAAATATATTGAAGTTTTGTTTATTTTTGCTGAATGAACAGCCATATAGCTCAAAAATAGGATACAACTTTTTCAATTGTTGTACCTCATTAAGGGTGACAAAACACGTTTGAAGGAAGTCTTGCCTGAAAAGCCTAATTGAGGGAACAATATCCCATATCACTTTCCGCACATAGACGGTGTTGTTGGACAGAATCAGGGGAGAAAACGTGGACGCCGTGCGTGTATGCTCTGCGTTAACTCTGAAAACAGTCAGTTTGTTGGCGTTACTTTATTGCTTGTTGGAAATATTATAACCTCAAAATGACGGAGCAGTCTTCATTGTTGTTGCGTAAACAGTTAGCAGGTAAGTTAGTTAGCTGACTGTTGCTACCGAGCTTAAAACACGACTGTGTTTACTAGCCGTGTTATCGTCAGTCACAGGCAAGCAGCGGCGGGTTATCATTCAGCTGTTTTAGTGTTTGGTTAACCCAGTTTTTTTACACAAATAGACTCGACAGCGAAACTGAAACGCACATATACAGGTGGCTGTCGGATACTTGTCAGCTAAGTTACCACGCGACGGCACAGCCTAAAGTCTAATGTTACAAAACCCCAAATGTGCTATGGACTCGTTTTTTGTTTTCTTGGTTTACTTCACGTTATCTGTTAAAGTTACCCTCTCTCAACCTAGGTATCGGTACTTTGAACACTTTTTTTTGTGTCTCCCACCCTTAGAGCTTCACAAGAACCCATTAGAAGGATTCTCTGCTGGTCTTGTAGATGATGATGACATCTATCAGTGGGAGGTGGTCGTTATTGGACCCCAAGACACGTTATTGTGAGTAAGATTTTCATTTTATTTTATCCATCTGTGTAACGTCATTAGTTGTGGAGTTCTGCATTCAGTGAAATGTCATCTCTTTTGTGCTTCTAACAAAATCTTCTAATCTTTTATCTACAGCGAAGGAGGTTTTTTCAAAGCCCGCTTAACCTTTCCCCGTGACTATCCTTTGAGGCCCCCCAAGATGAGGTTCATCACAGAAATCTGGCATCCAAATGGTTAGGAAAACTCTCCATTGACCACAGTACAGGTGTCTGGAAGTTTGTGAACTCTTATCTTTTTACATAAATATGATTGGAAAGCTTAAGGATTTGCTGTTATTTGGAAGGTAGTCTTTAGAGTCAGGTGGTGTCAGTGGAAGCGGCTATCCTGTTTTTGTTTTCAGGTCAGAGATCTGTCTTAACCTCACAACACATGATTTTGGAAGTGATTCTTGGGCCACTGAAAGACGTCCACCATCACCATTTATACAAGGGCTTAGAATTGCACAGTGAGGCGAGGGATAGTGTTCCTGCTATTGCTGAATTTTTTCTACCAAGAACTTTGGTTCAAGAAATAACCATTTCGTTAAATGCAAGTGCCAGTGTCAAGATCCACAAAGGGCTAAAATCCAGGTTTTTCAACTCGAGTCAAGCCTGCAGAACAGATGCCACTAAGATGATCGGCCTTAGGCTTTTCCTAGTCTTTTCCTACGAATGGACTAGCTCTGGTTGCAGTTAGTGCTGAAGCCCATCAATCAAATGTGGCAGCTGCTGAGGAAAAGAATGCTGCTCAGTTGCCTCTGTCTGTGGAGACGATGGCTAAGAAGACAAAAGTGGACATTAGATATTTTAAATATGAAAGTGAGGTTCATGATGAACCTTTTCATAATGGTAACGTTCTCAGTTGATGAGTCCACAGTATTGGTAATGGGACATGTTTTGTGTTGTGTGCTACATTGTTGTATGTAGGACTGGACACATCTAAAATGGGAGTTGGAGGCTGGTTGTGTCTCCGCCAATGTCAAAACCAAACCTACATTCTTGGCTTTATACAATCTGTGAGACATGGTGGTGGCCGCATCTTGGTTTGGGTTTAGAGCAGCGTAGTGTGCATAACTACAACAAGAAATTTTAAATGTCCCTTGTGAATTATACAGAAAAATATAAAGACATAAGTCTGTGAACGTTATTGTATTCTCAGGAAAAGTTGAACATGCAATGAAACCATCCTGAAGCCACTGAGAAAGCAGTTAAAAGAATGAAGTCAGGGATCATTCTTATCAGTAAAAGTGTGGCATTATATACTTTTTTTTTGTTCTGGTTATATACATTTTAGATTTGTGTATAAATATATTTTTAGTAATCTGATGAAATATAAACCATTCTGCAGAGTTCACAAACTACCAAGTACACCTGTATATCTTTTACTTATCTGAAACAAAGTGTGCAAAATCTATATCTGTTTGCAGTCAGTGTGAAGGTGATCACTGTGTCCTTAGAAAATAATGCTAATTGTGAATAAAAGATCAGAATTTCTATTGTAAAAATGGATATTTAATAGAATTGGATTATGTACTAATTTGATTCTGAAAAATCATACAGGAAGTATGTCCACATTTCTGTCTTTGTATTCCTGTGTTTAATTTGATTGAAACAGTGGTTGCTCGTCGATGTGATCACTTAACCTGCATTATTCATCCAAAAAGAGTACTTTGATTTGACTTTCTGGGCCTCTTTATTTGGAATTAGGTTAACATCAGATTGACATTGAAGAAATATTCTTGAGATATAACAACCCCAGGTATATAATTTCAATTTAATTCAATTCAATTTTATTTGTATAGCGTCTGTTACGTCAGTTGCCTCTAGGCGCTTTACAGAGACCCAGAGCAGGACCCCCAAGCAAATATCATTAACTAAAATTACAATATTGAATCCAAATTGAGGATAATGGCAAGTAAAAAAAAAAAAAAAAAAACCCACAGAGGGAGAAAAAACTTTAAGCCAAACAGTGGCAAGGAAAAACTCCACTTTAAGAGGAAGAATCCTTGAGCAGGACCTGGCTCATATGGGGGGACCTTCCTGCTGAAGGCCCGCTGGGTAAAGAAAGAAAAAAGAGGGGAGACAGGACAGAGAGAGGAGAGCACACAAATGACTGAATGAAATGGCTACATAAACAGATGGAGGTAGCAGCACTGAGGTGAGATGGTCAGAGGACTGGGCTACTGGTCACCACGCCAGCCGACACCCTGAACACATCTACACACACAGGTGGAGGTAAACGCTGGGATGGACAGAGGATGGAACTGAGAGTCAACATGCAAATCAGGAAACTCTGGCCTGCAAACATACAGAAAGAAAAGAGGAAAAAAAAGGGGGCAAAACAGCACAACAAACTACAGGAAAGGAAATGGAGCACAGTTACAGTAACAAGGTGCTCCTTATTAACTATGGAATGAGCTGGAAGAGGAGGAAGGGAGGAGGAAAGGGAAGGAAAAGGAGAAGAGTGGTGGAGACGCCACTCAGCAGATCATATTGGCGTCCCCCTGCAGCGTAGGCCTATAGCAGCATAACTATAACGAAGCTGTGATTAAGACAAGCCTACTCTAGTCTTAGCATCTACAACTATGGCTATAACGATTAGCCCCTACACACTATAGGTTAGACTTAAATTGTATTATTAAATGATAAGAAGTGAAAATATTTGTTTGGGCCAAAAAAGGTTTAAATTGAAGCAGTTTTGGGTTAGTACAAAACATGTTTGCTGTAAAATGGTTAATTAACGTTAGGACTGGGAGCAGTGGAGCTATGTAAAAATAAATTGCTATTTTTATGCCTCCATCAAGACTAAAAACTGAAATTTTCCTGAAGTGATAATGTGGATAGGGCCCCTACACACAAACAATGGTAATATTAACTTTGTATATGGAATTTCCATGTGGTTGCTGCAGTTTGAAGTTGCCATAAGTCTGTCAAGTCACACAAACTACTGTCAAGACACAAAAGGAGTTTATGGCCTCTGCTTTTAACAGCTGCCCCTTTTGTCATGTTTTTTTTTTTCCCCCTGTAGTGATGTCTGTTTTTGATTTCCTTTCCACCAGTGGCAAAAAATGGTGACGTTTGCATTTCCATTCTGCATGAACCCGGCGAGGACAAGTATGGCTATGAGAAGCCTGAAGAGCGCTGGCTACCCATTCACACAGTGGAGACCATCATGATCAGCGTTATCTCCATGCTGGCAGACCCCAATGGAGATTCTCCAGCTAACGTGGACGCAGCTGTAAGTGCTTATTGTCACTCAGAAGAATGCTCAGATGCTTTTGTTTTCATGTTGATACATTTCTTAGGCTACATTTGAAGTTAAGAAATTCATAGGAGGTAATTCATTTTTATTGTGTCTTTAAAGAAGTTAACATAAGATGAAGAGTACAATGTATCTGAAGTTACAAAAATGAAAATGACTGTTAATGCAGTTTGGTTATTACAAGAAAACTATTTAAAAACAAGCCAAATCATAGCTGGCTGAGACCAAATGTTATTTGTCCAGGTTGAGTTGAAGGAGCTGGTCCTTTTTTCAGAGGTGCTGTCGGAAGGCTGAAAAAGGCATCTGTTGAAAATATAATCAAGTAAACATACTAGCCAGCTGCACTTTGCAGTTTGTGTGAAATTTGTTGTCATTAAGCAAAACAAACAAATGTGGCACAAAGAGAAATAACATGGTTTTTTTTTTTTTTGTTTGTTTGGCGTTTCTTGCAGAAAGAGTGGAGGGAAGATCCCGCCGGAGTTTTTAAGAAAAAGGTGGCACGGTGTGTGCGGAAAAGTCAAGAAATGGCTTTTGATTAAGATCTCACGGCAGCCATCAGCACAGTCAGTACAAACGCCTGCCATGACGTGGCTGCTCTCAGTGAAATGGTTTGGGGCATATCTGACATCTGGGGTGGTCACTGTTGCAAACCATCTAAGCAATTATTTTCTTTGTCAAAACACAACAGGGGTTGTACTGAATCAAACTGGGTAAGTGAACTGAAATGTATGTTCTGATTCGGGTTGGAACTACACATTGGATGGAGCATCTGATTGTTTTAGTCAGGTAGCAAAACTTTACATCTCAAGAAAAAATACAAGAAGTTTTTGAAAAATGGATATTTTCATAACACTGGCTGTATTATTACAACAAATCGTGTCTTACTTTTTAATCTTGTGGTTCCAACAGTTATTAATATTGTTCAATGGAAGCAGCAAACACAGGCCTGGACAGTCAGTGTTACACTCATAGGACAGGGAATTATCCAGCCAAATACTTGTTTTTTGTATATACTTGTCAAATTTTTAGATCAAACTATTACCTTTAAATGGTCTATTTTCAAAAGTAGTTTATTTATTTAGACTTAGGCTGTTTGATGCATTTTATTTCTTATTTTACTCTGCCATACTGAGCCAAGTCAACACTTACCACCTACTATGCAATATACAGTATAAAAATCCGCTTTCCTGTGTTTTAAGTGCCCTGTTCCTTACTTGTAATTCAGCCTTAACTTTGGCATCCAGGTAAGCAAACTCACTGAATCAGGAATGCATCTAAAAACATTTGTGGACAAACCAAAGAAATGTTTCAACATGCTACATTACCTTTGAGAACTTAACCTGTATCCATTGTTGTCATGGCACGTTTAGAAAATGGGAGGAAATGTGTTTTCGGGGTCATCCATGTTTTTTTTTTTTTTTTAATTGCAGCTATAATTTGGGAAATGAAACGAATGGCTGAATTGAAAAGGTCAATGTTTTAAGTAGCATCTGCATCATTTGTATAGAATCTGTGCAGTTAAATTGACTTTTCCAGTATGTGTTGGTGTGAAAAATGGATAATAAAATTAAGTGTGGCCATTAAAAGGTTTAGTGAAATGTTCTTGCATGCACACTGTGGAACAAATCAGGCATGGAAACTTGCAATTCCTTTACAGCCCGCCTTAAGACCATGGCAAAATACATCATACATGGTTATATACATCTACAGCCAGCTAAAAAAAAAAAATACATAAACACTGTATCACTTCCCAATCTTGACAATTTCTTTATTGAATTAAGCACCAGCTCAATTAATCAACATCCAGACAAGAGACGAAATATCCTTTAACTCAAAGAGTATAAAATCTTTAACAGAAAAGCAGACCCGTCTTTCCCATCCAAAAATCCATCCACCCGCCTTGCACATACAGAACCAACACTGTGGGTCCCTTTTGGTTCACTGTCCAGGAGCAGACAGACTTTTGTTCATGAACTGCTTCTTGACAAAGCACACCCACCACTGAAAGAGACAAACTACTGTTAAGACAAGCCTCAAACTGCTACTACCCATAGCAATATTTTATACATGAAAGATTTAGAGTAACTGACATTTAACTTTGAGTAAAACATCGGCCTATCAGTGCTGTAATTTTGGACACTCACCTTGCTGGGTTTATCTGTCTGGGGGTCAAACACACGGTCACAAAGCCGCAAGCCAGTCTCCTGGCGAATTTGCTGCAGATACGCCCTCATAGTCTCTATTTAAAAAAAATAAAAATTGTAATATGATATATATATATATATATATCTCAAACACTACAAATTAATGTTCAATTGCAAAATGCTGCAGGTATGGGACAACACTGGAATCTCCATTTACGGTTGCCTTGGACATTGCTTAAATTGTATTCCCTTCGAATTCAGTGTAAAAGTCTGATTTATGTCCAGATGCAGATTTACTGTCTTCAATCAACACAGCTGAAACTACAGAAGATTTAAACAAGTACAATAAAGTAAAAGAGAATTCATTTTCTGACCCTGAAATTCTGCCATTCAAAAATAAGCAATACTAGACCTGATGTTACTTTTGGGAATCAGTTGACATGCAAAAAGAGTATAATGAAATAGGTTTTAGTTCAGAGAAGAGGCAAATAAAACGGATTTCCATGAAGATGTTCAGACCTGCTAGTAATATATCGGTGGATAATCTGATTAAAAAGTGGACCACTAAATGCAAGTGTGAACGAATTAAAGACACGTTGAGGACGTAGTCTGGGGTGGTCAGAAACACTTGACCCCTGGGGGGGAAGAAAAAAAAAAAACCCTGTCCAGACTCAGAATTTATGATTCACACAAAGAGCCCTCTTTTTTTTTTTTTAAGTTAATGTAAGCAGTGACTAAAAGTGGCAGTGGGTTCTGCATTAGAAATCTCATCTCCTGCAAGTTTTCCTTTTAACAGGCATTAATCCAAATGTTTAGAAATCTCTGCTCCTCAGATCTGTTTTCATGTAATTCAAGAGAGCTATTCATGAAGCGAGCAAGTGTGAAAAGTACTTTGCATTTTATGAAGCTCACACAACCCATTGATCAATATAGACAATGAAGGTTGACGTTTATTGTGTGCATATATTGTTTTCCAGGCTTTTCTCCAGACACCGGTTTAAAATTAAAACTGCAGTGAATGTTCTTAGTCAAAAAGGCTCTGAGACCTCTAATCAATTAAGATGTCTTAGTTTTATTTCACTGTTTCTACTGTATAACTGAGCGTCGAGAAACATTTGTAAAAGACATGTTAACGTTTTATGATACGTTTAACTAAATGTATACAGAAACAACAGCTGACATGCTGATGCTCAGCTTAGTTAACCTTGTTCTTAATTGCACATAAAGCAGGTAACTGAGATCCAATAAAAACCCAAGACATGAAAATACCAAGTCTGAACAGCCTCCATGTTTCACTGCCGTCAGTATGACAGAGCAGGGGCCTTGCTTTATGTCTTCTATTGTCATTTCTTCCCTTTGTTCTTGCTAAACCTCTTGAGGCAGATAAATAAGCTCATTCGTAGTGCTGATTCTCACCTTCCTCTTGCTTGTTTGCAGGCTTAACATACATTGCATTGAGAGGGAACCCAGGTTCTCCAGGAATAGGAAAGTTTGTGATGCCAAGAGTGTACATCTCCTTCTCTCCCTGGCTTCTGGAGCTGCACTGCAGAGAGCCACACATAAGCCCATACAGAGAGTTAAACCATCTATTTAATTAGCACCAAATTTCATAGAAGAAAAAAAAGAGAGCTATTAAAGCAACTATTTCTTTCTGATTGCATGTGGGGAACAAAATATAATTTTACTCTCTAAAACCCATCTTCTCAGGGAAAAAAAAAAAAAAAAAAAAAGCTTTTAACAGCTATTGTAAATTGTTTTCATGAAGCACATATACAGTTTAAAAAAGGAAGAAATAGTTCAGTTTACCTTCTGTAACCTCTTCAGGCATTCAGAAATGTAGAGTGTGACATAGATCAGCGTCCTGTCTGCCTCATTCTGGAAGAAAATTGCACAAATGTTCTGAGAAAAAGACCTGAAAAAAGCTGTAGAAAACTATTTTTCCCTCAAATTTTCATTTGACTTTGATTTCTAGAGTTCCAGGTAATTCTGAAAAGGAAAAAAAAGGCAGCATAGTTTAAACACGAAGCAACTATGACAGGATTGCATTACTAGTAGGAATGGGAAGATGCAAGCCAGGACATGTGGAGGAACAAATCATGCAGCTGCTATAAGAGAGGAAGACCAGGAAGAGGAAACGCACACAAACAAGTACACTAATGAGGCGCATACATGTTTACTTCTTCGTATGACTCAGTTTTTAGGATAAAAATCATTCCAGGATTTTTAGGCTGAAGTTCGTAAACACAAATGTTCAAATTCTTACCTTTATTTCATAGTTCTTAAAGAAGACGTTTGCCTTGAAGTAGTAAATGGCCTCATCAATTATATCCGAATCTATGCCTGTTTAAAGAGGAGGAGAAAAAGGGTCAGTCCAACGCCATGTCAGTGCAGAATGTCACTTCCTGTTTTCTTACTTTTGATTTGAGAAAACACATATGCTGGGACAGAGTTAAACCATCTCATAGTTGTTTTAAAATCGTACGAGTTTCCTAAATTGCAATTTCAACTATGCAAGACACCAAGTGAAATTTTCAGCTCAGTAAACTTAAGTATGTCAAACTCGATGCACTTCAGGCCATATAAGGAAGTCAAGCAGATACAAGTATCAGGAACTGGATCATAACAGCATGTAAGCTGCACAAA
The DNA here is from genome assembly GCA_018398805.1 of Hirundichthys speculiger. Lineage (NCBI taxonomy): Eukaryota > Metazoa > Chordata > Actinopteri > Beloniformes > Exocoetidae > Hirundichthys > Hirundichthys speculiger. The sequence goes on along the minus strand of JAGFBZ010000446.1, from coordinate 663,790 downwards.
ACTCAAAAGTAACTGTACCTGGCACGGGGCTATACTTGGGGGCATTAAAACACACACTCATCCTTACCGTCTCCCCTGGCAGGTCCCTTAAACTGGGTCTTGAGGGGGAGCAAGGCCATATTCCCCACCAGTCTGGTCTCAGGGATCATCAGGCTTGAATGATACGCCTAAAAAAACAGAAGGGTTCTGTCAGCCGTCTTCATCTGGTTCATAAATGTGTCTTAGCAGCAGTGGTGTCCCTGCTACAATCACTCGTGGTTACAACGCTTTCCAGTCACGCTCAAATGCACGTTAGTAATACTATAATATATAGCATACGCGTACAAGTTGCGAGAAATAACATTTCTCGCGTCAAAACATCGTTAAACTACTGCCAATTGCTAACGATGCTAGCTAGCTGCTAATGATTCGTCATTCGCAGCAGTTAACTTAAAAGGCCTTTTTTTTCCACCTACTGACGTTTTGCTCAAAATGATATTACAATTAGTCATGTTTGTCACAACTGCTCACTATCTACTCACCGGCATGTTGAATGAAAGCTATCAATCCAACTGCTCAGCGACTGAAATGTACGAGCACCGCAAGACGCCGCTTCCGCCTGCACCACCCTTTACTTTTACAGGAAGTGGTCATGTGCACTTTGACGTAGTAGCCACCAGAGGGCACTGACGCGTCATTTCTCATCCCACAAACGGCAAGTTCTGCATTTTGTGTAGTATTTTATTTTAAAAATATAACATCAATAAATACATTTAATAAGTTCTTAAACTCATATATTGGTGAAACGGGGAGAAATTTTTAACAATGTGAAAAAACAACTTGAAAATACAAGTCCAGTTTCTCCCCCCAGTCTATTTCTGAGCATCCATGCCATCAAATACAACATTCCTGCTGAACTCTCTCCTCGTCCTTCATACACGAACTTTGTTCTCCGCTTCCCCAGGTTCACATTAGTTTCAGCTGTTGACTGGGTCGTGAAATATCTCGTCATAATTTAGGTTAGATGGCTCTTCTTCAACCTCCTGTAGATAAACAAATAGAGGAAAATTATATAGTGGGGGAAAAAATAAAAGTAGCCATTTTGTTGAGATGTATATGCATTGCTTCACCTTAGGCTCCTTGAACTCCAGGTCTTCTCCGTACTGTATGGAGAAGTCAATGTGCTGCAGTACTATGGTAATGCCTTCCTCATCTGTACGGTCAAAAGGCAGGAATCTTACCATACTGTAGTCATCTATCTAGATGGACAAAGAGAGAGACTTTAAGATTAAAAAATTCCATCATTCAATCAAAAGTTAAATCATGTACCAATCAAAAAGTTTTCTTACAAGCTCACAGATAGCTTTGGTTAGCTTCTTGAACTTTGTGCTTCTGATGGTATCAGAGTTATCCTCCATCATTGAATACAAGTCTGGGTCCAGGTACCTTGTAAAAATAGAGAACCAGACCTTTAAACTTTCTTACAAAGGAAAGAATTGAGCATTGCCTCTTTAAAATATGTTTTTGGAAGACACAGTAGCTCAGCTTTAGACCTCTAAGAACTTAAGTCAACTGAAACACATACTGTACAAATTGAGAACTTCTTGAATATGTTTCTTTCCTGTGAATCGCTGAACTCATATTTAGCTGTATAACTACCATTTCTGAGAACTTCTTCACATGTGTTGCAGGGAGTCGACCAACTTCTGACACCTGTGGACAGGTATTCCAGCCCAGGACGATTACACTACATTCAACAGTTCCTCTGCATTTCTTGGTTTTGCTTCAGAAACGGCATTTTTGATGTTGGTTATTCCATAACGTTAATCTTGTTGGTCTGGAACCAAGATGCTGTTAACTTACTGGTGTGTTTGGGGTCGTTGTCTTGTGGAGCACCTATTTCAAGGGCATTTCCTCTTTGGCATGAGGCAACATGACCTCTTCAAGTGTTCTGTATTCAAACTGATGCATGATCCCTGGTATGTGATAAATAGGCCTGACACCACAGCATGGGAAACATCCCCATATCATGATGTTTGCGCCACCAAGCGTCATTGTTTTCAGAGTGTCCTGTGGCTTGAATTCAGTGTTAGGGATCATCTGATCAACAATCTGTGGCCCCTAGATCCAAAAAGAACAATCTTGATTCCATCAGTTTACAAAATGTTGTGCCATTTCTCTTAAGGCCAGTCAGTGTTTTTTGGCAAATTGTTGTTTCTTTAGCCCATACTGGTTTTTTTTTTCCAACAATGGGACTTTGTGTGGGCTTCTTGCCAATAACTTGGCTTTACATAGGAGTCTTCTAATATTTTAGTACTCAGGTAATCTTAGATCTTCTTTGCTGGAGCTGATCATTAGTTGAGTCTTCGCCATTTTGCCTCTTCTTCAATCCACTCAAATGAGAGTTTTCTGTTTTCTTCAACTTCTATCTAGATTTGGTTACCATTTTAAAGCATTTGAGATCATTTTAGCTGAGCAGCCTGTCGGTTTGTGAAGACATATGATGGTGATAATAGACAGGGGCCATATTTTCAAGTCACACTGATACACCTTTTTGTAAAATTTAATTGAACAACCAACAACGTTTCAAAAGTTGCAGCCTAGATCCCTGCATGGGAATATAAAAAAATAAAATAAAATAAAAACACAACTTACTTTTCAATTTCCTTTTTGGCTTTAGGACTAAGGAGGTCCATTTTTGTCATGATGTTGACTTGAGGAATTTCTAATGACACCATGGCACTCAGAGCAGCCATGACTCCTGAAATAAACTGTAGTTAAAGACAAGTGAAAAGTAAGTGCACCGCAACCCAAACATGGCTTTAGAAGACTCAATATTGTCGAGATGGTTTACCTTGAAAGACTCCACCATGAACTGAGAGTCTACCAAAAAGACCCCACAAACCCGAAACTCCCACTGCTGGAGCTGCTCCACCAGCTGCCTCATCACAGGGAGGTGTGTGTAAAGTTCAATCTGACCTGTAAAATGCAGCCCTTTGTCAAAAACAGCCAAAAGTCACACATTATGGATCAGAAAGATCCAATTGTAAAACAGACATTTACCTGGACAGTCAAACAATATGTAGTCATCTTCAATATGACCCAGGCTTTCCTCCAGCCAGTCAAAGTTGTTGGCAAAGTACTCCATGCAGAATACCAGACCTCCATTAGGACCAAATCTGAGAGAGTCATCTTCCATGACATCATCCACCTGAATAAGCTCACGGATGTCTGAAACACAGGAACAAACTCAAATATAATAAATGTCTTGACAAACAATTATCAGCAACAACCCCATCAGAAACACCTTATTACACTGATATCATTAATATTTAATTATTTCTCACTTTGCCAAAAGAAGTATCAATTCATTTCAATAATAATTTATTAATCCCCAAAGGGAACTAATAATAGTCTGTACTATTTTGCTCTAAAGGGACCATTATAGGAAATCATTTCTACTTCATGACACTAAGTTTCAAAAATAACACATCATCTCTGTGTAACAGATAAAACTTTAGACTTGCCACATACCACATGACCTGCACTCTAAAGACAATCTTCACTGATATTATATTGGTTAAAATTTTACATGAAGCTTAGCATGTACACTGAAGAGTTTTAGTTCTGGTTTATTATTTATGTAATGTAGGCTGCACAGTTGATACTTTAATCCTATTTTTATGTAAGTTACCTTGTGCATTTCATAGCATATACATCTGATTTTTAGTTTGTTATTTATATGTAGCATAGCTTGTACATTTCATAGCCTGAACATTTGATAGTTTAGTCAACTATTATTTATTTGAAATGTAACCAGTACATTTTACCTCCAATATAACTGTGTAATTACACTTAAACTATTCAAATCATTTTTTTTATGTAGCCGGCTTGTTACTTTCCTGATCACCTCCCCATGAGTTAAAAGCAGACTGTACTCACCTGCCATCACAGGGTATTCAAAGTGTTCCGCTGCTGGGTCCAAGTTAACCACCTGAACTGAGCGGTTTAAGGACGCTAAATGCTGGACCATCGTGGAACAGTAGGTACTCTGAAATTAGAAAAAGAAAAACGATAACAACTTGGTCCGTGTAGACAACCCCATGCTTTAGGAAAATGAGTTAGCCGAGCATCACATTAACGCCCTTCACCGCGTACAGTGACGTGAATGACAACCTACCTTACCGCTACCTGCGGGGCCCATCACCAACTGTGCATAACGAGGCATTTTACCTCAATTACAAGCTCTTGTAAACTGTTAAATCCCTTTTCTGGCTACGATTAGCTTGTAATATTGTTGTCTACAGGGGACGTGCTATTTCTTCTTCTTCTTTGAGGGCAGGGAAATCTTGCTGTTGGCCATTTACTGCCACCTACTGACTAGAATGGGGATTATTTTTAACACTCATGCGGTAGGAACAACATTAATACATCATATTAACGGATATGTAATCGGTATTAGGTCATAAAATTACTCAAATATCTTTGATCAATCAGCAAACATTATTTTGAGAACTATCCCATTATTTTATATTTCAAGAATTTTTGATTAGGCTACATTATATTTTAAAGTACAGATGTTCAGGCTACTATGCATTTGTAAGGCTCATTTAATGACTTATTCTAAATGCAACATATAGTGTGTATAAAAATGTTATTGTGCCTAAATATTTGTTTTCTTGTGTTCAAAGAATTATGCTGTTTTTATTCCGTTTTAGTTACATTACATATGAAAGATGAGCATTTTATTTGACTAGTGTTCAATGCTGAATATGCAAAACATCTCTATACTTGCACTATAAATGCTACCAGTCATTTGAGGATTTTGAGGATTTAAAGGCTGTGGCTACATAAAAGTGAAGTATAACCTACAGTACTTTTAATATTTCATTTTGAAAATAATCCAAACATTAATTCAACTTTTTTATAATATTTGTAAAATGCACACAGAGACACACTCAAAAAGAAAAAAAAAAAGCCCTGGGATTTTTAAAGATTCTCATATTCTTGAGAGGACCATAAACAGGTATAATGAATAGATATTCTTCATGAGTGCTATTCTGAGATTTTGAACATTTTTTCCCTTTTTTTAATGCTGGCTTGAATACTGTTAACAACAGATGGTGAAATCCTGGACATATGACTGTGATGGAGCACCGCTGCATGGCAGATGTTGCACCTTTGGATGTGAATTTCCATCCATGCTGTCTGCTGAGAGGGTTCACATGTGTTACCTGTCAATGCTGCATAAGATGTCATCATTACAGTTGTTACCAGGCAACAAAATGATCTCTGGAGATTTCAACCATACATCCAATTCAATAGTTTCTTATCTCCCATTATTTTAATTCTACTTTTATTTTTACTTTCTTATATATAAATTCCTAAGTAATTTACACTGAATCCTTCCCTGAATTGCCATGTTAACGGGGTGGAGGGATTTGTGTGCCCGAATGATCCCAGGGGCTATGTTGTCGGGGTTATTTGCCCCTGGTAGGGTCACCAAGGCAAACTGGTCCTGGGGGACGGGCCAGACTAAGCGCAATTCAGTCGACCCCTATGAGAACAAATCAAACAAGAGATTGATGTCCCTTGCCCGGGCAAGGGTCACCGGGGCCCCACCCTGGAGCCAGGCCTAGGGGAGGAGCTCGTTCATGGGCGCCTGGTGGCCGGGCCTTTGCCCATGGGGCCCGGCCGGGCTCAGCCCGAACATGTTACATAGGTTCACCTCCTCGTGGGCCCACCACCCGCAGGGAGGGTCAATGGAGTCGGGTGTGATGAGCGCATGTGACTTTCACCCGAGAGACTTGGGATCGAATCCCACCCGGGCCCTCCATAGTGTCCCTTGCCACATTTTAATAGCTTTGCATTTTTTTAATCCAGGCATGTGCATCCTAAAACGGACTGGTAATCTGTGGATTCTGGAAAAGTCCAGAACAGCCGTCGGCCCTGTTCAATAACCACAGTTTTCAGTCTATCTACTAACAGCAGGGGGCGCTAAGACCATCATTTATCAGATATACAGTTGTGTTCAAAATAATAGCAGTCTGTTCAAAAAATTGAGTAAAGCCCAAAATCCTTATAATGGTTTTTATTTTCATGCATTGGGAACACTGCACGTTATATTCTAAATCAAAACATGAAGAAAAAAGCAGAAATTCTTTACTCACTTTACAGAAAATGAAGAAAAATGAACATTGGGCTGTACAAAAAAATAGCAGTGTCTGCATTTTACTTTACAAACTCAAATATTTACTGTTATAAACTGAAAAAATATCCAGGATTCAGCATTCCTATGAATCACTAAACTAATATTTAGTTGTATAGCCACTGTTTCTGAGAACCGCTTCACATCTGTGTTGCATGGAGTCGACCAACTTCTGGCATCTGTGAACAGGTATTCCAGCCCAGGATGATCAAAGACAGTCTGAAGTTACCTGTGAGTACTGTGACAATTAGAAGACGCCTGTGTGAAGCTAATCTATCAGCAAGAAGCCCCCGCAAAGTCCCACTCTTAAAAAAAAGACATGTGCTGAAGAGGATACAATTTGCCAAAGAACACATTGGCTGGCCAAAAGAGAAATGGAGAAACATTTTGTGGACGGATGAGAGTAAGATTGTTCTCTTTGGGTCTAAGGCCGCAGACAGTTTGTCAGACGACCCCCAAACACTGAATTCAAGCCACAGTACACTCTGAAGGCAGTGAAGCATGGTGGTGCGAGCGTCACGATATGGGGATGTTTCTCTTACTGTGGTGTTGGGCCTATTTATCGCATACCAGGGATCATGGATCAGTTTGGATACATCCAAATACTTGAAGAGGTCATGTTGCCTTATGCTGAAGAGGAAATGCCCTTGAAATGGGTGTTTCAACAAGACAATGACCCCAAACACACCAGTAAGCGAGCAGCTTCTTGGTTCCAGACCAACAAAATTAAAGTCATGGAGTGGCCAGCCCAATCCCCGGACCTTAATCCGATAGAAAACTTGTGGGGTGACATTAAAAATGCTGTTTCTAAGGCAAAACCAAGAAATTCAGAGGAATTATGGAATGTTGTCAAATCATCCTGGGCTGGAATACCTGTTCACAGATGCCAGAAGTTGGTCGACATGCAACACAGATGTGAAGCTTGTTTTAGGTGGATATGTTTTCTTTTTCTTTTTTTTTTCTTTTCTTTTTTTATTTTATTTAAACCTTTATATAAAAAACAGGGACATGATGTAATCATGCAATAATGTATAACATGTATCACCTTTGTTCCAAATAAAAAATTTGAATGAAAAAAAAAAGAGAAGAAGAGCCCTTGCTGCAGTGTTGAATTTCCCTTTCTGGGATTAATAAAGTATTTTTCATTTCATTTCAAGAGAGATGCAACCTGATGCTACAATTGTACCTGGAAAAGAAAAATGATTATGCAAAACAACTACAATAAGCCTACTACAATAAATAGTTGGTAGGTAGTAATAAACTACAATAAATTGACTTAAAAGGGCAAACTGATGAAAGATGATGCTTCCGTAAATGTGGAAACAATACCCACTAGATTCTAGTGGGTATTGTTACGGAAGCATCATCTTTCATCAGCTTGCCCTCATCATCTTAGAATTTAAGCCATCGTCTGTATTTACAACCCAAATTCTGAAAAAGTTGGGACTTTTTAAAAAAAATTTTAAATTAAATTAAAACTAAACAAATTTCAATTGAGCCAATATTTCATTCACAACAAAATATAGATCATATAAGAAATATTTAAACTGGGAAATTTTACACTTTACACCACTGAATTAGATAATTTCAAATTTGATGCCTGCTATAGGTCTCAAAAAAGTTGGATGCAAAGAGGCAACCAATGGCTGAAAAAGCAAGAATTTAAACAGATTCAGCTGGGAGAGAGAAAAAAAAAACATACTTTCTGTTCCACTCTGCATTTTTGGACTTTACGTTGTGTGAACCTGTTGTTTGTTTTTCAGTGGCTACTTTCACAAACATTTTCTGATGTTTACATGAAGCCAACTGAACTATTATGTCAGGTTGAGGATAAAAATACTTTTTAGCTTGGAAGCATTATGGAGTATAATAAAATAGATGCCTGCACAGCTTTATCGGTTTGATAGAAATACTTTTTTTTTTCTAGCAGGAAAGTTGTTTAGATCTTTTGCACCTTGGAAAAAAATGGGGAAAAACATGACAAAAGCTCCCTCCACTCACTTCAATCTATGCATTAATGCACTGCAAACGATGTGCTGTTGTTCTGGAGAAAAGTACAATTCATGGCAAGATAAATTGTATTGTAATTTCTGTTTGGTGTATACCTGAAATATTAAAAAAAAAAAAAAAATCAGGTCATTGTAAAAATATTAAAAACAAAACAAAACAAAAGCAGACTGTATGATCTACTTGAACTCTACAGAAATCCTGCAAAATTGTGTATATTGTAATATGTTGACTTGAAGACAGCAACTTAAATCTTACTTTATATTATTGCAATAAATATTTTCATATCTTCTAATAATTATATACTTCGTGATGGTTTTGTTTTTTTTGTTTTTTTTTTTATCTGTGTTCATTTTCCATTAATAAACTTTACTTTCATAGTTACTCTAAACAAACTTTTAGATGCAAAATTCCCTGGAAATCTTCAAGAAAAAAAAAGAACACTGAGTTGAAGAGTGACACTTTATTAAAGTGATTTTTAAAGCATAAGTTATTAAATTATGAATCATTTCCAGATGCGTAGTACAGAAACTCTTCAGGAACAAGTGTAGTGTCGTTGGTGCGACTCATCAACTACCCAGTTGGGGGCGGTAGCGCGCTTAGACATATTTAAATCAACAAAATAAATCGTCAAGAAGAAAAATGAGGAAGAAGAAGAAGTAGAATCAAACTGAATCGGCATGCAATGTATATGTAAGAGCAGCAACATAAACTGTAATAGCTGCTGACGTGGTGCATTAGCTGAGTCTCTGAAATTAGCTGTTGTTGGAATTAAGATGTCTCATTAGACTGAATGGAGCTGACAGGTCGAGTTTGCAGAGAGAGATTACTGACTCGGGGTGGACTTCTTCATAGTAGGTGAGATCATTACTCCTGTCCCATCTGTCTCGAATACATTTTTGAAGTACACGGATATAATTGTTAGGCTGAGCTCTCGAGTCACTCTTGCTGTATTTTCAGCAGCTACTGGATCAGTGGCGGTGGGTTAGCTCGGTAGCTACGTTTATTATTTGCAAGCGATAATCCGCCTGTTTTCATCCGGTGTCAAATAACTTTGACGTTTACTGCTGTCCAGTAAAAAAAGGGCGTCTCTAAAGTAAAATAACGAATGTTACTTATCAGTGTCAGCGGTATCCAGAAGTGTGTAACGGCGTATTGACGCCGCCGAACACGTCTTAGCGTGTTGGAAAAGTCAGCCTTTAGCCTCGATGCTGCGAAAGTGCAGTTTGACAGACGAATTAGTAATTAATAAAATGGTAAGGCATTCATTTGTTTACCTTGTGTTAAATATCAGTTAGGTGGTTCTTGGTCATTTAATATTAAATATACATTGTTTTCAATGTATTTAATGGCAGGTATAGTGTAACAACTTTTTCAACATCTAACAGAAGATTACACCTCTGGCCAGAGGATGCCCCCCCCCCCCCCCCCCCCCCCCCCCCCCCCCCCCCAAAAAAAAAAAAAAAAAAAAAAAAAAAAAAATATATATATATATATATATATATATATATATATATATATATATATATATATATACATATATATATATCACGTCAAGCTCACGTCAAGCCTGGTTTAAGCCTGATTTATGCTTTTCTGTAGCAGATACGCATGTATTTTAGTACGCAGGGCCCTGACGTTTATACCTGTTCTTGTTGTTAGTGTTGCTCAGTACTAGGGGCCACAGAGTACCAGGAAATATGATGCGCAAAACCCAAAGTGTAGTATGTACAGGTCCCAAATGCAAGGACCGGTTCTGACTGGTGCCGTCGCTCAGTCACAACTGGTTGCAACACTTGGCTTTGTCTTAATATATCACCGACTGCCAGAGGAACACGGGAGTACTTTTCTGCAGCGTTGTAGCCAGCAGTGCTGAACTTCCTTTTGTTTATTTCCTTTATGTAGCTCAGGCTTGGCAATGGAGCACATCTATGAGGTGAACCAATTGCAAGTGTTGCAGACTACGTTGATGGGCTTTATACTTAGGGTTGAAACGATGGCATATCTACACCCCAGGGGGAACCTAACAGTAGGATATCCCATCCTCTTATGTGCACTTCTCTCCAAATATTACACGGACTACACAAATATGATTGGTCTCATTGGTAGTGTTGTTCTTCTTTGTGGCTTTCAAGCCAGGTGTAATGATAGATTGCTGCAATGTCAGTGAACATTACTGATGCTCGACATTTATCAGCTCCAACTCACCTAAGTTAAGCTTTATTTGCTTCTTTTCTAGTTGCTAAGTAATTACAGAAGCGACACAGCACTGGAAGCTAAGCATGAATGCAAATACGCGCACGAGCTATTGGTGGTTTGTCCTATATGCAAGCTATGTGGAAGCATGTAACTTGGATAAAACATGGATGGACAAAACATCCCACTTGGGTTTTCTCACGGATGGGAGAAAAGCCAAAGAAACTTACTTAAATATATTAAAGAAAAGATTTTTCTTTTTTAAATTGTAAGGTATCTAAATTAATTTAAGAAAAGCCTTAAGTTTTATTAAGAAGATGAAATGCTAAACGTAGGCCAGTATCCATGTCTCTTTATTTCACTTTTGAGTAGCTCGTTGCTTTTTCTTGAATTGAATGTTGAGGTAAAACAAAATCTTTGTTGTAAAAACATTCAAATTTAAGCAGGTGTCATTCTGATGTTGCTTTGCACTTTTACAATACCATTGTTTTTGTTTATAAGATTATTCAAACATTTGACCTGTTGGATGTTGTTTTTACTTATAATTTGAAAATGGAAAAACATAATATTATTTTCCACCCATTTTCTTTTTTTCAACTGTACCAATCCAAAAAAATGATCTGATCCCTGTGATCAAAAAAAAAAAAACAACAACAAAAAAACATGATACGATCTGAACCGTGAGTTATGTAATGTAGGGCCATATGGAATCCGTGATCACGGAATCGCGGAATTGGAGATTGAAAATGGAATTCACTTTAAATGCGCAATATAACAGAACTGAATGGCAATTTCCGCAAAAGTTTAGTTTTTTTTTTCTCCTGGACTAAAAGGAACTTTTCTTTTGAGAAAATGTTCCAAGAGGGGTCACTAAAAGCTGGGGACACTCTAGCTTCTCTGCCCCCTCCTCCCCTCGCTTTCCTTATTAACAAAAAATTAACAACAAAATTTGCATAAAATGCTTAAAACAGAATACTCAAAAATTTAAAACTGAAAAACACAGAAAATAAAAAAAATTAAAACAGAATTTGAGAAATAAATAAAACGGATTTCATAGGGCCCTAATGCCTCACGGCATGCACATATATAACAGATTCGACTGGTGTGAAAAGGGCTTATACATAGTTATTACCGGTGTATCATGTAAATGACATAGTGGAGCAAATGATTTGCTGTAAATGTTTTACACCACTAGTGATGTGACAATCACATCTGCATATGGTAATGGCTGTAACCACATGTCTAAACAAGCAAATAAACTAATAATAAATGTTATGTGTTGAGTTTGAGAGCTTTTGCCCTGAGTTTCCAACTTGTAAGTCAGCATTTTTATGACAATTAGTTTGTCTAATTTTAGCAGGAGGTCATGAACTCCAAGTTCCCAGTCACCATTAAATACACCATAACCTAACCAAGCTTTGTCACACCTTATGAGTTATTTATACATTTCGTGTGTCCTGTAAACCCACCATTTTGGGTGTTTGTGTATGTAGCTGCATGGTAGTTGTGGTTGAAGTGGAAATACTGCTGTAAACTGCAGAGATGTTATATTTCTGAAGTGTTTGCAGTGTTCTTTTAGGAGATTGAGGGAGTAAAGCAGTTGTGTTGAATTTGTTGCACTCCTCAATTTTGCCTCACTAGACTACAAGCGGAGAACATGACATGCCTCTCTGACACGCAACAAGAACGCAAACAAATTACTGTCCAGGCAAAGCTCCTGTGTGAAATTCTTATGCAGATAGTTTTTCATTTGTTCCGTGACTTGTTAGGGACATATTATATAAAGAGAACTGCTCAAATCAAGTTTGTGTGTGGCTAATATTTAAGAGAAAAATGTCTTTTTGTTTTCATAAGTGTTGCAGTGCAATGAATTATGGCAGTAGGGATCTGCTAAAGTTATTCTGGAAAATATGTCTCTTTCTGCAGCTCCTGAAACCTTACCTTCCACAGATGATATTTTGCTAATTATTATTATGCTAAACTGTGCTTTTCTCTTTGTTTTTCAGAGTTGTGGGCTATGAGTGTGGGAAATGGAGGATAGTCAGTCTGGAGACTTGGACTACCTGATCCAGGATGAGGACACCATCATCGAGGGCGTCAGCAACCAGGTCTTATTTGTGGTTGTCCTCAGTTTCACCTTTCTTGCGGGCCTCCTCACTCTTCTCTGCAGGTAAGCTACAAATTCAGGGTAAATAAGAAATGTTGCTAATTTTGGACTGTTTTTAATAAAGTTACTCAACATCTTGGGAGAAATACATTTTAGAACAAAAGTGTTGGCTCAATCCAAATTTGGCACCATCAGTTTATTTTTTAAATCTGTCTTAAGTACTACCACTTCTCTGCAGACTGCCTTGTGGTTCACCGAACATTTGTTTTGCCTCTAATTAAATAATAATAATAATAATAATAAAACTTTCACCAGTGTTGAACTGGTTTTGAGTTATTTCCTAAATAAAATCCTGAAATCCTCCTGTGAGCTTTTAGAAGTGTCACAGTTTCTTGTTTGTAATGTCCGTTCATCCATCCATTTTTCTATACCGGCTTCAAAAGGCCTGAGCCTGTTCCAGCTGTCCCCAGATGAAAGTAGGGCACATCCTGGATGGGTCACCAGTTCATCACAGCGCCACACAGAGACAAATCAGTCAAACTGTGTGTTTCCTAAAGTCTGCCTTTTGTCATTTACAGACAGGAGGAGCAGAACATTCATCCTGAGAACCAGGAGCACGTTCGAGCTGTCCGACAACAGCTCCAAACTGAACAGGTACAGAGACAAACACAGCCACATATATTTGGTAAAGACCCCAAAAATGTGGATTTAATAATATTATAGTAATAGAAAATACAGTTTCCTCATGCGAGTAAAAAAGCATCCAAATAACAGATTTTTGTGCGGTGAAAGCGTTTGGGAATACTAGAAAGTAATATTGTAATTCTATCTCTGTTTTACATTTAGAAAGCAAAGTTTCATTAAATATTTTTTCTGTTTCTGTGCAACTGCATTGTAGATATGTAGTTTTTAAATACTTGGCCTAGAAAGTAGTACGAAGGCAAGGGGAGGTCAAATATCCAAACCATATCTTTGCTGGTATATTTTTTTGTCTTTGCAGGACTGGTTTCATTTAAAACACACAGTGTATATATATATATATGTATTTTCATTGTCACCTATGTGATTTCTGTTTGTCAGGATGAAAATCCTCAGCCAGAAGCCAGGCAGCAGTACTACACAGACATGTCTTGCCCTGTGTGTTTACAACAGGCCGTTCTGCCTGTGGAAACAAATTGTGGACACCTTTTCTGTGGTAAGACTGTTTTTACAAAGTTTAACCTCATGCAAACTGCAAAAGTGTGCAGTTAACTAACGGGGTAGAAAAGTGAAAAAGAAGGACGTCACTGTTGTAAACATTTTCAATGTTTATGCAACTGAAATGTTTTTTTTTGTTTGTTTGTTTTGTTGACTTCAGTTTAAACAAAAACTGCATCAGCCATAGCGTTGAGTTTCAAACAAGCAGATTTAGTGGCAAGTAAAGTTATGTTGGAATTAACTCATTCTCTGCATTCATTTGCCCTAAAATGTGATCACTGACCAATTAATTCCAAGGGGTTACATTTATTTTTTTTCTTGCTACTGTTAATAAAATTATAATTTAGGTTCATTTCAAATTAATCAGATCTTTTCTTTTTAAGCGGTTCTCATATATCTTCTTCCATACTCCTCTTGTCTAGGCTCCTGCATTATAGCTTACTGGAGGTATGGCACCTGGCTGGGAGCAATCAACTGTCCAATCTGCAGACAAATGGTAAGAAGTGTGTACTAAATTGCATTTCCATCCTTAGCTGTCATTTTTTCATGCCAGATGTACAGTTTTCTTATACTACCTCTTACCTCTGAAGAGATCTTCAGAGACAGCAGACAGCTGCTATTTATTGTAAACAAGGCCTGGTCTTGCAGGCCTGCAAATGCTCCATTTAGCTATACTGACATCAAAGATTCCCAGTTCACAAGGAAGAGTTGAGAAATGCTCTGTTTTCTACAAATCATCTGATGTGCTTTTTTTTTTTCCTCCTCCCCAGTGGTTTAGTGGTAGCACTACTGTGTAGGAGGTCCTGCGTTTGAATCCTGGTCGGGTTAAGAACCACTCGTGTTGATCATTCCACTGTGGCGGCCCCTGAACAGGGAGCAGCCAAAATGGAAGCATTAGCCGTGCAAACAATAGCCAGTCATTGCACTGTAGAAGATCTGTGCTGGCACAACTTTTGGTTTGGGATCAATGTGGTTTTAAAAGCTTGAGGACCAGTGCAGTATTAAATCAGCTTTAATTGGTCATTTTATAAAGTGATATTTAGAATGCATCTCTTTGAAGAAAGAACAATTTAATAATTTACACGCCATGAAATAACTGTGCTGTACTTATGTGAATATACTGCAGTGACCTTCAGGTTCAATTTATTTGCTTTTAAGAGGATTTGTGATGTTTCTGTCAATGAAAACAGAGGTACGGGTCCTCACCCCCTCCTGTGAATGCCTGACTGTAATGTTTTTTTTTTTTTTTTATTATTATTATTCTCAGGTAACACTGCTATTCCCACTATTTCATGAGCACGCCAGTCCTCAAAGGGTGCAGGATGGTGAGGCAGAACCTCAGCTTATATTAAGAGACATCAATGATTACAACCGGAGGTTTTCTGGCCAGCCAAGATCTGTGAGTATACTTCTTTCTCATACTTACTTAGACTACAGTTAATTGGCCATCAATGACCTATTTTACTGCTTTTTAGCAAAAAAAAAAGCAATTATTAATAGATAGATTTTCTGATATATCTCATTTATGTGTTTTTGTGTATTTAGATGCCACACTTACATTAATTTTCCCTCAAAAATACTACAGCACTCTTCTTTAAAAATAAAAAAGTGCAAGGATATTTAGAACAGTTGTCTGTTTTTTTTTTCTTTTTTTAATAAATAATATTGCAATTTTCTCTGGTTTTCTGTCCCTCCATTTCCTCTCAGTTTATGGACAGGCTGCGCGATGTACCCACCCTGCTGCGTCACGCCTTCAGGGAGATGTTTACTGTGGGTGGTCTCTTCTGGATGTTCCGGATTCGAATTCTCCTCTGCCTGGTTGGTGCCATCACCTACCTGGCCTCACCGCTTGACATCCTCCCAGAGGCGCTTTTTGGCCTTTTGGGTTTTATGGACGATTTCTTTGTAATCCTTCTTCTGTTTGTGTACATCTCGATCATGTACAGAGAGGTGGTGACACAGAGACTCAACGGCTAGGCAATCAGTCAGAAAAGAAGCCCCGGGAAGAGTCAGCTTGTCATCTCTGGACATGTGAAAACTGGATGGCTGTTCAAATGAACATTTGGAACAACAAAATGACGCCCCCCCCTCTGATCGCTTTGAGTTTGATGCATAGGTTTATGAGAGGGGATGGCCAAAAGATTTCTGAGTGTTGACATTGTATATCAAAGTTGTCAAAAAGTTCACGGGTTGGTTCGGTCTGAGTGAAGACCAAAACCAATGGAGCACAAGGACACACCTGTACTAGGAACCCAATATTGCTGTGAGCCAGAACACGTTTCTGGTCTGCGTATCTAAACACCCATAACAAACCCTGTTTTCAGCCAGTTCTACAACAGCAGTCCTCCAGTTAATCTGAATATTTACATTATAGAGACAATTCTGTAATGCAATGCATTGACATTTTTAAAAGTGTCATGTTGATGGCAATGTCTTGATTAAATAAATTTAAAGATGACTGGATCTGGATTGAAACTGCTGCACAAATGTGTATTTATCAGAACCATCTAACTGTGGCTGTCACTGCACAGCCTGTTTGCTCAGTAATGAATTCACTTATTTCAGTAATCTGTAACTATGCATACTCATGATTACTTGAAAACATAGCTTGTTGAGCCTGTGGGGAAAAAAATCACTGAATCGTATTCTCTGCAAACTTTAAACAGTCAAATAGCATGTAATCTGAAACTTCCTGTGTGCATCCACATAAACAGATGATGCACAAGATGTCCTGTAATAGGCAGATTATTATAATACAGAATAATGCAGTAATTTTAACAATATGCCAAAAAAATAGATGAAATAATCATACGCCATTTTGAATGTAAATGATCCCTCTAATAATGAATGCTAATTAATGTTCCTTGATAATTGTCAATTTCAAAAAAAGGTTTCATTTTGTTGAAATAATCAGTCTGTAGTGTGTAGTAAGTGGTTTATATTTTTGCAAATATTTTTGAAAATGATAAGTGATCAGTTTTCTCCAGGATGTAAAAATTGAGTGGTAAGACATTGTGTTAATGTGAAGATCCCTGTGAGGAGCTTTGGCTGACACAGACATGCACTTCATCTTCTCAGTGTTTTTTGATTTTTAACTACTTAAAGGTGGGGTGGGTGTTGTTTTTTTGCAACACTTTTTACAATATTGCCTGAAAACCTTTTCACATTTCCATTGCACCCACTGAAATAAAATGTTTGCAAAAAAAACTAAACATTTTGGTCCAGTCTAGAAGGTATAATCAGAGAAAAACTCTGACCAATCAAAAAAGTGATCATCACTATTTTGATTGGCTGCCTAATACGTCCATCAAATATCACCCCTCCCTCCCTCCCTCCCTATGGTTCATGCAGTCGTGAATCATGTGAAGGCGTGGTTTCGAGGGGTGAGCTGAAGAGGAGGAGGCGGAGCCTTTGGGGAGAGGAGGGAGTGTATATTTTCAAAATCTCACTTGAGTTGGATTGCTGGAACCGTTTTTCAAACAACACCTACTCCACCTTTAAATGAACCAACTGCCATGCCTAATGTTGACTCATCTTGCTGCTGGAGAAATACAAACTTTTTTTTTTTTTTTTTTTTTTAATTTGGACAAAAAAAAAGAAACCCCAACTATCTTTTTGTGTTCAGAAGCGCAAATACCTACTTGTACTGACACCAAAATGAGTTCAGTAAATGTAAAAACTGCAACTGTTATCCATATTGTATAAAGTATAAATGGTGCATGTATTTACTAAAAAATAATCAGGTGATATTTGTCCTCTGAGGGGAAAAGAAGAAAATTAATTCCTTTTCCATAAATGTGAAAATGTATACATGCTGATTTATCTTTGTGCACAACACTATATTCTTCAAGTTAATTTACAAAATTGTTTAAATTAGTTATTTAATACAAAAGTCTAAAGGCAGGCTGGATTTCTGCAGCAATAAACGATGTGCTTCCGTTAAGCTGCTCATACAGACTGGCTGTCATCCAGGTTGTCTCTGGGGTGTTTCAGCAACCTCCTAAATCTAAAAACTAAAGCTCCTTAAGGTGTGACCACTCCTGCTGCTATAAATCTCAAAACCGGTTAGGGGAGAGTGTTGAATTGTTTGGAAAATACTCATTGTAAGTACTTTGGTGAAATCTGCCTCAGAATTAGAAAAAAAAAAAAATGTAATGTCAAAACCACATCACTTTGGATTTATACTGCAGTACAGTCCATGTAAACATGTAAATACACCCCAAAAAATTATATCAAGATTAGGGTCCCCTAATACTGCCGTAACGTCTACATGCCACTTGTAAGGTAAATTCTGTGTCACTTCTTCAAAGTCAAAGATTTTTGCACCAAAGCAATGTACGAAAGTAAAATGAAAGTAAACTATGAAACAGTCCAGTGGTTTTCTTTGATATTTTTCTTAGACACTTGTCAGACAGGAATTTTGTCATGCTTGTCATGGTATTTACTACTGATGTCAGGGTGTTTCCAGTCTTGTGGTGCCCAACACGAAATCTGTTCAAGTCTCATGAAGAGTTGTCCATTTCAGTGTAACTGAGCCAAAAGATCACTTTCCCAGAACCGGTTCGAACAGATGAGAATGTTTCCAGTTTGCCTGCCAAGACGGTAATAATGTGTATCGCAGTTACTCATAAAAATAGTCAGAGTCGACATTTCAAAATTGCTACTGTGAATACCGGTATGTTCGTAAAGTGGTTGTACCTTCAATGAATTTTATTATTGCTTTATTATGATATTTCCTTCTGAAACAATGCGGGGAATTTTCCTTTACAATACTGCAGACTCCGCCCTCCCGGTCCGCCTCCGGCAGACGCCGGCTTGGCGAAGCAGCGAACCCAGCTATTGGCTGACGGATTTCGAGACACCCGACGAGCCGGAGATCTCGGCAGTGTATGAAGCTCACTATTAAGTTCGGGCTCTCTTTGCCACGTAAAGCCACTCTACGTTAGGTAACGATGAGTACATCAGAGTCATTGGATCGAATGGAACTATGCGAAAGTCTCTTAACATGGGTAAGTAATGAAATGGTAGAGTTTTCCCCCCCAGTGACAGACAGCTCTCAGCCGCCGGCGAAGCTAGCTAGCATACAAGGGTAGCTCGGTGCGCTAACGGAGGTAACGTTAGCCTGCTGGAGGAAAATGACACGGACACACTTTGGTTACGTATGCAGGCCAGCTGTTCTGATGGGCTCTTTGCTAACCACCGTCTACCATGGCGTGGTTACAGTAGCTCTTTAACCTAACGTTGACTCTATTTTCCGAAGCAAAATCTATGCTGCCTGTCAAAACCATTGGATCAAACGACCTAGACTTTGGCTGTGGTCTGATTTAACGGTTGTTAAACGGAGGATTTCTTCCAGAGCAGTTGATCTGCCGCTAAGCGTCTAGTTTGAGGCTGAATTCCTGTCATTGTTGTACAGCGTAACGTGATGGTCCTTCCTCATTCCTTCATTTGGGTCAAAAACGGGATAACGACTTCCCACAGCTTTCCACCCAAATCCTGAAAAATAGGGATTTAACCAGTGAAGCTGGAAAGCTATCAGGCTGTAGAGTCACGTGCTACCAATTGGTCCATGTTTACATTATTGAATGAACCTTTTTTAACGCGAGAAATAGTGGTTTTTAACTGAGATGTCTTGTTATTAGAAGTCTGCATTGGAAATATGTTGTCACTAACATTATAGCTCAGTAGTGCATAATAAAAAATATGCACATTGCACAGACCAGAAAGCTTATTACAGCCACACTGCCTTGCATCTGTGTTGTCATTTCATTCCTGATGTGTCATGTTACCTGAACACAAGTCTGGAGTCTCATCAGTTTCTGGTGGATTAGTTGGAAGATGATGTATGAAAATAAAAACAAGAAGGAAAAAGAAAAGACCCATAATCCTGTAAATAAACAGATAGCAAATCCAGCAGCAACCGTAGATTATCCATGCATACTTGAAATCAGTTTATCTCTACACTTTGGTTAAATTGACAAATATCTCTTCTTCATAGTGATGAAGTGCCCAGTAAACTTCCCAAACATACCTTCTAAGAATGAAATCACATCATTGAGTGGAACTGATTTATTGAAGCAGACAAGGCTTTTATGAAACAGCAGTGGAAATATTAGTTGTTTCTGATTCATATGATTGCATCATAATGCCTTGTCAGTTTGATTTTAATATAAGCTCTTACCTGGTGAAGGAAAGTGTGGGTGTTGACATCTCATAATATAATAGACTATAATAAAAGAAACTTCTTCTTTTTTTTTTTTTGAGGAGACACCACAGTGGATTATCAAGTTCTGCATATTAATTTGGCACAGGTTTCACATCAGATGCCCTTCTTAACACAGCTCTCCCAATTGGGCAATTTTCTTTTTGTATGTCTATCTTGGAATTATAGTTGGTACTCAAAATGACATTTTTGCACATTTAACTATGAGGCTTTATAATTGTAACTAAGCGGTAAAAATGGATGTAGGCAGTCCTTTTTGCTCCTTAATCTGGGAAAACAAAAGATTATTTTAGAGCGCACAAGTGGCTTGTTCACATTTGGGCATCCAGCCATGATGTCATCTTTTTTGTTTATTGATTTTTCAGGGGAACAGATATCTACTAGGTATTACCTCGAACTGTGAGATTATGCCAAAAAATGAACAAATAAAAAACTAGAAAAGCACTCGGAGCACGCAGACCTCCGCCAAGTGCAACAATTCCCCCATAGAGCGATTTACAGATTGCGATAAAATCTGCATTCTGGATCAGATCCGGATCAGCCTTTGAAATTTGATAGAGGTTTCCTTTGTCAATCCCTGAGTCAAATTTTATATGTTTTGGGCAATAATTAACGGAGATATTGAGAAACAAAATTTTCAGCCCCATTGACCGCAATGTTATCGAAAATTTGAAAGTGTTCCAGAGTCCAGGATTTCTTCCGGATCACACCCAAAATGAAATCGGTTCTTCCTTTTCACATTTCTGACAACTCCTGAAAATGTCATTAAAATCCATCCATAACTTTTTGAGTTATCTTGTACACAGACAGACAGATAAACGCCGGCAAAAACATTACCTCCTTGGTGGAGGTAAAAAATCAGTCAGTCAGTATTCAGGTCATGATTATTTAAAGCAGCACTACAATTTTGTTTTTTTATGTGTGTTAAAATTTCATTGTCATTTGATTACTTTTGTGAAATTTCGTCTTACTCTTGCTGACTAACTGCATTACCGTTGGCAGAATCCATTCAAGTCAAGTGACTCACGCAAGTCAAGTTGCATCGTGCAATTTTCAGGCACGATTGATTCTCCCTCCAGCTTCTCCTGCTGGCCTGCCCTCGCATTACTTTAGTCTCAATCATGCTTAAGCATGATTACCACTTGTAGAGCCTTAAGGCTGATTTCTGCTTCTGTGCAGCAGCTGCGCATGTAGGCTACGCACGGGCCTTACGCTGTTGTTGGTGTTTTTTCACTTGTGCGTTATTGTTTTCATCACTCTGTAATTACACATCACTACAAGGGTGATGGTTGTCCCTCACTTTGATAATAACTGACTTGATGATCATGTACCTGTATCTATATTACCCCTTGCTTGCAAATGTGCATTGATAGTATTAACAACATTGCTGTTCATTCAGTTTGAACACGGTGACGTGTCGCTGAACTGAACTGAGGTTCCATTGGATTGCGTCGGAGCATTGTTCCTGTGAGAAGTTAAGAAAAATTAGGTTTTTCAGAACTTAACATCAGCACAAGAAGGCAATTAATTTACCTCCAGGAATTCATAAAGTTGTATTTAATTGAGCCAATCATATTACAGTTATACAGCTAGTGCTTGCGAATGAAATTGTACATGGGAGTGGGACTGTTATAAAGCACTCAGCTTACTTGTATACTGAGTGGGAAGAAAATTGCTTGGTTTTTTGCTGGTGTAATGTAGGTGCATTAGAAACATCCACAGTCAAGTGTTGCTGTGGAAGTGGGAGTGTTAAAGTTGGGCCACGTTGCCAAAAAAAAATATCCCTTTAATTTCAGGCAGATTCATGTTCATGAAATCAAAATTCCCTATGAATTTCTGCTAATATAATATTGAGTATAGTAAGTGTATCAATTATAGTAAGTATTTAAATAATTATTTAAACAGCTGATAGAAATGGAACCTTGACTAATTTGGCTTGTTTTACTTATTATGATTATTATGATGATGATGATGATGATTAAGTAATAATAATAGTAATCAGCTTTTCTTTCATCAGTTGTTCAAGGAAAACGTACTGTAGCAAGCCAAGAAGAAGTTGAGAGTTTCATGCTGGTTTGAACACAGACTCATGGGACTGTTTAATTGTTAAATTGTGATTAGGGATGTGACGGGAACCACAGTACCACAACACCACAGTAATTTGATGCGCCCTGCTCGCTTGAGTTTGTTACCTTCATCACTTCCATGATTTATTTATTTTTCTAAGGAGAAACTGCCATGTGAAGCATGCAAAACAAGGACAGTATCTTAATTAAATGCCTGTTACTCAACTTTCTTATACATATAAATGTAATTTCTGTCATTGGGGTTTGATTTTGGGGCTTCTGCAGCCAGTTGTTGTGGTTTTAGCAGTGTGAGCTGTGATCCCCTTGCCACAGCCACTCCTTTCCCAACTGTTTCCACAAACTGCTAGGTGTGGATTTCCTTTTTGATCTTAATCCACTCTTAGTGTTTGAATTCTCTGTCTTTGTTTTATTTTTTTTTAATGTTTATTTGGTGTACTTAGGAGAACTGTAATCATTGGGTGGAGATGGGGTAGGCATCTTAAACCCCAGTGATATCTAGTGTTTTGTTTCGTCATTGCAGCTCTGTGTGTGCTTCCATAGCTTGTAGAGAGCTAAGCCTTTTCACATAGTATTGTACTTCCACATTCTTGATGTCCACTGCATTTATTAGATATGATAGATCATTTCCATTGTAAATAGATGGTTTAATGTAAACTTATTTTAAAATTTTGTACGTGCCTTTAGGGTGCAAAATGTTTAAAGCAAACTGGTTTTAATCTATTAAAAAACATCAAACAAAAGCTAATTTGGCAAAGCTAGAATGTCAGATTGCATGATTTCATATGATCCTTTGTTTCGAGATACATTGAGTTCTTGCATTAGACCCATGATGCTCTGCACAAAAATATCCGCGTAGTGGAAATAGATTTGTTCATAGGAATTAACTAACAGCTGTAATTATTCAGCATCCCTAAGATTGACTTTAACATATTACTTAAGTCTTGATGGTGAAATTCCATAGCTAACGGGCAGTTATGATGAGTATTAAAGTAAACAGCACACAAGGACTACCTGTTGATATTTCAGAGATTGTTGTTGATGCCCCTCTTACTCTGCAGTCAGGACCTCAACGTTACCATGATTAGTACAGTCATGATAAGCTGATTGGGAGGTGATGGTATAGATTATGGTTTTCAACAGCCCCCTGTAAGAAAACAAAAAAAGTATTGTGACAGTTTAAATCAATTGATTAAGTGTTGGTGGATCCTTTTAACTTCTTTGCATTGCGTGGCCTGATGACATTAACCTTATTGTCCAGAAACAACAATGTTGAGGTCAATCACGCAAACTAAACTTTTCAACCTGAGACATCAATTTCAGTTTTATCACTGTAAATTTGTAAAGATGCAAAATGTAAAGTTAGTTTTGATTGATTTCAAGAAAGACAGACATCATGAAAAATATTTATTTGAAGTATCATGCAAATAAGATGTGGCCCTACTTTTTTGCTTGAACAGCACACAATCTGTCAGCATTAGGTTTTTTGATAGTTTCCTAAATTTAATGTTTGCTTTTTGTAATATACATTGTACCAGTCAAAAGGTTGTTCATGCACAATGTCCTACACACACACACACAAAAAAAGCTGGCCGCCAGCACTTGTATAATAGGGATTCCATAAGCATACTATGGTTTCAATTTAAACCAAAAAAGTAACAATTTGAGTAGAAAAGTATTATAACTTGTGTAGCTGCTGAATTAATCGTGACTTATTCTGATCCCATAATTCACATGCCCAGTCAAAAAAAGTGCTGGTCTGTCATCCAACTTGGCATCAGGTAGATTGCATGTCAAGAACTCTTAGTCTCCTACTTTCAAATGTTTTGACAGCTGCTGACTGTTATACAGCCTATGAGTTTGTGATAGACTAGCTCATCTTATGTTTTCTTTCCTTTGTCGGCTTTCCTGCAAAAGGAAATGATGCAAAGCAAATGCAGCCGTAGTTTGTATTCACCAGCCACATTTAGAACCAAAGGTCTCCATGCAGACATTTGTCCAGGGTTGTTTTGTTTCAGTTCTCTTTAGCTGTTCTGCCTCCCATGGCAAAATTAATTTCACTTGAGATGTTGCTTATTATGCTGTGTTTTACCTGCTTTAAATGACATTCATGAGGCAGGTCTTTGAGACTGTTACAGTGCTGTGTCAATCTCAATCATCAATAGTCATATATATATGTTTATGTATATAATATGTGTGTGTGTGTGTGTGTGTATGTATGTATGTGTGTGTATATATATATATATATGTATGGCCATAAATGTTTGGACATACCTATCTCATTCAATTGAATGAGAAGATGTGTCCAAACTTTTGGCCTGTACTGTATATACATACACACATACACACACATACATACATACATACATACATACATACATACATACATACATACACTCTAGTAGTATCTAAAACAGGAAGTCTGCAAATAACAAGATAATATAGCATCTCAAGAAATTGTGTTGCGTAACATTGACAGAAGTCTTGAACTGAAGTGATAGATCGTTGATGAAACAGTGTCTGTACTTGAAGCAGATAAAATTTCTTTGCTTCTCATTGGTAATAAGTGTTATGTAACCACTGGTATTGTTTTGGTTCTGTGTGCTGGCTCCATGCAAGTGGCTTAATTCAATTGCGAGCTGCTTATAACTGTCTAAATACAGACAAGCTACATTGAAGCTGCTTGAGACAAGATAGTTGATTAGTCAGTCATTTTGAAAGTTAAGTAAACTGTCATGAAATTAATTGATCTCCCTCAGGTCAGCGTTAACAAAGAAAGGTAAAACCAAAAACAATATAAAACCATATCATTTAGATAATCTTGTCTCTTTTTTTTTTTTTTTACCAGAAGTAAATGCTATCTTCTGTATCTCGGTGTTCTCGCGTCATGTAAAGTTCTTTTCCTCTTGCTGGATAGAGTGTCGGGTGTCTTCCTATTCGCTAAACTCACTTGTTATCTCTGCTGATGCCACTGCAATGCTTTTCCTTTTCTGTGGCTTGATTAAATATTTTTTAATGTTCCAGACCAATGCAATGACTTCAAAATAATCTAAAAGTTCACTTTTTTGCTTGAGCTAGTTCAAGATTACATTTAAGCAGCACTGTAGTTGTCCAGGGTGTCCTTGCATGATCACATAAACAAGTATATGGTTAGATTACAGCAATCAGTTGACACAACATTTAAGATAACATATTCATGTTAATGTGTTTATGATGCTTTTCAAACTGTTCATTTGATAAGAACAACTTAGAATAAGTTTGTTTTAAAATAGTACAATCTGAAATTTGTGAATATGTTCTGCATGGTACTTCGTGTAGATTCGGCATAAATGTCATCATTCAACATTTGGCACAGTCTTTGGAAATTCTTAATTGCTGACATTGACTTCATTGGAGAGTGACTCATGAGTGACATGCTGCATTTCAGTCAAGAAAAGAAAAGGGAGAAAGACAGGATGGCGTGAGCTAAAACCTCACTGTGTTCGTACTGTTTGAATTCCAGCATTCCTGCTTTGAGTTTTTTTTTTTTTTTTTGCTTTTGGCACATGTCCTGTCGGCATCGAATCTGAAGAATGTCATTTCTGTTTGGTAACAGACTTTGTGCCTGATTCAAAAATGTTAGAGGAAAATGTGAAGAGTAGTATTAGAACAAGGCAGTGTGAAGTTGGACAGACTGAAATTAAGAATAACAGCTAAAAATTTCTGATTACAATAAAGTCTCCTTTTAAGGTTAAGTGACCTATATGAGACTTTATTTACTGCAGCAAGCTTCTCTGTACAGATTCTATCATTTTATTTATTTATTTTTAACAGATTCCCAGCATTGCTCATTAACCTTTTCCATTTTTTTTTCTGATCATTGATACATTGATCACCGATATCATGTTGAGAAGGTCAAAGATCCTCACGAGCACCTAACTCATTATAATCCATGATTTTTTAAGAATGAAAACAACAGCCAGCTCTGACAGTGGAGCCTCCCAGCACAAGCAGATAAGTCAGGAATGGCACAGAGCAGCATTGACTGGTTACTGTCATTAAGACTGAAATGAGGAGAGCCACTCACGTTAAATGTTTTGAATAGATGATTGTGAGTGATAAATGCTTAACTCTGTACGGTTACAGGAATGGTCTTTCACTCAGAAATCAACATTTGTTTGTCTCTGTGTCCATTTATTTTCCAGATCCAGACATTTGAAGTTGAGGCGCCTTGCAAAAGAGTAGAAGACTTGACCAGTGGTGTCGTCATGGCCCAGGTTCTTCAGAAAATGTAAGCTTTACGTGCATTTTGTCACATTGTTCGTGTGCTTTGCTTCTTCTTTATATACTGAAACAGTTGTTATCAGGGGATGCAGTCATTTTGTTTGTGTCTCGCTTAGTTGCTGACACACTCTAAATTATTTCAATTTTTTTTTTTCTTTTATCTCTCTGAATTTTCTAGAGATATTGTGCATTTCAATGATGCTTGGATTAGCAGAATCAAGCCAGAAGTTGGGGATAACTGGAGGTTAAAGGTAAGAATACCGTATTTTCACGACCATAAGGCGCACCGGATTAAAAGGAGCAGTCTCAGTTATGGGTTCTATTTCTGTATTTAGCATATACATAAGGCGCACCAGATTATAGGGCGCGACCATGGTGAAACATGCCAGTACGTCGGCTTAAAGCACGTATGCTAACGTGTTTATAAAAAGGCAGCAGGAGCAAAACTGAGTTTGGTTGTACTTAAATAAAGTACAACCAAATGTAATGTAATGTAATTACAATGTAATCACATCCTTTTTTAATTAGTCCTCATCCACAAATCCATCAAAGTCCAGTCTCATCTCTCTCAGCTTTAGCTTCCTCCGAAGTGAACAGCTGGGCAGTTTTCTCCATCTGTTCATCCACATGCCGTCCCGGGCTGTTTTCCCTCTTAACCAAATTAGAGTTCATTTGCCGCACTTTTCGATGGGCTGCATGGAGTCACATGCGCGGAAAAAAAACCCTTTTGGTTAGCCTTAATGACGACTCCGGCTGGAAATTTCTCTTTAGGAAGCGTCTTTCTCTTAAAAATCACCATCGGTGGCAGTTTCTGGCCATTTGCATGGCAGGAAAGCACAACAGTAAAAGCGGACTTTACTGTGTGACTCACCGGGATATCAAAAGTCAGCGGTACCTCATCCATGTTGGTGATGTGGTTGGGCTGGATGTGTTTGTGGGCAATATTTTTATGGCAGTAGGAGTGGAAGATGGAAGTTGCTGCGCCACAGTAGTCCTTGCCTGGATGGAAAGGTGGCGGCGCTTCATAAAACGGAAGCACCAAGACGGACCTCCTTGAAAATGTTTGATTTTCATCTCTTCTGCGAGCACCGCTGCCCTCAGCCGAATGGTGATGGTAGAAACACTTCTTCCAGCTGTTCTCTGACCATTAAGCCACTGCTCCAGTCTGTCTTCCAACTTGGGCCACCTCGCCTTTTGTCTGCGGAAACTCAGCTTCGAATACTTGACTTGGCGAAGCTCATTTTCCTGCTTCCTCCACTTGCGAACTATGGATTCGTTGACCTTAAATTCTCTTGCAGCTGCTCAATTTCCACGTTCCTCTGCGTAGCTGATTGTTTGCAGTTTAAACTGTGCTTCGTAAGCGTGTCTCTTCTCAGGTGCCATTTTCACAAGTCTAAAACAATGTTGTTTGCATTGTGCACATACCGGCACTATATACCTACTGGGGGAACGCCTTTAGCGTCTTCTGTCACGCCAACACTTCCCCCTTTAACGTTAATGCAGGAAATGTCACTCAACGTTTACAGATTTTGGAGCTCAGCGCACACATATGGCGCACCGCTTCGCTTTATAAGGCGCCCCCCCCCCCCTTTTGAAGAAAGTTTAAGACTTCAAAATGTGCCTTATAGACGTGAAAATACGGTAATTTATTTTTGATATTAGAGACGTAATAGAAGTTGTTTTTAAAGTATCAGTATATCAGTATTTTTTTTTTGTTGCATTTGTCAGATTGCGTCTCTCTTTTTATCCTTATTTTTTTCTGTAGCGACATTTGCCTAATGGTTTTTTTTTTTTCCCCCCCAGGTCAGCAATTTAAAGAAAATCTTAAAAGGCATCCTAGATTATAACCAGGAGGTAAGATTGTAAAATGTTTTGACATAAAATATGTTGAACAGCAACATTCATTAAGTAGAAACAGTTCTGTAGCTGGTAGGGAGAAGTTGTTGTAGTAAACATCAGTCTCTTTGATAATCTTGTTTTGAAATAAAACATGTTGAAAGTATTATTACTTTAAAACTGACTTTTTCTCTTTCTAGGTCTTAGGCCAGCACATTAATGACTTCACACTACCAGACGTTAATCTTATTGGAGAACACTCTGATGCAGCAGAACTTGGGAGGATGCTACAGCTCATACTGGGCTGTGCTGTCAACTGTGAACAGAAACAAGGTGCTTACTATTTATACTTTGTACACTTCCATGTGTTTGTTTTGTGTTCACAAAAACTAGGTTCAGTCATATGGGAGGACGTTGACTTATCCTCATATTTTCTGCTTCTTTGTAATGTTTAGAGTACATCCAAACCATCATGATGATGGAGGAATCCGTGCAGCATGTTGTTATGACAGCCATCCAGGAGGTAGACTGTCATTCTGTTTAGACCTTTTTAAAATGCTATTTGAAAGTGTTTGACATTTCTTTTTCAACCTCTCCTGAGTGCTGTTCTTCTTTTAGATGTCTTCTAACCAGTCTATTGTTGTCTTTCTAAAGCTGATGAGTAAAGAGACTCCAGTCACAGGAGGAAATGACTCGTATGTGGATCTAGACAGACAGGTATGGAGATGTTTAGAGGAAAAGAAAAGAAAATCATTCTGGTATCTTCTTATACATTTCTATTTATTTCCTTGTTTAACTCTCCTCTTTGTCCATGGACTCATAAAACAGCTGGATCAGTAGAAAATGATACTTCAGGAGAAACTAGCTATGTTTCCAGCTGACAAGTACATTTTTAGAAGCATTGTTAAGTAGTGCGTGTTGGTCAGTTTTCTTTTTTTTCTTTCTTTCTTTATTAAAGGAACATTCCAGAGTTAAAAAAAAAAAAAAAACCCTAGGCCTGTTGTTAGATAATAAGAATAAGTTGGTAAACTTTCATTAGGGACCAAAATGACCTGAATCAAAGCAGTTTTGAGTAATAATGAAGTTTGTGTTATCCATTTGATAAAATCTGCAGGGTTTTCATGAGTTCTTTCTCTGTTGTCAGCTGAAGAAGACCGTTGAGGAGCTAAATGATGCTTTGGCTAACAAGGAAGAAATTGCCCAGAGATGTCGCGAGCTTGACATGCAGGTTAGTTTTACACAATTATGGTGTTCCATGATTTAGGTTACCATCTTTCAGAAGAGATGACCGTTGCATGTCAGTTATTACCAGTGCATGCTTTAAAATGGTCTTTGACTAGTTAAAGTAGATGTTTGTGTTTCTTGGAGGCGACCACAGTAGGACAAGTGGTTGCTTGTCCATGGTTCTTACATCCATAGTAACAACTGTCCTTAGACAATGAAATTTGAAAGATAATTTTATTAATAATATATTAATAATGATATGTATGTAACACTGAATAAATACAAATGACATGTAAATGAACAATCAAATATGTAAACCATTACTGTTTCCAACCTAGGAAGAACATTTTTTTATTCAAAGAGTCATATTATATTTTGGGAGCTACTTTACTCCTCAATTAATGGTATCATACTTAAGATATTATTTGGTCACACTTTAAAAGAAACAGATCAATTTTTCTGCTTAAATCATTTATAATTCTATAAAATAGATTTTTTGTTGCCACTTTTCAACATGTCCTAAAAAACTTAATTTTCTTCTAGTTGTTTGAGTTTGAGAAAGGGGGTAAAACAAAAAAAGCACCAACACACATCACCTGTATCTGTCTATGACAAAATGGGTTACAATTCTTTTCCATTTAGTGTCTGCATGTATCAGAGCTGTTGCAGAAAAAAATGAGGCTGTACATTGAAAGTGTTACCTGCTCTTCTGTGTTGAATCAGTTTCCTCTTATTTTCTTACCACTTCAATACTGTGTGCCTTGTCTTAAAGGCCCTCCATGTCCAAGAAGAGCGTGATAGACTGAGGTTAGAGTTTAATGAGCTAGAAGAGAGGGTAAATCCAAACTTTTTCTCTCTTTTCTTCTTCTATCCATGATGTGTGGTGTGTCAAGTAGTCCTGGATTTTTTTCAGTCTGCTTGCACCGAATTCTCCTTCTCCAAAGTGTGTTTGCATGTGTGTTTGTGTACACGTTTGTGCACAAATGTTTGTGCACACGTGTACACATGGACCTTTTGGGACACACCAGCCACAACAGCAGCTTGTCTGGGTGTGTCACATGCCACCTCCTCACTAATAACTGTCAGCGTTTTTACTTTGGTGTGTCTCATGCTTTCCTACAGAAAGGGTAAACAGCATATTACCCAGGAGCGAGTTACTTCTTGAGAGAATTGTTAAATATATCTGTATGGAAAATTGAATCTTATCTGGTGAACATTTTTATATGCTTATTTTTCCCCACGTTTCTTCAGTGTTTTATTCCCTGATCTGTTACCCAGCTGTGTCTCAGCACCTGTAAAAATTCTGTTTTTTCTTCTTTTTTTTCTTTTTTTCAGAAGCCACTTTCTGGTTTTTAATACAGCTAATTCTACATTTGATTTCATGCTTTTTGAGCTTTTCTGTTCACAGGGATGATATATTTTTGGCTTATTGCCTTTAGAAAATTTTCACTGTGGTGCAAGCCCTCCCTGAATGTCACCACGTTATTGGCCTTTATACAACAAGGCATACATGTTATGTACAGAAGGGTTGAACAGTGTTAAAATTTTATATATGTACTGTTTCTAAATAGCTTTTAATGATTTTTTTTTTATTCTTGCATTTTGAGGTGTAAATTAAGGCTTGTAAAGCCTTCAGGCATGTAAAGTATGACCACACAGCTGCACTTCTTTGGGCACCACAGTTGAATGTTATTTAGGTTTGCTGATATCTGTTCCAGAAAGGCTTTCATTTTTTGATATTTTGAAGGCGTATTGACTTAGTGCTGGAACAAACAGTTGGTTCAGGGAAAAGAAATGGTGTTTGGAGTTTTACCTGAAGAGCAATTTGACATTTTGAAAAGAATCCTCACTTTACTTTGACTGGAAACTACAGTTTACAGGGATAAAAGTAATCTGAGTACTGGTCCCGATCTTTCTTTTTTCATGACCGTATTTTTTTTTTTTTTGACCGAGAAAGTTGGTAATTAATTTTCTTTATAAATTCACATATTTGAAAAAGACAGCAACCAGCTTCTGCTTTGCTTTGTGTGGAGTTTGAATCCTTGTCTATCACTGAGAAGACAACATCAGCCCATATGCAGCTTTGTTTGATTTGTCTTCTTGATGTGTGTTTGGTGTGTGCTTGCCTCAGTAGAAACCCGATGCTGCACTGATTAGGAACCCAGTGGATTCAATGTTGGAAATACATTCTCACATGGACATTTCAGTAGCTCTGTAATTACAAAGCTTTTGAGTCTCATTCCATTTTAACTTCCCTTCCTGTTGTCCATCTCTTCTCATCTGTACGTCTCCCTACTTCATACGTTCTTTCCTCTGCATTTCTGAATCCCGGCTGTCTCCCTCCTCTAATCCCACATGTCCCGTTCTTTACCACCATCTTCAACACCTTCCTCTCTCAGGTGGCAGCTCTGCAAGAGGAGAAGAGCAGTCTGTTGGCAGAAAACCAGGTCCTGATGGAGAGACTTAACCAGTCCGACTCCATAGAGGACATAAACAGCCCCGCTGGACGCAGACACCTCCAGCTGCAGACACAACTGGAGCAGCTACAGGAAGAGACTTTCAGGTGTGAAGGTTTAACACAAGGGTCTTTTCTCATAACAACTGAGGCTTGAACTGACTGATGGTGATGTGAAGAAAATCTTCAGATGTGAGAATCATTATGGGTTTTAATTCCTTCAAGATTGGAGGCATCAAAAGACGACTACCGGATTCGTTGTGAGGAGCTTGAAAAAGAACTCCTGGACGTTAAGTCCCAAAATGAAGAGCTTACATCTTTGGCTGATGAAGCCCAGTCTCTCAAGGATGAGATGGATGTCCTCAGGTAGGACTGGAAGCTCAATTTTGACTTTCAGAGGAGTCAGATTACCTGATTAAAGCCAATTAAAAGAAAATTAGAGAACTGTGACTTGTAATGATCTGGTTTTAGTTCCAATATTCGTATAATGTTTTTAGGAAGTTATTTGCAATTCTCTTTGATAATACAACCGTAAGATTTGATGCAATCATAAAGGTGTACTTTAATCAGGATTTTAATACCCCAATGAAATTCTATGTTTCATGAAATTGATCAGATTTTAAGTATTGGACGCAAACATGAAGGTATAAATGAAGGATTTGAAATATATGTTGCACCAAGGGCCTGAAGATTGTGAAAATGAGTATATAAAACCTTCCTAAATGGAACTGCCTTGTCCCTTCCATTCCCAGACACTCATCTGACAAGGTGTCAAAACTGGAGGGCACAGTGGAACACTACAAGAAAAAACTGGAGGACATGGGGCTACTCAGGAGACAGGTACACACACACACACACACACACTGATGGATGTATTTCGATTGTTATTGTTTCTACTTAATTTCTCCCATTTGCATTGTATAATAACATATGTACATAACATAACCCATGTCTCCCTAAATACCAGTGAAATTGTACATGTATTACCGCAGGTAGCACTGCACAAATGAGGCTAACATTGCTGTCACTGTGTTCCAGAATAAGCTTTTGGAGGAGAAAAACACAGTCTTAATGGAGACCAACGTCGGCTTGGAAGAAGAGCTACGAAAGGCTAATGCTGCCAAGGGCCAGCTGGAAACTTACAAGAGACAGGTACCTGGTTTTCACATGCTAAAATAATGATGTACACTTCTCCCAGCTATTTAATGCAACACAGCTCTCACTCAAGTGTGATTATATATTTTGAGAAATAAAGGTCTTTTCTTGAACTATACTTCTGTCTGCACAGGTAGTTGAACTTCAGAACAGACTGTCCGAGGAGTCTAAAAAGGCTGACAAGATGGAGTTTGAATACAAACGCGTCAAAGAGAAAGTGGACTCTCTACAAAAAGAAAAGGATGTATGTACTTTTCCATTAACTGAAAGTTAACTGAAAACAATTACCCAGAAGTGTTATTTCTGTGGTTGAATAGAAAGTGCTAAATACTTTGTAAGTCCCTTTTATATGTGGAATCAGATGTATTAAAGTTACTAGATCCACACTATGTAATTTGGCATTGAGAGAGATGTTTGAAGGAGAGCTGATTTTTATTTTATACATATATGAATTGACGTGTATAAAATAAATTTTAGGACACTTAGGATGTTCTTTTATCTATTTTACAACTCTTGTCTTCTCTTTCAGCGTATGAGGACTGAGAGAGACTCGTTGAAGGAGACTATTGAGGAACTGCATTGTGTACAGGCTCAAGAAGGACAGCTCACATCAAGTAATTAACAGTTTTGGTGTTCATATTAGACAAAGCTTCTCTTTTTTTCATGAGTTCACTTTTGTCAATCCCACTTAGAATTACCATGTATTAATGGTTGCTGTATGTATGCCCAGGCCTGTTCCCACTGGTCAGCAACGACGGATCTGATTCGCTGGCTGCTGAAATCACCACTCCTGAGATCCAGGTAAAATGAAAAGAATATCATTAGAACAGTTTTATTAGGAAAGAATAGAAACCAAGATGTGTGTGCGTGTGTGCGTGTGTGCGTGCGTGCGCACGGGTGTACTGCTTTCAGATGGCTGATTTTGGCTTTAAAAAGAGCTCATTCCTGTAGAAACATGTAAAACAACTACATGCAAGTTTTCTATTAGCCAGATACTATTTCTACATT
The DNA here is from genome assembly GCA_018398805.1 of Hirundichthys speculiger. NCBI lineage: Eukaryota > Metazoa > Chordata > Actinopteri > Beloniformes > Exocoetidae > Hirundichthys > Hirundichthys speculiger. The sequence goes on along the minus strand of JAGFBZ010000446.1, from coordinate 629,848 downwards.
TTTCTTTCTTCCTTTCTTTATTTTTAAAACATTTGCGAATGGATGTGCACAGATTGATCAGCGAGTGATCAGAAAAAGTTTTTGGCCAAGTCAGTGACTACTGGTATCTGTACCTTATTTTTCTTTTTAAATTTTAATTCATTTAATTTCATTTTTCTTTGCCAGTAATTATATTATGATGGTGCAGTGATAAGGAACTGTGTCTGTAATTTGTAGTTTTTTTTTTTTTTTCACTGTGTGTACAAAATTACCTCCAATATATGGCAATATATACAACCTTTTAAGGTTATTAAAAAAAAAAAAAGCTGTGGAGGAAACAACCAAAATATTTCAGAAGACAAACTTAACACAGGATTTTAAAGAGACTCACTATGCTGAGCATGCTCAATGTTATAAAGCTAACTAAGGCTAAGAGGTTGGAAATAAAACTAGTAGAATACATTGACAGTTGATGAGTAAAAATGAAAAGATTAAGCCAAGAAAAGTAGAATGAGTTAGGCCAAAAGTCTGAATCAGTAGCTCATCAGCAATCATGAGCCTAGGATGGATGGGATACAACACTTTGAAAAGCTGCTTTTGGGGAAGAAGGTTTGTGTTTGCCAAGCACAGGCAACTCATTACATTATCTGACAAAGACTAGAATATACAGGTGTTGTGACATGAGATTATACCACTTCCTGAAGGCCGTTGAAGATGGAACTACGATGTTGCACTGCTGATGTTTCAACAAGGACTTTAAGTGAACTTGTACAAGAATCATTCATATGCAATTAGATCTGTTAAAATTTAATTTGTTGCTTTTGTAAGGTATAGATAATCTTAAAATAAAACGGCTCAAGAGCATGAGCTAGGAATAGTCTTTTTTTTTTTTTCTCTCTCCCAACCTTAGCAGAGAAGCCCTAGGTTTGTCTGGAAACAATCGGTTAGTTCTCTTGTTGGAAAACATTCCTTAGCTCCACCCTAAAAAAAAAAAACAACAATTGAACAGACAGCCTAACCTTCCTCTAATCTGATACAAACATCTGAAACAAAACTCTGCCTTTACACTTCCTGTCTGTGTTTCTTGAGTGTAAATCGCTCTGATTCCCCTTGTTTGAATGATTTTTGTTGAGATCATCCTTATTTTGCTCCAGTTCTGTTAAATACTTGTTTTACAGTACAAAATATGAAATGGATAAATGAGTGGCTCACTTTGTATGGTAGTAATGAAAGAACACTGTCCTAGCAAATGCCAACCTTTTCAAACCAGATTGTACCCACTCCTTTAACTTACCACTGAACCACTCTTGAATTTATTTTTAGATGTTGACCTGCAAGGGTCATCTGGCCTGGCAAACAACACCCACAGTGTCATATTGCAGCAGTATTTAACAAGTATTTTCCTTGCTTGTAACATTGAACAAAGATTGGTGGATTGACTCTATTGTTGCCCATGTTTCTTTAAGTTGTTAGTGTTACATATCTGTGAGCACTTTCATGTCGATTTACCAAGTTCTGTGTCATGAGGTAATCCTTATTCTTGCGCTGGACCTAGTTGACTGAAATGAATGAATAACCTTTAATGATCACTTTGGCTGATGTGTTTCTACAGAGAACATTTGATTCGCCTTCAACATGAGAACAAGATGCTGAAGTTGGCCCAGGAGGGATCTGATAATGAGAAGATTGCACTGCTGCAGAGTTTACTGGAAGATGCCAACAGACGAAAAAATGAACTGGAGACAGAGAACAGGTCGGTACAGAGCAAACTCTGAGCCTACCATTTGCTAAAACTTGTTACGGCACTGTTTATGACACTGTATTTTCAAAAAGGGACAGAACTCTCTTGAGGGGGAAAAAAAAAAACTTCAGAATAGTTTTTCATTTTCACCTGTTCACATACGTTTCAGAGCCATTTATCTGCTACATTGGAATGTGGATCAATCCCACATTTATTTCTCCACAAAGATTCTTTGTGTCCACTCTGGTGTACTAGCCAGTGATCTGTTGGCCAAAAACCTGACTGTACGGTTTGATCTGTCACTGCAAAGCTTTCAGTTTCCTTATGCGGTGTTTTAAAAAAACAAAAAAACCTTTATCATGTTATTTTACTTGGTTTCTCTAGGTTAATTAATCAGCGCTTGATGGAAGAGCAGAGTCAAGTAGAAGGAGCTGCAGAAGACTGTCCAAGAACAGGGTTCAAAAGCAGATGATGTAAGTAAATACTGTATTTCATCAGCTAAAGGCAGAGCCCATTTATGTACTTAAACTAGTTTTCATTGTTATCAGTAAGTCATATTTCTCTAACATAGTGCACATAAAAACTGTGGTGTGTGTGGATGCAGGTTAGTCAGCCAGTTAGCTTGAAGGTTAAAGGAACATTTCAGAGTTAAAACATAAATATGGACCTACATGTAATAGATCTTGAGTTCTAGGTCTGTTATTAGATGATAAGGATTGTAAACTTTCATCAGAGACAAAAACCAGGTTTGAGTGAAAATGAAATTTGTTTACAGCAAAAAAGCAATTAATGCTCTTGGACCACTCGACCTACTTCAAAATAATTTGCTATTTTAAAGCCTCTGATACCACTCAAAGATGTCTTTAAACTTTAGTGATATGGTGGATAGGGTCCCTACAGACAAACTGAGGTCATTTTAACTTCATATGTGTGTAGAATGGACTGTTTGTACAGAAATGTCCGTCCAGTTGCTGCCATCTTGTCCATTCACGTTACCAGTGTTGCACTAATGAAAAGCAAGTTCAAGGCCTCTACTTCTAACACTTAATTTGTCATAAATATATAAATTCTGATCCAGTTCTATGAAAGCAGACAGTATCTGCTAAATATTTCTAAAAATTCTGGGGTTGTACACTTCCCTCTGGTGGATGGACAATGTAATTTGCAAACTGCGCCACAGCTCTTGATTTAGGTAACAGAATTGCTCTTTGAATAGTTCTTCTTGATAATGGTATAAAGGTTTGAACTCAGCTGTACATTCAGTATGAATACTACTGTATCTAGTGTATGTAATGTATGTAGAGTGTGTGGTTAAATACAATTGTTTTGTCTTTCTCCAGTCTTCCAGTCTGAAGAAAAAATATGATGAGAACACGTAAGTGATATTCAGAGGATTGTCTTACTGATTATGTATAACTTCTCTTGGAATGAGTTTTGTTAAATGGTTTGAATCATGCAGTGCTTGGTTTAAATAACAGTAATAGGGGGAAACAAATGACATGCTTTCCTTGTGTTGCTTTAGGGAAAAACTACGAGAACTGAACAATGAGTTATTGAAGAAAAATGCCTTTATTGATGAAATGGAGCCAAAATACAACGCCAGCTGTAAGTTGGGAATGAATGATGATTGTTGAAGAAGTTGGTGATGTTCCCATAAGGAGGAAGGATGAGATCACTGTTTTTTTTCTTCTTTTCGTCAGCAAGATTGAACAAAAACTGAAAAGTCTGGTTTGATGGAACTAGGTGAATAGTTAGAGCATGACAAAGGAGGAGCGCATGATATTTTAGTCCAGATTGAGACCACTTTTGTTGTTGCGTCATAAAGCAGCGGTATTAGGGTTTTAATGGATCACATATCCCATGGTTTGGATCATATCATGGTTTTGGAGCCACAGATTAGATAATTTTTCAGATCAGAAAAGTTTAAAAAGAAAATAAAAGGAGAGGCAGATGCTATTTCGCTTTCTTTTTTTACATTTATGAGTAAAAACTTAAAGTAAGGAACAACATTCAACAGGTCAAATGTTCTAATAATCTTTAACTCTCTTTTTACTCTCATTTAAGAGTAATATATAGAAATATAGAAAATCAATCCATGACTTACATGCCTTAGATTGGGAAGTGATGTGTGTGGACCACACATCATCCGTAGTCCATGACAGCCCTAATTCATTTACACTGTACTGTGATATTGTGCTGTACAGAAGCCACCTTATTAACAGTGTATTGCAAAAAATGCATAAATCCTTGTTGGGGCATACTAGAACCAGCTAACATTAGCTGTTCTCCTTTCAGCCCAGCGAGTGGAGGAGCTGGAAGAGGCCTTGAAAAAGAAAGATGATGAGATGAAACAAATGGAAGAGAGATACAAGAAATACCTTGAAAAAGCCAAGAGTGTGAGTGTGTTTTCATTTTTAAAAGACGTTTTGCAGGATGCTCTTTTACCATTGCTTCTTCTTCAGATGTCAACAAGTAAACAACCTGTCCTTTGCAGGTGATACGGACACTGGACCCCAAGCAGAACCAGGGTTCAGGCCCAGAGGTCCAGGCCCTGAAAAACCAGCTGCAGGAGAAAGAAAGGATGTTGCATTCATTGGAGGTAAAGAGTCTAAAAATCAAGAGAACCCCATGTTATAACTGACAGCACTTGGACAACTTTGTTGTGCTGTTTACAAAATTTTTGAATTGCTTAATTTTGTGCATCTTTATTTTTACTCAAAACAGAAAGAAATGGACAAAACGAAGAGCCAGAGAGATCACGAGGAGAAACTGATTGTTTCAGCCTGGTACAATATGGTAAGAAGCCTGAAATTAACACTGACATCACCTATTATTAGTGTTTTTAACGACTTTGTGGTTCATAATGCAATTTAAAATACAGAGCATTAAATAAAATACATTTGAGGCTTTAGGACAAATAGAACTATACTACTTGAGTCATAATATACTAAATTAGATAAACTAATTAATAGGTGACTCAAGCGGCTTCTAAGAAGCCCTTTAATAATTTAATTTAAGGCATTGAAAATAGTTGTCTTAAAATAAGGTTCCCTTTTGTATCATTGTGGCAGAATACATATTTTTATACATTCATAATTTTGTTTTAAAAAGTTAGCCTTTTTGCATCTTCTTAAATTGGATCCAACATTAAGTTAACAATTTTAACCACCAGATGGCAGCATAGACTGTTTTATAACCACAGCAGACTCATGCTTGCTCATAACATGCATGTTGCTGACATTCAAAAGAAAATTCCAGACAGTATCCAGTGCTACTCTTATGATCTGGGACACACTGTGCTGGCAAGGACTGAGTCCACATGTCCCCTTCGAAGGAAGCGTCGCACCAAATCATGAAAAAATTGTTGAATTATTGCCTTTACCCCCAGTTGAAATATTTATATGCTGATGGATTTCGAATCTTCCAGGATCACATTACTTCCATCTATAAGCCATGAGAGGTCATTAAATTTCTTAGGTGACACGAAATGCGGCAAACCCGTATTCTGTGATCTTTGTAATAATTAGATCTTAACCAAATTGCACATTTATGGAAGATTCTGACTGGGTTGTTAGACAAAGCTCTCCAAACTCAAAACACAAAGAGAGGAAATGGTTTTTCAAAAAAAAAAAAAAAAAAAAATCATGTATTACCCCTTCAGGAGAGAGTTTCAGAGTCAGCACAGGCAAGCAGAGTAACACTTAATGTTGTTTGCTTTTATCTGTCACCTATGTGTGGCTGACCTATCGCCATGGTGTTCATGAGTTGTTAAATCATTCTGAGAGGTTGATTTGAGCCAATGTGTTTTCTAATGCGCTTTACATTCTGCTGTTATAGCTGTAGGGAGCATCATTTAGGATTCTTCCTTCTTGTCTCTTCCCAGGGCATGACCATGCAGAAAAGGGCGGCTGAAGACCGACTCGCAAACACCGGCTCTGGTCAGTCCTTTCTGGCCCGGCAGAGACAAGCCACCAGCACACGACGCTCCTACCCGGGCCACGTCCAGCCAGCTACCGCAAGGTAGATGGCAGTAGGGCACAAAAATACTGCAACGGAGTACCTTTCAAATCCACTGAACTTGCATTCAGTAGGTGTGCCTATTTTGAGGCACACAATTTCCATTTATTTCTAATGGAAATTCTTGTTTTTCTGCATTCTGCCTATTGATTTTTCTGTTTTCTTCTCAATCAGAGCCATGAGGTAGAGATGCCGTGCAAGGCTGCCCAAATCTTTCACCATTCTTTTTCCTTACTAAGTTTATTTTACTTTGACTCCATGATGCAAGACTTCTACCCCTTTCAAACTCCAGCATTTAAAAAAAAAAAACAAGTTTAATCACTCAAAATATCCCCACTACATGTTTCAGAAGATCACTTCCTCTTGACGCGTTACTTACAAGTTACGTTTTTGATAAGGGGAATTGCCTCTTGACTGTCCATGCAGTATTTATGCACATTTCTATGTGTGATAGCATATGATGTTCACGATTGCTTTTTATTGGAGAGAAGTTGTCTTTCCTGCATAATGTTTGAACATGTAAAATGTAGCTTTAAGGAGATAACGGCAATTTATGTTGCATTTGTCTGAATTTAATTTCATCAGACTTACAGTTAGTCTTAAATGTATAAAATGGGATTTAAAGGTCTGTATGATCTAAATTAATGTCTTGTAGTCAAACTACATGATGAACAGATAACATTTGCCTCATAACAGAGCTACATAGTGCTGGGCAATATGACGATATATATCGTGAGGACAATATAAAAGTGTGTATCGTGCCATTTCTCTTCTATCGTTTCTATCGTTTCTATTGTTTCTAACCTAATTTTATCAATTATTTCAGCAAATATGTAATTAAATAACCTGCAATGATAAATTTGATAGAATCATATCTACTTCTACAAATTGGTTAATGCCTTAAACAGAGTTCTCCTCAACCCTGATGTTTACTTTAGACACTTTATATTGGTTTGCAAACTTTGCACTACAAGGTTTCAGAAAGTTGAAAAATAATTTGTGTTTATTTTTTATAGCTGAACTTCAGTGCAAAAATGTGTTTTTCCTCTCAGAAACTGTTGTGCACTTTAAAAAAAATGTGAAAGCTACTGTACCTCTGTACCTACCTGTTTTTGCTGAACAGGTTTGCTAAAATGTATGTTTGTGACAGTTCAGCTAAATGTCCTTTAAAAATAAAGTTGAAAAGTAAGCAATGAAATTTTTGTCAAACTTTTCAGAGAATAACTGAAAACATACTTTATTATGGTATATCGTGATATATATCGTTATCGTGATATAAAATAGTCCATATCGTGATATATGATTTTTTCCATATCGCCCAGCACTAGAGCTACAGTGAATAGATGTTTTCTTTCTTTTCACTGAATAGGAAAAGTAACTTCAGCAGGATTTGAAGTTGTCTCAGAAAGTGCAAGTGACAGTTTTGTAGATTTTTTTTCTAAATGCAGCTGTGTGTAGTGATTTTAACAAAGAGCCACCATCGAGCAAAATGTTTGGACTTGGTTTTAGCTTTACCAGCATTTATGAGGTTATGTTGGGCAACACCACATTGTGCCCTAGTGTTTAAGTTTCTCTCTCTTACTATCTTACTAATCCTTCAATATTGCTCCTGAAATATTGCTGGTTTTCCTTCTAAGACAACATAACAAGAAAACTGAGCTACATGATGGTTTGGGATCCTGGGACTATAAACACAGAGTTAGCAATACTCCATTTTGAACATAAAAGTGGGCTTAATTGGGCTTAATAACAGAGGATGTTCCACTAAATGCTACACAGAGTTGTCTGTCTTACTTAACACAGGACTTTTGAATTTCTATGTTTATTGCAATTCTTGTCACGCCCATTTTTGTTCCATTGTCTTGTCAATTTTACAGCATATCATGCATGATCTTCTTTAACTTTGAATTTAATTTGATCTCTATCTGCGTAGTAGATCATGGGTGCGTTATTGATTTTATGCTTGCCAGCCCTGCACCTGACCATTATTTTTCTCTGTCCTCCCTCAACAGCAATGTCTCTGCATGACTGACACACCAGTGACCTGCCCAAGCCTGGTGTGGCCTGGGCTAGCCTGTCTGTGGCCTACCCTGTCTCCTGGCTGGGCTAGGCTGAGCTGTGCAATGCATGATCTACCTGCCTGCATACTATTTGCATGACCCTTGCACTGACTCAAGCCTGCAAGTATCCAGCTCACTATCAGCAGCAGCAGCAGCAGCATGTGCACTAACAACCCATCTGCAATGTCGTGCATCATAACCTCTAGGCAAGCCTGAGGGATGGGTCAGACAAGAAAACCCTCCTTCCACTAATTAATTTTTTTCTCTCACCATTTGGATTTCTCTCCTCTCATTCTGATGTTACTGAATCTATCCCCTCTCCTCCATTCCTCCCTCTCTTCCCTCCTGGACTTGCCTGCTTGTGCTTCCACACGGCACCAAGTCAGTTACAATTCAGAGTATGTTACAAACACCTATTAAGAGGGGTAGAATCCAGCAGTGTTATCGACTGATCATTCAGTTTATTTAAAAAGCCTTTTTCTCTCATATTTATCTGGATATTGACATTACCCGCATATATCCCCTTATCTGTTTCAATTTACACGCTTGGAGGATTTGGTTACTGTAATATTTAAGAGGCGTAGCCTGCAGGAAGAGGTCAGCATCCCTTTAAACCACTACATTAAATGTGTATGTCCAACCTCCTCTTAACTTGCGTCTTGGTTGAATTTTTCTTAACCTCAAGTATTAATCGCAGCAGGTTTTGGACAAAATTTGAGCTCATGGGACTTAACTGCGTTGCCCTTTGAGTTTTTGAGTGGATTGCAAAAGGAGCATAAGATGGCAAAGTAAGTGTTTTATATGGAGAAGGTTGTTACAGATGTGCTTTAAAACAGAATTAAAGCCCCTATTAAGCCTGCTTGCAGTTACTTTCAGCATAAGTTCAAATTATTTAAAGATGCTCAATTAAAACTCATTTACATCGGGTTTCTGGTGTAGGTCATGTTGCAGTTCCAGTTGATGTGTGCATTATTTTCTTTGGCCAAATAATACAAATAATTCAAAGTTCTGCTGAGTACAACTTTTTTTTAATGACTTTTGATTGATGGTTTGGTGGAATTGAAAACCATTTTGATATGAAACTGTGTGATAGGTCAAATGGTCCAACTCATGGGTCATTCAGTTTAGTCTGAAAGGACGAGTCAGTAAAAACGTGAAAAGGGAAATGGATGTAATCCTCTCACTAACAGACCATTGATTACATTTTAAAAGCTTTAGTATCAGGAATAGGCCACATCAGAATGTTTCAGTGTGGCTTAACGGTCTGAAAATGTATGTTGGCATTAATAGTTCACAGAATAAGGTGACTCCTTAAACACAGTGTTACTCAAAACTCACATTCTAGTACCAGTGAGAGGGAAACGTCCATGTTGATGTAAGTCATATTGTACATTTTGTGTAGCCTTGTTTTTAAATAAATCTTATTTAAATTTGATTTCCCTGACCTTATTACATTTCTGAGTCTGAATATTTTTTTTTTAGGTATTAATGCATACAAGTATTTAAATGAGAGATGTTCAAATCCTCCAATTTAGTGCCTTTGTGTATAATATATATATGAAAAACATTCTGGTTTTTAGATTTAAGGACAGTGAGGCCTGTTGCCTCTTGAGCTGATTTATTGTGTAGTTTTAGAAAAAGAAATGCCTCAGTTTGAGTTTAACTTAATCTAAAGAAAAAAAAATGAACCTTTTGGTGGGCTTAATGAGGGCTTTTCTTCTCAATTTTAACCCATTTTACTCATATTTGTTTTATTGTGTAACCTTAGTATTTTTTTCATGCCATGCATTTTTATCTTAATGGCTTATTTATTCTTTTCCAGCTTGTACAGCCTTGTAAACTTTTCTTTTTTTTATATACATATGCATATCTAGTATTATCACTTATACTGTTACAGTGGGTGTTATGGAGATCTAAATACTGGTAAATAACTTATGCAACTAACGGCGGAGAAGGTTTGCAGTATGGAGCATTTGTCTTCATTGAACAAAGGGGTCTGTAAACTGGAGAAGTGCAGTGTTATAGTACATATGGACTTCTGGCTTGTACAGGAAAATATTTGTTTCTAATCACTGTGCAGAAGAAGAATTATATTGGGAAAGGATTGTTTTGTCTAACACAAAAAAAAACAAAAGAAAAAACAGCACATTTAAATTCACTGAACAGTGAATTTGCAGTAAACGCAAAAGTAATATTTTCTTATCTTTGGAGACAGCAACCAAGAACAGGGTCATAAATTCAAACTGTGATGCGTGTGTAAGTGCTTTGGTATGACATTAGCAGGACAGTTTTTTTTTTTTTTAATCAAATGATTGAGTGGTGAAATAACATTTGCAACAAGAACTGAATGAATAGGTTATGTGTTATCAAAATCTCTGATTGCCTCTGTGTGAAACAGTTTTGAAAACTTACCAGCCATTTAACTTTTACCACTTGAACTGCAAGTTATGTTACACAGAACTTTCTTGACCGTCCATTGTTATCAGGGATGTTTTGTTTCGTTTTTCCAAATGTCTCCCTAAAGAGAAAACAGATTGTCTCATCAAATCGGCCACTATATTTTGTTCCTTGTCTGTGTATAACTTTAATTCCACCTGATTTCTCAGTGTATTCTTCAAACTATAAGTCAAAATGTATCCACAATATTTGACTTCAGAAAAAACTTCAAATAGATTTGCCGTCATTTAAAAAATAATTTTTTCACCCAGGCTAAGATCAAATAGATAGCCAGTATTTGCTTGTGTGGCTTGGCTGCTGACTGCACTGTGGCCCAGTCAAATGTATTAAAAGAAACAAGCAGCACAAGGTTGTTCACAGGTCAGAATCATAACTGTTACTGTGTTTGCTGAATTTTGATTTCTTTTATTTTTTTTCTTCCAACTTATTGAAAAAATGTTTCTTGACATACTGAAGTAGCAATTAACCTTCCATTTGCCAAGTTTTTTATTGCTTGTATACAAACACACTTTGTATGTACAGTATGTGATGGTGGTATAGGAAGTGTCAGAATAGGAAAACAAAACAAAAAAAAAAATCTTGTTTAGTTAGATGGATGTCATTTTGCATCTGTTCCATGAGGACCTACTGATTGACATGTGCTTCCTACACCACAAAACCTTGAAACATTGTAAATAAAGCTTGTACAAAAACAAGCTTTTTCTCTGTTTTCCTTTTTTGCCATCAGTCACCACACGCCAGCTCAAATCTCAAATTTGACTAATGAGAGGGTTTAATGGTTTAGTTGCTCTTGAAGATTTTTAATCAAAGCAATTAAAATATAACACCAAGGCTGTTTGAACTGCTATTATGAGCCGTGCAAACAGAAGACCTGCTGATTCCAGTACACATCTTTGCATCAACTGTACCTTAACACATGATGTAACTGACTGCTCCCTGGACACTGATGCTGGCTCTCTCACTGATAACAGCCTGGATGGTCTATCTAGCTGCTGCCCAGAGAACGCTGCAGGAGTTTCTCACAGAGATGATGTGTCACTTCCACCTTCAGGTTACACTTCTGGATACAGCAGACTGTGAAGTGACGCATTGTTTTCCCTCTATCTTTGTCCTATTGTATCTGATGCATTAGATGCTGCTAGAATTCACTTTATTTGTTCAGTTTTTCCTGATCCACTTGTCCCAGCTGTACCTGCATGCAATCAAGAGTTTTGCTTCCTGACAATTTGTTACCTTTTGTCAGGGAGCAGAAATGCATAGTTAAAACGTGTGTGTTGGTCATGAGATTGTCCAGCAGGGAAAACAATAACAACAAAAACACCTTTTCTCCAACTTGCACACAAACACATTGATGAATGCACCAGGATGATCAGCTATCTTTTGAGCCACAGTCATCTTGGCTTTCATACAGTTGTTCCTCAAACAAAGTGTTCTCCAGGCAGAGAAAAAGAGCAGATGATCAGTCAAGTGTTTAAAAAATCATTTAAAACTGCAGCCTATCGTCCTTGTCTGTTTCCCCAGTGCAGTGCAACATGTTTTCTCCAATAATAAAACTTTCCTATCCAAGATCCCATCCCTAATCTTATAAATAATACCGCAGTCAATGACCTTCTACTCTGTCGTAGTTCTATATCAGCAATGACAAACGGTGACTCTCATCCCTTAGTATCTGCTCCTATCAGTGCTAAAAACTCAGTCCAGCCTGGGAAACGGATCCCGGATGGCCCTTAAGGCTGTACACAGCACAACTTCCCTATATCAGTGTCCCATTCTTTATTCCTAAGTGCTCATTTTTCTCTCAAGCCTCGGCCTCTGGGTGCTTTCTCACACAAGTCACAGCAGAGGCCCAGAGTCGATACAAATACACTTCTCTGCTTACCCATTCATTCTCTCACTGATGGACTGAATAAAAGATGGGAAATTGTGACATTCCAAAAGCTGGATGGATTGTCATGTTTTATCATGATGATAATGAAAAAGTAATTGCCTTTATGTATTTTTTTATCATCATGTAACAGCATCACCATAAGTGCTGCAGGAAAGAATGCTGCAACCCCCTTTAGCACCACTGCTTAACCATGCTGTCGTGGCTTTAATGTTCATATACTGTAAGCCAGTCTTGGGGAGGGGGGGGCTGTTGGCCTGTGACTAGTTAATAACACGTGTGCACACCTCGGTGGCAGTCTCAGTCATTTGAATCAGGTGTTGGAACAAGGAAACTTTTAAAACATGAAGGGCAGCAGATCCTTGAGGACCTGCTTGAGGAACGCTGCTGGAGGTAGCGAGTCCATTTGATCACCTATCAGATGAATTGAGATGATGTTATATTTTAACAACCAGAGAAGGGCCAACAATGATGCTAGAAGGTATAATATCTTCATGACGTTAATGATCCTGTGATGGATCTTTTTTTTTTTCCGCTTTGAGAGTAATTACTTGTCTTGAAGTTTAAGAAAGAAAGTTGTGTCCCCCTCAGGGTCAGCCTTAATGACAGCCTGTCACTGTAATATGATCCCATTATGATGTACAAAAAAAAAAAAAAAAAAAGATTTATGACACCATTATCCTCGGTTCTGCTCTGCGTACACAGCTGTATCACAGAGGACTGGATTCAAAGATGGCACCCACTCACTTGAAATAAAGTTGAGCATTTTAAATTCAAGTTGGTTCTAGATTGGATCACTGGGAGGGATGGTTGCTACGGTGACAAGTAAATCACAGTGATTGTGAGAATGTTATCCAGCAGATAACTGGGTCCTCTGTGGTCTTGGCTAAACTGGTCAGCTCTTCAGTTTAATATTTGATTTCCACTATTGTTTTTGAAAAATGTCCTGTCACAAAAAATAAATAGAACATTATAAATATGAACTGAAATAGATTTCTTTAACAGCTGTCTGCATATATATTGATGGTTAGTGCCACAATCTTGCACAACCTGGATATATACACAATTTAAACTTGCAGCAGGAGTCAGTTTTCTTGTGCGTAAGTGTGAGTAATAGTGAGTGTGTCCTTCACCAGTCCTCTTTGACAGTCTAACATGTTTTATTCACTCCTTAAACCTTGATTCTGTCGGAGAGGACTTAAATCACCGACAGTGGAATACAGAAGGACAGATAAGGACAGATAAAGACACGAACAAAAGACATAAGGCAGACAGTGATGATGTGGTGTGTGTAACATGTGTGGTGTAGTATATGTGAGTCTGGTGTGGTACACATAGATGAATACGTGGTGGTTTGAGTTGACCAACCAGTGACTACAACCACATCTACAGGCTGGGTCACAGTTGGTGCCGGTGTGTTGGGCCAGTGTCATGCAGCAGGCCTCCACCAGTGCACTGGATTTCCCTCCAGGCCTAACAGGAGCCAGCCAGCCTGGCTAACCCTCCCACCACCATACACACACACACACACACACACCCCAGAGGCAACAGAAAACAGGAGTGACCCAGAATCCAGAATGAATTGAAAATGATAACAGCACTTCACATTCATTGTGGCTACGATTGTTACACTTTGATTAATGTTTAATTCATTTACAAAAGAATCAGACACGTAAATGAACATGAATAAAGTAATTGACAACAAATCCTAAATGTAGATAGAGTAAGCAACCAATAACTGGAGCATTTGCACCTGCATGGATAAGAGATTTTTTTTTGTTTGTTTTGTTTTGATCCATCATGACCAGACTGACATTAACCAGAATATAACTAAAGGTTGAGTTTATATGAAACAGCCAGCGTCAAATCCACTCCACAGTTTATAACAATTTCCCCTTGTATGTTTTGGATGTTTGAATTCTTTTTTTTCCATAATACATCAGAGCGGCAGTTTGTGACTTCAATATCCAAAGAAAATATTGTCACTTGTATTTTTTTTATTTCATATTTCTGTTTCTCGGTGTTGAACTAATTAGGGAAACATTCCATCAAAAGAGAAACTGGAGCAAATGAGAGCTGGCATTCCACCTAATGAAAGATCTTGTCAAATTTTTTTTTTTCCTGACTTCACGTTTGGCTGATAATATGAGCTTTATGACACTTTTAATCACCATTTCACTAATAGCGGTGGCGGCGCGGCCGATACCACAAGGCTGTCATTGATTCACACCCTCCAACGCTCAGGCACAATAAGACTCACACACATAAGCTGGCGTTTCAGCACATTTGGACTGAGGCCTGCCGGATACCTGACCTTAGATTTTGACACGCTCGCACACACAAAAACCACGGGCACACCCCCTCTGACACGCACGGCGCTTGCACCGTCAGCCAGAAAACAAGCAAACCCCTGCAATTATACATGATCACTTCTGGCCTGACTTCAGTGGAGCACAGGTGAGAAGTGCAGCGGGGAAACTGAAACCTCACGTTCAGCCTGTTGAAACAGTCAGCGAGTAAAAGCAGAGCAGAGAGGCTCTTTAGACTGAACCCTGCCTGCAGGGAGAAGGAGCAGCTTGACAGACAGCTGCTGTGTACAGGAGGCCATGTATGGTTTATAAAAGACTAATAAGAAGCCCAAGAAGTTTTTTTTTTTTACAGTAGAAAGCCTGCACTAACAATAAAAGTATATTTAGCCTCCCCCCCAGGCTTGTTATGTTGCTTGTTTCAGATGTTTCCGGAAAGGCACACCACCTCTTTCCTACATGAAACCCCCACACGCAACTTTTTATTTTTTGTTCCTTCTGTCCGGAAGACAAACAAGGACTTGTGCATGTCTCAATCATAAACCACTGCGTTGGACAGGAGCCACGTATGGTTTTTAATTAAAAATAAAATTCAGGTCAAACTGAAACCCAAGGATAATTGAACCATGTGGTGGAGATAGCAGCGACCTAACTCATCACCCAGCAAAGAGAGAGTCATTAGCATTCCAACAGCCTTTTCCTGTATGGACTTACATACTTGGGATTTTGGAGGCAGCAGAAATGTGGAACGTCAAGATAAAGTAAGAAGCAATAAGTTATTCAAGCTACACTTAGCTTACCATTCCAGCAAGTTTCTACTGAATTATGAGGAAGAAAAAATTTGGTTAAAATGTACAGCTTCCTGGGTAAACAAGAAAGAGTATAAAGTTAGAGATAATATCAGTGCTTCTGTTTATGGTAGTATTGGAAGTTACTTATGACATAATTTTCAATTTTTTTAATGTCAAAAATCTGCAACACCATACAGTTTTAAAATATGACACTGTTTGTTCCACAATTCTAAAATTGCCTGTGAGTAAGTGTGTGGTTGTTTGTCTCAATGTGGCCCTGTGATGGAAGTTAGCTCACTGAGCAACAGCGGATATTGGGGCAGAAGCCACTAAGAATGAAGAAAGTAATTACAGTAGAGAACGTTAGAAGGTGACCGAGTGGGAAGACCACAATTACAGTAAATCCCAGACAGTGTTGTAAGAGCGGCTTAGCCTCCACACCAATAGGGGGACCCTCTGAGCTTTCTTTATGCTGCTTTAAATAAACCCCCCTAATTACTCATGTCTCTCTTTGTAATGTGGCCCCATCATCTGGATGTGATTTTTGAAAATAGATGTTCAAATGGTTCACTTAAATGTAGTTTTGAGCAATTTTGAAACATTTTCCACGTAACAAAATATAGACGACCATTTGATTTTTGTTTAAATCAACCAAGAAGATGTCTAATCTATAGTAGTAGTTTGCCAATACTCAGTAAAATTAGCATTGTTCAGTTTTCTGAAAGCAATTATAGTGGTAACGCTATGGAAGATGCAGGCTGTATTTACTTTCTGTAATCTGTACGTTGTGATAGACCTGCCAGGGCCCAAGGATGACCATAATAATCTGCCCTTATAACAAGATTGGACATATATTGTCTTCACAAGAAACACTCTGCAGGGTACATTTATTCATAGTTATCATATGCTGTATACACGTACATGCTCATCATATTTTATGTGGTCAGTTGCCTTCACTGAATCATATTATCATTGCCTGTGCAAAGCATATGGTATACTTGTATGTGGGTTTTAACAATAAAGGCTCACATTGGTTTTTGCTCATTCATTATTTATTATATTTAGTAATACATGCCAGTTGGTTTGTCTTGGCCCTGGATTATGAGATATTTCTGCACAGCTGAAGGCTATGACAAAAACAGGGAACATGGAAAACCTCTGTATCCTTCTGTTTCATCCTGCCGGTTCATGGTATTCAGGTTTCTTATCAAGAGCAGATGCTCATATGGAGCATGACCCTTGGATAATAAAACACGCAGAAAATCAATGAAATCAAATTAAACTGATAAGTTAAAATTCAAACATTCATCTTTGCTTTCCGGTGGCATTTCTGTGTTCGGCAAGCTTCACAAATAGAGAGCATAACTCCACACGTAAATTATAAGACACAGCAAATAGTGCCCACAAATCAAAACAGGCACACACGCATACAAACAAGTACGCTCTCACACATGCACACATCTAGAGGCCAACAGAAAGCTAAAAACCACTGGACCAGGGGGATGAACGTCTAAGTGATCTCCTCTGTGTTTCAGCCACACTGAGTCACACTGGGCGCCGTGACCGCCAAATCAAAGAGCTGTTTGAACAGCTGCATTCCTTCACACCCCTTCATCCTCTCCCTCTTTCTTGCTGTGCAGTAATATTAATTCTGCTTTTTTTGCTGACCCTCCAACCCTAGTCCGTGTCTTTCTGATGTGATGGAGATCCAGCTTAATGGAAAAAGATAGCAAAAGTGAGTAAAGTCATCCTTTGACCAGAGATGGGCGCCTACTAGAGTGTGAATATAACGATGGAGCACAGAAACTCAGTGAGGCTTCGCAGCAGCAACTCTGGCTGATTTATGGACTTGTGACAGCCAGAGTGAGTCATTATATAGCTTCCATTTCTTTTCACACACATAGTCGCCCTCCTCCAGAGTCATTCATTGTTTTGCCATCAGTTTTCAGTGACAGGCATGATAATTGTATTTGTATGGACAACCATAGCACTAAAGAATTTCTTTTGTTTTAAGATTCAGATCTGTTGCTGGTTTTTTGGACATGCAGTAGTGGGTAAATAAAATATATTTCATATGACCCATTCCTTAGAAAACCATAAGTATTATGCATTTAACTGGTTATGTGATGAACAATATATAAAACACTTCCTTCTATTAAACTTTTGAAAAAGAAAAATCAATTTATGCCTCAGTCAGTGTGTGACCTCACAAATGCTCTTCTGGAAGAATAGTCAAAAATCCCCATAGATTGATTAGATTGATAGGAATGGGATGTCACTAAAGCTCATATAAGTCAAGGCAGGTGAGTAAATGCCTTTGGCAATATATCACGATATATATATATATATATATATATATATACACACATATTAGGCCTGGGAAAGTTAATGAATTTATTAACGGCGACATTTATTTTATGGCTCGTTAACGCATGTCGCTCACATGCTTTTGTTTTGAAAAGTCTGTTACGGGCTGCTGCGGAACCGGAAAACAATTGCCAGGTATTGGCAGGTTCGAGTAGAAACTCAGGAAGCAATATTAACAATTCTGTCTAAAAAAATAAATTCTGGACTGCAACAAAACCTTTGCGTCATTCCTCCATGTTACATCAGATCTGCTCCATGTGTTCACTGTTCAGTGCGGCTCCATCTAGTGGCACAGATGTGTAACGACAACAGAAAGTCCAGTCCTCCATTATAAAAAACAAATTCAGTTCTAAGGCCCGTTTTTTCATTTCGTATTTTTGATCCAAGTCTAAAATTGAAATATAAAAAAACAGGCTTTTTTTTTGTTTGTTTTTTTTGTGTTAGATTAAAAAACGAAAAACGTAATAAAATGTCACTTTTTAATTTTTTAAATTTTTGATTGACAATTGAAAATGGAAAGAATGAATGATACATGGATTGATAAAGTTACTGAACTTTACATGGACATTTTCATTTTAAAGTTCTCCCAGACGGAGGATTCGACAGAAACAAGGTTATTTGTAACAACTGCCAAGTTGAACTCCCCATTAAAAGTTTCTGCTGTTACCTCAGAAATTACCTGTTTTAATGTTCTGATTGTGCTGAGCCACAATCATTTTGTTGGATTTTGTTTGTAGACTTTTTTTTATTTTTTCCAAAAACAGGATGAATTAATGCCCTGGCAGTGGTAATAAGCTTTATTTTATTCTACATTTTTTAAGATGAGACTTACACTAAATATGTGTTACTGACAAGTGCTGATGTGTTTGAACAACAAATGTTATGGCACTTTAGTTCATATGACAGCAGAACATTTCAATAAAAGTGCATTTTACACTACTTTTGAATTCATTATTTGATTTTGCGTATACAATGCGCTTAATCGTGATTAATCAGGGAAATCATGCGATTAATCGCAATTAAAAATTTATATCGTTGCCCTGCTCTATTATATATATGATGCAGAACTGGCAATGTTCTGCATCATATTTTAGTTTAGTGCGTAGTGCGTTGGCTAAATTATTGTTGTTTACATATGGTAATATTTTCGTAAAGGTTATAAGGCTAGTTGTTGTATAACAGCATTACTGTACTGCATTTCTGTATTCTCTGTTGTGAAAAAGAATATGCTTAGAGGGGTTTTGGGAGGCAGGGACCAAAGGAGGGTACATTTTATGCTCTTTGTTGTGTGTTTTGCTGAGGGCTGACACGTGAACTTTAATGTGAAATGCTGGCCCCATTTAGTCTGAAGTTGTATGATTACATGGTGACCCTTTAAAGCAGGGGTGTCAAACTCCAGTCCTCGAGGGCCGCTGTCCTGCATATTTTAGATGTTTCCCTGCTTCAGCGCACCTGATCCAAATGAACGGGTCGTTAACGGACCTGAGCGGACCTGGATGACAAGCCTATGGTGATCCATTCATTAGAATCAGGTGTGCTGAAGCTGGAAAATATCTAAGATGTGTAAGACAGCGGCCCTCGAGGACTGGGATGTGACACCCCTTCTTTAAAGTCTGCAACAGTTGTCTATGCATTGCAGCATATGAAATGCAGAGGGAAAGAACCCTGAATGCAGCACAGCAAATATTTCTGTGGCAGCAAAAGTAGCACTTACGTAAAATTTTATAGACATAAACATTCTAATACTTCTTCTTGAATTTTAGAAAGAAAGAAAAATGACTGAAGTCTGGCATTTGAGACTTTTCTCTAATTTGTTTGGCCGACAAAGTTAACTTCAGACACCAACTGTGTTACTTTTGGCTCATGTTAATCAGACAGATTCTTGAAAGAACTAAAGGATATCTCCATTAAGAACACAGATTTGAACTCATCTTTTATTATGAAACCAACTACTCTCACATATGTGATAGACAGACAAAAGTGACAGGGGAATGCTATTTTCTTTCCAGAGAAATCGGAGCTTTAAATGATTCAAGGTATTTCCATGGCTTTCAAATAAGTCATAAGTGAAACAGCCAAGAAAACTTCAGCAAATGTATCTGCATTTAACATCTCTCTTTGCTGACAGTGTCCTTGGTAAATACAACCCCAAGAGAAACTGATGGAATTAAAATGTAGCTCTTCATCACTTTTTTTTTTTTTTTTTGAATAAATACTTTGCACCTGAGAGAAAGTGCTCCAGCTGTAGCGTTTGCTGCAGCACTAATGCCGAACAGATGAGGTCTGTCAACTACCATCCTGGATTACAGGTTCACTTCTGTTAAAATTCCATTAAAACAACTGAACTGTGGAAAGATCCAAAACCTGGGCAGCATATTAGGAAAGCTTACTTTTGTGTGTGTTTTTTTTATGACTGATCATTAAAATAAAAGTGAAGCAACCTTATTTTTTATTTTTGCAGCAGCAAAGATGCCAGTCGAAATCCCCCAAACATCAAATACTTAGGAACTGTTTTTTCTCTTTCTTTCACTTTGGAATGTAAAAAGAAATGTTGATTTTTAGTAGGCCAAAGCCTGTAGTAATGGCTGGTAATTTAAGTACGTCTTCATAAAAAGACAGGTCTCAATACACATGCACGCAGAACATCTTGGAAAGGACTGGAAATAGAAGTTGGAAATGGAATGATATAGAAACATAATTAGGGTTTTTCCTTCATAACTTTTGAACACATTAAGACACAGTCCTCAGTTTTATAATATTTTTTATTTTTATTCGTTTTTTATGCCTGAAAAATGAATCGAGCACAGCCCTAAGTTGAGATACCTATATTTCTCTTTTTGCTATCTGAATATTTTAAACACAATTAAAACTGAAAATGCTTGAAATGAGTTATCTGTGTTTTTGACCTCTGACATTGAAAAAAAAAAAAGGAAAAATATACAGCTATGTCCACGTGATCATGAGAAGAATCAGAAAATCTTGAAAATGAAAGGATGTCACGTGAAATCTAAGGGTGTGATATCTGATATTACAGCACTTGTGGTAACTTTACCAAATTCAGTGGTTATAAAGTAATTTAAAAAACTATTCAACACCCCTGAAGAAACCACACACACACTTGAAGTGAAAGTTGTGTGTCATACCTTAAATTAAAGCCATTGTATGTAGCAATTATTCTTCCAGTAATTTCTTTCTTTTTTTGATCCAAATCAATGAAATGTAAAAGAAAAATGTTTTCCTAAGAGTCAGAAAAAAGTATGAGGAAGGTGGTGGCAGAATAATTGGGGACATAAACTGGGATCAGAGCTTTGGCTCGAGCATATATGGTATGTGAGTCTGCCCACAGAGCCGCCAGGATGCCCGCGATTACAGTAAGTGCTTTTTGCTCCGAACGCCGGTTTTGCTTTGATGCTATGACTAACGCCTTGGTCACACAACCACTTCCATCACAACCAACCGTTCACTCATGTCTCTTCTGGTCTGTAGGCCACGGCCGTTTATGTCGTGTTGGTTTTTGAAATGCGAAACTGTAGACGTTTACAAGAACCAGATAATTCAACGTGTCGTGGATATCAAACAAAACAATCATGTGGTTTCTTTCCTTGCTAAAACTAGAAAGTTAAAGTTGAAATCTTATTGAAGCTGAATTATTTGGGAACTTTGCTTGCTTGTGCTGGGAAGTGACAGATTGGAATGGACAGGGTTATAATATGCAGCACAAAAGCTACAGGATTCAATCATTTTTGGCTTTTGACATAAAACCATTTCATTAGCGAAGTGTAACACCTGACTATAAAAACATTTTTAATATGCACAACTTAGTTTAAAATTACATAAGCGTTACAAAACTCCCTGATCCATTCTGAAGTATTTAATATTTATTCCTTGGTTTTTTAAATTACATAGATCAATATTTGTTTGAGGAACACCTTCCCTACAAAGCAACCTTATGTGGGTTAAATAAGCAATGAAATGTTTAAGTCACTGTTTTGGTTTTGAGAGATTACCAAAGCTTCCTTCAGCAGGAAGCTGACTGATAAATCCCCTTTATCCCAAAAGACATCAGAGACCAAAGGCTTGTTTTCTTTTAGTTTGTTTTTTTCATGTGGTGTTTTTAGGAATCCTACATTGAGTCCCTCAATAGAATGGAATAACCGAGTGCCTTTGATAAATAGATTCTTTTTATCAGTAAAACTATCAATATGACAACTAAGTATACAAAGAAAGCCATCCAGTGGTACTTTTGGACAGATTAAAGATAATACTCAGTGCAACGGCAACAACCACTTCTTGTTTTTCATTTTTTTAGCTTGTGGCTAGCACATAAAAACGTTTGCCGTCCCCTAACCCGCGGCTTATTTTGCATGGTCTCTGCAAATAGACTTAAATGAACTGGCCGGGGCGTATGACACCCACTTATAAATCTGACCAGAAACATGTATCATTTATTCCCTGTATCCCTGGGAAAAATTCTACAATCACCTAGAAAATGCGCTTGTATAATGACTTACTTTGATCCAGACAGAGACCTTGGCTAACCTGCTCATTAATGTTTGCATGTGTCTTTGTTATAAAGCTGTCTTAACACGTCTACTTCATTAGTAATAATGATCCACAGAAATACTGATTCACAGAGTTGTAACCCTGAAACCCTGTGGCCTGAACTCAGTATCTCTCTAATCCTATCCACCTCTTGGTCCCATTCCTTTCATTTTCCATTCACTGAGCCAATTATAGTGTCCCGTGTCAACTAACAGATGAGGAACAGTATTACGCATGAGGTCATGCAATGATCTTACTCACTAATTATTTAAACACCTCTTCCATTTTATGTAGAAAGACAAGTGAAACACACGGAGTTCAAGATGAAGGTTGATCTTTATATCTTTAACTGCCAGATATACTTGACACTTCCTGAGTGAGCAGAAGTTTTTATCCAAAGTGGCTTACAACTAATGAACAACCCTCAGGCTTCAGTGCAGTAAGATACACTGTCTGAATCTTTAAGTATTAAGTCAATTTTAAAGAAAGGAGTGCAAGACTAGTAGGTAAAAAAGTGCAAAGTAAGTGCAAGTCAGGTAATTTTTTGCTTTAATTTTGGTCCAAGGCATCTCATAACTGGTTGACAAGATGTAAAAATTCTATTTTGCAGCTTACGGTAATGGGTGCCTGTACCATCACCAAACCATATGGTCTATGCAAAACCGCAGACAGTCATTCTGCTGGGAGCATAAGCCGTGCAGTGACACATACTGTATACATGCATACATAGGCACGCAGAGCTGCGGGTGCCAGTGCCAGGCCTTTTCAATCAGAATTTTATGTGGTGTGAAGGAAGTTTACCATGGTTAATATGACTGATCACTGTAAATGGGCTGAGTCACATGAAGTCCAGCTATTACTGGAAGGATTACACAGTCCATATGGTTCTCATCTCATCCTTTCTGTTGTCTTTCATTATTGTCCAGCTCCTCAAAAATGCTCCTCCTAACACCAAAAGACGTCCTCAGTCCCGGTCAGGAGCTGGCCTGCAGGGCTGAACGCAGCCTTGATCAGCTGACGGTGCGCTGGTACTTTGTTAAAGTAACTCATCCGTCGCAGATGCCATTCCCTCTGCAGCTCTTGGGAAAGCCAATGGGTCAGCCAAGTCCAAAAAAGCCCCCATTTTCAGCTTGACAGCTACCTTCCACATTAGCGTTCAGTTCTTGGTTCTCGAGTTGCGGTCCTGACAAGCATTGACAGCCCTCTAGCCACAGCTCCAACTTCCATTGGAGGTTCTGAATCTGCACTGCTTTGATTGCATGTCTCCAAAACCCACAAAAGTCTTTACTCGATGAAGCATACGTGGTCATTTCACTATTGCAAAGTCCTTTTTGAAGATTGTAGCAATGGGGTAGAATCAGATGTTCGCTCAGGATCCCTCAGAAGACTCACGTTCTGTTTAATCTCCACAAATGGAGCCACTTTAAAGTGGAAATGTACAGATGTACTCTCGAAGCAGCATTGATAGAATGACACTGACACCTTTTGCAGGCTTTGAAAAGACAAAATAATAAGGCTCGCTTGAAATGTTGAAAGAAAGTGGAATACATGGCTTTTGTTTTTAAACTCTTACAATGTTTTATGATTATTTTAAGTGATTAGCTGAGTGACAGCAGTCATTAATGCACCAGTGAGAACCCATGAACATCTTTACAGTGTATTCAAAAAGTCAAGTTGTGTAACATTGGTTTAAGCAGACCTCAAACTTTAATCAAATTTCAAGTAAGCAATTTTCTCTTTTGTCAAAGTAATTTTTGACAAAACTGTGATTGTTACAAAAACATTGTTCAATTAAGTAAGAAAATGATTAGCTAATTATATGGTTATATGTCATGGAGGCAGCAGGTCTCATCCTCTGTAGCTCTAGAATTATATATACGGTGGCAAGAAAAAGTATGTGAACACTTTGGAATTAACTGGTTTTATGTATAAATTTGCCATAAAATGTGATCTGGTGTTCATCTTGGTCACAACAGCCAATAAATAAAATAAGCATAAAATGAGAACACAAAAACAACATTTCCTGTGTCTTTATTTGAACACAGCTATCAACTAAATGTTAGCTGTAAGCTAACATTTACAGTGCTAGAGGAAAAAGTAAATTTCCCCTGAAGGTTATAGCTGGTTGGTTATCAATAACTTCAACTAAGCTCTTTCAGTAGCTCTGGATCTGACCTGCACAACATTCAGGAGGGATTTCTGATCATTCCTCTTTACAGAGCTGCAGCTCACACACATTTGTAGGACGGCTGGTGTGGATGGCTTTCATGAAGTCATTCCACAGCATCTCTGTTGGGTTAAGCTCTGACTGGAGCTCTGTAAAAGGAGGATTTTCTTCTTCCTAAGCCATCCTGTAGAGGATTTACTTCCAAGCTTATATTCATTGTCCTGCTGCATCACCCAACTTTTACAAAACTGCAGCTGGTGGACATCCAACCTGACATTAATCCTGTAAGATATTTTGGTAAACTTCATTTTCCCTTCCATTATGGCATCATCATGATACTCCGTCCGCTATACTTCACCGCTGGGATTGCTTTTTCTTTCTGAACAATTAAACAGTTCTTCCTGAGCCCACAGGACACCTTCCCAGATGTTTTTTTTTCCTTTTTTGTGAGACATTGTTTACGTCAGGGCGTGCTTCTTATGAACAGTAAACTCAAGATGCTTTGGTGTCTTTAATCAAACAAAGCAGCTCTTTGCTGCAAAACTTTTTACTGATTGAACTCTGGTTGTACTAGTGTGTGATCTGAGGACTCCAATTATTTCTTGTAGAAATAATTAGTCTCTGGGTTCACCTACTTTTTTCCAACAGCTCTGTGAATGTTTAATGGCTGGCTTCAATAAAAGGCACAAAACATTTCAATTGTTTATTATCTGTTTAAGCTCACTGTGTTTTTCTGTTACTGTTGACGAAGATGAAACTCAGATCCCATTTTATGGCAGATTAATGAAGAAAGGGTTCACATAGTTTTTCTTGACACTACATGTAAAATATGAATATATGTAAAAGGATACACAGAGCTAAAAATATTAACAGAGCAACTTGCGTTGTGTGCAGACTGATTGAGATGAGGAACAGGTGTGTGTGTATGTGTGTGTGTGTGTAGTTGCTCACAGATGGTGATCTCTTAATCTTGCGCAACACCAGTAATGAGCATCATAAACACATGCACACGCAGTCTTTTTTTTTTTGGTTCTTTAATTATGTTCTGTCAGCAGCATGAATGAATTAGTGTTATATACAGCAACTTGTAGGGGCTACACACCCATGTTTCCTGTTTCCCCCTTTCCCTTTTTTTCTTTCTTTCTTTTTTTTTTTGCTTTGTTGCATCACAGCCTGTAATTTAAATTGATTTGGTTTTGGATTTTTGTGTCAGAAATTAGCTCAAATTAGTGAAGAGAGAAACTAAAAGAAACATCTTAATGCAGGAATGTGAGAAGCAGTGTGTATTCAGTCCCTTTATTTTGAATTCTACAAATTGAGATTTGTTGCTTCCAATGACCTTGAAAAGTCACATAATTAATTTGATTAACTCCACTGGTGGGTGTGTGTGCATGTGTGTGTGTGTGTGTGTTGCAGCAGTCAGCAAGGGGCACCAACAAGCAAACAGATTAATAAAGACCAAGGATCACTCCAAGCAGGTCAATCTTTCGGAGCGTTAAGATTTGAGCTGGGTTGTCAAAATCTAGCAAAAATCCTTAATACCCTTGGAGCAAAATAATTATTCTCATTTAATGGTAACGAATATAGAAAGATACCAAGCATTCTAAGAAGCATAGATCACCAAAACTAACAGACCAACCAAAAAATCTTTCTTTTTTTGTTTTGTTTTTACCTGGATCCTTCTGAGATGTACACCATCTCCTCAGTGAAGCATGGTGGTGGCAGCATCGTGCCATCGTGACAAGAAATGTCTTGGAGTGGCCTCGACAAAGTTCAGAACTCAGTAAGACTGGGAATTTGTGGCGTGACTGAAAGATTGCTCTACACCTGCAGAACCTATCCAGCTTGAAGCTGAAGCAGGTCTGCTTTAAGGAAACGGGCAGAAATCACAGTGACTTGACAGGATACTTAACCTTAAAGACATTTACAGTACTTCCAAAACAACATGGAGCATTCTTAGATTTGCTGTTTGTGCAGAATTTAAATTATTTTGCCGATTTAAAGTGTTCAGCTTGTTGTATTGATGCAAATCCTCAAAGATCCATTTAAGATTAACTTTTGACAAAAGATGGAGGAAAAATGATAAAGCACTACTTTTTCACCGATATCTATAGGAGACTTTTGCTGGATAAAGTTTAAGGTAGTCTGGGTGTTATCACCCACAAAGTAAAGGAGTGATCTACTCAAAGCCCAGAGCAAACCACACAACTACTTACATTTGTATGTGTTTGTCTTGCTTTGTTGTGGTACCTCACTTTTGTATGAATTTTATTGGAAATATTGGATTGCTACTGTTTCCTCATTTATATCTATGTATGGTCTGTGACATAATATGTGGTGTTACTCTCACTGACTATGATTTTAAGAATTATTTATTTATCTTTTAACACCAGTCTGATCTAACCAGCTGTCCCCGCAGGCACAGACGTTAACAGCCAAAGCTCCGGCAATAATCACTGTCTCCACTAGAGGGAGCTTTACAAAGTTGAACTGGTCCACGTCACAACCAAATGACCAAAAAAAGAGTTATGTATCTATAAAAGTATAGTTGATACTTACATTTTAACCCCCCCTCCCTTTTTTTTTTCTTCTCTCTATATAATATCAGTTTGACTCACTGAGTCAAATTCTCAATTAATTTATGTCATTTTACGAGCTGGTCTAAAACCGCTGACGGCACTTATCACCCCAGACAGTCTTAACTTTTCCAGTCTGTTTTATCTATCTACAAACAGCAGCCCTGGTGAAAAGTGGCCCGTTAAGTCTTGGGGTTGGCCTCCTGGAAGAAATTCCAACAAAGCACAATTTGCTGACTCCTGGTGAAAAGGTGTAGCGGGCTCTGTCGTCAGACACCCAGTAAAGAGGTGTTATTACATGGTTTTTCTCATGCAAATGCATGCAGTTTGTAAGGCATTAACTAACAGGCCGTGATAATCTGACCCCCGGGATCTTAAACCTTTGTGATTGTCTTCAGGGCCTCCAGGTAAGATGCCTCTTCAGTCTGGAAATAAGACGGAACCACAGCCTTGGTGCAATCAAGGCGAACAGCAGATAAAGTCCAGACTCTCGGTTTACTGACGTGGATAATTTGACTGAAGACAAGGTGGATGTTTAATCAGATTACCGTTGACGCACGTGCGTGCAGAGGTGCTGCAGCTCGGTGGTGGGGGTTATGCAGGCAGGTTGTTCTGGGTCGCCTTCACGTTGACGCACGCATCACGCAGGGACGCAGGGACGCAGAACCTGACAGTCAGACAGAGCAAAGTTTGCTTTTAAAACTGCTTTCTGGAAGGTTTGACTCCTCGCTGAAGCTCAGGTTTCACAATCGCAGCCCCTCTCTTTTATTTAGTTTTCCCTCTTTCTTTTCTTTAGGCGCTGACGCGGCACAGACCTGTTGGATCAACCTGGCAAACTTTTTTTTTTTTTTTTGGGGGGGGGGACTCTCTAAAGGAGGAAACAGGAGCGGAGGAAGCGTCGGGAGGATGGTTTGACCCCGGGTAAACCCCAGTGACCACCTCTTCCCCCCCCCACCCCTCAGACGCACGTGAAAACGGCACAGGCGCTGCGTCCCGGTCGGTCGGCTCCAGTCAACATGAGGCCTGTCCCGGCGGTTTTTTTTTTTTGCCTGCTCATTCTACGTGACCGCATGGAGCCGAGGCTGCGGGGATAGGACTCGCCGTTAACACTTTCTGGGAAGCAGTTGTCACCGGCAGGTCGGAGCTTTTGCACGAACGCGGGCTGCCGTTGCGCGGTGTGGAGGGAGCGACGATGCGGGGCACTTTGGGCGCATTCATCCAGTCCTGCCTCCTGCTGCTGGTCCGAGCAGACCAGCGGAGGCTGAAGGACTCCGGCAACTGCGAGTTAAACAGGAAAGTAAGTTCAGTTTGGAGCGAGATTCTGGGAGTTACTGTGTTGCAGAAGTTTGATCTGAACATTTTGGACCGTCTTGTATCATCTAGTATTCTACTGACATGACATTATATCACTTTCATTTTTCATTTGTTCCATAAATTCTTATAAAAAAGAAAAGAAAAGAAAGAATGAACCCAGAAGATTTGTATCAGTAATTGTATTTAATAACAGTATAATCAGTGGAACTGCTAATTCCATGAATGTGGAATAATTGATCAAATGTTTGTTTCAACACTTGTTTTGTGTATTGGCATTGCATTACAAGCTGAACAGGAAAAAACCTTCAAATGGAGGAAAATTGCACTGTTTTATGAGTACAATGACATTTCTCGGCCGTCTTTTTATTGGCTACTCATCACTCTTTTTTTTTTTCCAACTATTCAGACTGTTTCAGGCTGATCAAGCAGGAGCTGGAAGGGGAAACTCTGTGGGCAGCAGCCAGTAGTCTGACAGCCACTGATGTGTGCTGTTTGTTTGGCACCTGGGCTCTAAGTGGCCTGTTAATAAGTCATTATCAGTCTGTTAGTTGTCTAACAATTAGTCTCCTACAGACAAAGACGTAGTTGGTGCCAGACGGACCCGGTGTTGGTTGTAAAGTGACTGTAAATTCACCTCCCACTTCTTCCTTATGTGCCATTTCGTGTGTTTCTGACTTGCTGAAGTCAATAAAAGGAGTAACAGAATATTAGAATAATTGTATTACCGACAGTTGTTGATTCCAGCTTCTTAAGTACAAAGATTTTTTTTTCACTTTTTGCAGTTTTCAATATTTTTTTAAACTGAATATTTTGGGATTTGGGATTAAAGTATTGACTGACTGATTATTCTTCACTTATTCTTAACTATTCTCTACCCCCCCCCTCCAGCAAACTGAACTAAACTCCTTCCTGTGGACGATCAAACGGGATCCCCCATCATACTTTTATGGCACGATCCATGTTCCATACACCCGCGTCTGGGACTTCATCCCGGAAAATTCCAAGCAGGCCTTCCAGGAGAGCAACATTGTGTACTTTGAGCTGGACCTGACAGACCCTTATACCATCTCAGCCCTGACCAGCTGCCAGTTGCTTCCTCAAGGCGAGAACCTGCAGGACGTCTTGCCCAGAGACATCTACAGGAGACTTAAGAGACACCTGGAGTATGTGAAACTCATGATGCCCTTGTGGATGACTCCGGATCAAAGGGGGAAAGGACTCTATGCGGACTACCTGTTCAATGCCATCGCCGGGAACTGGGAGAGGAAGCGACCGGTTTGGGTGATGTTGATGGTGAACTCGTTAACTGAGGCCGACATCAAGACGCGTGCCGGTGCTGGACCTGTATCTGGCCCAGGAGGCAGAGAGGATGAGGAAGAGGACGGGGGCTGTTGAGAAGGTGGAGGAGCAGTGCCATCCACTCAACGGGCTCAACTTCTCTCAGGTGGGTTTAAAACCTTTTGAAGGTTTAGGCTTCAGATTGGACCTGTATCTCCACTGCCAAGGAGGTTATGTTTTTGCCGGCGTTTGTCTGTCTGTCTGTTTGTCTGTGTTCAAGATAACTCAAAAAGTTATGGATGGATTTTGATGAAATTTTCAGGAGTTGTCAGATATGTGAAAAGGAAGAACTGATTTCATTTTGGGCTGTGATCCGGACGAAATCCTGGATTCTGGATCACTTTCAAATTTTCAATAACATTGCAGTCAATGGGGACGGAAATGTTGTTTCTCAATATCTCCGTTAATTATTGCCCAAAACTCATGAAATTTGTCTCAGGGATTGACAATGAGAACCTCTATTAAATTTCAAAGGCTGATCCAGATCTGATCCATAACACGGATTTTATCCCAATCTGCAAGATCGCTATATGGGGGGATTGTTGCGCTTGGCGGAGGTCTGCGCTCTCCGAGTGCTTTTCTAGTTTTCACAATGTAAAAGGAAAAGTAATGCACAACAAGTGTCGCAGTGAGGAAACAGATAAGGAAATAAGAAGAAAGTGTGGCACACACTCAGTTTCCTTTCTTTTTCGCTTTAGTTATATTAGACCAATGTTTCCTCTTCAAGATCAGTAGGAAAGGCATCCCTTAATCCTGCTATGAAACATCAGTCTAAATTAAATTTAGTCAAATGCATATGGACCTGGTGAGTGCAGTTCTTTTTTATTTCAAATCGTCGACATGCTTGCCAAGGTTATATTTTATTTTATAATGATATTGATTGTATTAACTACAACACATGCTATATTACACAATGTTTAATATATATTGTTCATTTAACCATAAATAAGCTGCAGTGTAGTTGCTATGTGTGAAAATTGTATCCTAACCATGCTGCTGCCTTTGGAATTTAGAGTAGCAGCCAGGTGGTGTTCAGCAGGTGTGACCCCTTCTACTGATATATTTACTGACATGTCAAGCGTTGAGCTCCATAGTACAGTGCTGGTTTTTCATTTATTCTAATACAGTCGCGCATTCACAAGTTGTGAACATTAGTCGTCAGAAATGGATGAAAATCATCAGATAACGACACCCAAACTCCGGGAGAATTCAAAAGGAAAAGGCGGAAGTACTTAAAAAAGCTTGATGCTAGGGATGGACATGGTTAACCGTTTAACCGATAACTGATAACAGTAACTAACCGATTAATACTAACGGTCAATTTTGTTTTTACGTTACGTAATTCAATCAACTCATGGGGGCGTGTCGACAGGTGCAACAGGCCTCTGATTGGTCAATTCTACATCCTGCATAGAAAACAGCGCGTCATCGAGGAAATGAGGAAGTACCCACATCTGTACGATTCTCGTTCTCCACACTACAAAGACAGCACATATTCTAGTCATTCATGGAGGGAGATTGCAATGAATGTGGGTCTAGATACGGACCGAGACAGTGAGGAAGTGGAAAAATGCAAGAGATAAGTTTAGCTAGTTCGTGATTGTTGCTCTTGCGTTGTGGCGTGGAATAACATAGCGGAGACCGTGCTAGTATAAATCAAAAGTGACGGCGGCATCTCTGCAAAAAGCTGACGGCGACACATTGCCGCGAGAGTATACACGGGGAAATGTCCACATGCGTCCACGACAACGCACACAACATCGCGGCTGCCAACCCTCCCGGATTTATCGGTTAACGGTTATTAATTGTTAAAGGGCGTCTGTAACGGTTCATAAAAAAAATCCAAAATGTGCATCCCTACTTGATGCCCAACTGAAATCTCATTATGTGAGAAAATAGCAGAAGTCGTGGATTCAACCAGTACAGATGGCTGGATGTGGATTACACACACAACCCGAAGGATTTAAATGTTGTGTTGTACCCTGACATCTACAGTTATATTTTTCATGATGAAAGTGCCCAAACATTGGAGGCACTGAAGACCTACAAGTCTCTGGAGGCCTAAGCCTGGTTTATGCTCAGAAATCAGGTCGTCTGCGTGTGTGACGCAGATAACTTTTTAACCAAGACCTAAATATTTCATCAAATCTAGAGTCACTATCATCCATAATATCAGGAAAAATGAGTGCTGTCCATCAGTGGTTGTCATAATAATGTTGCCAATGTCTATCTTCACGTTTCCTAATGGGATCCTTTTACTTTTAAATGTTGGTCACGTCACTTAATTTAAATACAACTCTGATCAGGTCTGAATATTTACTGAATTAAGTAAATAGTATAGTAAGTAGATTAAGTAGGCCAGGCTAGTCAGCAATGTCCGTCTGGTAATCTTTCCCGAATTAATTTGAGAAACATTAAATCCAGGACCAAAATTATCATCATAGCGGAAGGCTTGTTGTGACGTCATGTGAATACTATCTATACAAACAGAAACGTTGGCGTTTTGAGGTTTGTGTAATCCCAGTGCCAAGAAGGAAAGATATCAGCAATGATCTTAGAGAAACTATTGTTGCTGCCCATCAGTCTGGACAAAAGATTTCAAGGTAATTTCCAGACACTTTGGAGTCAATCATTCTTGTCTGGGAAAGATGATTCGTAAATGGAAAACATTCAAAATAGTCGCCAGTCTTTCCAGGAGTGGAAGTTCCAACATGTTCACCCCAAAGTCAGTGTGTGCAATGCTCAGAGAGACTGAAAAGGATTCAAGAGCTCCATCTCAGACTCCACAAGCCTATATAAGTTCCTGTCAATATAATTCAAGAAAGACAGCAAAAGTATGACTTGTTGGAGGAGTTGCCTATGAGAGGACACAATACAGTGTGTGAATGATTCAGTGTTTATCACAGTATATTTGTGATATTTGTAAGATTCTGTATATATATTGGATAATCCTGTCTCAGAGAATTTTTTTCTGGATATACACTGTCTGATGAGTGTCTTAATATAGCCAAGAAGAAAATTCTATTAATTGCCAGAAATTTACATTTGACCATCTCACTGTGGAATTGCCAATAGGACTACAGCATGAAATGATACGCTAATGACCTGGCACCATTGTGGGAAAAAAAATACAAACAAAATAAAAATACATCAAAGGCAGATGGAATAGATGAAGGTAAACGTGCAATGAAATATTTGGAACTCAAACAAAGAAGAAAGCCCCATCACATTTTGTGTGCAGAAGCCTCCTTAATCTGTCCATGCTAAAAAGAGCAAAGCAAAGAAATAAATACATAAACAGATAAATAGTTCCAAAAAAGCTGTAAAATGTAAATAAACACAGGATGCAATGATTTGCAAATCTCATAAACCCATATTCTATTTGCCCAGTAGAACAAAGATTATATAAATCAGATGGAATATGTCAGGTTATATCAGATATAATATATTCAGATGTTGAAACTGAGACTTTTTACCATTTCATGGAAAATATTAGCTCATTTTGACTTTGATGGCAGCAACACATCTCAAAAAAGTTGGAACTGGGTGATGGTTACCATGGTGTAGCATCTCCTCTTCGTTTCACAACTGTCTGCAAACGTTTGGGTAGTGAGGAGACCAGTTGCTGGAGTTTTAGAAGAGGAACTCCTCACTCCATCAGTCAGGGTTAAATAATTTGTTTCCAGCTGAAACACATTAATCACTGCAGAGCTTTTCAAATGGGAGGCTCTTACCTATCTGCTTGCTTAAATCCGGGTGGTCACTGTTTTTGTGCAGGCAGTGTGTAAAATATGACATATAAAGTCAGATTATGCTTTTTTCCTCTTTTTGCTACAGGGGCCTCTTGTCTTCTTTTTCTTAGCACTAAGTCAAGTCTAGGAAGGTGTGCTGGTATTAATCAGCTGTACAAACATTCAGTTGCTTGCTTCCTCCACGTCTTTTGTTGTTAAAGAAAAATTAATCTAAATGACCCAAGTTTGAAATTACCAGAAAAAGAAACCTTGTTCGTCAGACAAGCTCACTTAAGGCGCCTTGACAACCCGTGTGTCTGTGTCTCCGCGCCCCTTGGTGACCTTGGGAGTATTACAAACATGTCTCGGGGGCTGGAGTCACTATGAAATCATGTTGCATATTATTGAGGAATTTCTGCCCATGTTGGTTGGGAGTTAAGGGGATTACCCTTGACCATTTAGCCTAACGCTTAAAGTGGTGTTATTTTAAAGCAGGCCTTGTTGGAACCTCAACAAACCACCCAAACAGAACGTTTATTAGGATGTTTAGGAGGAAGAACTGGGGATGCCACTGATTAAATAGTGCCCACAGTAATAATCAGTTGAGGTAAAATTATGAATATTTTTTTCAAGTGTTTGGAAAGGCAGTTAAATGGAGGTAATTTTCTTTTTCTACAGCGTAAGTGTAAGTATTAATAAAACTATCGAGTGTGACTGGTGGTTAACCACTATGGTTACTTTTTGTGCTCTTTTGCTGGTGGGTTATAATTTTCGCTTGTGTCATAAACAACTTCCACTTTTCCCAGATGTAAGGATTTCTTGTGTTTTTAAGTAACTCTAGGTTTTTTCTATACAATTCATAACCAAAGTCAAACACCTCCAGCAACATGCACTAGTTTGTGGCCTATTGGATGTTTTTTTTTTCTTCAACAAAGGATACGTACAATGTATAAGGAAAGATCTACCACAAACAAAAAGAAGAAATCAAATGACAGTGAGCTTCATAGGGGGTGTTGGCATGTAAAATCAAACAAGTCATCACCTAAACCAATGATGTGAGGTTACTGGGATTACCCTGGATCGATCTGAGAACACTTTCACCATCAGACTATGAAGAGAACATGAACTCAGATGTGTCCTGAGTGATTCTGTCTTGGGATTGTGTTCAGACCTTGCATTAGCGTCGGTGACTTATAATTAGATTTCCGAGGGTGTAATTCAAAGCTGGATCTGAATGGGATCTTTGAGTCGTACGGTTGAGTTTCACTCCATTGTGACTTTTTTTTTCACTGTGGTCATCTTTAAGGTACTGTTCAAACCCTTTCACTTTTGTTTCTTTTCACTGATTGGTGAGGTTTAGACACAAGAAGACTTTGGTTCGATCAAGTAAAATATCATGGTGTGATATGAAAGTACGTCTTTTGTTTTCATCTAACAACCAATCACATGCGGCTGTTTGATAATTGGTTGTGATCATTTCTGTGCTGAGAGAAAAGCAGAATTCTGTCATGTTGTTGGATGTTCAAGACTTAAACAAGAGACTGTAGTTTGAATGACATTTCTTTGGCTTCTTTCATCTATTACATCATGCTTTTTTTTCCAAGTCTTTTCTTATTTTGTTGTTCAGACAAGTATCATTTTTATTTGTTTTAGAAGAGCGTGTGAGTAGCTGCTGTTGACTTTGCCAACAGATCCATATAGACGATGAAGATTCTATCCTGGTTTTTCATTGAATCATGTCCCTTAAGACTCCATAAGGCTCAACGGTGAAGTAACCCCCGTCCTGACATTGCACCAATTCATCAGCGTCAACAGCATGGCACTCCATCATTTTCACAGTCGGTTTAAATCTTATCACCAGCAGCTCGGCAGACACTTTCACCCTGCTGTCTTAATACTGAAGCACACCTTTTTCTCAGAGTTTAGTCTCACATTTGTAAAGGCCAATTCCATTTAAAGCCTTTTAGCTCAACTCAACTGTGAGATGTCCAGATAGAATGTGATGAGTGAGAGACACGCTTGGTGAAACAGTGCCATTGCCTCAGTCGCCATTCTCAAATAAAAAAAAGATGTTTAATCAAGCTACAAATAGAAAGGCACATTTGTGCTTTGTAATAGTCTGAGTAATGTTTTCACTGGCCATTTGCATTTGGCATGAAACAGATCTTGGAGCAAAATGAAAATATTTGATGTACTGAAGCAGTAAAAGGTTCACTTCTCATGCTTGTTTAGGGCAAACTAGGAATGAAATCCTGTCTGCTTACTTGCCCCAACAGCTCAGATGATAATCTTTTGTTCTGAATATTTCTAGTAAGAGACAACCCAGACACTCTTCTTGAGTGGAACATCAACACAAACCTTTTGTATAGTTGGCTGGATGATCATACCATTAGCTGGGCAGGATCATTGTTTCTGGTTTCCACACTGGAAAGTCGTGGCAGCCGTTCTGAAACGGTGCTGAAATCCAGTCCTGAAGAGATTTGAGAGAAGTCAGCCACACTGTCATCTGATACCTACATGTCACAGTGTGAACGTTTGCAAGAAATGTTAGACGGCCCCGGGCCCTTATTTATAAGTGTAGCATATGCATAAAACAGGGCTCGAAAGCTGCACACATTACTTTTCATGCAAAAATGAAAAAAAAAAAAAAAAACTTGATGTGAGAATGTGCGAATGTGTGCACCTGTACGCAAAATTTGAACCTTGCGTAGGGAACATTTTGGAGATGAGAGAAACTGGCAGTGCAGATGATGAATTGAAGATCATCTCGGACATTTAATTTAATTTCATATCAGATTTGTAGATCTGCGTAATCATAAACAGCCAGGCCTGCATTACTATAGATGTGTTCCTGTAGTGCACCATGACTGTTCCAGCCCAGTACGTTCATATATCATACCTCCACCCTCAGATTATGTACTGTAGTGGTGGCTAAACTGATTGGTGCATCAATTGTGACAAGTTGTGTAGCAGTCAGGCTAATTGCTGAGTAAATATATGAGTAGTGCAGTAACGCTTATGTGTAATTCTTCAAAATGGATGCACTGGCGCACCTTGAGGATTACAATCTTACAAGAGAGTTTTTAAGGACCAGAGAGATTTGTGATTGATGACTGGCTAATATGCCAATTTACATTCCCTAGAGGCAGTGCTCTTGGATCTATGTGCTGAACTCTGCCCAGTGTTAAACAGACCAAGCCACTGGAGCTGTGCCATCCCAGTGTACGTACAGGTGTTGGCGGCTTTTTCCAGCAGGAATTGTGTTTGATATAATTTTAAAGAAATAATGGTAAATTGTCTAATGAAAGCCCCTTTTGGGTTTGAAATCATGCAGTTAAATTCCATCCTTAGATCTGGGATGTCACAGCTGTCCCTGAGCACAATAATGCTTGCAGTTTTGGATGGCATTATTAAGATGACCGGTCGATGCAACAAGTTTCCTGACAGTGAGGGGTTAAAAGGCCGACATTAAAAGGCAATTTGCACCAATGTCTGGTTTTCTAAATTAAATCGCGCAATAGAACATTTCTCTAAGGGCTCCAGTGTGAAAAAAAAAAATTGTGTATGTGAATGTAAAAATGCTTATGATTAGTGTGCAATTTATTTGTGACATTTGTTGCAGTCCTACGTTGACCTGACTTGTAGCTGCATCTGTGAAGAAGTGCACGTCAGGTATGGTGTAACATTCGGCCTGGGGTTTTCCCACTATGTGGTGTCTTTCGGTTTAATGTTGAAGCATAAAACAAACTTTAACGTGGGTATATTTTTCTAAATCATTAAAATGGTTTGACCGTCGCCTTCAACAGTTAAATCTTCTATAGGGCTTCTTTAGATTCATCCAGGTCATGGGAATTCTCAAAGGCTTGATTCAAGGACAAATGGACTTCCTTTTCTCGGTCTAGATTCTTAAGGAAGTCCAATTGCCTTGATTCAAACCTTTGGGAAAGACCTAAAACATTTCTGCTTGGCTTTGTGTTGCTGTTGTGTTGCTCCTTAACATTTGCATAACTTAACGGGTTTAAGAAAATGCCCAGTTTTGTTCCAACCAGCGAATGTGTTCATTTTCGAGTTTGCCTGTCAATACAATTTAAGCCCTTTTAGCTCATGATTATCAAACCACAATGAATTATACTTGTGTCAGATCTCTAATCTGACTAAGCATGACTGCTCTTATTCTTGCACGGCGCCCCTCGTCTCTTGAAGAGCGGGTGCAGCCTTGCCCATTACACTAAGTGAGCTTTTTTAACACAACAATAGCTGCATGAAGGCTGGCTTTCTCTGTCACTGTTGTCGGAAACCCACAGGACATTCCACACCTCAGTGGTGCAGACCTGCTAATGAAAGTGTTGTTTCTTTCCTCCCATCACTGGGAGTAATGGTGCATGGAGATGTGATGAATGCGGGTCTCAGTGTACGTCTATGAGAGCAGAGAAGGAATGTTTGACGCCCATTAAGTTCATTCATGACCAGGAGAACAAGGAGAGTTGAGATGGAGACTGAGATCAGTGGAATAACTATTAAGGGAGGAAGGTGTGACTCCATCTCTATTAAAGGTATCTTGGCATTAGGGCTGATCGATTGTGGAAAAAAATCATAATCATGATTATTTTGGAAAACTAGATTCAATCAATTCTAGACAGTAACTCAATCAAAAAACATCGAAGACAGGCCCATTTTAGCCCACAGCAAACAGAAAACACATTGTTTCAGATTAAATCAGAAGTATTAAGGCCAACACAGCAAGTCTTGGTTGGGCTGCTCAAATGATCTCTAAGTTTTTAGTCAGAAAGACCATCCTGTTTATGTCATCAGGTTTTAAAGAAGGCCGCAATCATGAAACAATATTTCCCCCTGTTGCTAAAGACCCTCTCTAAAGTAGCACTTGTGGCTGGAATGGAGAGATATTTCCTTGCCAGGTTGGGGAAAGTCGTGGTATAGGGCTTCTGGGGTTCCCTCCACCACTTTGAGAGTCTTATTCAGTATCCAGTGTCTCTGACTCGAGATAGGATTGTAGCTTAAGAACAATGGCCTGATCTTGTTGCTGAGGATGTCCCTCAGCTTTGCCTGTGGTGAATTTAAAAAAAGCTGCTCAGGTCCTTTTTCTTCTTCTTTAGAGTAACAGGATCCTCTATATCAGCAACACTCATTGCTGCAGCCTCAAGAGGGGTGGTCTCCTCGGAGAAAACATACAACTTATAGGTACAGTGATCCCTTGACATTTCACCATTTAAGTTTACGGTTTTAGTTATTCGTGGATTTTTTTCAGAAATATATAATATAATTTAAAAAAATTTTTAAAAAACCGCGGAAACATCACAGGATGTTGTGTGCGTTCTCTCACAGTGAAGAAATGCTGTGAGTCAGCCTGGGCCCTTTAAGAAGGTAGCCTTATGGGTAAAGATGTGGCCTTATGGGTAATGTAGTGTGTGTGTTGTGGGACGGCAGAAGAAAACGGGGTTAGATGAAAAATGGAGTGAGCATAAACAGCAGCCCAGCATGTATAGATTTACATTCTCTGTTAACCGACATGAGCCGAACAATACAACCTGTGTGATGTTACAAGTTCCTGCAGTGCCAGAATAAAGTGCTCATTCCATGCAGAGAAAATAGGACTTTTTGTTTTGTTGTTGTTAGCGTGTTAGCCGCTAATTACGAGCCAAAAATAGCACACTATCAGCAGTTTGTTTACTACGGTTCAGAGACCAGAGGCTGTGAAGGTAACAGAAAGACCACAGTTGAGCTTTTGTCTTGTTTCGCTGCAGTGCCTCGCTACTTTTTTGGGGTATTTAAACATATTTTAAACATATTAGTGAGGCTCGGGGGCTCTGGCTCCAGTTCGCAGACTTTGATTTACGCGGGAAGGGCGCCGGTCCCCATTAACTGTAAAAAGTAGAAATTGTTGGATTAAGCTTACTTTCATGACATTAATGTTTACAACATTTTGCCAACACATTCATTCAGTAAATCTGTTATTATTAGTAGTATTAATAATAATTATCATCATCATCATCATCATCATCATCATCATCATCTCTGTTGTTAGTCTGCCTTCAGTGGCACCACAAAGGTCTTCAGTGACAAACTGCAGCTTGAACCTTGGGTCCAGGCCTGAGGCCATGCTAAGGAGCTCTTGAGTTGCTGCATCACTGTATTTGTCACTGAGATAGCCAGCCATCTTTTCTTTAATGGTTTCAGCAAGGCCTGTGTCATCCTCCTGAACCTCCAATCAGGAGGTTGGGGAAAAGGTGAAGGGTTGGTTTGAGAAAAGACACATTCATATATTTCTCCCCTGAAAGTGCATCTGTGAACTTAACAAGGGGGTAAGTGACTTATTTATGGCCTCCAGTACCACCTGCCATGTGAGGATGAGATGGGTATCATTTTGGTCTCTAGACAGGAGCTGGGAAATGACCTCCTTCTGCTGAAGGACCCTCTCAATCATGGCCTGCCTAGATCTCTATCTGATTGGACATTCTGTCTTCAGTGAGTTGTTTAGACATATTCAGCTGCTTTTGTGTCTTTGGAAGACTCTTCTTTTTCTTCCGACTGCAGGAAAAGCAGTACTTCAGGTATTGTTTCTTGTTAATTTATTTATGCATTTGGCTGCAACTCATGGTTAATAGCCTTGTTTAAGGGTATGGCAGTGGCAGTCAAGAGGTAAAAACCTAAAA
Organism: Hirundichthys speculiger; assembly: GCA_018398805.1. Lineage (NCBI taxonomy): Eukaryota > Metazoa > Chordata > Actinopteri > Beloniformes > Exocoetidae > Hirundichthys > Hirundichthys speculiger. The sequence continues at coordinate 589,906 of JAGFBZ010000446.1, read as the reverse complement.
CTTTTCAAGCTCTTCCATGCGAGCCTGTCTCCTTAGGCACTGTGCTACTGTTGTCCCATTATTGTTGTTGTTAGTAGTTGTACTAGTGGAGTAGTGTGAGGCAATCACAGTAACTACTGATTATTCTTAGTATTGCTGATGCTGGTTAAAATGACCTAATAGCACACAATTAAATCACATGTCACACACACACATACAGACATGAAGAATTCTACTCACCTATGCCCAAAAGGAGTCTGTGCCTGAAGCACTGAAGTCACACCCATGCATTATTCTCAGCCTCTAGCTTTATGTTCGAGGCGTTGTCTGGTGTGATGCAAACAAGGTTTTTCTCACTCAAATCCCATACTGTCTTTAATCATTGGGCAATGTTTTGTCCCATTTGGTCTTCAGGAGTGAATGCCCTTTGGAGACATTTTGCGTTAAGATTGAACTTGGTCTCAGTGTAGTGCACCATTAGGCTGATGTGAGGCTCCATACTGCGGCTGAACCATAAATCAGTTGTTCTAGGAAAATAGTATGTTTTGGCCACATCGTTAACTACTTCTGTGTCTCTAGCAGAGACACTCTTGTGAAATAGTGCCTTGATGGTAGTGGATAGTGCTTGTCCAAAGTACTTACCAGATGGTTGAACCCTGGTTTCTCAACCACTTAGCTGGGTTCATGTCTTTGGCCATAAAATAGGTCATGACTTTTTGTAATTGTCTTGTGCCTTTCTGAGGTAGTTGAATATGGTGTTACACTATAAAGTGCATCTTTTATTGATGACTGTGAGTGTGTTGCAGTGGATGTCGATGGGAATTTTGCAGCATTCTTGCCTTTTCTGTCTCTGTATCAGTTTGTTATAAGTCACTCAGTGTTTGAATCTCAGGTGGTTAAAGAGATTTGTCCTATTGCCCATTGATGCGGCCACCACCACATAGCAAATCTTGCATTAGATATGTTGTTGGTCCAAGTCTGTATCCTCAAAACCGAAGTGTTCCCACACCAGCAAACTGATTTTACCTTTCTTTCTGACTAATTGGTGCTGCTATGGCTGCATACCTTCTCCACCGTCTGCCTTTCTTTAAAAAGATTTTTGGCACTTGTTGCCTTTATTGACAGGAAGGGGGGCAGATGGAGAACAGGGAGGACATGCAGCAAAGGGTTGCACGGGCCAGGAGTTCGAACCCGCAACCAATGTGTTGAGGACTGTAGCCTCTGTATATGGGCTGCTTGCCCTAACCACTGCACCACTGGGTGGCCCTCCTACTGCCTTTTTGACCCGTGCTCCTGCCGACTTTTTCAAAAGCCACCAACAAAATACACAAGTAGGTGTAGCCTTCGGAAGGGGCAGCAGTGCACGTGTCATTGAGAACACGTCAAAATACGAGAAGTACTTGCAGAGTGTAAGATGGTAAGATTATTCTAATAATAATTGTTTTTTGTTGGATTACACTGTTTTTGTGATAGTTTGGAGCCAAAATTAAAATCAAAATTTGATAGATTGCACAGCCATTACCTGACTTTACTTCTCTTTGGTAACCTTGAAACCCAGATTTTGGTATTTCGTTTTGACTTGAACGGACAGGCCACAGGACTCTGGATCTGCAGGATTTTTCACGATGCAAGGTCTGATGAAATCCAAACAAAACCCACATTTAGAGCATTAGAGAAAGGCAAAGTTGTCAGATTCAGAATAATGCTGTTTTCTCTTTTTATGGAGCATTTCAGTTTTTGATACGCTTTTCAGTTCTCCTCTTTTTTTGGTTTACTCTGCTTTGGCCTGAAATATGAGAGTGCTATTTCACTAACCAAAACCAAATACATCTTTTGTGTTGAGGTGACGCTGAACATTAATCAGGATCAATAACGTCCTGTGATTTTGACAAATTTTTATGAAAATTAAGACACAAACTGATACATCTTATGAAACTCATGCCCTCCTTCCATCAGTTTTATTTTTGAGAAATCATGTTAATCTCAGCACACAGAGGGCTGTTTTCACTTTTGATATGTCAACTTTAATATTGACTAAACCAATACGTACTTCAGTTTTGATTCAGCGGATTTGCATAAAATGTCTGTTTTCACCTTTCGTAAAGTCATACTGGAACAATACCACATGACATACTACACAATGTTGTCAAAAACTAAGCCAACATGCAGAGGCAATGTGTGAAAAACAAATTACAACGTCAGGGTGGAAAGAAAAACAATTATTGCTACCGATCAACCTGGGTAGGGTTATAAGGACACATTTAATCAATTTACTGACCATTACTCTACAGTGAGAAAGATTATTCACAACTGGAAAACATTCAAGATAGTTTCTGATGTTTTCAGGAGTGAATGTCCCGACAAGTAACACATTTATTAGCTACATCTCAGACTCTACAGGCTTCAGGTAGCATGCTAAATGTTAAAGTTCATGACAGTAGAATAAGGAAAAGCCTTCACAAGTATGGCCTGTTCAGAAGGGTGGTAATGAGAAAGCTTCTCACAAAAATTAACATGGGAGTATGATTTAGGTTTAAAAAATTGCATCTAAACAAACCATGAGACTTCAGGAACAATATTATTTAGACAGACAAGACTAAAGTGGGGATACCTGGCCAAAATCTACCATTGAAAATTTGTCAAAAACCAAGTAGGCCTCTAGCATATGAGCATAAAGACCTCACGCAACTGTCAAGCACAGTGGTGGAGTAGTGATAATATGGACTCGTTTTGGTTCTGGATGTTGTGAATTTACTGAGTCGATCATGGACTCCCCTGGATTAATCAAATGATAAGTCAAATGTGAGCCCACCTGCCCAATACCGTAAGCTTGAATGAAATGTTGTCTTTCAATATTACCATGATCCAAAATACATCAACAAATCTACAACAAAATGTCTTAACCCTTTAAGCGCCAAAGTTGCAATATTGCGACAAGCAGCATTGCTGAATAAAACAGGCTGTATCTATAAATGTGGTGCCGAATCGTGTCACTACTTTTCACCAGGAGATAGGAGACATGTGTGCCTGTAATCTAAGTAGATTTTTTGGGGGTGGTGCCATTCAAAGTTTCAGAGAAAAAGAGTTTGCAAAGCACCCTCCGTCGTAGAGACGGGGCGGCGCGGCGGCGGTAGTAGTGCTGAGCGGAGCGAGAGCAGAACAGAGTAAAAATAGTATTTTTTTCATTTACTTACGATGCCGAGAGGTCGGTTTACCATCAACGAAGTACTTCGTCAGTTACTGGCTGACTCTGATTCCGAGGAGGAAAACGTAGAGTTGTTCAGTGAAGAAGAAACTGACATGAGTAGTGACGGCGGGTCCGCGCGTCAAAGTCCACAACCATCACACAGTATAGCAGGTGCTTCACCTCAGTGTGGCTTCCAAAAACCAAGCAGAGGACGTGGTCGGGATGTCAGAGGGTTTCATAACAACGCAAATATCGGTGAATGTAGCGGGGATGAAAACAGCCGCGGTTGTGGGAGACGCGGGAGAAGCCGCGGTAGAAGTCGCGGGAGAAAACACACCGCAAATGGCGGTGGAGATGGCGTTCAACGCCGCACCACAAATCACGGCGGCAATGATTATAATGATGATGATGGCTGGGAATTCTTGAGAGGAGAGGAAAAATATCTAAAGTGGATCCCAAATTTTGATGAGCCTGTTGGTTATTGTTGAGACGATCTGACAAATTTTGAGCCACTTGATTTCATCTCTCTTTTTCTGAATAATGAATTCTGGAGGGCTCATCACCCGTGAAACATCCGTCAGTGTGGAGTAGGTCTTTGTGCTGTGTCTTGCAATGAAAGATACCACACACACTGAAAAACTACAAGCAGTGTCATCTTGATCATTGAAGGTCTTTGAAAATAATACAATTCCATATGGCCCCCAAACAGTGACTAAAGATTATACAAATTGGATCAGTGAATTTATTTCTATCAAAAATTTTATTTCATACTGAATACATTTCACATTGACTGTTGAAAGTATTCCCTTATCTCAAACCGCTCAAATTATAGCCTTTTGTAATCTTTATAAGAAAATTGACATTTTCCAATATGGCCGCCACCTGTTGTCACAATATGCAAATTAGTTGGCAATTTACCTACAGCCCAAATTTTGCTTCAACAATATTCCTCAATTATAGTATGCCCTTATCTCAAACCACTTTTAAATTGCAACCTTTTGAAATCTTGAAAACAAAAATGGATGTTTTCTATGCCTGCCACCTGGTGATGTCACAATAATCAAATTAAATGACAAATCTACTTCCATCCCAAATTTTGGTTCATACTGAAGATATTTTTCATTTACAGTATACCTTTATCTCAAACCACTTTAAAGTTATAGCCTTTTTAAACCTTGATATCAAAATTGAACATTTCCCAATATGGCCGCCACCTTGTGACGTCATAATATGCAAATTATTTGAATAATTTCACTCCTATCACAAACTTTGAGTCATACTGAACAATTTTCTCATTGACAGTATACCTCTATCTCAAACTGCTTTCAAGTTATAGCCTTTTGAAATCTTGATATCAAAATTTAATATTTTCCTTAAAAAACTCCGGCGCCTAAAGGGTTAAAATTAATAACTGTGAGTGTGGACCTGAACCTGAGTTTCACATAAACAAATTAACCATAAACCTTAATGAACTGTAAAGAAGAGTAGGGCAGTATTCTCCCATACTGATATAAAAGGCTGATAACATCAAACAGAAAACAATGACTACAAATTATTGCTGCTGCTGGTAGTTTTACAAACTATTGAATCATTAAGTGTATTTAATTTGTCACTACTTCCTTCTTTATGCATTCTTTTCAAACTTAGCACAATCAGAATTGCTTCTACTGTCATATCTCTCAAAAATATGTATGGCAAGTGAATATGAAAACATTTAGTTAAAATAGGCTTTGGTCTTAACTGTTTCTTAGCGAAGTCTGGCTAATCTGGCTCACCAGATGGTGACACTGTCTGACACTGCTGGTATGAACCTTCCAGTTGGCCTCTTATGTCATGCAGCTTTCTCCATCCTTTCCCCTCGCCACATGTCACATAATTTTTTTGCCTAATTACTTCAGGAAAAAACAAAAACAAAACAAAACATCATCTGAGCTAGCAGCCTGCAGGCTGAGAACGGCAGGTTTTGGGATGGACCATGGAACAAGTCAAGTCTCCCTGGCTCCTTGAGTGAAAGTTGACAACACAAAGAATGTTTTTTATACCATATGTTGTACATATGCTATAACTTTGCCTAGTGTTTTAGCCAAAATGAACTGCTCTTGTAAACAACCCTGTCTTTTGGGCAAAAGGTGGGGCCTAGGCTATACTCAGCATTTTGCCCAAAGAGAGCTGGAACAGGCTCCAGTCAGCCCCCTGACCATAAAAAGTGAACAGTGGGTATAGATAATGGCGGGATGGATGGCATTAGTTTTTGCCATCCATCCATATTTCTGCTGCTTTGTTAAGCTTGGCTCTCAAATCATTTCGGTAAAACCTACAACTGGTCAAAGTTTCAGTTAACAGCACAGCAAGCCATATCATTTATATATCATTTACAATAAGAAGGATCATGCTTTGTTAGGTCTTTAATCACATCTCAGAAGTCAAGTCAAAACAGTGCTAAGTGCTAAATAACTAAGCCAAGCCATTCTCAAACTTCAGAATACCAAGGTTCAATTTGAAATGTGAAAAATCTCCACGGCCCACCGAAACCTTTAATCACAACCGCCCACCAGGGGGCCGCGGCCCACACTTTGGGAGTCACTGCCTAAGACGATGAAGTCAGCTGCTAGTTGTAATTTGAAGAATTGAGCTTTTTTTTTTTTTTTTAACTTCCCTACTAATCTACTAACAAGCCTGATCCATCTCTTTGGTTATATTCGGCTCCCTGTTACCTTTGAACACAACCATGCAGTTTATATTTATCATGCACATGTGAGATTTAGTCTTTATCGCGTTATGTGACAAAGGCACAAATACTTCCCAGAAAAGCATGTTACCTTGTCTATGTGCGTGTGTGAACATATTCTGATATAATGACAGTATTAAACTACTCATCAGAGAGCAAGTTTGATTAGATCTCATTTTTCCTGCTGTTATTCTATCTGTTTATTCATGGCCTGGTTGACCAAGTGGCCTGCGGTAATAAAATGTGTACTATGTACTCCACTGTCAACATAGGGGTGAAAGAAAAATGAAAGACGAAAGTAAAACAAAAGTTATAAATCTGAACCTGTACTTAATTAAGATAATTAAGTATTCTTTTGGTGAAAGCTTAATTTTCTGCCAAAGACAGAGTGGCTTAAAAGATGTTAATTTTTCATGTGGACAAATTGTAAATTATGTGGGCATATTTAAAAAACAGGAAATGAAACAGGTATGCAAAGGAAATTCCATCATATGAGATATTATTAGGAAATGTGTATTTTCTTAACACCAAAAAACATTCTATGTCTAATTAATTAAGTTCAGTCATTTATTGTGAAATGTCTCGGCATGAACAGCTAATGTCTTGCCCATGCCTCACGGCGCAGTTGTGTATTTATCCTCACTCACATTGTAGGAAATTATTGGTAATCTTATGAGTTATATTCACTTGTGTTTTTGTCCAAAGATTGTTTATGAAATATTTCCCTATTTTAGCTTCACTCCGCTTTGATCAGAGGGAGTAAACTTTCCATGCGTAATTATAACATGGGGCGTATTTATGCAGCCAGTATCTGTTCGTATAATTGCTGTTTATTATTGTTTGTGTGTGGGGATGAATGTTTCCGTGTGCACGTGCACTCCTGAGCTTGTTTGCAAGACTTCATGTCTGGGTATGAATGAGGGTTTGTATGTGTACGTGCGCATGTTCGTGTGCATACGTAGCACCGTGATTAAGTTTCCAACATGTCCTCACGACTTCCTTTGGGTCCCTGTTCTCATGTCACACCGGGGTGCTTGATTTCCTCCCAACTGTTGACCAAACAGTCCCATATTAGATGTCTGGCATTTCCTCAGACATTATCTGTCCATCTGTCTGGATACATGACACCGGAGACAAAGATGTGGAGCTCCTCTCACTTTCAAACCTTTTTTTTTTTTCCCCCTGAAAGCTTAACAAACAGAAATTGCAGTCTGTCAACAAGTCATCAAAAAGAAACAGTGATGAGTAAAATGGCAAAGTTCCACTTCCCATTTGTTTGCTTTATGGACTACTGATGTTGACGAACGACAATGAGTTTATGATGAATGATTGAATCCAATTTTCACAGTGAGTTGAATGCAAGCTGCTTGAATGATTCAAAGTTTCCTTGATTGTAATAACGCACAAAAATTAAAGCGACGTCTGAGATGACACTGTTATCAAGTTTGAATAATAAACTGGAGCTTATATATATATATATAAAATAAATATGTGTGTGTGTGTGTAGAAATTGTGGGTTCATCCGTTTTAACAGTTTCTTAAACATTATTAAAGCTATTTTCCTCCTGTGTTCACAAACCCAATTACATTTTCCATTCCAGGGAAACAAGTTGCACTGTCTTGTTTTCCAAGTGTATTTGATTGAAAGCGGAATCTGATATCGCTGGATGGTGCCAACTGTGTGCCAAGAAAAAGAGCTTAGATCCCTGAAAGTACACATAGTAATACTCTCCCTTTGAGTAGAGTTTGCCTCGCGGAGACCCAAGCCCCAGGCTTTTCCAGGCCTTTACCAGGCCTTTCCTGTTGTGTAACACAAGATTCTGCAGCTCAAAAAGGGATTTAATAGCTTGTCTCCCTGACTTAACACCAGGTCAGGAAAATGTGTGCAGGAGCTCATTGTATCAACATTGTCCAAATGTTTGCTGCGTCAAACTGCATGCTATATTTAGTCTGGAAGCTGTAGAAAACATTAATGAAAACATTCAAGGAATGCACACACAATATCAACCCATTGACAAGAACAATTTGGTTGTAACACACATCTAAACAACTGCAAAGAAAAGAATATTTATTGTGTAACTTTATACCCATTTAAATTCTCTAGTTTACAGTGAAATGTATATAAAAACAAAAAGAATTGCTGTCTAAATCATTTCAACCCTTTAACTGAAACGAGAACAGACAAACAAATCAAATGTTGATTATTAGACACCAGCATTCCCAGACATGGACAGTATCAGGATGGCTGCATGTTGCCCTAAATCCGCTACTATAAATGATTTGGAGGTGATTGTGCCTCCACAGATGTGCAGTGGGCCAGTGAATGATGCCATCATTTATAGTTGATTCGTCTTAACGCTACCCTGTAATCATGAGTGCACTCTAGAATTTTCTGAATCTTTCAATGAAATTATGTCGGCAATAACAGTGAATCATGTAGACAATAATAAAAGATGCTAAAGCAGTTTTCTCATATTTACTCCTGTTACATCTGTTATGGTAAATGGACTGCACTTATATACCGTTTTATCCACACCATCAAAGTGCCCTCAAAGGGGTTTACAATGGCCTCTCATTCACCCATTCACACACCAGTGGGCAGCTGCTACCATGCAAAATGCTGCCGGACCAAGTTAGGGTTCAATGTCTTGCCCAAGGACACTTTGGCATTGAACAGTTGGAGCCAGGATCGAACCGCCAACATTATAAAGACTGGATGACCCACTCTACCAACTGAGCTACAACCACCCCTGTTGCCAATTGATACCAATTAATTGGCCAAAATGGTCCTCCATAGTAAAACTTGGTAATTTATGTTGATAAGAAAAAAACCAAAAACCCTGTTTCAACATTTGAGTTCAGTAGAATATTGGGTTTCCACAATTTGCGAATCTCTGTATTCTGTTTTTGTTTAAATTTCTCACAGTATCTGAGAGCTTTATTGCCTGTAAGATAAAAAAAACAACTCCATAAATTACTATATCTTCACTTCTAAAAGAAAAAGAAGAGCTCAGAGCTCAATAAAGTACCCCCAGTAAAATACCCTGTTTAGGAAAGTGGTTTACGATTAAACTGTGTGTGCGTGCATGTGAGACACACAACAACCATTTTTGCTTAAAGATCTGAGCAAATTTCCTTCAAATGATCCTCTGCTTTGAGGTGCTCCATATTTAATTGTTTTGTGCATGTTAAGGACCTTCAGTTATATGTAACTCTCTACGTGTTTAACCTTCTTGAACAGCAGGTCCTATTTAAAAAAACAAAACAAACAAAACAATACAAAAAAAAAATGTTCAAGTGGTTTTAAGCGCCCTACATTAAAAGAATAGGTGTTAATTTGAATTAAGTATGATGTCATTGATACAGCCTTCTCCACTTCTCAAACAAGCTTTTCTTTTGCCATAAAAATTCCCATCAAGATGGCAAATATGCTTCATTGGGTTGGGATCATCTACTAACAGACAGACAGACATCAGAAGCTTCAGCTGCAGCTCAGATGCTGAAGAAAAAAAATGTCCTGGTGCTGCTGCTATTTATTCTAGTCAAAACAATGGAGGGCAAATGTTTGAACAGCATTTTTTTTAAATTGAATTAATGATGTAGCCATCAGATTTCTCTGAACAGCTGATCATATTTTTTATTTTATTTTTTATTTTTTATTTAGCCTTTGTTTATGCATGTAAAAACACATTGAGATCGAGATCTCATTTACAAGTGTGACCTGTAACTGAAATATGTCAGATTATCCTGCTGTTGATGTGAATACGTGTCCTTCCGTGTGAGCAAATCGCTTCAGTGTGTTATGTTTCTTGGTCAGATTGCCTGTTGCACCATCTTAAAGAAAAACTCCACGTCCAGTTACCATGTGATTGATTTACAGCGCTGCATGTTTCAAATGGAGTTATACAAAGTGTGTAAAAAAAAAAAAAAATGCAATTCTGAAAACAGAAAAGAGAAACTCATTTTAATGTTTGCGTTGGCTAATGTTTACATGATTACAGTCTAGTTAGATAGCGTTCATTAGAATGAATTTGTTGCTCAATGTGATTTTGCTCAAGGATAAAGTTATGGTAACGATCATAAAAGAAATTAAAATCAGCCTGAATGTAATAACAGATGAAACTGCAGATATCTCTGCTGTTGCTTATTTAAGAAGCAGTTTCCATCCACTGGTCCAGCATCTGATTATGAAGCCGTGCTGAGCATAAACGGTTCATTGGGAAAAACTAAAAATGCACCCTGAAACCTTACTTTAAGTAAGAGAAGCTTAGCATGTACAAATAAACTTAACACTCCTTTACTTGATCATAATTAGGGGTTACATCAGATTTATGTACCTGCAAGAGCTCCTAAGACTAAATCAAGAAAAATAACATTTTTGTAGGCTGAATAATTTTTTAAAAACTCAGTCATCAACAATCAGCATTGAATTAACGCAAAACAAGACATGCAACACCTGCATGTTTATTGATTGTTGAAGGCAAATTAGATCATCACAAAGTATTTTTGAATTGAACTGAACTGAATTGAAGTGTTGTAGTTTTCACACCTGAAATGAGTTTGTAGCTGATATTTAGACTTACTATAAAAAATTTTACTTTGAATTTCATATGAATCATCTAATTATGTAAACCACGCCTTTCAAAAAAGAGACATAGAGTCAAGAGTAGTTGATCTTCATAAGCCTGGAAAGATAAACAAATCTCGAAATGTTTTGGTATCCATCAGTCCACTGTTAGAAAAATTGGCTATAAATGTACAGTTTAGTACTATGGTTACTCTTCTTAGAAGTGTGTCATCTATTAACATGACTTCAAAGGCACAATGCAGAATCGACAGTTACGTAAAGATGAATCCACAGTCACAGCTAAAGTCTCAGAGACATCACTGTAGCTTGAAAACAAAGAGCACATTGAAACTCCATATTGCTGCTGACAAAATGTTTTGTTGATTGATAAAACAATATAATCCCAATGGTGAAACACGGTAGAGGGATCATCATGATATGGGTCTTCCTGTCCTAAATGTGTGATCAGCATGTTCTTCGTATTTCCTGCTACTACTTCTTTGTCAAGATACGTTAAAGATACTAGATTGCTGTAGTGTCAGTAAAAACTATTGTTGCTCAATATTTGCACTGCAAGCTACAGTGCTGCAGAAAAGTACCCGCATACCCACCTGGCATTTGATGGTGCAATTGGAGAGTGACGTAATGATAAAAAAAAAAAAAAAAAAAATGTCTGAATGTTTTTTAAGGTCTAATGCAGAGATACCAAAAAAAAAAAAAAAAAAAAAAAATGCTTGAAGTCGTTGGTGCCAAAGGAGATTGGACCACCTTTTAACTGCATGAGTCCGCTTAGTTTTTCTTCCAGTGCTCTAAATTTTTAATAGGCGTCTTCAATAAAAACCCAGGAAATAAAAATTGTTTATGTTTATGTTAGTGAAACATTACCCACTCAATGCCTTACCTGACATTTTGTAAAGGATGGCTGGTATGCTAACGCTTTCTGTGTATTGGTGAGGTCTGTAGCTGGTCTGGATTAAATCCAGCTCCTCTACCGCACGCAGAAAGAAGCCAAACCTGGCTGGACGTCAGCCGAGCAATACAAGGCCAAACCTGTCCACAAGCTCAAACACTGAGGATTAATAGTCTGCCTCCTTGAAGAGTGCTTAAAGGGTTTTTGCAGCAGCCACTTTTTGATTTGGTTTCTGAACCATTTATTATTTGCAATCAAGGAAAAGTGATGATGATTAATATTACTTAATTTACTATGAGGTAACATTGCACATATGTTGTGTTGTATGTACTTTCTTTTGAAATCTTCTCTTTGACCTTTTAGTTAGTTGAAAATATGTTTGTCCCTCTCGAAAAATATTGTTGTTACAGTTTAGCTGAAGAGGGAAGAGTTAAATTTTTATCTAAATAGACCTATAAAGAGAAGAGGTATGGTCAGGACCACATAGGTTTTGAGCTAACATGACCATAAATCCACTTGTGTCTGTCTGGCTGCAGTCCACATTTCTGTGGCTTTAGTGGAATTTAACAGGTGAGCGCCACACAGGAGGGTTTTGTGAGACTTTGCTCGTCTCCAGACATTTCAACCTGGCTTAAACTCAGGCAAATGTCACATCTTCACACATGAAATGAATAGTCGTCTTGTCCATCAAGAAGAATTTCAACCTATACTACAAACTGGCTTTCTGACATTCAAATCAGTGCTCACCTGTGAGTCAGGATTCACACATTAGTGTTTCAGGCTTCAAAGATGCTGCTTCCTGTTCACGTTCAGTGGAGTAATGCTTAGTATTCCCAGAATTAATTGTTGTTCAGTGTTGCTTCACTTATTAACATTTTCAAGCAACCAGTAAAATAATTGTAACTGATGATCTTCACAGCATTCCCAAATGTCAACTATTCCCACCATCTATAGCTACCACCACATGTGCATGTGAGTAACTTCTGGCTGGTCAAATTGTGTTTTTTGTCTAAAGAAGGACATTTATACTGAGTCGCCTACTGTAGGTCCCTTTTTTGTGTAGACGAAGTTCACATTTAAGCTTTTGTTGTGACAGTCAGCACAATATTCATAGTGATGTGCTTCAGAGGTGCAACGTGTCAATTGCACCAGCTGTGTTTGTATTTTTTCTAGACTTAGTGAGAGGGTTAATTTAAGGATTAAACACTTCTGTTATATTTATCAGGGGAAAAAAATAAGTATTTTCAATGCCTAAAATGAACCAGATGGTTTAATCAATCTGCAAAGGAAAACATCAGAGTGCGAAGAAATGATCAGAGGAGAAAATAACTTGAATCTCATGACAGTCATAAGTAACTTTAATGCCAAACCCTCCAGCATCCAAATGTGCATTTATTTTTTCATCTATTAAACTGGTAAACACTTCTTTAGTAATAGTCACAATCTGGATGAAGGCCTGTACTCAAGAGGTTTCAATTGATTAAAAAAAAAACCAGATCAATTTATTGGAATCTTTATGTTCAAATGACCAGAGTAAAGTGATAAAGATTAAATTAAGAGTCTGAATGGGGCAATCATTGGCATGTGACATTAGGACACTCTTGGCCTCAGATTGTACAAAATTGGGGTTAATGATGTATTGTAGCTTGTCAGGTGCTCCTTATTAACCTCCTCTGTTGGACAAAAGACAGTTACACACAAACTAATTAAACTGTATTTCCCCCAGTGAAGGAAAATTGTCTCATGTGTAGTCACTATTCATCAGGCCTGTGGTCTCTACACACCAAACATGGATTAATCAATACCACTGACAGGACGCTTAATGACTACATCATAACAGCATAATATACTTTTGGTTGTTTTCTGAGACAGTAACACTATGAGATCAGATTGTGATGACTTAGATCCATTTGTTGACTTGACTTAGTAGACTTCTCTTTAAATACACAATGAACCAGAACCAATCACAACAATGAGAATGATGTGCAAATCTAAAGAACAAAAACAGACTTTCCTTAGAGCTCTTCTAAGAATCCTGGATGTAGACTTCACCTTCTTTTGCAATGAAAAAAAAAAAGAAAGAAACGTTGTTATTAGTTGTTTCCCAAAGTGCTTAAGATGCTCATGCGACAGCACACTCATTGGCCACGGTTACATGATGTTTTTAATTCGGAATTAATTATTCCGAATTAGATAATTCTGAATTAAACTATTTTCCCTCGAGTTTACATGGAAATAGTAATTCCGAATTGAGGTTTACATGGAAAACACGTTTGATCGGCTTTATCCAATTCTGCTTAAGGTCTGGGGGTTGGTAAGGGTTCTGAATGGATGGGGGGGCGGACGTCTTTACGAATTTACGTCTACTGGAAGAAAAAACAAACTTACTCGATTAGCAACAACACAGAGAAACCTCCTTCATTTAACCTGGCCGCTACAACTTTGAAAAGCTCACAATTTTTATGTTTCCTGCCATCTGTTCTTTTAATTATTTCCAGTTCCTCCAAGCTATTTATTAAATAAATCGTCTCTGCTCTTGAACACCGTTTACTGCGTGCTGCCATCTTGAAACGTTATTTCGAAAACAAGACCAGCGCGGAATATAAGCGTCATCGCGACAGACGGGCAAGAGAACGAGCATGTGCAGAAAGACAGGAATTAATTTAAAGCGGAATGAGTGTATACATGAATTATTCTATTCGGATTTAAAATCAGAATAAATCAGCCCCTTACTTCAGAATTAAGTTTACTTCGGAATGGACATTTTCATTCGGAATTAGGTGTTTACATGGTAATTTTTAATCATTTTAAATCGGATTTCATTTTAATTCTGAATTAAAGAGGAATTAAACTTCCCATGTAAACACACTGTTTATCTTGCCTTATTATCTTCTCAACTAGAAGGGACAAATACTTCCAATTCAATTCAGTTATGACATGTTTGTCTCAGTTTCTCACCATGTGTTAAAAACATTGCTGTAACTATTTCACAGTCAGTCTGTAGTTCGTACTTGTAGATAAGATCTCTTCAGTGGAAGACTCCCTTTGATTAATAGTTGTTGCTTCTAGGATGACAGACGGATATTGGTCTGAACACAACTGGAAATGTGATGGTCTGCTGCTCTGACATGTTTTGAATCCATAAAGCAGGGAAAGGAAGACATGTTGTGTAAACCTGTGGTGTGTGGTCATGTTTTTATGTCTGGAGCATTTCTGTCTGCAAGATTTACTATCTCTTGGGCACTAGTTGGAGTGAGTTTTATCTGTCAACCTTTGTTAAAAAGTAAGGACAATGTTTCTAACTGGTAAAATGAGCCATGCACTTTTAGGAAGACATTCTTACCTTTTTATTTTAATGTTTTTAGCTTTTAAAGGATGGTGGATGGAAAAAAAACAACAACAAAAAAAAACAGAACATCCTCACTGACTTAAAACATCATGTAAAAATATGTGGCACCTGATAATTAGATGTCAAGAGCCACAACATGTAACATCTTAGGAACGTTTATAAAAAAATATGTGATTAAAAATAAAGAGAACCAGAGTGAGTATCAGTAGGGATTATCCTGATAGCTGTGATGCAATAATGTTTCATGTTCTCTTCATATTTGCTTCTCTGATTCAACCTCAGGCATGGCAACGCATACACGGTACACACACACAAAGTGGATACAGAATTTTATATAAACTTGCAACCATTTTTGCAAGGCTTTGCACATTCCAGAAGAACAGGTACAATAAACACGTGTCAGCTTCTTTATAGTCCCCCCCCCCCCGCGCCTCAGTGTCATTTACACTGGATGAAAGTCTTAGAGTTGTTTCAGTCCACAGACTGTTTGTATTTTGGAGGTTTGTCTGCTTGTGCTGGCTGAGATCATAAAACCTGTTAGACCCTAACAGCAAAACTACTGTTTAGCCTCTCAGCTCATTTCACCGGCCCCGTTTCACTCTATTCTTGCGTGTACTCTCCAAGTGGAGGTTCCTTCACAGAGGTTTTTATGACCTTGGTGCTACTATTCTGGATACTTTTATGTTTTTAAGCCATGCTCTCTGCATGGCTCTGTGGTTGCTTTGCCGGGTCATTTTCATCATATAACAAATCATAGACTTTTGTGCCTTTTATGTCGAGAGTAAGACCCCTGCTTAATCTTGAAGCTGATTAGGGTGTCAAAATTAGTTTAAAAAGGTTAAAATTATTTGTTTGTTTCCAAAAAGGGGTCAAAGTCATTAACCTTTCCATGGAAATGACCATAATCTAAGGTGCCTATTGTTTATTTGGACCTAAATATTATTAAGATAAATTAAAATATTCTTCTTTTTTTTTATGAAACAAGAAATAAAAATGGCAAGATGCCAAAGCCAAAATTTCTGGATCTCTGGCACAATTAAGAGGCAGTAGTTTAGCCTTTGTGACTGACTTACAACTGACTTAGAATTTACAACTGTCTATTATGGTGGTCCTCAGCTTAGTTGGCACATGTCTCTTGAGGGCTATTAACCCATTCATCCATACTAATCCAAATTCTGAGGTTTCTGAGTATTCGGCTCAATTCAACTCAGTAATACTTTATTAATCCCCGAAGAGAAATTATATATTGCCGTAACTGTCATAATTTCGGTTTATTCAATGAGTCATTGTAGTTGGTTGTAGCTGTTGGCAGAAAGCCTCTCCTAAAGTTTGATCTCATCAGACAAATGACAGACTTCCAAAACTTATCCCCACATCTCAGATGTTCATCTGCAAAATTCAGTCTGGCTTTGATGTACTACAGTGTGAGCAGAGGAGTTGTTCTTAGATGATAACCTTGAAGGTCACCGGGATGAAATCCCTCACAACTTTAAAACTTGAAGTCCAGAGGAAGCCAATTCAGCACCAGTCATCATTGCACATGTCTGGGGGATTCTTTTAGATGTCTTTCTTTCTTTCTTTCTTTCTTTAGCAAAAAAAAGTGCTGGTTTCATTACTTTTAATGCAAGACAGCCACTAATGCTTCCTCTCTGTGCTAAGCAAAGAGAAAGTATTGTTGCCCTACAATGATAAATGTGTGTGCTTTCCAAATCTAAATAGTGGCAACTAATTTGAAAATTAGTTGCCTCCATGCTTTTTTTGATAGCCGAGGACTGGACTTTCTGTTGTCATTGCAAATCTGCGCCACTAGATGAAGCTGCGCTGAAGTAACCAGCTAGAGAACAGCACGACAGTGAACATATGGAGCAGGATCTGATGTAAAATGGAGGAATGATGTGATCGTTTTGAACAAAGGGGTTCAACAGTTTTGTTGCAGTCCAGATTTTTTTTTCAGACTGAACTGTTAATATTGCTACCTGAGTTGCTACCCGAACTGTAAAGTACATGGATTTTTTTCCGATCTCCATGTCTGTTTTAGCTTTTCCGCATGTTTACCTGCCAATCTTCTTCCGGTTCCGCAACAGCCAGTAACAGACTTTTCAAAACAGAAGCACGTGAGCAAAATGCATTAACACGTGCGATAAAATAAATGACGGCGTTAATGAATTAATGAGTTAACGCGATAATAACGCGTTAACTTGCCCAGCCCTAATGAAAAAAAACGAGTGAAAGAGTGAGTCAGTAGATCCTAGAATATTAATTATTAATACATGCAGCACATTGTAAGGTATCAATATCCCCTACCCCAACACATCACCTGAAACTGGAAAGCTGACAGAGAGAAAAATCATTTGAGGAAAATAGACACTCAATTTAGACGTAAGCATTACAGATTTGAGACCTTTGAATTTCCTTGCATGTTTCCATGTCTTTCTTTCAATAACTGTTTCTCTTCCCACAGCTATTCTTTAGTTAGTTTTCTTTTTTTCCACATTGCTTTCACGTAGCTTTCACATAATATACTATTTAGGTCTCGACCGTACATGACAGGGTCCTGCTTACATGTGTTCTTTACACTGTGAATGCAAGCCGACACATCTCCGAAGACTAAACTCTCAGCACATTTACAATGTTTGGATGTTTTTCATATTTCGTAGGCTGTTTATTCGTTTGTGGTGAGGCTGTGGCTCATGGCAGGCGTCTGCAGAATAGCCACCATCACTTCATCTCTCTGACTTTCCATCTTTTCCCTATGGTCTTTATCACTTTTCTTTTTTTCCTGTTTCCCTCTTCCTGTTCATCTCTCAGAAGTGTTTAAACCCTCTGTTTATGTCCGTCAGTCCCTTTGTCTCCTTTGCTCATCAGTCTGTCAGCACAGTAAACAGATCTATTTCTCACATGGTTTGGATGCTAGATCCTATTTTCCATTACATAGACACCTTCTGAATGAGTGTGTAGTGATATGTTGTGCAGTACTGGTGGCATTGAAGGTTAAGGATGTTTTGCTTTGAGCGTGTTTTCGTGTTGAACCAGCAAAGTGGTGCAAGCTGCCTCAAAACCCTTAAATGCATATTTATATGAATGAACATGTGTGTTAGCGTGTGTTAGCGTGTGGCTGTTGTGTTCCCCGGTTTTCCAGTGATTCTTCAGTTCTAGGCCAGTGGTCTAAAGGAACTGCAGATAGTTGTAAATAGCGCTGTGGTTTTTTGGTTCGTCCATCGTCTTTTTATCTGACTTTTGAAGAGTCAAGAGTTGGAGATTTATTTTAGACGCTGATGCTTGCTGTTTTTGTTTTCCAGTGCTGAAAACATGTAGTCTGAAGAAATTAGCACCCATCATCCTGCACCAGGAGAGTTGGTGTCTTTCAGAGCAATTTCTAAAATGCAAATGTGTTGATTTGTTAGCTTAGTTCTTGAAATTTGGGATTTTTGTAAAAAAGGTCCTCAGCACATCGGGTTTTGTGGTTTCATCAAAGTTCAAACAACTTCCCATATTTATTTTTCTGTCTCTTTATTAGGATACAAATATAAATTACAGTGCTAATATTATAGGTAGAATGATTACGATGTGACGATCTGACCCATTGATTGTGCCCATTGATTTCATGCCTTTTCCAAATGAATTATGGAGCTTCATCATCAATCAAGCAAATAGAAAAGGCCACCAGTTCTTTGAAAGGGAAATATTGAAACCAAACTCCAGATTTCGTGACTTTATGATGTGACTGTCGCTGAAATGAAAGTTTTCATTGTGCATGGGGCTTGAGGAAAAATCTGAAAATGAGGACTACTGGGCAGGTTTGGGCAGGTGATGTCACAATAATCAAATTAGATGACAAATCTACTTCCATTTCAAATTTTGGTTCATACTGAAGATATTTCTCATTTACAGTATGCCTTTATCTCAAACTGCTTTCAAGTTATGGCCTTTTGAAATCTTGATATCAAAATTGTATATTTTCTTGAAAAAACTCAGGCGCCTAAAAGGTTAACTCTTGTATAAAAAGCCTTATTTGGCCTCAGTTGAACCCCTGAGAAAATAGCAGAGATCATCTTAAACGGCTTGCTCGCCTGTTAAACCATGGACGACCAGAGCGTGTTTACTGGGAGCGCACCAACTATTTGGGACTTTCAGGTAGCCGATAGGAATTGTGTGTGTAAGAATATTTTTATGTACATATCAGTGCAGAGGAGGAGGAAGGAAGGAAGAGGAGGAAGCTATACAGCAGTACCAGACGAGCTGTGTACAAGAGCTGCTCCGATCTGGATGAAAAGACGTTCCATAGTGGTTTGCGGGTAGCGCAACCTGCTCTTAAAGGCAATGGCTACTGACGCACTGATTGGTTTAACAGGTGGAACGCCCTAACCACTCCAATACATAATGTAGCGGGTTGCGCAGGTGGGATAGCGGGTTTAGGAAGGTGGGAGATTACATTCTTTGCGGGGGAACGCCCCTCCCGCCACCCACTATCCTTAAATAGCAGCTTTAGGAGATCTGGCGGAAGAACAGGCCCTAAGTATCTCAGGGTCTTATTCACAAGTGAGGGCAGAAGAATGACAGGTGGATCGGTGTGGTGTGTCCATTTCTGTGAACCCTGTACCAGTCTGTTGTCGTGACGAGAGATCAGAGCAAAAAGGCAAGACTCAGCACCATTTGATCTGTGCTTTTGCCATAGATTGTATAATTACTGCCTCTATGAAGTCACCTATAGGTTTTCTACAGAATGATTTTGAAGCCTATTTTTCTTCATACTGCCTGGTGCTGAGAAGCCAGCTGGAACATGCCACCTTTGTTCAGTTACAGTTAGCAGTTTTAACTTTGCTGGCTTAGTTTATGTTAACCCAGCGATGGTAATTGTTATTACTTTACACCCATTTTCATCAAATCTCTCCAAATATCGTCATTTCAAGTGTCGCTATGTGAACGACTATTGAAATGAGTGCTGCCAGAGTTGAAACAAGAATTAACAGAGCTCTACTGGGACACACAGCATATATGTATTGCAGACAGACAAGCCCACTGCCGTTAGTCTGCAAATTGTGGGATGTTTGACTGCAGGTCCCAGCATACTTCAACTAGGAGGGTCTTTGAATGATCTACCATGGCTCCTGGCTCCTTCAGCCAAGCCACGGTGGAGGAGCTGTGGAGCTGCCGGCAGACATCCACGGTGGGGTCTTTTGTTTCAAATGTCATCTTAGTGGTGCCATCATAAACAACTGCTGCGTGTAGCTAACACTCAGTTAGCAAGACTGCTCAGCCCAGCTTTGTCCTCACAGCCTTCCAGACCAACCCGGAGCGACGGTGGTCTGTTAAGTACATTGAACACAACACACAAGCACAGGGAAGCATATCCTCTTTAAAGTTTTTTTTATGCTTTGTTATGTTTACATTCACAGCTCAGAAGTCAATATTGTGCTAAGTTGCTAAAATGATGACAACAATGATGGCGCTTGGTTTCTGCCTTCACCCATTGTCATGAATTGTGGGTAGTTACCTGAAGGAATAAGATTGCAAATTCAAGCAGCTGAAATGAGTGTCCTCCACTGGGTTGCTGGACTCTCCCTTAGATATAGGGCGAGAAGTTCAGTCATCCAAGAGGAACTCAGATTTGGAGTAGAGCTGCTGCTCCTCCTCATTGAGAGGAACCAATTGAGATGGTGTGAACTTTGGGTTAGAAAATGCCTTTGGGCATGTCCAAACCAGAACAAGGCCCAGAGGCAGACCCAGACACACTGGAGATATATTTCTCTGCTGCCTTGGGAATGCCTTGGTGTCCTCCTGGAGGAGCTGGAGGAGACAGTTGGTTATAGGGAGGCCTGGGACTCTCTGCTTAGGCTCCTCCCCTCGAGACCTGAACCTGGATATGCAGATGTTAACTGATGAATGGCTGAAGAAGAGCTACACTAAACCTCTTACTTACAAGACCTGTATTAGTGTCTTTCGTTTGAGCCTACTTTGAAAAGATTCTGGCTTAAAGATAAATCAGAAAATTAAAAATTTAACTCTTTAAGGATAAAAAATTCACATGGATTTGGTGGTTAAAAAAATAATGCTTTACTGGTGTGAGAGTGTGTGGATGTCACTACATATTTGATGAATTTACTTTACTGAATAGAATAAAATAAGATTCCTGAGAACCTGTTCTCCTGCACCAGTACTATTTAAACCACAGATATCGCAGTAACAGAGGTAATCAAAGGAGAATGAATCGGTCAAACACAACCCCCTCTCCAAAAAAACCCCCCCAAAATTATGCAGTTTTTATATAAGGCGGATGATACCAGTGTAGATATTTATATGTGTGGCTCTAAATGTCCACGCAATATAGCTGCACAGAAGACCAGTTGTTAGGTGATGATGACTCTGTGGGACTTTAGTATTCCGAGGCAAATCACAACACGAATGCCCACAATGGGAATTTTCAAATGAGTTTACTTGCACGCTAAAAGCTTGCAGCTGTAGTGAACCTCAGCATGAAATAGTTTGGCTTTGTTGACTTGGGCTGTCCTGAATTTACTGTTTTCTGTCAGTCAACAGACAGTCGTGGAGATTCATGGCTGTTTTCGTTCTGGCTCTTGCTGTTTTCAAGATCCTTCATAAAGAAGGTGTTGTTTCTTTGCTCACAAATTGACTTCATAGATGGCTGGTCGCTCTGTGTTATTTCAAGTATGTTTTTGTGAGGGAAAATGAGAGTGAAAAAGGACAAGTGATGCATCAAGAGAAAAATCTGCTGTCTGTGGTTGCCAGCTCTCACAAACACTTGTCTCTGTGTATGTGAGCATGTGTGAGCACAGGCAAGTTAGCTTGCAGCAGCATTTCATCAAGTGTGTGCCACCCCTCTCTTTAAACTGATATTTACATCCATAAACAACACCAAAAATATGGGATTTTTATTTGATGATTTTTCAGAGTTATTGACATTCTGTTCAGTGGTAGCAATTCACTCTTCATCACTCAGGGTTCCCTTGTGATACACTATAAATATATGCAAATGTTGAGTGTTGTTATTAAACGTGTGTTGGGCTTGGATTTCTGTGTGGCTTATTTGGGGTGTAGTGGATCAGGACAGAAGTGGGGGGTTTTCAGAAGTTGACATTTCAATCACCACAATCCCCAATTCGCACACACATACACACAGACTTTGAGCCATTTGGTTTGAGGCTGATTCTCTGTGACAGCCTAAATATTTGGCTGCGTCCGGGCACCAAGGTAAATGCACCCCACAAGAATGTTTTTACAGGGCGCAGGAGAGAGACAGAGGGGAGGGAGAGAGGTAGGTTTTGGATAGAGATAAAGTGAGAAAAAGAGAGAACACACAGAAAGGAGAAAAATGCATCCAAGTCTTATATTTATGAAGTTTATAAGATCAGATATTTCCCAGTTTGAGTATTATAGGAAGCTGAATCATACTGAAAGAAAAGCGTAACTCTTCTCATGTTCTGTGATGTTCTGTGATGAAGTTTCAATAACACATCAGTAGTCTATTTAAAGATATAAATAGTAAATTTTACCTAGAAATTATGAAGATTGGCTTCCTAAAGTTAGTTTCGGAATATAATCTTCCTCTGTTATTGCTTTCTTTTCACATCATAATCCTAATTACCACGCGGTTATGATATGATCTCCATGTTAGAATGCATGCACATCATATCTACTGATTCTGATTTACACAAACATGTTTATCTTAAGACAAACAAAACCTCTGTGCAGATTTTGGAGTGACGGCAGAGGATACAATCTCACATTATAGAGCTACAGAGACCCAAGTTCAAGTCCTAGAACTGAAGTACAAATGTCAATTAATGCAATCCTTCTTTATGTTCTCTGTTTATTTTTAAGTGGTAGGTGATACAAAGGACTGGGTTAAGCCTAAAATTATGCTTTGGTGCTAAATACATCCTTTTACAATGTTGAACAAGTTTTTTTTTTTTTTTTATGTCAAAAGGAGCAATTCTTCCTTCTGCTATAAGCTTCTTCTCTATTTTTAGCATAAACTCCTTCATGAGTCCCATGACTGGCTTCATCTGCAGTCATGGCTATGGTCTCATGGCATCTATTTCAGTTGTTAAGTATTAGACCACCGTGAGCACTGAAAAATGATGCCAAGGGGGTCTACTGTATGCTAAAAAAAACTGACACTAAGTAGCTCTAATGAGTATTTAAAGAGTAAGGAGTGAGGGCATGTTGTGGTTTTAAAGGCACTCATGAAGTGACAATGTCAAAATATGTATTTTGACCAAGTGCTTTTAGCCTCAGGGACTTTTCTCAAGAAGCTGAAGAATTGCTTTAGACCGCAGTTGTATTTGTTGATGTTGGAGTGATTAGGACGATTTGGCAAAGTAATACACCGACTCACAGCTGGATGTTTGTCTGAGTGAAAATACAGTGAAGATACAGTTGTAGTCACATAAATCAGTAATGTGGCACCTACCCACAAAGCTGTACTGAGGTGTGGGTGTTTTTAATTGCACTTTGGAACATAAGTGCTGTCAAGAAAAAACGGAAAGTAATATTTTAATACCCCAATTTGCTGCTTGTAAGTACTTTTTACAAGCTGTGTTGGGGATTAAATGTTACAAGCACTGAGATATTAAAAGAAGATGCTGGGTGTTTGAGACTTATATGAGAAATGTTCAACATTACATGTCTTACCAAGAAGGTACCATGTACCATGTAAAAATACCTTCTCATTACTTTGTAAAGCCCTTGGTTCTTGAGGTAGAAATGCAGGATTGTCAAGGAATACAACAGTACACCATCTATACTACAGGAAGCTGTTTAATTTAGAAAAGTCAGTCAGGGTTGACACCTGGACAGGCTGAATTCCCTCAGTTTAGCAGTTGTCAGTGATAGAAACCACATCAGATAAACATTTACCTGCTTTATGCAAAGGAGTCTGCAATACTACATTATATGATGTGTGACGGGGTGGAGAAACAGAACCCAAAAGCAGACAGGGAAAGGGTTTAACAGGGTTTATTGTCAGTAACAAAGGTCCAAAAATAAGCAAAAGGCAAGCGGGAGGGCTGACGTGAGCACGGAGGGAGATGTGCTGGGAAGAGGACTCTGGCACTGAGGCTGAAGTCTGCAGCGGTTTTATAGGCCAGGGGATGTTGATTGGTGGGGAGGGGAGCAGCCTCTGGGGAAGTCCATGATCACCACAGTACCTCTCCCTCATCAGACGCCTCCCTGTGTCCTACCAGACTTGTCCGAGTGTGCTGCGTAAAAATCCCTTAGCAGTGAGTTGTCTAATATAAAGGAAAATCCATGAGTGCTCTTCTGGACCATGACCGTCGCAGTTGACCAGGCACTGTAAACCATGAAACAGCCGAAACAGCACATGAAAGGAGACTTACCTGTTGCCGAACTGGTGAGGGAGTTATGAGCATGCTCAATCCAAGGAAGGTGGTTGGCTGCAACACACCGCAGGGCCGACTCCAGGCTCTGGTTAGCTCTCTCGGTCTGGCCGTTAGTCTGGGGATGGTAGCCAAGGGAGAGGCTGGCTCTAGCGCCCACTGCCTTACAGAAATCCCACCAAACTTGGGCCATGAACTGAGGGCCTTGGTCCGAAACGATGTTATGGGGAAGTCCATGGAGCCTAAAAACGTGCTGTCCTGAGTCCTGTGTGCGTACCTGGGTGGCAGGTGAGTTGGGACAAGTGTCCACACTGCAGCACTTGGGAGCGGGTAGACTCCGGCACAAACCTCTTGTCCGGAGGGCCTGTCTTGGGATCGGGCTGCGTCTTCAGCGCCTCCTTTATAGCCGCCTTGATCCCCCAGGAGGTGGACCCAGCAACACAGGCAGAAGGAAGGATGAAGTCTTGTTAACTTGTGTTCCAGGGGGAACCAAAGACTCGGGAAAGGGCGTCCAGCTTGGCGTTGCGGGAACCAGGGCGATAGGAGAGGGTGAACTTGAACCGGCTCTGGAACAGAGCCCAGCGGGCCTGACGGGAGTTGAGGCACCGCACAGAACGCGGGTTGGAGAGGTTTTTGTGGTCTGTCCAGATTATGAATGGGTGTTGGGCTCCCGCCAGCCAGTGCCTCCATTCCTGAAGTGCCCACACCACAGACAGCAACTCTCCATTCACTACATCATAGTTTTTCCCAAAAGCAGCCAGACAGGGAAAGGGTTTAATGTGAGGAACAAAGGTCCAAAAATAAGTGGAAAGGCAAGTGGGTGGGCTGACGTGAGGCACAGAGGGAGATGCGCTGGGAAGAGGCAACAATGCTCTGGCATTGAGGCTGAAGTCTGCAGCGGTTTTATAGGCCAGGGGATGTTGATTGGTGGCAGGTGAGTGTGATCAGCATCAGTGCCACGGGCGGAGGAGGGGAGCAGCCGCTTCGGAAGTCCATGATCACCACAATGACGTATTGTATGTACAGAGGAGCTGGTGTAGTGAAGGCACTTCAGTGTCTGATCGCTCTAAATTGGACATTTTTTTGTACCTGCATGTGTCTTATTTTGAGGTTTGGAGTTCTGAATTTCAAGAAGTTACAATGGGGGCTTGTTTCTGATACTTCATGAAAAACATTTATTACATTACCCATAAAAAAATAACAAAAGGTAACAGCACTGCTTCGCTGACGTTTTGGAACTGAAAACCCCCTTTAATGGAATGCATAAATATTCCAATGAAAACTCTTTTCTTCAGCACATTTTGAAAAGAAAAATCAGTTGTCTGGATGCAGGAGGGAGTTGGCCCTGTCAGCATTCATTGATGGAGCTGTTCACGATCAAAAGGAACAGGATATATCAATTATGGCTGGGAATGGATTTTCCTTTCAAAAATAGGAGGAAAATAATTCTTCATCATCTTTATTTTCAAAGATCTAGACATAGGGAGTATTCCCTTTGTGGTTTGGCTTCTCTCCTTTCTTATTTTCACTTCTTTTCTCCCATGATGGTCCCATATTTCCTTTCTTTTGCATCATATTGGAAAAGTAATAAACGTGTCTTCAAAGGTTCACTTTGAACTCTGCAGAGGCTGCTGTTATCCTCGGCTATGAGGCATTTAAGCACCCACACTTATGCATGTGTGTGGACAAATGTATACATGTACATACAAACACACAAAGAACAGACCTAATCTTGTACAGGTGTATACACAATTACATGCACGGAAACACACACACGCAAAAGGAGGTCATTAGTGACCCGAGGAATGCGGAGGTCAAATCTTAAAAGACCTGGCTGATAGAGGGGATGTATAGGATCAAAGAAGAGAGAAAGAAAGGGAGGGAGAGATGGATGGAAGGCGAGGGAGGGGAATATATGGGATCAAAGGGAAGAGGAAGGGAGGAATGAACTGATGGGAGGATGAATGTGTGAGTGAGAGTGAAGGTGTAGGGGAGGGGTAGGAAAGTAAGAGAAAATGTGCTGGAAAGAGGGGAATACAGGGGATGAAAAGAGGGATACAGTGGAGGAAAAAAAGAGGTAAAAGGGAAGGGTGGAGGGATGGAGTGCAGGAACATTGCAGATAACTCATAGTGACAGGTGTGTGCCTGTGTTTAAATGTGAGGGTTTCAGCCAGAAAGTGAAAGCTTGCGCAGTGGTGAAAGATTTATGCATGTGCAGTGTGTGCATCTTTGTGTGTGTCAGAGAAGAGCCATTTTTCAAACTCAATACTCACTATCTTCTGGTTACATCATCAGGAACTGCCCCAATGAAAATTTTCGGGAACCCTAGAAAATTGCTCGGTAGTGCATGGTGTTGACTTGTGTTGACTGGGCATGCTGAGGGATGATGTTCAGGCCTCACTGTGCCCTCTTTGAATTCAAGTCTTCTCTTCTCATTTATCGCCACTGTGGCCATGTATGCAAAACACAGCAAAAAGAAACTTTTTTTTCCCCTAGTTTGCTTTTTGCACCTGTTGGTGTTACGAGAAAACTGCAAAACAGATATTTTGCAATCAAATCAATCATTACATTGCTATAAAATGTCAGTGTATCCCACTGGGTTCCGACACACTAAAAGCTGATTTATACTTCTGCGTCACCGTAGACGCCGTACCCTGACATACACCTCTCTCCAAATTTGCCTCAAAAACAGAAGGCAAGAAATGTGAGTTATCCATGTAAGTGATTCGTTCTTCCTCATCTTCATATTTCTCGCTATCTTATTCGTTGTCTTCAAGTTGAGCAGAACAATAGTTTGCTGCAGTGTCTGTAAAAATGAGTGCTCAACATTTATCAGTGGCACATAAAATGTACTTTCTTTGCTCTGTTGCTGTGTCTGAGCTGCATACAGGAGGTAAACAAAAGGAAAATCGGAACTGCTAGCTACAGCGCTGCAGGAACAGAACCCGCACTGCCATCTAGTGGTTGGTGGTGTAATTAGAGCAATGTTAACAACTATAAGCACCAAAGATGGCATAGGGCCCGTGCATAGGGAGAAAGAGCTGAGAAGGAAGCTGGAACACAACAAGACTGTGTATCTTCTCTTGAGAAGAAAAAAGGAAAGGAATGAATACTACAAACTGAATAATACACTCAGTTTGTCAAAAAACAAACAAAAAAAAGAATTGAAGGTGTTCGTTTTTTAATGTTAAAATATCAGATCAAATCAGTCGATTCACTTTTTACTATTGATTTAGCTCGATTGGGACCTTAGTTGAGAAGGTACCATACAAAGTATGCTGGTATCAGTTGTGTGGTATCACCTACAATGGAAAACCATTATAATGTATGAACTAATGGAATTTTAAAGTGTAAAGTCAGAGACATGCCTCTATAAAGTCCTGAAAGTGTATTCTCCCCCTGAAGGGTCTTGGTTTAGGGATGACTTCTTTGACTAACATTTCACTGTTTGCATCACTCATATGTTACCCAGAATATATGTGTATATATATGTCTGCCTATTTTGTATACCTTTGTCTCTCCCACTAAGGTCTCACTGATTACACCAGCATTTTTCTTTCTTTTTTTCTTTCTTTCCATGTATCTCATCTGGATCTATTTTTTTTTCTTATTGATTCCCTGTAGAAACTATACACTACTTCCCTCTCATATACCACTTTATTTTATGACAGAAAGAAGGAGAAACAGAGTTGTATTACTGTGATAACATCTCAAAGGAAGGAGGAAAGAGAGAAGCTTTTGGAAGTCTTCATTTGTTCTTGGGAGACGGCCAAGACTCATTGAATTGGCTTGAAGTGTGTGTGTGTGTCTGTGTGTGTGTAGACGGACTACCTTTGAAAAACACTTGTTGCGAACACATGGTTTTCTACTTACATGCAGACACACTCAGTCATAGGACAAGGAAAAACACCCACGCAGCATGATAGTTGCACGCAGGCACACAAGCTCCTGTTTTAGAGTCCCATTAAAAGTGAATTGGAAATTAAGTTACTGAAACACTGTAAAGGCAGAGCCAGCACTTGCACTACAATTAGAACAACCTGAACTAACCAAAGACTTTAACATGCACAGAGTATACTGTATCTTTGTGTTTATATATTCACGTACACATATATACATGCAAAAGGTGCTGCTGACATGGTTTTTGTATTTTAAAAACATGAAGCTATTGAATCTTTGTGACTGCTGTCTTCACAAATGTATAAGCCAAATTTAAATGATGCCATTTCCAGCAAGGGCAGAAAAAAACAAAAAACAAAGTATGTTCATAGGTGATCATACTGCACATTAAGGAGTCAACATCTATGCTGCAAAAGCACATGACTTTTTCAAACCTAAATACGAAAATCTGCTGCAGATAGTACTGACAATGATGTGTTTCCAGAAAGACAGAGAATGCTGGGATGAGCAACTCTTTTGATGGTATTACAGTTGACCGTCATTAGCAGTGTGTAAACAGCGATCTACGTTTGAAGCTGCTGAATAACATTTTTAAGATGTTTTTGCAGATATGTTTCAACTTCATTTCAGTCTTTTGAAAACCCGCCAACCAAAAAGTACAAGTTAAAATGATCTTTGCACGAAGTCTCCGGTTGTTTACAGTTTCCAGATGTTTTTTTATGCAGTCATTTATTTTAAAACACCATTTCAAAATGAAACCAATCCGCACCCACATTAGCATTTGGACACTGTGTCGGTAAAGATTCCCATCCACATAACACCACTGTCAACACGTATCACACGATGATAGATGTTCACTGGGCATGTGTGCTTGAGTGAAACTCGGTTGAAAACATTGCTCGACGTAACCTCTGCAGGTTGCAGGTTTCACTTATAATGATTTTCCCCCTGCACTTGATGGCAGTTGCAGTATAACTAAATACAGACTTTGGCTGCACAACAGCTGATACCAAGGATAACAAAGTCAGTAACACTTCCGTGTCTTTTTTCCTGTGATACTCATATGATATAGGGTTGGCAAATCTCAGAAGATTACACAGTCTGAAGAGCAATTCCTGAAGTGAATAACCATCGTTATTTCCAAGCTTTTGGCTTTATTTCGTCTACGTGAACTAGGGATGCACATTTTGGATTTTTTTTTATGACCGTTAACCGACACCCTTAAACGATTAATAACCGTTAACCGATAAGTCCGGGAGGGTTGGCTGCCGCGATGTTGCGAGCGTTGTCGTGGACACATGCGGACACTTCCCCGTGTATACTCTCGCGGCAATGTGTCGCCGTCAGCTTGTAGCAGAGATGCCGCCTTAACTTTTGGTTTATACTAGCGCGGTCTCCGCTATGTTATTCCACGCCACAACGCAAGAGCGACAGTCAAGAACTAGCTAAACTTACTAAACTTATCTCTTTCACTCTCACATTCATCGCAATCTCCCTCCATGAATTACTGGAATATGTGCTGACTTTGTAGTGTGGAGAACGAGAATCGTACAGATGTGGGTACTTCCTCATTTTTTCGATGACGTGCTTTTTTCTACGCGGATGTAGACCAATCAGAGGCCCGTTGCACCTGTCGACACGCCCCCATGAGTTGATTGAATTACGTTGCTTAAAAACAAAATTGACCGTTAGTATTAATCGGTTAGAGTTACTGTTAACGGTTAACGGTTAAACGGTTAATCATGTGCATCCCTAACGTGAACAGCTACGTTTAAAAGCTGAGGTGGTGTCTGAAGTGGATAGAAAAAATATTTTTGTGGTCTGAATTTAGTGTGGATTACCGGTGTAAGCACAACACAAGTTTTACAATTTAAAATAAAAATGTATTAATGTGGATGCAGCTTTGATTTGCATCCCGGATGTGTATAATTCCAGAGTTTTCTTAAGCATAAAAAGTTCTCTAAAGAACCAAGTTTTCGATTAAATATAAATAAGGTTGTCGCCATCTCTCTAATCAATGCTATCACAGCTTGTACCCAAATTATGATTTTCACAGATTTTCAAAACAGTAATTACTGCATTGCCTCCTCAGATATACTCTACAAAGCCGGCTCTCCTCTTTTTTTTTGCTCTAAGCCATCACACTCATTGCAAAGCTTTTTTAACCAAGACACTGACTACTCCAAATCTTTACATGTGGGAATCTGACTGTGATGATGTTTGCTCTAGATGTGCACACCCACTCCACTCCAGTTTAACAAGAGGGGACATTTCCATGACAAAGGACAATTATTGACTTTCATTGGCTCCGCTTGCTTTGATATCAGCTAGGGGTGTGTTTGTGTGTCTGTGTGTATGCAGGAGGGGGTGGGTTCGGGGACAGCAGTAGAGAAGAAGAACAGGGGGACCTGATGAAAGGAGCCGAGTGGGAAAATGCACCCATTGACCCAAAGAGCACTAACAGAAGAGGAGGATCACAACTGAAAGAAAGAAATCATTCGTTGGGGTTCTCTCTTTTTACATCCTTCTCTCTGATTTTTCTGTATCATTTCTCACCTACTTGTCAATGTTTTGCTCCTGCGCGTCTCTCTCCATTCCCTTTTCCCCAGCCCTTCTTTTATATGCTTATATATGACTGATCCTCCCCCTCACCCCAGCCTCTTCACTACCCTCCTCCCTTCAGTACCATAATTTAAGGCGCTCAAAGGCATGGCGAGCGGAGAAAGAGGAGAGGAGAGAGCTGAGAAAAAAAAAGGGGAGACCCTGCAGATGAGGGGCTTCCTTCACCGACATGGCACAGATGTGAGGGGTGTTTTTTTGTGAAATGAGTCGGGGAGGGGGCGACGATAGGCTAATTTGCGTGGCATAAAGACGGATCCCTTTTCATATGCAGAGCACCACTTTGATGCGTGGCCGATGAAAGCTGGACAGAGCGCAGAAGAGAAGTGAGGGTGACGGAGGGTTCCTTTGTCCCATGACAAGAAGGCATCTGCTCCACGCTGCCCTCTTCTCCTCCGCTACACCGAGGCTCCCACAATGGGACGGAGGGAAAAGTGTCATCAGCGCACCTCGTAAAACAGAACATAAGTGACAAAAAAAAAAAAAAAAAAACAGCTGCTTGGCTTGCCAGATGGGTGTATGGGGATGTGCATTAAAACAGAATTTATTTGAGTCAAGAAGATGCAACTGTACAAATGCACGCTGAATTGTATTAACACGCAGCCGCACTAAAGACACCATTTACATAGTTCCACATCTTCACTTTGACAAACAAATAAACCATGCAAACATTCCTCTTTCATGGAAATTAAGATCAATGTCTTGCAGCTTGAAAGTTTTGGACGGGTAAGTGTGTGTGTGTGTGTGTGTGCTGTGAGGTTGTCACAAGGAGACCATGAGGTGAGTTGCGATGCCGTCTGTGTGCGCGTCAGCCTCAGGTTGTGTGTGGACTTTTGGAGTGCGCTTTCATGTTTGTTTGCGTTGCACGTCTGTCCGTGCGGGACTGATCATAGGCGGCGGGCTCGCCAGGGCTCCTCCACCAAACACTGGCCGATTTCATGCTCACACAATAGCTGAACCTCTGCAGCAGAACTGAGAGGGTTTTGGCAGGATAAACTCAAGCGGCCTCCTTTGGTGCAGTTCATTTAGGAAACCTGAAACACTGACCCACTTAACTCTCCTTCTGCTTACAATCACATTCTTGTTTATGTTTCTCAAGGTTTAATAAAGTATATAATGAAATCCAAATGAGGAAAGAAGGGGTTTTTTTTTCTATGTATTTTGTATATTGTATATAATTTGTAAATTAAGTGATGTTTGAATTATTATCAGTAAGACTCTCAAGGTTGGCTGGTCAGCTTGGCACTTTTGTATCATAATGTCACTACCTATTAAAACTGGTTAATGGTCTCCGTCATTGTTTCAAAGGTTTTGTTCAGACTGCAGACAAATTCATTTTACTTCTTGATAGTTATTTTTATGTTAGATTTTATACACAGAAACTTTCAAGTGGCCGTGCGTTATGGAGATCTGTCCAGGTTGTACCCCTGCCTTTCACCCAAAGGTGGCTGCGATAAGGCTCTGGCAGACCCCCTTGACCCTGAGTTAGGAATAAACAGGTATTGATAATGGCACTATGGCACTTTCAAGTGATCATTTAGGATTTAGGATCCAGAACAAACCAATCAGCTAAGTGTTGCTAACATCATAACTGTATTAACTTTCAGATGCAAGAATCCTTTCAGCTTTACACGTACAAGCCTCCTGTCCAAAAGTACCAGCAGACAAGTTATTTTTGGTTTTCTCCATGGACTTTAAATCTCCATGTCGTCGTTTATTGCACACAGTTGTTTAAG
Source organism: Hirundichthys speculiger (assembly GCA_018398805.1). NCBI lineage: Eukaryota > Metazoa > Chordata > Actinopteri > Beloniformes > Exocoetidae > Hirundichthys > Hirundichthys speculiger. The sequence continues at coordinate 557,575 of JAGFBZ010000446.1, read as the reverse complement.
GTCAGGATCTGGTTTTGTTAAAGTAACTGTGAGTGATGCACTAATTGTATTGTGCGTGACAGAAACCCAGTCTGAGTGGCTGTAATACTGAAATAAAGACACCTTTATGGATTGAAAGCAAATGTCTCTGCTGTATTGAGTTATATAAAATTAGACTTCATACAGTTTGCCTAAAACAGATGTTGGCTGGCAGTGTGAACGAGTCCAAAAGCCTGAGACTGAAACCAGGCTGCAGCACTTCAGTTCATGATATGCACCTGTCTCCTGCACTCCTTCTCCGTCTAAACTGGCCTGTAGATGAAAAAGAAATTCATGTTTGTCATCTCTGTATTTTCTGTTTCAACACAAGTGCAGTTTAGCTCTACTCCTGTACTACTCTGTGTATGTCAGTTTTACTTCACAGTTTACTGGTATGACCACACAACAGCTTTGTTGTGCAGTCGTGAAGGGAGTTAAATAGATCTGAACGCATGAGCGAATGTTGTGAGTAACTTTGTTGAATTAATCTAGCTTTGCCTGTCTATCATTGTATTTTTTTTTTAGAAGGGAAATTGCCTTTGGGTTTATGCCAGGGTAATAAATTGATGAGTCTCTGCTTGTCTCATTCTAGGTGATCTTTGCCCTAAACCAGACATTATTACAGCAAGAGTCTTTGAGAGCGGGAAGTCTACGGGTCCCGTACACCACTGAGGACCTCATCAGGCACTACAACTGTGGAGATCTCAACTCCATCATCTTTAATCATGACACCTCACAGGTCGGTCCCTTCAACTACTCCATGGAGCCGAATCACTATTTTCACTCTACTTAATAACCTAAGAGTCATTTTGACCTCTTGACCTTATGTTTGTCCCACTGACATGACCTGTGACCTTTTTCCTTCACCCCTAGCCTTCTTACCAGCTTCACCCTCCCCCCCTACCTTGTGTCAGTGTCTCTATAATCACATTAGATCTTCTGCTCTTCATCAACTATCACTGCTAGTGATTTTTTAAATCAGTATAGTGAAGCAGTTTTGAAACAAAGTTTTTGCAGGAAAAAGACCTCCCACCCCCCAAAAAAAAAACAAAAAAAAAACTTCATGGCCCAACTGAACCACTGTCCATGCAACCGCAGGTCCCTAACTTCAATAATGTGACGCTGCCACCCAGTGAGCAGGTGACCGCCCAGGAAATAGACAGCTACTTCAGACAGGAGCTCATTTACAAGAGGAATGAGAGGATGGGCAAGAGGGTCAAAGCACTGCTGGAGGAACACCCTGACAAGAGCTTTTTCTTTGCCTTTGGAGCAGGTTGGTGTTTTTTATTTATTTTTTTATTATCTTTAAATGAAATATTGTTTCTAAGTAGTCTCGAAATCTAGACGTACTGCTAGCAAATTTGAATTTGCTTGGCAGGTCTGTCTAGCTGCCACCTGTTGGAGCTTATTAACTATGTCCAAAAGTCTTGGAGGGGGGTCAATCGCATCCTTGTAAAGAGTCTCTGGGAGGGCTTAACATGATGACGACAGAACTGTGACATTGTAGCCTGGATGGTAAACAGTGAAGATGGCTGCAAGCTGGGAAAAACTGTCATTTGATTTGGCTTTGACATTGACAATGTTGACAGCAACGTTGTCTACCCCGTCTTTCTCATCCTCTGCCGACCTCCAATACACCAGCAAATCGTGTTCCAGCCTCGTTAAGTTCTGCTTGACTTTCCTGGCGTTTTTACTGCCACCACATACAAAAATCTTGCTTAAGTTTTTCAAAGACATTGGTTGAGTGTTCACTGGTTCTTCAAGTTCTTACAGAAGTGGCAACAAATGTTGGATTTCATTTCCTTTACATTGGCATCTCTTTGAATCCCTTTTTGCCGGAATAACATCAAAAAGTGATTCAAAAAGTGCCCTGAATGTGTTATGGATGGAACTGTTTTGACCTTATTGTTTCTTTCTTTTAAAACATCATTGGGCAGCACGGTGGTTGGTGGTTGGCTCTGCTGCCTCACAGCTAGAAAGTTCCTGGTTCGAACCTCAGCAGGGGCCTTTCTGTGTGGAGTTTGCATGTTCTCCCTGTGCTTGCGTGGGTTTCCTCCAGGTACTCCAGCTTCCTCCCACAGTCCAAAGACATGCATGTTAGGTTAATTGGTGGTTCTAAATTGTGACTGTGAGTGTAAATGGTTGTTTGTCTACATGTGGCCCTGCGATGGACTGGTGACCTGTCCAGGGTGTACCCCTGCCTTTCACCCAAAGATAGGCTCCAGCAGATCCCTGTGACCCTGCGAAGGATTAAACTGGCATAGATAATGGATGGATGGATGGATGGATAAAACATAATTTAGTTTGGCGTAGAAATCAGCCTTTTAGTACAGGCAGCAGGCTCTTGAATCAGCCCCAATAAATGGCTTCTACAAGCCTTTGAAAGTTTCATTCCCACACCTTTCTGTACCTTCGAGTGTACAGTAGACTGAGACATGACAAGCTGGCCAACTAGATGCTTAGCTGATGTCACATAGAGGTACAAACACACAAGGTGAGTCAGGAGCTGAAGCTGTTTGAGTCATATGCAGTGATTTATTTTAGTGCATTGATTAATTTTAGATCAAGAAAATTTTTCATTGACATCCCGCCTGAGATCAGCCACCAGCCGCTTCGCGCGCATGCACGATTTGCAGTCTGGACTGGAGGGTTGAACACCTCCTTCTCCGGCTGCAGGTGAGCGGGACTGCCTGCTGCAGACTGGGGCACCTGTGAGACGAGGAGGGGCTCACTGCCGCAATTCGTTAAGAAGAGTAATGATACCTGCTTTCACATGACATGAATGTCTCAAATAACACCAAAAAAAGTCGCTGGATGTCTCTGGATACTCGCTAAATAGAGCGACTATTTTGGCAACGGTGATCTAGACTCTTTCTCATCGCTTGGAATCCGTCACCTCATTTGTTGCTCTGATTGGTTGTAGCGCTCACCAGCTGCGTGCAGAGGCAGTTTGAGAAGCAACAGTTGGTGTTTTCCCTTGGATGGGAAGGCTCATGTTTTGTCTTTGTCTAGATTTAATCAATTTTTTTTTTTTTTTGTTGGCACTAGGGGCCTTAATTGACAGTGAAGGAGGACAGGAAAGGAGGCAGCCGCATTGCATGGCATGAAATTGGTTCACTGCATGCTACATTGTGCGATTGAACATATTTTAAATCATGGCTATGACAGCAGTAAACCCGAGACTATTTCAGACTGTAAATACAGCAGCTTCGCATCATCCTCGTATGGAAATTCCAGCTCAGGTTGCTGCTAATGCGCTGGTAAGTTGCTGTAGTGGTGTTCATGTGTTTTGAAAAAATAAAAGGAATATAAAGAAGAAAAAAATGTCTTTCTTCTTTGAGTTCCATATTTTTCTTCCCCGTTTCTCCATTATATTTGGCACTGTTGTTGGTAAGCTACTTTGCTGTGTTGACATGCTGATGTAATTTCGTGGTGGATTCCTGATGGTTGGTTCGCTGACAGCGATCGCAGAGGGAGGGAGAGGCAGACACACTCTGAGACGATTCCTCCAAATTTCGGACTCTGCTCGATATCTGTTAAAGCTTGTCTTTGATCGGAAGACTGTTCTTCTTTCTTCCTGTCTCACTGTGAGATGTGCGACCACCGTTTTGAGCGACGATGGATGATTTCTCATCAATTTTTCTTACAATTGCGCATCTCAGACGGCTGAAATGTCACCGTGTAAAGCAGCCTTCATTAAATTACCTATATACGTGAAACACAATTACTTTAGCCACTGACTTTATTTCATTTCGTCCTCGTTATAAATTCAGTTTTGCAAGGAAATAAAAGGTGACTAGATCTAAGCGGTTTAACAAACTTTTGAAGGAGATATAAAGACAATGAAAACTTTTTAATTAGCAATGATTTTCCACATGTTGAAAGCACTTGAGAGCCTTTCAGATACAGAAATGTAACAATACACAAAACACTAGCCATGTCAAAAAATATGGATATTTCTTGCCATTACAGATCTAATATTTCAGCAGTTCACTCAAACTGTTGTTTGTTGATTTAATTTGCTCTGAATTTATGGAAAGCGGTGTTATGTCACTGTTGCTTATGGTTTTTGTAAGTCGTGTGTCTAAATGAATGGATGTAGAGTATTATTTTCATCAAAGTAATAAACAGATTTCTAGCCTGTTTGTATCAATTAGAAATACCAGTATAACACTTAAAATTCCTTTCTAACTATGCAGCAACCTCAGAAGTGTCAACTGATAAGAGACTTGAGTTAAACCAAAGAGGATGAGGAGAACCGATAACAACAAACAAGATTCCACAATGTAGCCTGCGTAAGGATGGGTAGGACTGGGAATGAGCACAGCTCACACATCTATTCCGCTGGGCTCAAGTACCTAAGAAAAAGGATTATGGGAACATAACTCTTACTTGTTTATTCTTCCATTCAGTCCAATTAGAAGAAATTAGTGACTCTTTTATCCAAAAGGTCTTCATGACTTTTGAAGACATTTCTTTAAAGTTGTGATACTCCAAGGAAGCATTTCTTTAAATATCTGCAAATGTGGTATTTTCTTTTCTTTTTGTAAAAAACAGAAATTAAAAAAAAAAAAAAAAAAACTTGAGTTGCTCAACCAACAGAACTGAACATAGTTCTTGATCTGTTTATTGTGAAAAGAAGATAAAGCTTTAGCGAGAGTTTGCAATGTGAGAGAGGGTCCCAATATTGGTGGCATCATTTCTAATGACAGATTCTCCTTATAATGATGTAAAGAAAAGAAAAGAAAAGAAAAAACATCTCCGCCAAGGTTTCCATTTGTTATTTTCAACTAGAAAAGCACTGAGCTTTTAGCTGAAGGAAAGTAAGAGACCTTCACAGTCTGTTGGTCTCTGAGCTGGCAGGAAACAGCTGAGGAAAAGCAGACACACACACACACACACACACTTACACACGCACACACACACAAGCTCTAACAAGGAGTACATTTCACGGCATGTCCCTAAGGAGGTGCCTTTACAAGAGCTTGGTCTCTAAAGGTGTGTGTATCTGTGCGTATTTGTGTGTGTGTGTGTGTGTGTGTGTGTTTAAGCTGGAGAGTGAAAGTGATACGGCCAATCAGCCCACAAGCACCAGTCGTAGACATACGGAGGGCACATTGGGTCGACATGTACAACGAATGGAAAGGGGCACACTGGAGTACATCTACATATGCACACGCATGTGCACATGCTCACACACACACACACGCACCACACACCCACACAAACATAGACACACACACCCACATGTATATACACAGCCAGAAGTCACTCCTGAGACCAACCTGGGGAAAATGTGTCCCTAATTATCCCTAGAAGGGTCAGAGGACACACACACACACACACACACACACCACACCACCCACCCACACACACTCACACACACTCAGCACAATGGAGCCCATTTTGTCAGCATACTTACTTCCCTGTAACCATCAGTTGTGAGACTTATCAGTGACCACCTCACGTCGCTTTGAAAAACTACAAAACGATGTCTCAGCAGATTAAAGGTTCAGTTGTTTTCTACTCTGCATTTACAAAACTGTCAGTGTGACACGCTGCAGTAACCGAACTCTGGGAAAGAGCTGCATTTTTCACCCCTAAATGTTCAATGCTGCAAGCTTAACTTTGGATTCAGAGGAATTACATTTGCACCATCTGAATGTGCAGTGGCATATCAAGCATATTTCTCTTTCCGATTAAAGATCCAATTATCCTGCAGATTCCTGACTGATACTATGTGGAAAATTTCTGTGGGTTTTCATTTTTGCCTTCAGTAAGCTCCATTGCCACAACAAGTTAACAAAGCCATTTACGTGTGTTAATTTACTCCCTTTCAAATTAATTATTTAGTGACTGGGGTTGCCAAAGAAAAATAAAGATATGAAACTGTTTGGGTGTTTGTGGTATTTGAGTTTATGGAAGCTGAGCCAAAGGCCTCAACTGTTTGACTGTTGCCATGATAACTTGCTGTTTTGTTTTAGATTTTTCTTTGTAATTTGTCATTACCAGAAAAAATCTTAAATATCACATGAAATAAGAAGCACCATTCCAACATTATTCACTATGTATCAAGTGACATACTGTACCATGTCATTTTGTTTTTGTTTTTTTCAAGAAACATTTGACTCAATGTTCTGAAGACTTGATAATATGTCTACGGCACATCGATATGTTTTTACATCTCTGTTCATAGCAGCCACTTTTAGAGGGTGAATTAAATATATTCAAATTCACGCAGCCCAAAACTAATTGGCAGTGTGGTGTTCTGTAGGTTCTTCATTTGGTTTTTGATTTGGTTATCACTTCAAACAGCCAAATATATGAATTGAAGCACAGATTTAAAATAATGATGACAACGACATGCATCTTGTAAACATCAGCTTAGATTGTTTGCAACAAGAACCTAATTCCAGACGGAATTTCATTTTGTCCCTGGCATCTGCACCACGTTTGCAGCCTTTCTTCTTTGACATTTGGCATTTGGCATTGCACAGCTAAGAGGAAGTGGTGGACATGCTTAAATTGAGGTAAAATTAAACTTTAAGCTTTTTTTTTTTTAAGTTAACAGAAGTCACACGATACTGTACAAAATAATAGAATAAAAGTCTTTTATCTCAGCACCTGTTCAGCACCATTTAACATGAAGAAACTGATATTTTCAGCTGCTCCCATTCACAGTCAGTATGTTTTACAACTACAGAAGGCTTGTCAGGATAATATGAATTTTTGTGGCAAAATGACAAGAAAGAAAAAAAAACTGATGTCCTCTGTTACACCTCACTTGATGTCCTGTTTGCAAGAAGTGATTTTTTTTTTTTTTTTTATTTTTTGCAGATGTTTTGTTCAAGGTTAGCGTTTACCTTAAAGGAACTGTACCTTTTCAGTCTCTTCCTGGCACAGATTTACGCTTTTAGTTTATCAACATGCCCTGTCTTGTGAATGGAAAAGTTTGCAGTGGTGAGTACACCTGGATGTACTGTTTTTATTGTTATCTATGTCTATGGTTATAATTCAAGTCAGCTAAAACTGAGCTTTATTTGGTCCTAAAATGAATCATCCAGCAATTAGATTCTTGGGAAACAATGTCTCCAAGAAAGGATATGTCACTGTTTAAATCACTGAATATGTGTCTTTGAGGGTGTGTTCCTTCTTGCCATGTTTGGTTCAGCTAGAACTCTAAACTCTGCTGGAGTTGAGCTTTCGATGTTCATTTCAAATGACGCGTTCATAAGAGTTGTTCCGATACCAAAATTAGTATCAAAAAGACTTTCCGACACTGCTGAAAATAACTCGACTATTTATTTCTAGACATCCGTCGATACCACATCACTTCTATAAACCAATTCTTCTCGGCTGCTCTAAAGGCCAGCTCAGGAAGTCATGCAATACTGGCTTGTAACTTCCTGTTTTGAGTCGCCAGGTGAGGAAGCACTGGCACGTGAATAGTTGGACAGAACTAGCTATCTTGCATTATAGCGTCAAGTTCAGCTGGAAAATCCATCAATCTTCTATACCCACTTATCCCTGTGCAGTCCAGTCCCAGCTCTCTTTAGGAGAAAGGCCAGCGCGGACAGAACGCCAGTCCATCGGCTGGAAAATTTGTCCAGATAAACAGAGATATGCTCATTATGCACGGCTGTGATTTCCAAAGGTGCCACGAATGCTGCTAAAAATAGCCTGATTTTCATTCATTAGAGCTACCATGTGAAAAAGCAAATGTTTATAAAGTGAAAGGGAAAGGGAGATGTAGCTCAGCAGCAAACTCTGGAATTTGCTTTTCAGAAACAAGAGAAATTCCCCAAAGAAAGTCAGAAGCCCAGAGCAACGATAAACAAAACTGTGGAATTCATCGTCCTAGATAAATGTTGGATTTTGCCGGGTAATTAAACATCTGGAGCTGGTGTACAGTTTCCCAGGTTGGAAATCCAACTGTGAAGCTTTGCTCTCAGAGCGGTATGAGACTGACTGATCATATTTCATATCTGCTAATACAAGTGCAGAGAACCAGCCTCATTTGGAACCACAATGTGTTCAAATTCAAAAATTTACATGCCTTTTTATTTTTATGATTCTATTATTAGAATATTTATTATTATTTTATTCGTGACGGAACACTAAGTTTAATTCATGGTTTACTTTATTTATTTAATAGATATTCTTTAATTCTCATTGAAAAATGTTTAATTTGTTAACTTTAATAAAAAGAAAAATTCAAATAACATTGTATTGAATCAGTGCTCATGCGTTGGACTCGGTATTAGAAATGTAAAAAGACATTGTTTTAGAACATATCTAGGCCGTGATTGTACCCTTCGCCTTACCCGTTACCACGAGCTGCTACCCTCAAATTGCGTGTATAGGAACCTCCGCTTACCTCCAATGCCATCTTCTGCCCACTATAGCCGCTACACATTTTGCCGACTCTTTTACTCACTTTGTAGGTGTGGCAATGGGCGTGTCTTTTGCCCTTTCCTCAAACTTGGTATCGTACCATCATAGGTTTAGGAAAAAGCATTACGGGTGGTCTGACTACCTGCAACCCATGTCGGCTCATACAAGAGCGCGCCCAGATGGCTTCAATGTGCGTCCACTTGGTCACTTGTGGACGTCCACAAACGGCTCTACCTCTCGAATTATATCGCGTGATTTGGCCTCCGTTAAACCGTTTAAGACATTGTCTTAAATCGGCTTGCTCACCAGTTAAACCAGAGCGTGTTTATTGGCAGCCCACCTACTATCTGGGACTTTCAGGTAACCTATAGAAATATAAATCCATGATAGGTTTGGGGAAGTGGATTAAGGAAAGTGCAACCTCTTAAAGGCAATGGCTGCTGACGCACTGATTGGTTTAACAAGTAAAATGCCCTAACCACTCCTATGCATAATGTAGCGGGTAGCGCAGGTGAGAAAGAGGATATAGCAAGGATGGGAGATTGCGTTTTATTCGGGGGGAACGCCTCTCCTGCCACAAATTATCACTAAATAGCGGCTATAGCAGATCTGGCCGAAGATTGGGCCCCTAGTGTGAATACTGGCACTGGAACCTTAGTGTGTAGGCAAACCATGACCTTTTGGAAAAGTTTGCCGAGTCACCCATACCCATTTACTAAGAAAATTCTCATTGGGGAAATGGGTTTGGTATCCCCATAGCCATTTCCGGTTTGGTACCCTCATAGCCATTTCCGCTGTGGCCCATGCAACCAAGATGGCTGTAGAATTGCTAGTAACAGACTCAACAATCTCTTTCTGCAAAGCTGGAAACAGTCATTCACCTGGGCTCTTTTGTCGATACCAGTCTGACTTGATAAGAGCTGTTCACAATAATGGCACATAAATATAGCACAGACCTTGTTAACCACTCAGTAGTTGCTATGAGGAAATTTGACATTCATGAAAAAAAGCGGTACTCACATCTGGGGCACAAAGTTTATGTTGCCATGTTTTTTAATACCACTTTGCGCTAACTTAAAAACAACAACAACAACAACAACAACAACAACAACAACAAATGACTTACCTGAAATCCAGAATCAGCCTCCACTGAAATCTGTATCATAAAAGTTGCCAGAAAAGCTTTTGACTTTATTTTCTGGAAACATGATATAAATGGAGGATTTTTCTGATTTATGTATGTGGGAATGAACCACGGTCTTTTCCTGTCGGTGCATTGTCATGCTTCAGTATGCTTTGCATTTATTCAAGTAAATACCTCCAAGAAATATGTCTCTCTTCACTTTGTCTTGTGTTTGTCTGAAATACCTTTCCCTTCACTCAGCATGAATGATAATGTTCAAGAAGCACCATATTTTCAGACATATGGAAGAGGTTATTTCTCTGCTGTGTAGGTACAGTAACTTGATCATGTATGCAGCCTGAATCTTTGTTCTCTTTATAATCTTTGCCATACCTTGGCTCTCCTGACTGAAGTTACAAAAATGTGTTTACATATTGCTGAAGTCTGAGTGCTCTGTTTCTGTTCCTCTTAAAGATTCTTTTCTCTTCTCCAGGCTGGACTTGAATGAATCCATGTTACGGCCTCAGCTCGAATCTGCTTAGCGCACCGTGGTTCTCCTCAAACTCCACTCCAGACCACAAATTTAAATGTTTGCGGCAGCATAATTGCTAGTGTGGTTGACAGGCTGTAACGCTTACTGTACTATGAAATGTTTGACTCTTTTCACAGACTATTAAGGTTCACCTTTGGATCTTCTGCTGTTTAGCTTGGGAAGGCTTCAGTAAAGTGAATACCCTTTAGTTAGCGAACTGTTAAGCGTGGTGGGTAGGCTGTGATATATGGAGGTCTTGGCCCAAGAGATGTGGTGCATCACAGAGGTTGAAATGAAATCACCCAGGTCACCTTGGTATGTCTGTGTGTGGTAGCTCTGTGCTGGAGCAGGAAAATAGTTACCCAGTGCACAGAGTCCTTTCTTTGACAATCAGAGCACTGTACTGACTTAGCCATGTTTATTGTGGTAAAAGAGAGTGACTTGATGATCTCATAAAAACAGTGCAAACCCCCCCTCTATGATTTGATAATGCTCAAAATAATACTGTATGGATGAAACAGGAGTGAAATCATTAATGTGAGTTTGCCACATCATTACCATCTGTGACTCTCTGGTAAAACCTGCTCGGAAACCACAGTTAAAACCAAGCATGTAGTGATATGAGTCACTGCTTTTACCATCACATGAAAAAAAAAAAAAAAAGCAATGTCTTTGACTTTTCCCTTTTAGGGGTCATCAGTGGCTCATCGTGTTCTGCATAATGATTTGCCAGATGACTCTACCCGCAATGCCACAGCCAAACCACCCTTCATAAGAAAAAAAAAACACCAGGCAAATTTGCTCACATACTAAAGAATAAAAATAAACCATGCTCAGTTATTTTAACTTTAAAAATGTACACTATATTGCCAAAAGTAATCACTTACCTGCCTTGACTCCCATATGAGCTTCAGTTCATCTCATTCCTAATCAGTATGACGTGGGTCCACCCTTTGCAGCTAGAACAGCTTCAACTCTTCTGGGAAGGTTGTCCACAAGGTTTAGGAGTGTGTTTATGGGGATTTTGGACCATTCTTCCAGAAGAACATTTGTGAGGTTAAACACTGATGTTGGACCAGAAGGTCTGGTTCTCAGTCTCTGCTCTAATTTATCCCAAAGGTCTTCTATCAGGTTGAGGTCAGGACTCTGTGCAGGCCAGTCAAGTTCATCCACACCAGACTCTGCCATCCATGTCTTCATGGACCTTGCTTTGTGCGCTGGTGCACAGTCATGTTGGAAGAGGAAGGGTCCAGCTCCAAACTGTTCCCACAAAGTTGGGAGCATGGAATTGTCCAAAATGTCTTGGTCTGCTGAAGCATTCAGAGTTCCTTTCACTGGAACTAAGGGGCCAAGCCCAGCTCCTGAAAAACAACCCCACACCATAATCCCCCCTCCACCAAACTTTATACTTGGATCAATGCAGTCAGACAAGTACTGTTCTCCTGGCAACTGCCAAACCCAGACTCTTCTATCAGATTACCAAATGGAGAAGCGTGATTAGTCACTCCAGAGAACATTCCTCCACTGCTCTAGAGTCCAGTGGTGGCTGCTTTACACCGCTGCATCTGATGCTTTGGATTGCACTTGGTGATGTCTTGCTTGGATGCAGCTGCTCCACCATGGAAACCCATTCATGAAGCTCTCTGTGCTGTTGTTGAGCTAATCTGAAGGCCACATGAGGTTTGGAGGTCTGTAGTGACTGACTGCAGAACGTTGGTGACCTCTTCACACTATGCGCTTAAGAATCCACTGATCCCGCTCCGTGAGTTTATGTGGACCTACCACTTCGTGGCTGAGTTACTGTCATTCCCAAACACTTGTATTTCCTTTTAATACAGATGACAGTTGATTGTGAAATATTTAGGAGCGAGGAAATTTCACGACTGGATTTGTTGCACAGGTGTCATCCTATCACAGTTCTACACTGGAGTTCCTGAGAGCGACCCATTCTTTCACAAATGTTTGTAGAAACAGTCGGCATGACTAGGTGCTTAATTTTATACACCTGTGGCCATGAAAGAGATTGGAACACCTGATTCTGATCATTTGGATGGGCGAGCAAATACTTTTGGCAATACAGTGAATGTCATGATAGTAAATTGTATTCAGAACTGCAACCTCAATTCCTTCAAAACGATGGGATGCTGTGGAAAACATAAATTTAAACAGAATGCAATGATTTGCAAATCTTATAAATCCTTATTTCATTTCCAATAGAACATATTAAAGATTTCATCAAATGTTGAAACTGAAACATTTCACACTTTCATTAAAAAAATATAAACTCATTTTGACTTTGGTGGCAGCAACCAATCTCAAAAAAGTTGGAACAGGTGACGTTTACCATTGTGTAGCATCTCCTCTTCTTTTAACAGCTGTCTGTAAATGTCTGGGAAGTGAGAAGTGAGAAGCCCAGTTTAAGAAAAATAAGTTTTATAAGAGAAATTGTATCCTTTTTTTTTTTTTTTTTTTCCAAGGAATCTAGCTAGCTAACAGTCCTGGGCCTTCATTGTTGGATCTTTCATTTTATGATGCAAATTTTTTCTATTGGTGAAAGATCTGGATTGCAGGATGGTTAGTTCAGCACCTGGACTCTTCTGCAGAGTCATGTTGTTGTGATGGATGCAGTATGTGGTTTAGCATTGTCTTGCTGAAATATGCAAGGCCTTCCCTGACATGCTCCCACCCAGACATTGTATGGGTGGGAGCATGTTGCTGTAAAACTTCTGTGTACTCTTCAGGTCCCTTTCCAGATGTGTTAACTGCCCACACCGTAGACACTAATCCAACTTCAAACCATCAGAGATGCAGACTGGAATCTTCTCTAATAGCAAGCTGGATGGTCCCGTCTTTACATATGAGAGCCTCTGTCTCTCTGAAATGCTCCTTTTTATACCCAGTCACTTTACTGACCTGTTGCGAATTAACCTAATTAGCTGTTAAATGTTCCTCTTTTTCTTTTTTCTTTGATTTGCACTACTTACTTTTCCAGCCTTTTGTTGCCTCTTTTCCAACTTTTTTGAGATGTGTTACTGCCATCAAGGTCAAAATAAGCTAATATTTTCCATGAAATGGTAAAATGTCTCAGTTTCAGCATCTGATCTGTTTTTATGTTTTATTGGGAATAAAATATGGGTTTATGAGATTTGAAAATCACTGCATCCTGGTTTCAATTTGCTTTTTTTTTTTGACAGCATCCCAACTTTTTTGGATTCCGTGTTGTACTTTATTAGATTTTTGGTTGACATCTCTCAGTTTTTAAGGCCAGAAAATGCAGCTGAAATGTTGGGAAGTGTTCAGTGGTGCACGTCATGAATAAAAGGTGTCCTGAATAATAATCTTGCTCAACGGAAACATCATATCACTCCAAAAATTGATTTAGGGCAATTCTTCATTCATTGTCATGTTTATTCATACTTGAGAGTAGCCATCTTTTTAGCGACACAGGGTCAATCATAAATGCAAAAAGAAATACTTTAGCCCTTAATAATGACTATCAAGGCTGGATTAATGCAAACCCATTAAAACTTCCTGTTTAAGGAAAATATAATATTTTATAAAGTAATTAAATTACAAATTATATAAATAAAAGAGACCCTGAAACATCAAGGAAAGTGGATATCTGGTTTATATGTAAGGTAATTAAATTAGAAATTACATAAAACCTGTGGAAGTTGGGGAAACCGTATCTCATTCCAGCAGTCAGCCGCACTTAAATTAAAAGCATTTTCTTCCAAGTTCAGGCCAAACTGATGAAGAGCTGGTCTGTAGAATTGGTCCAGTAAAACCATTTGCATATTGAAGTATTTTCGAAAACAGGACAGCAGTTTTATAGATGAAAAGGTATCAGTGACTGTCTTAGAGAGAAGACCACCTGTATAACGCATAAAATACAGTGATATGAATCATCAGAATGAACCTCAATACAATGTGATAGATGGTGTCCAGATGTTGAAGAGGTGAAGAGGAAGCATGCCTATAAATGATATTACAGTAATACCAACCTGGCACGAAAATTGCTCAAATTTTGAGCAATATATATATATATATATATATATATATATATATATATATATATATATATATATATATGTATATATATATATATATATACATACATACATATGAAAGGGCTTAGCAGTGATTAAAGGGAAATCGTGCAATTGATCACACGATTTCCCTGATTAATTACGCTTAATCGCACTGTATACGCAAAATCAAATAATGAATTCAAAAGTAGTGTAAAGTTCACTTTTATTTAAATGTTCTGCTGCCATATGAACTAGAGTGCCATAACATTTGTTGTTCAAACACTTTTAACATCAGCACTTGTCAGTAACACATATTTAGAGTAAATCTCATCTTAAAAAATGTCAAATAAAATAAAGCTTATTGCCACCGCCAGGGCATTAATGTCATCCTGTTTTTTCTATGAAGAAAAAAAAAAAGTCTACAAACAAGCTCCAACAAAATGATTGTGGCTCAGCATAATCATAACATTAAAACAGGCAATTTCTGAGGTAACATCAGAAACTTCAATTTGGGAGTTCAATTTGGCAGTTGTTACAAATAACCTTGTTTCTGTTGAATCCTCCGTCTGGGAGAACTTTAAAATGAAAATGTCCATGTTAAAGTTCAGTAACTTCTGTGTGATACAATCTGTGTATCATTTATTCATTCCATTTTCAATTGTCATCCATCCATTATCTATGCCTGTTTAATCCTCTGCAGGGTCACAGGGATCTATGTGACCCTGAGCCTATCCCAGCTCTCTTCGGGCAAAAGGCAGGGGTACACCCTGGACAGGTCACCAGTCCATCGCAGTGCCACATGTAGACAAACAACCACTCACACTCACAATCACTCCTACGAGCAATTTAGAACCACCAATTAATCTAACATGCATTTCTTTGGACTGTGGGAGGAAGCCGGAGTACCTAGAGGAAACCCACGCAAGCACGGGGAGAACATGCAAACTCCACACAGAAAGGCCCCTGCTGAGGTTTGAACCAGGAACCTTCTAGCTGTGAGGCAACAGTGCTGATCACCAAGCCACCGTGCTTCCTTTCAATTGTCAATCAATCTAACACAAAAAATGAAAAAAAAAAACGCCCTTTTTTTTGTATTTCAATTTTAGACTTGGATCAAAAATATCAAATGAAAAAAACGAGTCATAGGACTGAATTTGTTTTATAATCAAGGACTGGACTTTCTGTTGTCATTACACATCTGTGTCACTAGATGGAGCCGCACTGAAGTAACCAGTAAGAGAACAGCACGACAGTGAACACATGGAGCAGATCTGATGTAACATGGAGGAATGACGCAAAAGTTTTGTTGCAGTCCAGAATTTTTTTTTCAGACAGAATTGTTAATATTGCTACCTGAGTTGTTACCTGAACTGTAAAGTACCGGTACACGGATTTTTACCGTTCTCCATATCTGTTTTAGCTTTTCCAAATGTTTACCTTCCGGCTCCGCAAGGTAGCAGCCAGTAACAGACTTTTCAAAACAAAAGCATGTGAGCAACATGCGTTAACACGCGATAAAATAAATGTCGGCGTTAATAAATTAATGAGTTAACACGATAATAATGCATTAACTTGCCCAGCCCTAATATATATATATATATATATATATATATATATATACATATATTAGGGATGCAACGGTACTCGGTAAAATACCGAACCGTTCAGTACGACCTGCACGGGACGCTTTTATGTCCTGCGGTATTTTTGTTCCAATAACTTTGGATTGGACTTGCACGTGATCACGAACAATTAATGTTCCTGTCCCTCCTCGACCACCAACAGTTTCAGACATATCGGAAATAAATTCCCACATCCAACCTTTTCTAGCTTGACACCAGAGACAAAGATCTCCTTGGTTTCCTCCACAGCAGACATCTGAATGAGATCATGCCACAGCTGTACAGACTGACGTGTCTGGCCGTGACTATTCCCACATCCACCACAACTGCTGACCAGACATCCTCTGACCTCAAGAGAATAAAAACGTATGTAATAGGTGATGCGTAATCAAGAGGTAGAGCCGTTTGTGCACGTCCACATGTGACCAGGTGGACGCACATTTATTCCATTTGGACGCGCTCTTTTACGCGCCAACATGCGAGTTGCGCTTTCTGCAAACTCGGTATCTTGTGTTCGCGGGTTTAGGGTAGCGGGTCTGAAACTGCATGAATCCGTACCGAAACCGTGACACAAAAACCGTGGTACGGACCTTACTGTGGGCCACCTGTACCTTTATTTATTTATATGTATATATATATATATATATATATATATATATATATATATATATATATATATATATATATATATATATATATATATATATATATATATATATATATATACATATATACACAGTCATGGAAAAAATTATTAGACCACCATTTTTTCTTCACTTTCTTGTTCATTTTAATACCTGGTACCACTAAACGTCATCATGTGACTAAAACAGACAGAAAAGAAAACACTGAATGCATAAAAGCAGTGTTTTTGGCAGTACAACGCCATAGCTATTGATGTAAAAACTTAAGTGATTTAGATTATAACCAAGAAAACCATGGAAAATGGTAAGATATCAGCTCTTAAATAAAACTCTTATGAGCAATCTTTGTGGTTATCGTTATGTTTTTCAAAACAAATGTAACTTTTGTTGTACCAGGCATTAAAATGAACAAGAAACTGAAGAAAACAAGGGTGGTCTAATATATATATATATATATATATACAATCCAAGACTTTGCTACATTCTGCTCTGACTCTCCAGACTAAACCTGCACCACGTCTGGCCTAAATCCCTCCGGTGTGTTTTCACACCTCATGCTACATCACTGCGTCTTACACTGTTTCCCCCCCCTTTCTTTTCTTTTTTCCCCCCCAGATGTTGTGGAAGTCAAAAATGTGCTGCTTCTCCGCAGCACCTCAGCCTCATAAACAGCCAGTTTACAACTGTTTAGGGTAGTCGCTGACACGAGTACACACATGTCAGCCAGCACCATTAAAATTCAGTCCAGACCCACCACACATACACACTGGGTGGGGAAGCAGGGCAGGCAGGGGAGAACCGTCTGCCAAACCTGGATTAAATCCCAGATTTAACTTTGAATGACACCTTTATGTTGGAATTCTTACTTAAAAAAAAAAAAAAAAAAAAAAAAAAATATATATATATATATATATATATATATATATATATATATATATATATATATATATATATATATATATATTTTTTTCTCAGCTGTACCATGATAACATTTTTGCTACTTGAGTAGATCATTTTGCTGCTTCTTTTCTTTTACCAGGTATTAGGTATTATAGAGATCTCCAACAAACTGCAAATGCATAACTATTAAAGCAGTTCACTTTTACTTAAAGAGATCAAGCAGCAGGACGGCCAATATTTTGTAGTCTCAAAATATAACAGCATTTGATGTTAAATATGTTGGCAAGATGAGTATGCGCCTAGATTCATGTGACAGAAAGCACTCCTTAGAGGAGGGACCTTATCAGATGTACTGTATAACAATGGAGCAATCAGCATACCTGCTGTCAGTGCACCCAAACAAACCCATGGTTTTTGTTTTTCTTTCAAAACCATCTTTAATCTTAGTTTAAATCATAGTTATGTTCTTAAATACATCCCTGATAAACCCAGATATCACTGACCAGTAGATGGAAGGAGCATCTGTGATATGTCATCAGTACCCCATTTCCTCCCACAAAAGGATAAGCGAAAGATGAACCTGGATAACTAACTCCTTGTTCAGCTGCAGAGTTAAAAAGCACCTAAATGTATACATTTTTCTGCACTCATATGGTCTCTGTTCTTAAACGACATATTTCATTTAGCTTCCACCCCTCTTCAGTTGTCAACAGCTTGCTGTGATTTATTGAAAGAGTTGAACTTCTCACCCTTGACCCCATTCAAACACAGCAGTATTTCCTTATCCACCTGGAACAGGCTCTTTGTGTGCCTGCCCAGGGGCTCCACTTTCATTTGGACCAGAAATGCCTCACTCCTATATGAAAGGGGAAAGGGTAAGGAAAATTACATCTTTAGCTAGCAAGCAGCAGTGCGTCTATATATGATTCGAAAAGGGAATTGTTAGGAACGAGTGACCCCTTTCATTTTGGGGATGAAACATGAAGTAGAACACTGTGCTGCCCGTAGGGGTTGGAGATATGAAAAGCCGTGTGTGATTTGTGGCTTCTATGTTTTCCTTCTCTTCTTGTTGTTTGGTTGTTGAATATTCTTTTGTTTTAATGGAGCAGGGAGTTTTCTGGCTCCCTGTGTCAATAAGGTTGCCTTAGTGTCCAACCCTCCAAGTTTGGGTTGAAGGAATTTGTCACAATGTTATAAATTACTGTATTACTGTCAGATTGTATAAGATAACATGTAGGATCTGATATTATATTATGAGATCTATCAAAATGAGGGAGACCCAACCGTGTGTGACTAGAAGAATGAAAAAAAAAAAATCGTTTCTATGAATAAATGCATTGGATATGGAGTATCTTTGTCAACCCTTCTCTCAATTTAAAGTTTGCTATTCATCTTAAGTGTGCTGCCATTTCTGAAGCGTTGCTGCTAGTGATGTTCGCGGCTGCCAGTGAGTGAGAATGTTGCAACTGGGTGTTTGCAAAACGAAAAAAAGTCTGGATACCCAAATTAAAAACCAAATGTCCAAATAACAATTGGATATCTGAGTCTGCGGGTTCACCCCTGTTATCAGTAGCTTTTTCAACCTTAAACCAACAAGTGTCACATGTACATCACATGCAATGTTAGTGAGTGATAACTGCAACTGTTTTGTGTACACAAGGAGATTAACTAAGTGTGTTAGCAGCTGGCTGTGAACCTATACTTTCCAAGTGTGTTTGATTGCATTGAACTGATGGATTGGGTGCTGTCAGCACCACTACAACTTACAGCATCAATTTATATTTCACAGCTGCTGTGCCACTGTGGTATATAAAAACGACCCAAAGGAACTGTAGATTTCCTTCCCATTCATCTCTTGCAACTCTACGGCTCTACGTAATGCATCGATGGAGCTGGCTCACAGAGCTATAGCAAACCTCACGGCGGAGGAAACTAAGAGCCTCAATAAAATAATGACGGAAGAGAAAGTAAGAGAATCACCTGAGCAAGAGACCAAACAAGAGCAAATCTTGGAAAGTGTTGTAAAAAAAAACAATTAACCCCCACATCTATACTCTGACCTTCTGCGCTAAAACTTTCGAAAGTTCCTTTTTACTCTTTTAGAGTGTTACCAGAGAGTGGAGGTCTTCCAAAGTGCATTACTGGCTGCACCGTCTGCTTGAGGCTAGGCAGAGAGTGTATCATATTATCTTTTACACAATTTATTGATGTAATAAGAATTATAATGTTCACAAATGTAATTTGCGGTTCGCCTGTTTTTGACATATAAAAAAAGTCAAAATTGTAGCCATGAATCTGTTTAATCCTAATCTGTTTTTAGTCCTAACTATATTTTGAAGGTTTTTCCAAATCGTGTATGACTTTGTTTGTGTATGACTAATTTTTTCCTTCTTTTGACTGTATTTTTGGACTCGTGTCAGATGCTTAAATTGCTTGTCGTGGAGAAATTGCTCATTTAAAAGTGGTGCTGAAATATTAATGACAAGGAACAAAAATAAACCCACAAGTCCCAGAACACACCCGGCTTTATTAAGGCCAGCCTGAACCGGAATGAAACAAGGTGGACAGATCTGAAACTGACAAAGATAGTGGCGTGGTAGCGAAATCTGGCGGGAACGGTAGAAAAACAGTGCACTAAAGAGAGAGATAGGATGACAGCAAAAACAGACTCAATCCTGTGGATCTGCTCTTAGTTATAACTTAGATCTAAATCACAGATGATATGCAGACCCTGCAGGACAATTACAAGATCTCTCACAGATTATTCAAACTAAACAGGCATAAAACTGCCCTCTAAGCCACATGTTTTAGATAGAAGCGCAGTAATGGAACGCTTTTTTTTTTTTTTTTTTAAGTGAGAGGGCATCCGACTCCCATCAGTGACCTTTTCCTCTGACTGAGACAGCTGAGAGACTGAGAAGAGATTCTCAGTAGGATTCAGGTCTTGGAGAGCTTTGTGGCTGATTTCAGAAGAAGCCGCTTTTGAGACCTCAGAATGCAAACTAAAAACACTCAGGTCAACTTCAGGCCTGCAGCTGGCTGAAAGAGAATTATCAAGGACAAACCTTCACTCCACTGTGATCTGTTTGTCTAAATTGTTGCTCATGGCAGTCTGTGGATAATGTCTTTGTCTTACTATAGAAGAACGTGAATAATTCTCAGAAAGCGGTTTAATGTTTTTCAGTGTCTTTCTTTACGATGTGTGTATGGCCTTTAACAGTCAAAGAGAACTGACAAATTGTCTTTTTGGCTTGTGATCCTTTTCAGGAAAGCTTTGCTTGCTTGCAGATTACATTAATTCTATGTAAGGTGGCCAGCTCAAACAAACATTCACACTGTTTTATTTGGGCCTAAAGATGTGGAATTACCCAAGAGACAAAAGCAAAGTTAAGAAAAACATATGAAAAGCTAAACATAATTATGTGCAATAAATATGTGTTATTCTGCATTTCTATGTCATTAATCATTCTGTAACCACCTCATTTATCTTTTAAACCCGTGTTACTGTATGTCCCTGATCTGCACAGGCTGTAAATCACTGGCCAAGCAAATTCATAGCAATTGATAATCACTTTGATTTAACTTTGCACATCGATGGTATAAGAATATCGTCTGTGTTTTTGGATAGCACAGTGGACATGCATAGTGTCATAAACTCTAAACGTCCATATATAAAACTGCATCAGCATTTTTTTATATATTAAGTGATTGAAAATGCATATTTTAATATATTCGGCCTTATTTTGTTTTCTTAAGACAAGTTCTCCACATGTGAAAATATTACCAGCAAGCTACGACATCAGCATTTTTACAGGGTGCATCACTTTAAGTATAAAGTATCTATGATTAGCTCATGTCTTCATCAGTTTATTTGTTTAACTAAAGTGGACATGTTATGAAAAATGGCTACTATGAACAAAGCTGTAAAGCCATGGTTGAAGAGGTTGCCTCTGAGCTGTATTTATGTGGCATTTTGACGAATGCATGTCAGTGACAGTTTATGAAAAAAGGCTCATTTTGCAACCAATGGGGCAGAATATAATTATGAACGTTCATGCATCAGCTCCCCAGTTCACCCAGTGAACTGTAAAATATCACGATCCACCTGCCCCATGCATGAGACGAGGCATATTCTGCTGGAATACAGAACTGTCATGATGCTGTGCAACAATTGGCATTTTAACTTTGAGTTAAATATTAGCATACGTCAGCAACAATAGTTTACCAGACAAGTGTTGTCAGTTTTGTATCCTATTCCACTCCTTGTTGACCCTCATTATGTCTCTTTTTTTTTTCCAAATAATTCCTTCTCTTTGAGACTTTTTTTTTTTTTTTTTTTTGACAGGAGTGGGTGGTGGTGGTGGAGCAGTCTGCTTGCCCAGAACACTTGTGGTTTATCTGTTATGTAACCTGACTGGGGTCATGCACTACAGTGACAGCGACTCGCTCACCCAACTGGTCTCCAGCCAACAAAATACACATTAGAAATGAAGGCTAACCATGAAAAAAAAACTCAAGTTCTTATTTGAAAATTACATAAACAGCTGTTAATGCTGTTTGTGCTATGATCTGTTCAGGACACATAGATTGATAGATGAACTTTACTGATTCCGAACTGGGAAATTTAAACCAAATGAAAAATTAAAAGAGAACAAATGTGGGTAGTGGAGTGGATAAACACACACGGGTTGCAGATTGTGGGCCCCATCTTCCGCCAGATCTGCTAAAGCCACTATTAAGGGATAGCGGGTACCGGGAGAGGCGTTCCCCCGCAAAGAACCTTCCACTCTTGCTACCCGCTACATTATGCATAGGAGTGATTAGGGCGTTCCACCTGTTAAACCAATCAGTGCCACAGTGCTACCCTGCAGGTTGCAGGTAGCAGGTGGTCTGACAACCCACTACTACCTGCGATTCGCAAGATACCGAGTTTGCGGAAAGGGCAAAAGCCACGCCCATTGCCACACCTACAAAGTGAGTAAGGGAGTTGGCATAATGGATAGCAGCTTTAGCAAGCGGAATATTGCATTAGCTGTTAGCGGAGGTTCCTAAACCAGCAATTTGCGGGTAGCAGCTAGTGTTAACGGTTAAGGGGATGTGTACGAGGGCCTGTGTGTGCTACAGACAGCAGGGGGTGAGTTGAAAATTGTAATGAAAATCTAGTCACCTACTCTAATTGTTATATGCATGCTGTGTTTCAGTGAGAGTTTGCTTCACGGATTCTCCTCCTTACGATTACATCAGCCCAGTCCTTGCTCTCACATCAGCTTTAACTGGAATTGCGTATTCGGTATGCTATCCATTGGCGGTCAGCGATTGCTTGTTGGCGAACATCTTTAAGTTGCTCACACATAATGATCGATTGCCAGACACTCAACATGATTAGCATACGAGTAGAGAACCCCCCCTCAGCGAGCATAAAATCCTCTTCTTCGTTTGAACGTATGAGGGCAGACTGAACACAGCAATGATTTAGATCACCTCTGGTGGGACAAAGTGGTATTACAAGGCTTGTTGGGCCATCCCCACTCATCAGCACAGTGTTTTCAGTGACTCTTCTGTAAATGCAGAAGATCTATGTGTTTAATATAGTGTCAAAATTGTTGTTTGTGTTCTGTCATAACATTGGCATATCTGATAAGCATAAGGATAAAAATCCTTAAATTTAATGCACAGACCAGGGTGGCATATAAAGACTTATAGTGAATGTTCTTATAAAGTCTTATAGTCATAATCTTAATAAAAAGTGTGACCCTCTAGGCTTGTCCAAAAAAAAAAAACATCTAACCAATACGCCACTAGCACATGCAGAATGACATTAAAATGACTTTTTAAAAAAAAATCTGGAAGGAGATATTGATTTCATATAGTAAGTGCTGGAAAGTAACCAATTACCTGTAGTTATTCACTTTAGTGCATTTTTTAGATGCTTTACTTAAAGACTTCCCCTATATGCTACCTCCTAATACTACTCCACCTTGTTCCAGTGTAGATAGACAGGTGGGCAGGTACCAGCCCACCCCTCATTTACTGCTTAAAAATTGTCCTTCACTTGCTTTTTTATAATAGAAATGCTCCTCATACTATATCTGTAAGAAAAACAAGACATTCAGTGGCAGGAGGCTTAGCACCTGGCAGCGCCCCGGTTTATTTTGTCAGAACTGCTCACTTTCACACAATTTTCTAACTTTGATCACTTTTTCATACGGCTCCAGTGAATGGGTCGGTGTGTATTCAAGCGGCATCATTTCTTGGCAGAAAGAGCGCGAGGGAGGACTGCACTGAGCGAGCGTGTAGAGACTATTGCAGGCTGACAGATGTAATCCCTAACACGGCTCCAAAGTGCCGTGTGCCACCACAAAATTTTGTGAGAGGGTTTATTTAAAAAACAACCTCACACCACAGACCTCTTATGTGCCCTGCTTCTCATTTATTCTCAGCATAAATTCAAAGCAGCAGTTGCTCAGCCTGATCTTAAAAAAAACCTCTTGTCAACACTTGAGCAGCTTTGCGTTCTAATGGTAAACACAGTGGAACATTATTCCCATTGAAAAAAAAAGCCAAGGGCAAGGGAAAGTAATCCAGATATGAAAATGTTCAGTGCTCATTTTTTGCCATTTCCTCGAGTGCTTACAATGTCGCAACAAGTTAAATAGTCTATATGCTGTGCATAAACTTTATTTCTCAGGTCAGCTTCAGAATCCAAATAAACAACCCCCCATCATTCCCATGATTTTGCTCCCAACTACTATCCATAATATATTTCACATTTTAAGAGAACTCAAGTCTCAAACGTTTGCCAAGGGCAACAGTGGATAATCTTTTCAGACACTTTCACTTCTTTGGCTGACTTTTGATAAAGCTACAAGCCAAGCTGAGATCCCACTTCAAGCTGTGTTGTCATACAGTATAATAGTAAACTTTGCTGAAGCACTGTGTCAAGATATGTTCTGCATTACTTTCAAAAGTGAGTCTCACAGTCTGGCATCTAAAGAACTGAACATTCTTGTGTTGCTTTACATCGCTTTATCCCTTTTCTCTCTGGATCTGTTTTTCCTTTCCAGGTTAAATGCAGAAATATGTGCACGGTCTGCTCTTTCCTCTCTGCGTCTGTGTGGGATTTTGTCCTTTTTTCATCTTCTTTTGTCTGTCCATTCCCCTTCTCCTTCCTGCCTTTTCCATCCTTGTCTTATCGCTATTACAGTCAAAGACCAACTAGGTTTCACGCTGCGCCTGAGGAAACGGAAAGAAAGAAGCAGGTGTTTTGGTGTTGGCTGAGATGCTAACATGCTTTCACTCACCTACAGACAGGTTTATTTAATGGAACTGAGGCATATATAAGCGTTCAGTTTGTTGTTTTGACCGATCAATTCTGCTTATCTTTTTGAATCTGAAAACCATCTGCTACCACAGCTTGTTCTTGTCCAACCATCTTGCTTTCAAAAACTATGTCCCATGGGACTTCCCATTGAAACGCTGTCAGGTATATCTAAAACAACATGCGTTAGCTGGACTGGTGGATTTATCTGTTTGCAATCTCTGTTTTTAATATCTTTATGCATTTTTTTCCTCCTTTTTTTCAACAAAGATTTGGAGCTAAGATGTTGTGCATTTAATCTGCTTTCATCCAGTGACAGTAAAAGATGTTTTTCCTTTTCTTCGGACCAAAGCAGAATTTATGGCTTTAACCTAACATATACTGGCTTTGGCTACTGACATTGTACTCAGTGGTATTATATCAATATAACAATCAAAGCATACATTTGCAAGTTACATCATACTAAAATGACTCATTGTAAAAGGATTTACTTCCAAAAAGGTTTTCCTATGGCCCATCCAGGGTAAAGAATCGTGGTGCCTGTAAGGATATATACTTACACCAGACCAGAAGATGGCTGCTTTAATATTCGCTTAAATAAAACAACATGAACTGCTGCTGTGCTGTAAATAAATGATGGTACATATACTTTTGTATGTATATTTTACGTTGAATTGTTTGCTGATTTCCTGTCCTTGTCTTGAAAGGTAACCACACTAGAGCTGTGGATTTATGACCAGCTATCTGTAGTTGAAGTTGTAGTTTGGTTCAGGTGGAAATGTTTTATGAGTACTTGTTGGACATCATCATATTTCATACAAGCATTTATGGTCCTCTCAATATGAATCCAACTCATTCATTTTTTCAGAGGTTTTCCTAGCGTGCAAAAAAAAAGCACATTATTGATTTATTTGACAGAAATGTTTTCCGTACCTATATATGATCCACATTCAAAAGAAACGGGGAAATTCTTGTTTCCTCTGATTTACTGCTGTGTTTTCATGATCGTCCAATAGTTTCCTTGATAATTCTTAAACCTGCTTGACCACCTCAGTTTGCGGTATAGTCTGTGTCTTCTCAGCTGACTGAAGTGGGCATGAATGCTGAAAACAATTGTGATTACCTGTGATTCAGCTTTGAGGTAATGGTCCAGCACACTGGGATTGTACTAAAGAAGTCACGTGTAAAAGTTTGTACGTCCATTTTAATCGATATACAGTGATCCCTCGCCAATTCACGCTTTAAGTTCCGCGGCTTTAGTTATTCGCGAATTTTTCAGAAATGTATAATATAATAAAATATCAAGAAAAAATCGTGGAAACATCACAGGATGTTGTGCATGTTCTCTCACAACGAAGAAATGTTGTCAGCCAGCCTGACCCCTTTAAGAAGGTGGCCTTATGGGTAATGGAGTGTGTGTGTCGTGGACGGCAGAATGAAAATGGTGTTAGATGAAAAGTGGAGTGAGCATAAACAGCAGCCCGGCGTGTATAGATTTACATTCTCTGTTAACTGACAGGAGCCGAACAATACAACCTGTGTGATGTTACAAGTTCCTGCAGTGCCAGAATAAAGTGCCTGTTCCATGCAGAGAAAATCAGACTTTCTTTTGTTGTTGTTAGCGTGTTAGCCGCTAATTTCGAGCCAAAAATAGCACAATACCAGCAGTTTCTTTACTACGGTTCAGAGACCAGAGGCTGTGAAGGTAACAGAAAGACCACAGTTGAGCCTTTGTCTTGTTGTCGCTGCAGTGGCCTCGCTACTTTTTTGCAGTTTTTAAATGTATTTTAAACACGTTATTCAGGCTCGGGGGGCTCCGGCTCCGGCTTTTGATTTACGCGGTGGGGCGCCGGTCCCTATTCACCGTGAAAAATAAGGGAATCAATGTATAACCTTTTCCATCATGCCATTATTTATTTGCCAAAAATTAAGCCAAAGTGGGGGAAAAAACATATTTTCCGATCTAAGTGCCCAATTCCCGCTTTCATAGGATTTAAGAGGGTAAATTGCAACCAGGTGATTCTAATCCTCAGATCTTGGTGAAACCGATCATCAGCAGGTGAGCAGAGCGCTGTGTTTAATCACAATGCCAAGAGGCAAAGACACAACCTGTGATTTTAGCAGAGCAATTGTTGAAGTACTAGAAAAGGATGCAAACCATTTTTAAATAATTTGGATCTAAATCTTTCTGGGAGAAATAGTCATAAAGGGAAAGCATTTCATCTTCCGATGAGTGGACGTGTCAGGAAAATCTACCTGAAGTTCATGGGATTCAATGCACAGAGAAACACCAGACAAAAAAAGTGCTATGTGTCAGACCTCATTGACTTCATTGAGCAAGATAAATGTTAGAGACCATGACAACACAATTAGAAGAAGACCAAACACATACAGTTTGATTAGATGGGTTGCCAGGAGAAAATCCTCTTCTGTTTTAAAAGAACATGGAAGCATGTCAAAGGTTTACAAAACTGCAGCTGAACAAGACTTCTGAAATAATGAAGTGCAGTTGTTTGACCTTAACGTCTCAGCATCATGTTTGATGAAAACCAAACACAATATATTCAGCAGAAACATCTCATATTCTGTTAAGCACAAAGGTGGAGGGGTAATGTTTTGGACTAGTTTTGCAGCCAAAGGAACTGAGCACCTTTCAATCACTGTACCAATGGTCTGCATGTTTTAGATGTTTCTCTGCACCAAGCCATGTGCCTCAAATGAATGGAAACAGATTCCCACAGACATGAACCATCCACTTGAATCAGGTATGCTGGGCCAGAAAAAAATAAAAAATAAAAAATGTGGTCCAGATTGGGTCGTGCAACAGGGAAACGATCCCAAACACAACAGCAACTCACAAATCCTCCTCAGAGAGGCTGGGGGAAAAAAAAAACAAACAAACAAAAAAAAACAGTTTAATATTGTTGCTCATCTGAGGTTGTATTTGTTTAATATTAAGACTGACTATGATCAGATTTTTATAACGGTTTTATGGTTTTACACATAAAAGAAAGAAAAAACAACATAGGATCAAAGTGGGGGTACGAACTTTTTCAAATTACATTTCATATGATTTTGTCAAGCTACTTCCCATCACCATTAGTTGTACTTTGTATTTAATACTTACTACAACAATGTTCCCATATTGACATCACTTGAGCTACATTCATTAAGACAATATATTTAAGAAAACAATGATTAAAAAAAAAAAACAACAACTTTAAAATAAAGATCTCGGTGCCAGAAAGAGAGTCTGCAAATGTTTAAAAAAAAAAAAGGCATCTTATCAGTCAGTTCAGAAAGAAGTGTAAAACTTGTGGTAATGAGTTGGAATGGATATGGCTAATAAGAAATAGATACTGACACTGGAGAACAAAAGGATCATATTTAATGCCTCAGGCAGTGAAATGCTGTGGTTAACTTCTCTGTCTTAAAATGTTGTTAATGTTAAACAAAAACAAAAGAAAAGAAAACAGACCATGAATAAAAATCTAAAATAAACAAACAGTCTATTCAATTGTACATTTGGTTTACTTTAGTTTATCCACAAATTGTAAAGGATTGATGAAGTGAAAGCATGCACTGAATCATAATGTCAGATCATGTAATTATTCTCAGCCATCTTACAGGATTGAATTACGCTGTCTCTGATTTAAGACGTTTTCCAACAATATTGTTTTTTGTTCCAACAAACTGCGTGATAATAGATGAGGTTTTGATCTCAAATGTGGGAAATAGTCTGCCCATCAAGAACATATAACTGCATGATTTAACCAGCGGTCAGAAAGAGTAGCTGTGTAAGCAGAGGCTGTATTTACAGACAATTGATATGTGTCTTAACATGGAGCTGGCATTGTTTGAAAAAACACTGGCTGTGTGATTTTTATTTTTCATTTTATTTTTTTAATGCCAGTGGTTAGCCATTCATTTTCCTCCCTATTTTTCTTTGACATGGCTGTCACTTTTAGTAATGGCTAAGACTCAATGACAGTTAAAGACACTGAGGTTTTACTTCACTGTTGTTCACTCTGTTGTTATTTTGCAGAAAAATCCTTTAGTGAAAATCAGTTTCATATTTTATTTTGGCAGTGGCTTAAATGACTGAATTCCCTTCCCTCAGTGTATTGCAATTTATATGTAATCCAAGTCCCTAAAACCACTGTAGTTTTGAATATCAACAAGATAATTGGCAGGCTCAGTTTGCATTCATAGCAAAAGATTTTGGCTTCATGTCTTTGAGAAATTAAGTGGCATTCATAAAGAAATGAATGAGAAAACAGAATATGATACATCCAAAAAGACACTGGACACCTTACAGTTTTTTTTTTCAATAAAAGGTTTGATTCTGTGCACACTTGTAGCTATCATAGATTGCCAAGCTCAGCTGATTAGCAGTGCACTGAAGTGTACAGTGTGGAAACAGCAGGAAAAGGCTGTGTGGACAGTAACAGCTTCATATGTTGACCATAGGGTTTGTTTATCCAGCACGCTGTAGTGCTATGAGAACCGCTGCTTTGGCCCTGGTCACAAGCTGTAATGTAAATACTAAAGTGTATGGAAATGGGAGCAAACTATTCAGAGGTTACCTAGTTGCTTTAAGGTGTTTGAGCCACTGATTGTGGAGATTTGATGTCCTCCTAATGACAAATGATGCTTTAGTTCTTATCTGGAGTTCCTCTGTATAGCTGTGTGAAGAATGTGTGCAGAAAGTTTTTTATTTATGTTAAAGACTTGTGTCAGAAAAGGAAAGCGTTACTAATTGCCCCAAAGGCTTCCTATTTGACATTCAGTTCAGTTCAGTCCTCTTCAGAGTCTGGTTCTGCTGGAGCCTGTCCCAGCTGTCAAAAAGCAAGGTGCTGAAAAGGTTGTCAGTCCATCACAGGGCGTTTCAAGAGTTATTGAGTTTACTTTTATGTCTAAATTTCTGTTTGCGTGGTAGCACAAACCTGTATGCCAATTTTTAATAAGGCAGATCCCACAGTGGCTGACTTCACCTTCTCAAACCAGATGATACAAGCAAAAAGATAAAGATATGATTGGAAAGAGGGTTTTGTATGTTATAAATATGCGAGATTTTTTTGAAGTTAGTCACAGACATTTTACTCTAGCTCCAAAAAAAATTGTGTCAATCTTGAGAAAAAAAAGAGCACCATGTTAATCTTTTAAAGCTATAGGCTAAGCATGTTTACCACAGGGTTTCAAATGCATGACAGAAATATGTTTCTCTGTATTATTTTGAGCCAAAACATGTAAGATTTACATTAATCTAAAGGGATGGAGGATGATATTACAGCTTTAAAACAATGATGCTATGTTTCTTAACAACACACAGATGACAAACCACTGGCTTCTGGTCTTCTGAGCTTTTCAGATCCAATCACACAGCCCATCTCCTCCCAACAGCTTCATTGCTGTGTTGGAGTGCCCTGCTGTCTGGATTGAGAAAAAAAAAATCTGCTGGTGAACCTAATACATCTACCAGCAACTGCCTCCAAAGTATATTTGGCTGAGCAAATGACTGGTATATGAGGCACATGGTTGTACTTAGCAGCGGTCTTAAAGAGGGCTTTGAAGAACTTTTTTAGCCAGTTTTGTTGAGTTGCATTTTATTCATTGTTAAACAATGTCATGAACTGTTATAAAAGCCGTCACTTCATAGAAAAATAAAGTAAAGTTGAAATGAAGTTTTCATGAGCTGATCCTTGACCCCCTAACCAGTGGTCCATTCATGTACAAACACTGGTGCATGAAGGGAGCTCACTGTGAATGAGAGCCTTCAGGTCCGTCCCAGCTGATTATCTCTTCCATCTTTCCACTCGCGGTGCTACTTAAAACACATACAGTGAACATATTGTGCATTGGTATTTATATTTCTGGCCAGTTTTATGGGTTTGAAATACATGGAATTGGCCTAAATAAATAATCAGTGGAGATATACGTCAGATGTCACACCTTAGACAGGATGTGTACCCAGAAAGCTGTAGGGTTCATACAACATGGCTGATCAGCGACAAAGGAGTCACACATTTTTCACCTCAGCTATCTGGTCAATCCTAAGCATTTGCAGCTGTCATGTTCTATCTATCACTTCTCTTCAGTGTTATGCTATGATTCAGGTAACTCCTGATTAATCAGTCTGCGGTGCTCACCTAGTTATTGAAGACTAATTGAAGGTTCTCTCCACCCCATTTTCTTTCCAGCTTTTAAGACATTGCACATCGGAAATATTTCCCAATTTTGCCTGCTTTCCTAAATCCAAACCTACTTTGACATGCTCTCTGTGGTTTGATGTCTGTTTGTTGTATTCCTTTTATGAGTTTACCTCTCTCTCTCTGTGATGTAATGTGTCTGCAAGGACCACAAACCCTGTCTCTGAAGCTTTCAAATCAGTGCATTGCTGGATTTGCCTCCAATCCGGGGCATTTGTTTGCAACCACATAATTTGTCTGCATCCTAAAAATCTGGCTCGCTTGTGAGTTGATGTCATATTGTTTCGTAACATCATCTCAGAATGTGACAGCACTAACTAAAAAAAAAAAAAAAAATACATTAGTTCTCTTCGGTGTTGGCCCGCATGAGATTGGAACGTGCCAGATGGAAAAAAGCATCATGCACTGAGCCGAATTTCAAGAAAATGCAGACATCTAAATCATCATTTGTGGCTCCCACTCTCTTATCTCTTCAGGCTATAAAGGCATGTCTAATAAAAAGACGTTAATGCATTATTTTCATCTGTACAGCATTTAGTCATCAGCGCACAGGAAGGCTGCGGTGAGATGTGCTCTTATACAGCAGGACTTCTGCATGTAGAATCTGTCTTCATTTGAAATACTTACAGCCTAGCAGTTGCTTTAAAGGATCAAAATTTCATTTATAAGCGCTTAAAGAAAGGGTTGCACTTTACAGAAAAATATGTGAACTTACACAGTTCATACTGCGATCACTTCCTTTCATATAATTTCATATTATTTACTATGATGTTGAATGGGTAGAGCTGGTTGCCCTCCAGGTGGATGGATGCAGGGCATAAAATTAAAATTTTTACCAAGTAGCCCCTGGCTACCAAGTTTTTGAAGTTGGTAGTCAGCTAGCAATTTTGGGTGCCAGTGTCGCCGGGGGGGTGGTGATAGACAGAATTTCAATAGGAAATTTACTCAGTTCACTATTGTTTTTATTTGAAATGTTTTTTTTAAATCAATGTCAATATGATCAAGAATAGCTTGTGGGTCTACCTATATGATGTATATATGGTGATAGAAAAGTTTTGACAGATCGCGTATGAAAAACCCCTATTATCGCCCACTATCACTCCATTTCGGAAGCATTTACAAGCATGTGTTGTAAGCCAGCCTGGCCCTTTAAGGGGGGTAGCCTGATGGGTAATGTAGTTTATGTGGTGCGGGCGGCTGAACGAAGCAAGTGAAGTGAGAATGAGTGTTATGGATTTGCATCCTCCGTTGACTGACAGGAGCCGAAAAATACAGACTGTGTAACGTTGTCAGTTCCTGAATAAAGTGCCGTTCCAAGCAGAGAAAGCCGGACTTTTTCTTTCGTTTTCACTGGCGTGTTACCCGCTTGTCACGAGCCTGGAATACCACAGTACGGCGGTTTCCCTACTAGGGTTTGGAGACCAGAGGCCGTATGGTAACACATGAAAGCGCATTTTGATGTGATGCCATGTGCACCCAAAACATGGCCACTTTTCGCCAAATAAACTTTGTTTCTAAATTATTTAGATATGTTTGCCTTGGTGACACGTGACAAATGTGCAGAAATCATAGAAAAAAATCCATTTTTTTTTTTAAGTTGATGGTGGATGTTGTGGCCACTCGCCACTGGCGACAAGGCAGAAAAAAAAAACAGTCGAAATGGTCAAATTTTGGTTGCATATGGCGACCAGTTAGTCGCGATTTTATGCCCTGCGGATGCCGTCTTGATCCCCTGCCTGTCACATGCTTAACTGTCCTTGGGCGAGACACCCACATTGTCCTCTTTGCCCCAGCAACTAAGGGGTCACAAGCCAGTGTTTTCATAGTGGTGGTCTCGAGCCTGGGTGAACTGGGAGAATTCTGTCAAGGTCATCAGATGTAAGACCTATTCCATATCAATATATGGAACACATGGCAAACCCAAAAGGAAAAAGGTTTCTTTAATTTTTAGAAAGAAATGTGATAGAAAAAAAAAATGCATCACAATATCTTTTTTTTTTGTCATTGGTTCCGAAAGGACAAATATCTCTTTTTTAAAATTTCATACATACAGTTTATAGGGTTGTATCACAACTCTATCTTCAAACAAACAGATTTCTTTGAAGAAAGATTTGCCCCCTCCTGCCCCAACACTGCCACCACACACACTGACACTTTCTCCTCAATAAATGTGTGTGTGTGTGTGTGTGGTGTGTGTCCCTTTGAGGTTTTGAAGTCTGCAGCTCTCTGTGGCCCCACGTTGTGCTGAACAGTTCCATTCGTCCTTTCTCAATCCCCCTGATGTAAACCTTTATAAATCACATGGAGGCAGCTTGGAAAAACTTTTTTTTGTCTTTCTGCTTAGTTCTGTTTTCTAACTCTCATGGAGAATTTTAAGAACTGTGGATGACCTTTTTTTTTTTTTTTTTTTAATTTATCGACAATGATTACTGCTTAGATTAAATGTGTCTTTTGCGTCTCATAAGAGGTTACTGAATGGTTATTTTTTTAAGTTTTCAGAGTTTACTCGAGAAAACTCTCTTCCATACCTCTTGCCTATTCTGAAATTGATTCAGCCAGCATTTTGGCTAATTCATGGTGCAGTACCGTTGCACCCATAGTGCATCTAGTCTAACCTCTCTATCGATGCCTCTGGGCCAGATTAAAGTGCTGGGGCTCATTGTTTACACAGCTCCGTGGTGCCACGGCTGAGCAGGCCCAAACAATAAGCCCCTGCTCCCTTTTGTGAGAGTGAGAGGAAGAATGAAGACCTCTTGACATGGCAACCTGAAGCCTCAATGCCTCCACTTCACCTAAATGAGAGGGTCACATCAGGAAAGAGAGGAAAAGGGAGAAGAGGGGAAGCTAGAGATAAGTAAGAAGGAGAATAGAGAGATCAAACTAGGAGGGAAAGAAAGGAGGTATAACATGAGGGGGGGTTGGATGGAGAATGATCAAGGATGGAGGAAGAAAGATAAAGAGATTAAAAAAATGTGGGAGTCCATTCAAAATGTGAGGGGGGGGGTGGGGGGGTGATGGCAAAGGAAAAGTAGGTGCAAAGAAAACACTTTTAGGAACTAGAAGTCATAAAGGAAGACTATCGATTGACAGGAATGGGAGCATCACCAAGCTTATCATTAGTCCACAGTCCCAAATCATAAATAGTATGAGTGTCCGGTTCCAAATTGTCACCAAACTAAAATTACAAGCACCATCAGCTCAATTCAATAATAACCAAAGCAGTCTACCATGAAAAATACTCCTATAGATTCATGTGTAGCAGTGCTAGGTGTAAAGTTTATTAATATATCATTACATGCGTCACTAAATTCTTTTTACGTATAGTTTTCAGTGTCACAAAAAGAGTTTGCTCTTGGGCCAAAGTGATAACTTCATTTCACATGGATTCTAAATTTTCACGTGTTTTTTTTTTTATTCATTTTCGTTGTTCAGACTAAAGAACAATCGAGAAAGGGAGTTACAAGCAGTAATATTGCTTATTATTAAGTTTTTGCTGACATTAAAGGCTGTCAGCATACAGAACTAGTTTGACTAAGTTGAACTGCTTCCTGGCTCCAGTTTCATAGTAAACAGATAACATTGCTAAGAAAGTAAATGAGCTATTCCTTTGAGGCGTCAGCATCTTCACTTTTGCTGTCCATCTTCAGGTTTTTAAGCAAGGGAAGGTCTGAACCATGGTGAAGTGGAAACAGTTATCAGTGACCGCAAGTTATTTGCAGGATGTTTACTTTTTCAATGCAAAATAGAAAAGACATAAGCATTGTGAAATGATACTCCAGGTCTGAGTTGAGTGTGTTTGAAAGAGTCTGCCATTGTGAGTAACTGGTACATGTGGGCCAGAGTTATTTTGTCTAATTTGTTATTCTTATATCTTTAATTCTTGGTAAGGTGTAGTATTTAAAGTGTTAATTTACTTATTTTAT
Source organism: Hirundichthys speculiger (assembly GCA_018398805.1). Classification (NCBI taxonomy): domain Eukaryota; kingdom Metazoa; phylum Chordata; class Actinopteri; order Beloniformes; family Exocoetidae; genus Hirundichthys; species Hirundichthys speculiger. Next base: position 522,861 of record JAGFBZ010000446.1, on the reverse strand, counting down.
ATGTAGAATATTGTTGTTTTTATAGGATGGAGCACTGCAACGAAAGAATTTCCCGCAAGGGATTAATAAAGTATTTTCAATTCAATTCAATTCAATACATCACAGTACAAGCCCTCCTCTATGGTTTCTGGTCCCTTCACCGTTATTTCTGCTCTTCACTCTTGCATAGTCTCCAGGGAAAGTTGAAAGAATGCTTTCTTGCTTTTTTTACCTCCGCCAAGGAGGTAATGTTTTTGCCGGTGTTTATCTGTCTGTCTGTTTGTCTGTCTGTGTTCAAGATAACTCAAAAAGTTATGGATGTATTTTGATGAAATTTTCAGGAGTTGTCAGAAATGTGAAAAGGAAGAACTGATTTCATTTCGGCTGTGATCCGGAAGAAATCCTGGATTCTGGATCACTTTCAAATTTTCGATAATATTGCGGTCAATGGGGCCAAAATTTTTGTTTTTCAATATCTCTGTTAATTATTGCCCAAAACTCACGAAATTTGACTCAGGGACTGACAATGAGAACCTCTATCAAATTTCAAAGGCTGATCTGGATCTGATCCAGAAGGCGGATTTTATCGCAATTTGCAAATTGCTATATGGGGGAATTGTTGCGCTTGGCGGAGGTCTGCGCTCCATGAGTGCTTTTCTAGTTTTCCATGTAAACGCGTGCAGTTTGATAGATATTTATGTATCGTGTCTGTTTGGGTGTGACAGATCTTTATTAACTTCCAAAAATGGTAGTTACTTTTCTTTTTCTTGGTTGCAGGTCACTTTCTTGGCAACAACACAGTCATTGATGTGCTCCGTCGCCAAGGATACGAGGTGGAGTACACCCCTGCTGGGCAGCCCATAAAGAGGTAAAACATCCAGAGTTACAGCTTATGGCATTTGGTGACATCTATCAGAAAAGAAAGTGTGTATAAGAGTGTCATTTGTCATTTTTTTTATAAATATAGAATTTCATGAAAATGAGAATCTTTCAGTCTCTAAGAGGGAATCAGGTTTAGCTTTTCCCAACACGAGTCCTTTAAGGAAGATGCAAAAACATGCACCGAAGATGATGTTTTATATATTTAGCCCCCACTGTAGTTTTTCTTTGTTTTGCATGGAAGGGGAGCACAAGTTCAGAGAATTAATTTGATTGCAGTCTTATTTTTTTTTTTTCCAGATGTCACAGCCGTGCTACATACTGGACCTGAAATAAGCTATTTTATTCTTTTCTTTTATTTTGTCGCCCACTTTTATTTTGTCTTTTATATCTCAAAGCCACAGACTCTGCCACTGCTACTGTTAATAGAATTACTAAAATGGTAAAAACAAAAATCCAAGTAGATGACCCCATGTCCATAAAAATCCAACAGAGCAAAAATATTATTTGGAAAACAACATATTTCTACAGGACCACCTTGTTTATGCCAACAAAGTGCCGGACATCTTGTGTGACACTTTAAAGTACAGGACATCATCTCCAAATATGGAGGTAGCTTCTCCTGTTTGCATTTTTCAGTGTTTGAAAAAGTGAGACCCGCTGATGTCTGTCATTCTTTGTGGTTTTTGCGTTTGTTTGACTGCTTCCACTTTACAGATTGTGCTTCTGATAAGTCTGAGAAATTCCCCACCGGCCACCAATGAAACGGTGTTGAAAAGGCCAACCTGAGTCGGGCTCATACCTCCCGCTGCGAGGCATGTAGTGCAGTCAGTCTACCATGGCCCTCTGTGGGTGGCTATCTCACTCTGAATCAGTGTCTGTGTTCCTGTGTGTGATTGAATCTACTTTCACACGTAAACCCAGTGGTTGATAGGGGATCATGAGACTGAGATGAACCTGCTTCTGACCCGTTCATTCCTGATTACTTTCAGAGATTAAGACAAGATCTAAATTTGAAGCCGTTCATGCACAAATGATGAATTATATGATATGAAGTCTTATGAATATGTTTATTGGCGTTTGTGAAGTGAGTAAACTGATGACTGTACCCTTGAAGGTTAAATGTTTTCCAGGCCTTGCTTGATCTGGGGTTTCATGCGCTCAGCAGCTTGAGGCCTCCGTCGTCATGTTTTTCAGAATGCAGCAAATGTTTTTAATGAATGACACATCTGCACCGCCGTTGGGAGAGTTTAACAGCTGTACTGTGAAAAAAACTTGTCTATGTCATTCAGCATTAACGACACTTTTAAAAACATGCAAATCATCCAGGTCATGTGCACTAACACATACCATAAAACCATCATGGATGGATTTTGAGCTGTTTTAAGCAAAGTGGTCCCTCTCATTTTTAGAAGGATGGAGAATTTTGAATCACCAGACGAAGGCAAAATTTTCCACGTTGTGTCCGTCCACTTTAAATGAGCCCAGGCTCGGGAGGCTGCAACATTTCTCAAATGTTTTTACGTGGTTCTCTTGTTGTATGGTATAGTTTTTACTTCTACGTGTAATTGCAGTGATTTCCACTATAGAATCGCTTTCAGTTTTGTGCTATTATAGTGTTTCTTGAATGAAAACTTTTTTAAAACCTTGTTGGTGGGGAAAACGTTTGCATCAGAGGCCATCTGTTGGTATGAAAAGGAGAGTTTGAGTCTTTGCTTATATATGTTGTGTGTGATGACCTTGCATTAACATGTATTCTGAGAAATTCTTCTCTGTATGGAAATAAAAACACATGTTTATATGCCATTTTCCATTTGCAAACCCAAAATACCATTGTTATTTTTAAACACCAGAGGCACCAGATGGAAATAACTAACTTAGAAATAACTTGCAGCAAAACAAAGAAGAAGCAGCCTGCAGTAATCAAGATAAAGAATATCCGCACAAACTGTTTTTTTCTTTTTTGAAACTTTATTCAACAAAGGATATGTAAAATGCAAATCAGGTTATACACAATAAAGAAAAGATCCGTCACAAACACCACGAAGAAATTGAATAACAGAGTTTTATCGCAGTCAGTCACCCACAAAACACAAAGAAAATCAAATGAGTCAACATCAACGCTAAAGTTAGTTTAGTAGGCAGTTCTCGAGTCCATTCCAGGATGGTTTTGTGTTCAGACTACAAAGAGGATGTGGACACAAGTGTCCCACGCAATGTTCAAATGTCTCCTGAGGGACTGGAACTGTCCTGGTATGTTTTCAGATCTTGCATTAGCTTTGGCTGTTTGTGATGGGTTTTGCCAAGACACATTTTAATGCCAGGTCTGGACCGGATCGTTAAGGTCTCAGAGATAGCCAGCCCCAACCACTCAACAGAAGCAAGATTTTTTAATTCATAAAGATTAGCCTTATCTCATACTTCCCATTCAAGACCTTTAACTTTATGTATGAATTTCTTTGTATTCATGTGGCCGTGTGATGGACTGGTTGACCTGTCCAGGGTGTACCCTTCCCTAAAGTCCTAAGAGAGCTGGGTTAGGTCCCAGCAGATCCCCATGACCCTAAATAAGAATAAGCAGGTATAGTTAATGAATGGACGGATAAACTTTATGTTGGTTTTTTTTGTTCATCCTGTTCCAACACTGTAGGGGTTCCTCTCATCAATGCCTCTCTTCCACGGCCTCACTAGCTTTACTTCCCTCATTTTTTTCTGTCATGACTGACTAAAATTTAAGAAAAGAAAACCTTCCTTCAAGGAATTGTGTGTCACGTTGTCTGTTGCAGATATGCTATCACCAAGTCCCATAAAAGTTTAAGTTCCGCGGACTTAGTTATTCACAGATTTTTCAGAACTATATAATATTATTTAAAAAGAAAATTAAAAATCGCAGAAACATCACAGGATGTTGTGTGCGTTCTCTCACAGTGGAGAAATGCTGTAAGCCAGCCTGGCCCCTTTAAGAAGGTAGCCTTATGGGTAATGATGTGGCCTTATGGGTAATGGAGTGTGTGTGTCGTGGGACGGCAGAAGAAAACGAGGTTAGATGAAAAGTGGAGTGAGCATAAACAGCAGCCCAGCATGTATAGATTTACATTCTCTGTTAACCGACAGAAGCTGAACAATACAACCTGTGTGATGTTACAAGTTCCTGCAGTGCCAGAATAAAGTGCTCGTTTCATGCAGAGAAAACCAGACTTTTTGCTTAGTTGTTGTTAGCGTGTTAGCCGCTAATTACGAGCCAAAAATAGCACAATGCCAGCAGTTTGTTTACTACGGTTCAGAGACCAGAGGTTGTGAAGGTAAGAGAAAGACCACAGTTGAGCCTTTGTCTTGTTTCGCTGCAGTGCCTCGCTACTTTTTTGCAGTTTTTAAACATATTTTAAACACATTATTGAGGCTCGGGGGGCTCTTGCTCCAGTTCGCGGATTTTGATTTACGCGGGGGGCGGGGCATTGGTCCCTATTAACCGCGAAAAATATGGGATCACTGTACCACTAAAAATTCAATAGTTGAATATCAAATGCAATATTCATCAACTGTAAACACGCAGTATCCAATTTTATAAAAAGTAAAAGGTTTTGTAACTTGAATTCCAAAGAGAGTCCACAAAACTACTTTAACACTAACGTTCAGAATCGAAAATTCACAGGCAAGTGGTTTGTAAAGGATTTATTTTCAGTAGAGCATTCTTTGAATGAAACATGAATCATTTTAAAGAAGAGCTGGTGCATTCTTTTTTCTTTCTTTGGCATGAATTATTCTGCCTGTGGCAGTAAGTGAGCTTTAGAAGAAAACAGTGTCAACAAACTGAGAAGACTACCTCTCAAGATCATTTATGTCAAAGTCTATTTGTAAATTTTGTATACAACAGTAAGAACATGTCTTATCTTCAAAAGCATCTTATGTCCTGTGGTTCACGTCCTCCTAGGAGATCATCATCCAGACCTGCTTCGCCAGCATCGGAGGACCACCACCAGCACCACGAGTCCCCTCTGCTGGAGCCTTTCCTCCATGAACTCCCGCACAAGGAAGAAGATCAGGGGCATCCCCTGGAGGAAGATCTCCTACCTCACATGCTTCTTCCAACAGATAGCCTGGAGCTGCTGGAGAAAGCAGAGAGGAAAATGTTAAAGAAAAGGAGGAGGAACAAGCAGAAGAAACAACGGAACAGGCATTTTAATGACCTCTGGGTTCGCATAGAGGAAAGGTAAGGACAGGGGAAAAAGGATGACAAATGTAAGGGTCCCACCATGCTGCACACGATATCTAAGCCTAAATGACTCGAGTTGAAAAGCTATATGTGTGGAAAAAGAGACATAGAGAGAAAGTGAGAGGAAGAAAGGAAAATTAAAAACATGTAATGTCTATAGAATAAAACTGAGACTTCCTGATGTGGTGCCACAGCCTCCAGCTGCCAGCGTATCACATCACCATAGTCTTAGGAAGTTGCAAAACACACACATTAATCCTCCAGTGTTGTATGAGTCCAGGCTCGTTTCTAGCTGGTGAAAGTCTCATGGATGTGAAAATAGCAACCTGATAATTCCTGCTAAGATTCTGGCTTTGGTCTCAAAGTAGCTCTAGGCAGAAAACAAAACAAGCTCATCTTTCAAACAAAAAGGGACCCTCTTCTGCACAAGGTGCAGTCTTTGATGCTGAAGTGTCTTTTGCTGTTTTGCAATGAAGAAAATTTTGTTTTTATGGCGATTGTCCACTTGGTCAAGAGGCAAAACTCCCAGAAAATTCGAGACTCTTCTTTCATGTTCCACATTTGCTCCTGAATTATTGGCAGCCACTCGTCTTGTTCAGAGTTTGAGACCGTCTCAGGTAGCCAACACATATATTCTCTATACATTAAATCACATCATTAGGCAATTCAAAGCTTCCAATTTCAGTTGACACAAAGTTGGAATTTTGGAGGACAACCAGAGAAAATAAAGGATAAGAAAATCATGAGAACATACCAGCGTCTGTCTAAAAGCTCCTGTTACTGTGAGGGGAAGACATTTTATCATGTCATTTTGAGGGAAATCATTCAATTGCAGAGAATGTAAGCTGCAGTATAAACATAACCATTATTTTACTCCTTGGCCAAGGATGAATTAAATTAATCCCTACTATGTACCATATTTTCCATATACCTGGCCATAGGGAGAGTGTTTGTTTTAAGGTTGAAGTCAGCCCACTGAATCTTAATTGATGTGGACCTTAGAGCTTGTGTGTGCATGAGTAGTAATCTTTAACATATACAGAGGAGGAACTTGACCATTTACATTGGAACACAAAGTTACTGCTAAATTACACATGGGATTTCAGCACACTGACATTTCTAAAATACCTGCACATGGCTTGAAATTGCCAACTGTACTCTCTTGTGGAGCTTTTTTCCACCTCCTTCAGTGTACATAATACTTATTTCCTTCTTACTTTCTATTTGTTGATATGTATAGCTTTAACATCACTGGATTGGCTTTACTGTGCAAAAAAGAAGGTGTAGGAATTGTGGAGTTTTCATGATCCATTCTCTGTGAATATTACAATCTAAATTGGGATTTGGTATGGATATAATTTTCTACCAGTGCTTTTTTTCTCATGAGGTGAAAAAAAAACTGGATATTTTCATGTCTTGCCTGTGTAGACAGTTGGGCTGTAACTGGATTGTCTGAGCTCATCTGGTTCAATTAATTCTCCGATATTATGATGATGCATTATGACAAGATGCATCGATCCCTGTCAGGGTCTTTTATAGCTTTTAAGCATCAACACCCACTGAAACCTGTTAACAGATTGTTTTAAAGTCATTGTGTAAAAGGATCATCGATTTGTGGTCCCAACTGTACCCCTGAGAGGATTCTTGCAGCAAGCATGATGCAGAAAATCTGAAAGAAAAGTCATGTATTGTAGGTTTAATAAGCCTATGCTATTGTGTGCTACCATACAGTTCTGATCTTAAATTTATGGGCTAAATAATTAGAAGAACATGTAAAAGGTAATTTAAAAGAAAAACTGAACCTGTGCAAAGCTGGTCCCATGGCCGTGTAGAGATTTTTACTCCGGACTGAACATTTATTTTTCCCTATACAGTATGCGTGATCCCAAATTAGTAATGGAAAGAAAAATCCACCCAAGTAGAGTCTGTTCTTCACAGGAACAGAGGAGGTTTGTGAACATTTGTGTACATAATGTCTGTAGAAATGTTTTCTCTCTCTCTGCAAGACCCTGCATTTTCAATTGGAAAGGAAACAGACGGTTTGTGTGCGCATGTTACAAAGTGTACTTGCCGCACGCCTTTGTATATTTGAATGTCTGAGAAGGTGGCCAAGTCAGAGAAGGCGAGGCGGTCCAGAAAACAGAAGGGACTGCAGTGCAACTGCTCTCCATCACATTTAACACATGGTTACAGAGTGATGTGTCACACCTGGTTTCTTCAACCTAAATAAACTTGCCTCATGGAGAAAAGGAAAAAAAAAAAAAGATTCACTATACACAGTTGGGCTGTTACTGTTTTGGTATTTCTGAAATGGCAAATACTGTCAGGTGTGAGGTAGAATGGAGGACCCAAGTGCAAGGAGTGCAAAAAAAAAAGAAGTTTATTTTCAAAAACAAAACAAAATCCAAACTAAACCCTTAAATCCACAAAAGTAATCCCAAGGGAAAAACGACAAGATCCAAAAAACAAACCAAAAATCCACAAACATAATCCAAACAAGCATTTAAAGGTGGGGTAGGTGTTCTTTGAAAAAACGGTTCCAGCAATCCAACTCAAGTGAGATTTTGAAAACATACACTCCCTCCCTCCTCCCAAAGGCTCCGCCTCCTCCTCTTCAGCCCACCCCTCGAAACCACGCCTTCACATGATTCACTACTACATGAACCGCAGGGAGGGAGGGAGGGGTGGGTGGGAGTGCATTGATATTTGATGGACGTATTAGGCAGCCAATGAAAGTAATGATGATCACTATTTTGATTGGTCAGAGTTATTCTCTGATTATACCCTCTAGACTGGACCAAAACATTTCCTTTTTTTTTTTGCAAACATTTTATTTCAGTGGGTGCAATGGGATTGTGAAAAGGTTTTCAGGCAATATTGTAAAAAGTGCTGCAAAAAAAAGAACACCCTACCCCCTTTAACTTGAGACGGAGACTTACTTGACGCAAAAGTAAGACGCAAAACAGAAGACAACAGACCAGCACAGACAGGGGAGATGACGAGACTTAAATACACAGGAAACCCAATGAGAGGCAGGATGCAGACAATCAGGATAACAAGAGGGAAGGAAGCAAAGCTGAAAACAAGGGAGACAAGACAGACCTTCAAAGTAAAACAGGAAAACAGGTAACACAAAAGACAGCTTAACACAGAACATAAAAGAAACCAAAATTGGCTGTCATGGCTGCCCCAGACCATGACAAATACAGGCTCACTGAAAAATGTTTTAATTAACTAGAAAGCTGCTTTGTAGAACTTTACAATGAAAACAAAATCCTACCTTCTCTGGGTCTTAAGGAAATCATATAATGTTTTCACTTCAAATCTGTGCAGAATGTTAAATGTTTTCAGGTGTTCTCAATCATTTTAATCCCACTGTGCTTCAAAGTCTGTGGTTTCAGGCTATTCTTCCTGTAACATTAATAATCTCTCTATAAAGTTCTATAAAATTCATCCTGGTGATGTTTGAGTATTTTGATGAATAAATTATCTGTACTTTAAAGCATAAAGGGCAGCCTCAGTAGGATGAAGAAAAAAAATTGAATTACATTCCAGTTTAACATCACTACTGAGATAGCATGTGTTTATCACCATTGATTGATAGCTGACCAGTGATATAAGCAAACAGGTTTTAAATCCTGTTTATGAATTGGTCCCGTTGCATTTTTATATCTCAGCCCTATCCCCAGACAAAAAAAAAAAAAGGACCTTGGATAAAATCGTAAATAATGATAATTGTTGCAACTTTGGCAGAATATTCTATTCATGCAGGATTTCATCATTCCCAGTGAACAGCTGAAACAGAAAATCAGGGGACATTAAAGCCCTGTTTACACCTGATATTTAAATCCATCCTGAATAATCTGATAACAAGTGGACAGCATTCAGTAGTTAAGTTATGGCTGTCCGATCACTGAAATCACCTTCAGGGGTGGTCTGGGCCACGTGTGGCCACGTTCTTTTAGCAGTGTAAATACAATGTATATATAGGATATAGGATATACAAATTCATGTAACAATTGTGCCACATGAAAGTGTGGAAACAACAAACATGAGCAATAGCAACATTTGTTGTTTTGATCTGTTGACCTTAGTTCTTCTTTTTCTTTTAATTATTGACATAGGCCATTTCTGTTTTGATCTATCTACAGATTTTTGTCACCATCCATGTTATTTAGATGTCTTCTCGCTGCCATTATTGTTGTATATGTATGGTTAATCTGTTACATAAAGCTGGAAAAAAATATCGTTGTACAGTAAGTTTGCTCTTCTTTGTCCTGGCGACTAGGCACGGTTCAGTGCGGTGCTGCCTCCTGCTAGTTAAAAAAACATGCATTTGGTCTTCGCAGGCAGAAATCATGTGTCTGTTTATTTGCCTACAGGACAGGGGAATGTCTGAATTAGCCACTTGAGACATGCTAATACCATGTGTAAACAGATGTTCTTAGAGCTGTCCACTTTTTATAGGATCACTAAGGATGGATTTTAATACCAGGTGTAAACAGAGTCTAAATATGATAAACATGCTTCGTTCAATCTAATTAACCATGGTCCCCTTTTTCTTTCTCTCTCTCTTTCTCCACAGTTCTATGGTGCAGTCTCCGCCTCCTCCTTTGGTTCGCATCATTAATGGTTACATCACAGTACAGCCACCTGACAGAGTCCACCACCATCACAGCTATCACATCCCGTCTGCATCACCTGCCTCCTCACCCTCATCATTTTTACTTGTCTTCCTGTGCACATTGCTGATCTTGCATCCATGCACTGCGGTCCTCTGGCAGGATACTGTATTCCAACCATAAAATATAGGGAGTCTTTCTGGAATTTTAACTAAAAAAAAATGATGGTTTCACGCCATTTTATATGAGGTCTGACTGAGAGGCTGCAAAAAATTGTAGCGAGAGGGAAAATGAGATTTAACTGTAACTGACTGGTTCACTCTATCAGTATGGGGCTGGGTAAGTTTGTGTTGCTGTACCCCAGGTTCATTCACGTCGACAGAGCATGCTTCTTAAAATTCATGTAACGAGAGTCTTCTTGGAGCATACAGCTTTGGTTTTGTGCTTTTTTTTTAACACACGGAGGAGGAGCCAGCACACAAGACCCAGCAGGAAAGACAAGTGAAAGAAAAGCAAGGAGGTATCCTCGGACATTTCACAGACATTAAACAACGTGTCCACTCCCTGATGGATTACAGGGCCAGAATAGACATTATTCAACATGCAGTGCCTGCAACAATTACAGATCTCAATGAAGTGATGATTCAGTGAAAGAGAACAAGGATACCATTTAAACCATTGCTGAATATCAAATACCTTCCATGAGCACAACTGGAACCATATGTCTTATGTGTTTGTGTGTGAATTAGAGTGCTTGTTGGTGTGTGTGTGTGCACGTGTGTGTGAGTGAGAACAGTCCATCAGCTCTTAGACCCCTTGTGCTCGTAAACAGGAGTATTCTTCAAACTTTAAATTATTCTTCCATTTTAGAAGAATTTGCTTAATGTTGCATAAAAACATACTGCAAGGGGAGAAATTGTGCATATTGTTTTTAAATATTATAGATGTATTTTAGAATGATTAAAAATATGAACATTATCAAAAGCATTGTTTGTACTATAAATATATAGATATGCAGTATATTTTTTGAAAGAAGATCAGGAACTAACAACCAAGTCATGTGTCTCACTGTAATGAAAGTTTTGAAAGGGACAGACAATTATATTGTACTTTATGTATCAGTGTTATCGCCTGCTTTGAGATATGCATTTGCTGAAATGGTTTGCATTGATAGAGGTGGGTTTTTGATAGCCTGGCCAGCCATACTCATTCACTTTGCAAAAATTCTCTGGTACCCCTCCCATCCACACTCAGTCCCAAGTCCAACCAGTCACAATAGGGCAATGAGTTATACAGGAGCATACAAGAGCCACTATTCAAAACAACCATGGCTGCAAATCTGACAACAGTCGTGCACCAGTGTTCCTAATCCACTGCATACCAATGTGGATGCCTGTTGTCAAGTCAATGTCCGGTTGCTACTTTGCCTAGGTCAGAGGTTTTGTTCCTCTCGGTTGTACGCCTATATAAATGGCATGCAGCGGCAGCTTCTTCAGTGTCTGTGCACTGCCCCTGGAAATTACAGTTGAATCCACTGGTACCAGAATTTTCTTTGTGGCGGAGGAAATGAATTAGGATGGGTGGCCAGGCTTGGTTTTTGATATCCAGCGCCTTTTGTTTAATTTATTTAACTACTGTAGTTTTGTTGTAAATCATACAAAACATTCCCCATGGCTTTTTAAAATATTTTTTTTCACAAAAATCTCCAAATGTGTTTATCTTTTGTATTGTTTTGGAAAATAAATACATAAATTAATAAATAATCAAAGATGTCTTCACAGACCACATACATCATGTTGCTTTAGGCCTTTCACATTTCATTTATGGCATGAGATGTTTGTAATAGTATATGAATTATTTAAATAGATTTGTATTTTATTTATTTCCTCTGTTTTATTGTACCGGTCAACCAAATCAGAAGAAGTTCTGTATGTGCCATTAATTCTTTTAAATCTTGTACAGTACGTACTGGAATGGTTTGCTTTGGAGTCTCCACTTTTTCATGAGCCTGTTATCACCTTTGTTGTTTTTTTTTCTTTTTTTTTAAACCTGAAAAGACATAGGACAGATGGACCTGAGCAGAATTTCAGGAACCACCACCTTAAGTCTGTGTAAAACAGTTAATACGCATGTGTTCTGAATTTGTCACATCAGTGAAAAATGTGTTATTAAGCATACAGCCATATGGGAATGATTACAAAGATTGCAAAGTTTACAAAGTTATGTTTGAAATTCGTGAAAACCTAAGCAGTAATCTTTGCTCTGAGGCACTTGTGGTATATATGCTGAAGCTGTTTACTAAAAGCTCTCACTCCAGTACAAATGAACCACATTAACCGAACAAACAGAGCTGAGTTTGTTTTCATTGAAACAAATAGCTTAAATCTCAAATGCACTAAAATGAAGCAAAATATTTGGATTCTTGACTAAGTTACCACCTTTGTTAAATTTAAGCTCAAAATATCGTTTACACACACTGGCAGGAAAGTCCTACTGCAGATGCAACACCTGAAAGCAGGTGGGATTAAAAGCAGGGTAAGTGATCTCTAGGTTGACTCACATCTGTTAATATCTTAAACACCTCACCTCCCCTCCCCCCAGTCTTACCTGAGAAAACACACCCCACCTCGAAGTCTCCAAACCCCTACTGAAGCTAACTATGTGTTGATTGAAATTATGTGATACAGTCTGACAGGACGTTTTCTAACACACACAATCTTTACACTTTTCTGTACAGTATCAACAAAAAAGTCCCTTACACACAAACATACATAAACAGCTACCATCATCCCACCTTCCCCTCCTATAAATGAATAGATGTTTACTTGACCTTTAAAAATTCCTCCAGCTTCATTTTAAAAAAGCTGGAAGGTTTGTTCTGCTTTTAATTCAGTATGTAATGCTTTCCATCTGTTTGCTCCATTTTTAGAAAAGGCTGTATGGCCAAACACAGTTTTTGCAGTATGATACTTTACCATTTGCAGCACTGGTGTTCCTTGTTTACAAATTAAAGACCCATCCATATCAGTTCAACTAGATCACAGAGAACATGAGGAGCCCTTCCCAAAGATACAAGGAGATAAGACAGCATTGGCAAATATGTTGTCATTGTCAAAACTTAGGAAAATTTTGTTTTAATTACATGACAGTTAAATGATTTTATAAGATTGTCTAAAATTTTTGTTGCACAATTTTAAAATCTCCTCAGGCACTTGATTGTTTTCCTTTGAGCATGAAGAAATGCAGTTGCTGAAATATGAATAAATAGATAAATAAATACATATATATTCTTTCTGCATTCAGTGTTAAAAGACCACTTTTTTGGCTTATCGGAGATTTGTCTTTATACGTTTGGAACCAAATAAACTAAACACTTTTGCCATAAAGGGGATGAAAGACTGATTTATACTTCTGTGTCAATGTGCAATGTCATAGCTGCATCAGAGGTGTGAGCCTTATACACTTAGGCCACCTGGAACCCTGATGTGCTCTTCTCTACAAATGTTCCTGTGCATCACATCTAGCAGGACTGCAAGAAATATGATTGCTCTGCTTGGCATATTTGTTCTTATTCATCTTCGCATCTCCTGCCACCACTTTATTTTTTGTTATCTTTAAGTCAGGTCAAACAAAAGTTGGCTGCAATGTCTGTAAAAACAACTGATGCTCAACATTTTTCAGCTAAAATATCCTTTAAAATATATTTGATGTTTCCATTGCAATGATAGCACTTGCAGGCTACAGCGCTGCAGAAAAAGAATCTGCACCGCCATCTAGCAGTTATAATTACATAGCAATGTGAACAACAACACACAATTATAAATGCCAGTAGGGGTCACGTCCAGCCTACGGAGCAGCCTATGCAGAAGCATAAATCAGTCTTTTGACCTTTACAGTAAAAGCAGAGAAGATTGATAATTGATTATTTGTGAAGTGATTAGCTCCTTAAAGCAGGTCGGAGGACTTTTGTTCACATAGAAATATCAGGTTCAAGTTTAGTTTGAAGGAATATTTGCTTACTATTACGAAGTGTCATCTCAGTGCCTGTTGTCAGCAAAAACCAGTCCTCTCCTGGTTGGACAACTACAAATCGATTCAGATCAGCAATAAAAAACTAGATCATGGATCACCAGCTAGATCATCAGCAGACATCACGACAGAGAGAAAAAGACGGAGTAGGATGAGACCAAACATAAGTAAATGTTAGAGTTGTAAAAGCAACTTAACCTCCAGTACCTATAGGGAGACCCAAAGCACTAAAAAGTGCAAATATTCCTCTGTGCTGCTTTAATTCCAGCTGTTTAAATATAAATGCAGTGAAGTGTGTTTGCCTGTGTGTCAGACTCTCACGCATCTGAGGTGTAGTTCTATAACTTATTTCTTCACAAAATAAATTGATTTGTTTTTGGTCTTAATTATTCTAAATAATGTTCCCAACGTATTATGAGGAGTCTGAGATTCAGGGACAATGCGTTTGCATGATGGAGGCAGCATAGTAAGCTAGCTAAAACAGATCCATAGCTAGGTGGCAAACTTAGCCTGTTAGACCTTAATGTGCTCTAGTGCATATAAAGTATAGTTAGGAGAGAAGTTATCCAGCTAGGATTCTTTTTCACAACCTAGACTGACACAATTATTCGTTCTTTCACATTTTCAGAATTTTCTAGAAAATGTAAACTAGATGGAGCACCTTGGTAAAATGAACATTGCAACATGCTAAAGTGATAAAGTTTTCTAAGCACATTGTAAAAGCAAACACCTCGCTGATGAACGGAACCTTTAGCAAAATTGTGAGAGTTTATGGAATCCAGAGATGAGTGAATACTGGAGGACATTCATCAGCTAGACACAAAACAATTGAGTCCAAATTAATTCAAAAGATCCTCTATGGCTAACGAGATGTAAGAAAGCACTGACATTTTCACCAGTTCATTCTATGTTCCAGTCAGCTTTATTCCTGATATCACAGCAGTAAAGTCATGTTTTATGACTAACTTGCTTTAACTGCTTTATTTTCATTAACCTCTGTGTCCTTGTTCGGGGTTCATGGTGTGTTTATGTGTTTTACCATAGTCTGATAATACAGCTATTAAATGTTGTTTGATGTGTGCATGCGGTCCGCCACAAATTATGCAGCTGCTCTGCTGGCACACAGGGAAGCAAACAGGAAACAGGAGCTTTAACCGAACCTTCAGATGTACAGGAAATGAGAGTTAATTGATTTGTCATATAAACAGGAAAAGATAGCTAACTGGCTTATTCGTCTGCTTTGATTTGGAGGAGGCTGTGCACTAGATGTGCCGATGTGCACGTGCAATATGATCACAGGAAGATAAGACAGATAAATTATTTAATCAAAAAGTATTACAAATCTAAGTGTTTTATTATTTGTAATTTCATGCGCTGCTTCAGCGGATCAACAGCTGTGATATACCTTAAAATTCCTGCTGTATTTCATGATTTTTTTTTTTTTTTTAAATGAAAGACTGGTGTGCTCAGCCAAGAAGGGGTTTTATGGTAATAGTTTATATGACATAAAGTTTTAGTACTTTACTCCCAAATAACAGCTGGGCCATTGCAGACCAATCATATATGACACTAACAGCTATTTGATTTTTGCTTTACAAATTACTTAGGCCTACCTCTGACACTTTGATTAATCAGGTGTCTTTTTTTTTCTTTGTCCCTTAAACAAACTGAATCCCAGACATTTGCTACTGACCTTACATATAAAAGCACAACTGAACACTGGTTCCTTTCATTGTGTGATTGTTGAAGAAAAAAAAAAAATCAGATTGAGTTTGTAGCTTAAGTCATGTCTGCAGCACGTCCAACTGCTCCAAAACATTAAACTCACATCATGTTAAAAACAGCATGGGATTCTAAATGACATTTTCCCTGTGCTCCATGTAACACAAAACTTTTAAAAACAACAGACCATGTAAGTCACTCAGTCATTCCATAAAAGACGAAAACAAACAAAGGTGCAGGTCACTCCCCTAATTGCCTCCCGTTGAGTGCTTTTGCTGACAGATGTTATAGGTCATTTACTGTTAGAAACATAGTTAAAAGAACGGTGTGAATTCCTGGAGTCAAACTGAGTACTATAAGAACTAAGTGTGGTCAAGAAAAAAAAAACCTTCAATATGTAAATCGAGATCAAAGTGTCTAACACAAGAATGACAGGCTGTCACTTGACCATGCTTTGATTTGATCAAAAGCAGATTACTTTTTTGAGTTTGATTGAATTCTTTTCCCTTCCTCGCTATAAACATGTTTCACATTTAATAGAGGTTTGAAAAGACTCCCTAATGACAGATGTAATAAGAGCCTAAGAGTTCAGCGCCCACTGACTTGATACACACGAAATATCTTGAGAATACCGGAGGTACCTTCGCCATCTTCAAATCTAAGATAGGATGGAAAACATATTCATGAGATATATCCACATAAAACAAAACAATGTGTGTTACCTGTTGAGACACTAGTGTTGAGAGACTAATTTGTTGCACATGAACATTCTTTCAACTTGCTTGGGGGATTGTTGCTCTCATTATACTTGAATTAATCATAATATGAAAAAAACAGTCTTTTCAACAGATAGCAGCTCTTTAAAAGACAATCAAATTAGGGGAAAAAAGATCTTATATAAACACTGGACTGGAGGTAAGTTTGCCAGAATGGACAAGGCAGGCCTGTAAAGAATTGAAAGCAGATGTTCACACAGATGCTTGTTTTGCTTTAAAGTGGCAAAAACTAAAGGCAAATATAAAGATGCAGCATCAAAAAAAAATTCACACTGACTGAAAAATTCTCCAAAGACTGGACCTGTATCCACTTGACTGCTGCTTGCTTTTTATTTGCTCTTGTCAGTATAAAAACTTGATTTTATCTTGTAAAATGAATTCTAATCCAGTGCAGAACAATCAGTAATCCTGACGCAGAGTAGATCTTTTGTCATTCCACGTGTTAACTGAGACCCTCGGTAATTAGTGTTCTGTTGACTGAGTCTTCAGTATATTTAGATTGTAAATGTCCATAAGGTTCTTTTCAATATATTTTCAAAGGAGGGTGGAGCTTCAACCAGTGGGAGCCGTTTAAGTAGCGCAACATGTTGGATAGTGAAGAACAAGCTTTTCGTAGGCTGTCTAACAAATGTAAAATTGGTATACAGTGACAGCCAACCTCAGTGTGTTATTAACTGTCATAATGCATGATCTTTTTAGATTCACACATTATAAAGTAACTCATACTGTAGATGGCTGCTGTTTGGGGCCATCTACAACTGCTAGATCAGTGGTTCTCAAACTTTTAATACTGCGTACCACCTGAGAAACTGTTCAGCTCTCTGAGTACGACCTATGATGACCGGTTTTAAAATTATAGTCATATATGCCTTCTCAATTAGCTTTAAACACACAGGAGAGATGTTTATTCTTTATTGTAGTTATTTATTGTTACCTGAATTCCATTTGAAACGTATTTATAATGCATTGTATGTTTCTGATTTAATTTTAAAAAAAAAGTGAAAATGTGGAAAGTCCTGACGTTCCCCTGTGTACCACCAGAGAGCGCTCGCGTACCACCAGTAGTACACGTACCACAGTTTGCGCACCACTGTGCTAGATCATATACATCCATTTTTTATTTACAACAGGATCAGAGGAAACATATCAAATGTTACCACAACGATGCATTTCGACCATTTCAACAAAACTTTTACTTATTCTAAAATTGATGGCAGCAACACAGCTCAACAAAGTTGGGACATGGACAACATATGGCACGAAAAGCAAGAGGTTCTAAAATGATGGCTGGACAACTTGCAATTAATTAGGTTAACATACAAAAGGTCAGTGATGTGAAGGTATAAAAAGAGCATTTTGGAGAGTTTATCAGATGTAAAGATGGAAACAGTGTGAAAATTGCAAAGACTTTCAATGTCATTATTCTGTAGTGCATCATTGTTTGTGAGGATTTCGTGGAAATCTCTGTGTGCACAGAACAAAGCCGAAAATCACCATTGGTTGCTCATTGGGCACTTAGAAGGCACTTCATTAAAAACAGGCATATTTCTGCAATGGAACAAATTGCATGATGTCAGGAACACTCCTGAACATCACTATCTAAGAAGATATCTTTCCATGCCATCTACAAACATGAGTATCAATGAACCAATAATGCCATGTTTTCTGTCTTAACTCAAAAATATTAGTGTGTGGTTTTATGAACTCAGTTTCCCAGTGTTCTCATATGACTGCCTAGTTCAGATACTTTATGCTCTTGTGCAACAGCAATGTGTTTCATGGGATATTGAGTTAAAAGTGTTTCCCAATTTACATTTGCGTGGAAGCACAAAGCTGCACACTGATGTCAATAGTGGCAAGGACCCCAAGAACAAGGGGGGCGGAGACTGTGGTTGAGTGACTCACAACACCTCCTAAAACCATCTGCTCTGAAGGGAGGTATGAAGACAGGGTTGAAAAAGAACTCATACTCTATCTCTGTGTTTTATTTTGTTTTGTTTTGACAAAAGGAAGTCCCATACATTTCATTAAAACTTGAGGGATATGTGTCATTTTAATGTGAAAAAAGGCTTAATATTTCCTTTAAGTCCTAAGTTCATGCAAATGAATGGTTTGCATGGCTGTTTTTTATTTGTTTGTTTATTTTCTCCTAATACTAGAGGAATTAGGGAAGGATTTTATTTTTAAAGAGTAGCCAAACAATCAACTAAAAGAGTTTGAAACAATATGAGCATACATGATAAGAATAAATAACACAAATATTTCCATGTAAATATAATTATTAGTATTAATTGTAAGGCATCAGTTTTGAATAAATTTTGTTGCTGTTTGTAAAGATAATTATCCATGATTAGTCCTTTTTTGTGCCTTAAATCTAAAACTAATGGCCCATTGGAAATGATGCAAATCTCATGACATCCATCTGCACTTAAACTCCATTTTTCAGTTCGGTTGGAGTTTCAGAACGAAAACAATCCTTGTGTCTCTCAGGGCCTCTCAAGGTCTGTCTGACTGTGATTGTCAGCTTATAAACAAATGAACCGTTTTTGTGCTGGCACTACACCACAGGGTGTCACTCAGCTTCGACTTGGGTCAATGGATCCCATTCACAGAACAACTTTCCTAAGGCGTGTTGTGGACAGAGGGAAGCCCACACTGGATGCTCAAACTGGGTTTCAAGACACACACACATCCATGTACACTGTTACACTGAAAGCACAAGCACACACACTCACCTGTCCTACCAGCGTTATATATGCAGGTAATTAACACATGCACACGTTAAACATGCCCAACAGGACCGTGTATAAGCTCTGAGAGAGTTGGCTGATGTCCATTTATTGCTCTCAACAACTTGCCAGACTAAAGCTTTCTCCCCTCAGAGATTCTCAGATGTGATTTTGAGAATGTGATGCTGCAGCTAAAACATAAAGATAAAAACATGATGATTGCAAAATCCACAGAAAGAAGACATGCACTTTATTTTTGGAAACAGCAAATAGCACATTTTATGACTTTGTATTAGACCAATGTTTATTGTCATGTATGAGAGGAGGACAAATGAGACAAATAAGATGCTTGAGAGATCTTGGCTTGCTGATAATCACTTTGCAGTCAAATAGCATGCGATGCTGCCCTCTGCCTGGGAAGTGAGGCATTGTATTTTCATCAAGTCTGTCTTTTGTCTAAAAAAAAAATATGTGTTCTGTGTGGAGCCAGAAATGTGCCTTAACGTTTTGCTAATAAAAATAGTATTTGGCAAGTGTTTTTGTTGCAAAAATTCCACTTCCTGAATTGAGGAGGGGGGGCACTTGGGAGGCCAAGAATTATGGGCACTGAAACATAAACATACAGACCTTTTCAAGTATTAGTCGAGTTTCACACCTCTGGAGTTGTCACGCTGCTGAAAATAGTGAATTAAATACACTTACAAGTTAATTATTAATTATTCATTGAAATGTTTATCAAAAGATATGGCTTTAAAAAAATGGATGTAGACTGTTGTAGTATATTTCCTCTCTCCTTTTAAGTAAAACTGCACCAGTCCAGTATTTAAATCCTTGATTGTCACATTTGAGTTCAATTTTTTGTCTTAAATTGCTTTCATTTTCACTTCCAAAAGACTTCACAATTTTGCTGCTACACTCTGAGCAAAATTTCCTGGTGGGTATCCAGAAGTTGGTTGAAGAAACCGTATAATCTTACAATGAAACTAAGACCCAGGGTCTCAGTCATGCTGTAAATGAAAACAGAGGAATAAAATCAAATAGGTCAGTGGATTTGGCTGCCTGCAAGCAATCACAAAACCTTCTCATTATAGTTCCTTTTTTTAGAGCTAGCTCACATTTCTTAATTTCACGGACCACTATGTTGTTAATTTTCTAAGGTGTTATATTTGATTGTCCCCCTGAGTGACAATTATTTTTAAAGCACGTTACACACAAAATAAGAAAAGAAAGAGAGAGGAAGAAAAATATAGAGTGGATAATGGCACAATACAAATGCTTCAAACTAGCACATTATAAAATGTCAAAATATTGAAAACGATACAACCAGTCAATAATAGGTGTAACAGTGACATATTTGCTTGAAATAAAAATGTAAACTAACAACATTGTTATACTATGTAAAAAAAAAAATTCAGGTTCACACCAAATGTGCAGAACTCCATCTAAGCTGAACAAATTCTAGTTTATGTCATTTTTATCTGATAAAATTTGTTATTGCAAACAGTGAGTCTTCCTCTTACACCAGCATTAGTCACAGAGTTGTTCACAGCTCTGCGCTTAAATCAATACTTTACTTTGCTCACTTTTCCATTAGTATCTGGCAACACTAGTTATGTAGACTACATACATACATGTCTAAAAGTCAGAAAGGCCTGGTTGGCTTAATTTACTGCTCTAACTTCAGAAAAAAAACCTGAAATTATTGATCTTGGATCTATACACCTGGGACACACCATATTTATATATATGTATATGTATATATATATATATATATATATATATATATATATATATATATATATATATATATATATATATATTACTCAAAAAAATTAAAGGAACACTTTGTAATCAGAGTATAGTATCAAGTCAATTAAACTTCTAGGATATTGATTTGGGCAGGTAAGTAAGCAGAGGGGGTTGTTCATCAGTTTCAGCTGCTTTAGTGTTAATGAAATTAACAACAGGTGCACTAGAGGGGCAACAACGAGACGGCCATCAAAACAGGAATGGTTTTACAGGTGGAAGGCCACTGACATTTTTTTCCCCTCATCTTTTTCACCAGTTTTGCATTTGGCTAGGGTCACTGTCACTACTGTTAGCATGAGGCGATACCTGGACCCTACAGAGGTTGCACAGGCAGTCCAACTCCTCCAGGATGGCACATCAACACGTGCCATTGCCAGAAGGTTTGCTGTGTCTCCCAGCACAATCTCAAAAGCATGGAGGAGATTCCAGGAGACAGGTAGTGCTCCAGGAGAGCTGGACAGGGGTGTAGAAGGTCTACAACCCATCAGCAGGACCGGTATCTGCTCCTTTGTGCAAGGAGGAGCAGGAGGAGCACTGACAGAGCCCTACAAAATGACCTCCAGCAGGCCACTGGTGTGAATGTCTCTGACCAAACAATCAGAAACAGACTTCATGAGGGTGGCCTGAGGGCCCGACGTCCTCTAGTGGGCCCTGTGCTCACTGCCCGGCACCATGGAGCTTGATTGGCATTTGCCACAGAACACCGGAATTGGCAAGTCCGCCACTGGCGCCCTGTGCTTTTCACAGATGAGAGCAGGTTCACCCTGAGCACATGTGACAGACGTGAAAGGGTCTGGAGAAGCCGTGGAGAACGTTATGCTGCATGTAACATCGTTCAGCATGACCGGATTGGTGGTGGGTCAGTGATGGTCTGGGGAGGCATATCCATGGAGGAACCACAGACCTATACAGGCTAGACAACGGCACCCTGACTGCCATTAGGTATCGGGATGAAATCCTTGCACCCATTGTCAGACCCTATGCTGTTGCAGTGGGTCCTGGGTTCCTCCTGGTGCATGACAATGCCTGGCCTCATGTGGCGAGAGTATGCAGGCAGTTCCTGGAGGATGAAGGAATTGATACCATTGATTGGCCCCCACACTCGCCTGACCTAAATCCAATAGAACACCTCTGGGACATTATGTTTGAATCCATCCGACGGCGCCAGGTTGCACCTCAGACTGTCCAGGAGCTCAGTGATGCCCTGGTCCAGATCTGTTGGAGGAGATACCCCAGGACGCCATCCGTCGTCTCATTAGGAGCATGCCCCGACGTTGTCAGGCATGCAACACGCACGTGGGGGCCATACAAATTACTGAATACCAGTTGCTGCACTGAAATTTCAGCAAAATGGACTAGCCTGCTGCATCATTTTTTCACTGTAAATTTTGGGGTGTCTTTGAATTCAGCCCTCTGTAGGTTGATAATTTTCATTTCCATCAAATGATGTGGCATCCTTTTGTTCCTAACACATCACCCAGTCCATATCAGTATAAATAAACAGCATGATTTTTTTTTCCCATTGAGATCTGATGTGTTTTCAAAGTGTTCCTTTAATTTCTTTGAGCAGTGTATATATATATATATATATATATATATATAATATATATATAGAAAGAGAGAGAGAGAAGATATTTTGGATGATAGTATTTTGGCATCTTGTACTACTAAGAGTGACCTTGGAGAAAATAAACTCATGAAATGCTTGGTAACATAACCTCTTCAAGAACGACAAATAACCCAATGTCCTGCTGTCAAGAAAGATCATGACCCTGACAGTTGTCATGCGGAACAAGAGCAAATGTGACAAAGGCATAAAAAAAATATGTTTTAGTTATGGTATTTAATGGGAAAACACACACACAAGAGGCACAGATGGATTCCAAATTAAATCCATGTTTACGAGTTTTTGATTCCTAGAACAATGTGCACTCAAAAGACAACAGAGGTCTATCAAGTTAATGAAATAAAGTATAAAGTATTCAGTCTACCAGTTTTATTTGTACAGCACTTAAAGTCAAGGGGAGACAGATGACGTCTGTCGTTTTTCGTTTTTCTCAGCAGACACAAATCACCTCAAACTGGCATAAGCATTTCTCACAGCAAAATAGAAATAACCGTAAGTGATTGACACTGAATTAAGAAAAAAAAAGAGAGAGAAGGAATCATATAACACAGCTGTATACAGATGTGGAAAGAGACAATTGATGACACACATCACAGAAGACTTGGCCCAATGACAGGGAAACAAGCTGTTGAACCGAGGACCAGGCTCTAATAAAAGTCTTTGGAAGTCTTGATAATCCACAGGGTGTTATGCCGGTTGACCTGCCGCTGACCTGAGCTTCAGCTGAGAGAGACATTAATATGAAGTCAACAGTGAGGGTCAAAGCCAAGGGTCACACTCAAGCTGTTCTGAAGTCTGAGATTATCATCGGGGGTCAAACCTTTCTTCTCATCTTTGAGTGCACAGCCTCTCTCCCCAAGCACCTACAGAGATACAAGGATACATATTCTGGCTGCTCAGATTCCAGCTGAGGGGAAAGACATCACCCTGAAGAAATACCTAAAAGACTTTGACCGAAAAAGAGCAGCTGGTGAGTTTCAGGGTTGGGTACTAAAAAGATGGAGTAGATGGACAGATGTGAGTTACTGGTGCAGACTATTCTTCCAGTAAAAATATGTCAGAATAAAGGGAAAAAAAATGCTAGGAGAGCTTTTAAAGGATGACTCACAAACTCTGCCAGATTAGTGGATTTAAGGTTAATTATGCAATTTTGTTCAGGACACTGTGACAGGTAGTAGAGTATAGATAGGAGGTTTTCAGCTAATAGAAAACTTTTCTCAGATCTTTTTGATCTTGATTGTAAAAGGTTTGCTGATGTATATAACTATGTATATAGTTTTATGCTTGATGATAAAAGGTCATCATATAAATCATCAAATGCCTGTTGAATATTGATGACAGAGGTTACACTACTCACTAAGCTATCTCGCTCGGCATCCCATTTGGGAGAGACTAAAGGGATTCCTCTAGAGAGCAACTCAGTCAGAACATGTTTTGAAAAACTACCAGAAGGTGAGTCTGTGTTTAAATTAAATATATTTGTCTTTGTAATAAAACCTACAGCACAGTGAGTACCGAACAGAGAATTAATGTGAAGGTGACAGAAATGTACGGCAAACAGTGATATATATAAACTTACAGTGAAAGAAGAAAATCACCCACTTGGAGGGCTGCAGGGTTATAATTCATCATATAAGACACAAGCAAGATTGTTGTTTTTACCGTGCTGAAAAACAAACAAACGAAAAAAAAACAGGTGATAACATCTAAACATTTGTTTCAGCAGATAGGTTTGGCTTTCGCCTCACTATGCCTGCTGTTTAAACAGTTGGCTCTGCTGAACTCTGGAACAGCAAATCTAAAACATCATCTGTGCATTTTTTTTTCTGCCTGTCTGCCATTGATCAAAACTGTGAAAAGCTACACCAACTTTGCAGACTTTAAAAATTAACTTTAATGTTCTATATTCATACCCAGGCTCTTGTTCTTTGATCCTGTTCTGATAAAAGTCCCATTGTAAATTAGTTTTTGAATATTGATTAAAAATGCTGTTTAAAAAACAAATACATATTATGTGGTAACATAGATTGAATGAGTTATTAACTTATTTTGTCCCTGCTGGGGTTATCCTGGCTTCCACTAGGATATATAAAAATGCAAGCTCAAATTCATCCAATCATCCATCCATCCATCATCAATTCCCACTTCTCAAATTTACTATAAAAAATAGAATAAACCAGACCCTTGTTTCAGATTATTTGTCATAAAAATATTGAAGCAATTAATACATTTGTGTCGCACCAATTCATTTCAAGGCGCTTTACACAGAAGCGTTTCATTAATCTATAAATCCATGATCTGTATTCACTTCATCCTGTTCAGGGACCTAGGAGGTCTGCTGGAGCCTCTTAGTACTGTTGTAGGGCCATAAAGACAAAGTAGAATACAGTCCAAATCAGTCCAATCATAACCAAGCTATATTTCCAATAAAAAAAAAAATAATAAAAAAAAAAAAAAAAATAAATGTATATATATATATATATATATATATATATATATATATATATATATATATATATATATATATATATATATATATATATATATATATATATATTAGGGCTGGGCAACGATTATAATTTTAAATCGTGATTAATCACATTCACATTATTTCCCTGATTAATCACGATTAATCGCATTGTATACGCAAAATCAAATAATGAATTCAAAAGTTGTGTAAAATGCACTTTTATTGAAATGTTCTGCTGTCATATGAACTAGAGTGCCATAACATTTGTTGTTCAAACACTTTTAACATCAGCGCTTGTCAGTAACACATATTTCGTGTAAATCTCATCTTAAAAAATTTAAAAGGGACATTAATGTCATCCTGTTTTTATAAAAAATTAAAAAAAAAGTCTACAAACAAAAAAATCCAACAAAATGATTGTGGCTCAGCAAAATCAGAACATTAAAACAGGCAATTGTCTGAGGTAACAGCAGAAACTTTTAACGGGGAGTTCAACTTGGCAGTTGTTACAAATAACCTTGTTTCTGTTGAATCCTCCGGTGTAATCTCGCCTTGGGCACCAATTTAGGTAGAGCCAGCCCTGCATGGAGGAACAATACGGGACAATACACTTTTATGTCCCGCGGTATTTATGTTACAATAACTTTGCATTGGACTTAAACGTGAGCGTGTGTGCCTTTAGACAACAGGCCCACCATTGCATGTCAATGTCCACTCGCCTCTGCTCACTCACAGTGACCAGCCTATCACACTTTGGCCAGTTTGCTGCAGCTCAAAGACGCAGAAAAATTTTTTAAAAAAGCAGGCAGAGAAATTGGGAAAAAAACTTTTTTTAATCACCGGTGTGGGAGCATTTTGGTTTTGCTGTTGAATACACCGGCGAGGGAGTGAAAACAGTTCACAGTTAACAGAACGCAATCTTCCACCTCCCTAAACCTGGATCTTACCTGCGTAAGATCCAGTTGTTACCAGCTGTGCGTCTTTGCGCAGCTGATGTGCTTTTTAAAATACTGCAGAACGAATCATTGGATGCGCATTTAAAGATCACGAACAATTAATGTTCCTGTCCCTCCTCGACCACCAACAGTTTCAGACATATCGGAAATAAATTTCCGCATCCAACCTTTTCCAGCTTGACACTAGAGACAAAGATCTCCTTAGTTTCCTCCACAGCAGACAACTGAATGAGATCATGCCACAGCTGTACAGACTGACGTGTCTGGCCGTGACTATTCCTACATCCACCACAACTGCTGACCAGACATCCTCTGGTCTCAAGAGAATAAAAACATATGCAAGTAATATGGTGATACGTAATCGAGAGATAGAGCCGTTTGTGCACGTCCACATGTGACCAGGTGGATGCACATTTATGCCATTTGGATGCGCTCTTTTACGCACCGACATGCGAGTTGCGCTTTCCGCAAACTCGGTATCTTGAGATTGCGGGTTTAGGGTAGTGGGTGGTCTGAAACTGTACCGAACCCATACTGAAACAGTGACACAAAAACTGTGGTACGGACCGTACCGTGATCCACCCGTAGCACCCCTAATATATATATATATATATATATATATATATATATATATATTATATATATATATATATATATATATATATATATATATGTTCTGGCTCCTTAAGAGCCGCCCCAGGTTTTAATTTGTTGATCAGTAGGATGGTATATCCTTTATTTGTGTTTTGTGGAGGCGCATCTTATTTTGATAAAACAGGAAGTGGTGCCGTTGCTACTTCCTTCCCGTTTTCATGGAGACTAGTTCGATCCTGCTCCTGTATTTTCATGCTGTTTGAGCCAGCACAGCCGGTATGTGTGTTTTTATGTTGTGTAATCATTGCTCACAACTAATATTGACTTCGGTTCATTGTTTTGTAAAGTTTTATATTTATTTGTGATGAAAAAAAGGCCTTATTTTACTTTCTAATTTAGCCGCGAGCTAGCGCTTAGCGTTAGCTCATTAGCATTTTCTGTTGTGTTGTTTGGGGGGCCGTGGTGGGGTTGTCAGGGGTCGTGGAGCTTTATTTTTGCCTTGAAGAAGGTTGTAATTGCTTTTTACCTTATATACTTTGTACTGTTTGTTTACAGTTCTATCACACATGATCACAGTTGACTTCCGTGCCGTTCTACCGAAATAAAAGAAAGAAGGAACAACGGTGTGGTTTTTCCGGTGATGGTTAACTATCTGCCTAGCTGGTGCGAGGGCCAGAATAATATATATATATATATATATATATATATATATATATATATATATATATATATATATATATATATATACATACATATATATATTGCTGATAAATGTATATCCTTTTTCATTCCAGTTAAATTCAATTAAAATTCAAAAAATCAGAGTTGATTAAAATGGCTTAGCTAAGCTATTCTATTACATTGAATCTCTGGCTCGATCATCTGATTCTTGTCCTGAGCATTCATGAGGCGTCAACAGAGAGAAAAATTCAATGGTTCTCAAACTTTTAATACTGCGTACCACCTGAGAAACTGTTCAGCTCTCTGAGTACCACCATGATGACCAATTTTAAAATATAGCCATATATTGCCTTCTCAATTAGCTTTAAACACACAGAGATGTTTATTCCTTATTGTGGTTATTTATTGTTACCTGAATTGTTATCTTACTGAATCAGACATTTACAACTCTGTCCAACAATTCTCACATACTCATACTCTCATACAGAGCAAAATGAAACACACTCAAAAGTTGTTACATCTGCACTGCAACTGAATATGTAACAAATATCCTTTTAAAAGACACAATTTTAATTATCTCAAGCTACACATTTTGTTTGAAATGTTGTATTTATAATACATTGTATGTTTCCAATTTTTTTAAAAGTGAAAATGTGGAAAAAATGTGGTAAGTCATGACGTTCCCCCGCGTACCACCAGAGAGCGCTTGTGTACCACTGGTGGTACGCGTACCACAGTTTGCACACCACTGTTCTAACAGAACCTGACTCATAGAAAAGCCAAGTGCATCATGGGAGGTCCCCCAGCAATTTAAGGCTATATGAGCATAATCAAAAGGATGGCTCACACTTACCCAAGCATGCAGTAATTATAAGAAGTTTAAAAAAAAAAAAAAAGAAAATCATAAAAACAAACAAGTTTTATCCTGGTCTTAAATGTAGATATGGTGTCTGAACCATGAGCACAGACTGGGAGGAGTTAAAGGCTCTGACTACCATTCTACTTTTGGAAAACCTGGGAAGCACAAGTAAGCTTGCAGTCTGAGAGCAAAGTGCCCTGTTAGGAAATATGGAACTATGACATCCTTAAGATAAGGTGGAGCTTGGCTCTAATAAGCTTTATATGTGAGGAGAGAAAACTTTTCATTCTCCTGGAGTTCATCCTGGAATTCACAGGAAGGCAGTGAAGAGAAGCTCCGGCTGGATAAATGTCATCACACCCAACTGTCATGGTGTGGGGTAGCCATGACAGCCATTTTGGTTTCTTTAATGTTATGCGTTAAGTTGGCATCAATCCCTGTCTTTTGTGTTACCTGTTTCCTGTTTTGCTTTGAAGGTCTGTTTTGTCTCCATTGTTTTCAGCTTTGCTTCCTTCCCTCTCGTTATCCTGATTGTCTGCACCTGCCTCTCATTGGGTTCCCTGTGTATTTAAGACTTGTCATCTCCCTTGTCTGTGCTGGTCCGTTGTCTTCTGTTTTGCGTCTTATGTCTGTAGCTCCTCGTTCCATGTTCCGTAAGCTTTTTCTTGTTCCCCGTGAGTGTTTTTCTGTTCCTGGTTTGTTTATGCTTGTTTTTTTTATGACTTTTGTGGAGTTTTGAGTTTGTTTTGGACTTCTGTGTTTTTTCCTGGCCCGTGTGGATTACCTTTGTGGATTTTATAGTTTTCTTGGACTTTTGGTTTTTGTTTTTTTCAAATAAATACTTTATTTTTTGAATCTCCTGGGCCTGGCTCCTCCATTTCTGCCTCAAACTTGACACCAACAGGATCTGAATTAAGTGGTAGAATACACAATGAAATATACATAATATTTCTGTAATTTATTCATATGTTTTAGCTCTTAGCACCTGTGCCCTACTACTTTAGAAAATGTTCTTTCTTCAAGAATCATTATCCCTTTTATCTTTTCAGAATACACTGGACACATTTGACTTCCTTTTACATAAATTAAACCTTTCAGTGAAGTCTCCAGTGTAGTTCTTTATGAGGT
The DNA here is from genome assembly GCA_018398805.1 of Hirundichthys speculiger. Classification (NCBI taxonomy): domain Eukaryota; kingdom Metazoa; phylum Chordata; class Actinopteri; order Beloniformes; family Exocoetidae; genus Hirundichthys; species Hirundichthys speculiger. The sequence goes on along the minus strand of JAGFBZ010000446.1, from coordinate 493,788 downwards.
GAAAATGTGGTACACATTTCAAAGAAAGTGGCATTAGCATTGGAAAAGTAAATTATCACAAAGAGACACTGTGCTCACCAAGACCAAATCACATTTTATTCACTGGCATCAAGCACACATATTGTCTTATATTCAGTACTGACACTCTTACTGGATAAAAATGATCAGGAAAATTAATTCAGCTTGAAGTAGGCATGTTTTTTTGGATTTTTTTTCTGAAATATCTTACATTTTATAATAATGAATTCTAAGACATCATCACAAGGTCAAAAAAGAGATGAACGGAGTGTTGTTGTATCGAAGTAGCCGAAATCCAAGCCTCACAAACTCACCAGTGCAAGGCTTACTGACTGTCTGGGCAGAGAGCCGACAAACTTTGACTGCAAATCTGTGGCAGAACTGCTTCAGGTTCCTAAGCACTGGCAGGATAAGGAAATGGCCTTTTTGGGGTGCCATCTTCTTGGGATGCCCACTTCAACGTCCGTCTCTGATATCCCTGTTGAATGGAACTTGGTCTTCAGTTTTCAGATGACATTAGGGCTCACTCCAAATAATAACACAATTTGGTTTTGTGGAGCACCAGCTTGAAGTTGCCCCGTTGCACAGGTCCCTAACCAGTTCAGTCAAACTTGGCATGGTGCAATTCTTTGAGCAGACACCAACTGGACGCAATGGCAGCCCCCATGTTCACAGGCTGGGTACCGGTAGCTCGAAACAGGAGTCAATAGAAAAATCAAATCTTCTCTGGCAAGAACGGCATACTTAAACTGATCCCACAAGTGTACAGTCTGTCCTGGATTTTCTGGGCAGAGACAAATCTTACCTGCATTTAAGTTTTGTAACCCCCCCCCCCCCCCAAAAATAAAACAAAAAAAAAACCTTGGCAGTTATGTAGACTTAGCCAACCGTCTTAACTGCAAATGTAAACTCATTACTACACAGAGACCTCTCCTTTACCTTTATACATAATATGATCTTGCATAAATACACTAAGTTCCCTTACTTTTCAAACAGACCTTTATGTAAATACTTTGCAAATAGTAAAACTGGCAAGTTGGTCTTCAGGTTATAAGGGGATCCACTGAAGGTCCAAGACACTCAGGGAAACAGGAATGAACTTAAATACACAGCCACACATCGGAATTTTGGAAGGAGCAGGGATAAATAAAGAAACAAATCAACCTTTTTTAAACCCCATCATCTCAAATTAAATGCCATCAGCCCTAATCAGCCATGGTGTTTTTAAGCTTTTCCACAGCCATGCAAGGGTGAAAAGCAAACACCTGCTTTGTTCAGAATTCAGAAAAGACTGAAAAAGGACAACATGTTCCCATATAGTTTGTTTTAGGGGTGCTCCTATTATCCTTTAATCCAAAAAGTTCAAATACTTAGTCTGGTTCAGTACCTCATTCTTTTAATAGTCAACAAAATAATGACTGCAGTGTATTCCAGAAAATCCCACAGCTGTCATTCTAGCAGTTCACTTCTTCAGCTGCTTGTGTGCTATTTGTGGAAGTTAACTAAGTAGCATCTTGTCTGCTGAGGCCAATAGGGATCTGTAGTGGCAGAACAAGATCCATCAAAAGCACAGGTATGAGTAGGAGCTGAGGCCTGATTAGTTCAGACACTATCTAGATGAGCAAGACCTCGATCCTTGTCCTTGTCTCTGTGCCTGCAGCGCTGTAAATAACCACTGGGTTAATGAGGTGTTCCACGTGTGGGAGCTTGCGTTTACTTTCCAATAAACTCCTGCCAGGGATAACATCGCTCCCTGTTTCGTTTAATGGCGTTTTAATCATTTCATAACACCACTGCATCATCTGTGCAAGGAAGGATGACAGGTAGGGTGATGAGAAGGGCATGTGCCTTTGCATGCGTGTTGATGTGGAAAGCCAAGTAGATGCATCTAATGATGGGAAGGACAAAATGACCCGGTGAAAGAGAACATGGGAAACAAATATAGTGACATTTTAAAGTTCTATAGTCCTACATTTGAAAAACTTTCAAATGTTTAAAATGTCCACAATATCTAAACCTGCAGACCTACACCAGGACTCATAAAGTAAGATGCTGGTGAGGCTTCTCAGTCCTCTGTGATTTTCTGATATGCTAAGAGTAAGAAAGAAGCAGTGATAATTATGCTCCGTCTGTCTGCATCATGAAGTTTCCAGATAAAAAAGGCTTGATTTATTTATCTAGATTTCCATGTAGTTTTTTTTTTTTTCATATGCATCATATTAAACAAACACAGGAATTAAAAGAGTCATAGAAATTTTAAATTCCAGACGGGGGGAATCAAAAGTAATTCAAATGTAAATTTCCATTGAACTAGTTGAGTTTTGGGCAAACACACCATTATCAATAAAAACATTTATTTTATCTTGTTGTTTACCTTCTTATTTGTATTTTGACAAAATTACTCTCTCATTATTTTTGATACTGCATATATATTTGGGGTTCCTGTGGCTCTGTGGGTGGAGCAGGCTCGTCCTCCAAGAAGAAGAGATCAGTCACCAGCCCTGGCACATGTTAGTGTCCTTGGGCAGGACAATATGAACACCATACTAGCTGCCTGTACACCTCATTTGAGTACAACTGGACACTGTTGTGTCCGGTGTGCATATAATTGCAGGGATGTGGCATGAGGTTGAATAAGAAACACATTATAAATCACTTTGTAGAACTCAGACAAGGTTAAAAAGGTATAATATAAAAAAACCCATTAAGTGTGTATATGAATGAAAATGACTGCAGATATATTGTCTCTGAAGTTTTTATGGAGGACAGTGGAGTTTTATCAATATCCCATCCTTGAGTCAAAAAGAAATGAACAATGTTTGAGTAACACACTGAATCAAATTTTAACAACTTGCTGTAGTATTAATAAATAATCATTAAGCATTTCATCAAAGTTGATTATAACATGATGGGATTCATTAAGTCTGGTAACCTGCCCTGGATGTAGCCGGCCTTCTCGTCTGGAGTGTGCTCCAAACTGACCATGGCCCTGAAAAGGAGGAAGTAGGTGTAAAAAATAGATGAATGAATTGTTTGTTTCAATTGATTGTTTTTCAAGTTTTATTCTTCAAAGTCCTTTGGCTGAACTCTTTAAACCATCTGTCACTCTAACAATCTGCTTGTTTTGTGACTTATTGTGTGGTATAAAGCACAACAGTGCAAAGAGTAAAGTCTGCCAAATGGAATCCATTTATAAAGCTTCTGCTTCCTCAAAGCATTTAGCTTCTTTCCTCTGGACTCTATCCTTCATCTTTTCAGAAAGACGGATGACGGCGCTACCAGCTTCTCTCACATTCCTTTCTATTTTTTTTTCCACCTCTCAGATGTGACTGTGAAGTTTCTCCTAGTTCTATCGTCTCCTCACCTCAGGTTGTTTCCGAGCAAGTAGCGATAACATTATTGAATAAAAAAAACCCCGCAGTGACTCTTCAACCTGCCAATATCAATTTCAAATCAAAATATGGGAAATAAAAATGAGAAACTCTCTGAGATTAAAACTGTGAAATAACACTCTTTACCCTGAAACAGCCACAGTAACAGAACAACAAGTTATATGAAGGCATGAGGCCGAACTGAAGAGTCACTCTGTCCCTGCAAACTCAGACTTCGCACTGTTAAGGCAACAATTAAAGTGAATATTTGATCTTGCTTTCTGGCTTTGTCTCTTTCTCTGGCCTTTGAATGTAATGCAGCCTTTCTTCAATGAATAAAAAGTTAAACTTTGCTTTCATTTTGGGTTTTGGTTTCAAGAGGACGGGGAAAGTGCTTCAAGCACAGGTTCATTGTGGATCCACGAACAGATCACATCCTATTTTCATGAGGAGCGATGGAACAAGAAGTGTTGCAAGAATGGACAGATACACAGAACAAGAACATATCTGCACAGGAATGACCCTGACAAGGTTAATGCTATCCTTCTAGGTTTTCAGAGTACAAAATGACTGTCCCTTATAATTAATTAACTGATTTATTTATTCATTTTTATGGCTAATATTTCACTAAGGAATGTTTCTGACCCTGTAAAGGAGTGACTCTCTTGGGACTGACTTGCTTTGGGAAAATACAGAGGATGAAGAAGGAAACCTGGTTATTTGGGTTCTAACCTGAAAATCCCATTAGCAGGCAGATCCTTGCTATGAAATTAATCCTAATTAGTTCTCTGTTGGATAAAGTCACCACCCTCCACTCGCCTTCCTCTAAAAACAAACAAAAAAAAAGTTGACGATAATACAATCAATCAAAAACATCATTTTAATTGCTTAATTACTCATTTACTGCAAACCCCGTTGCAGGATCGATCCTTTATTAGACCTCATTTGCTTCCGATGGTGAGACCAATGACTGAGCTTTGTGCTGCTGCTTGATGCTCTTCTGGTTTTCAGAAATGAGGTCCAGATAGCTGACAGACAAGGCAAACCTGAAGCGGATGAACCACATCGACTCCCAGAGGCATGGCTCATCACAACCACGGCAGCATTGAAGCAAGAAGGAGCCTGATACCAGATTTGGAGGCGCACGTCGAAGCTGATAAGTGAATAAGGTAAGGCTACCTCTGTCCAGAATCAATTATTAAATTGCAGGTCCTTTAGATGAGTGCAATAATCAAAGCGGGATTTTACAAAAAGGTCAAGGGAAAAAAAACTCAAATTCTCTCAACATGGGAAACTGAGAGCCTGAAACCTGTTCTATCAGCTAAAAGAAGGGGACACGGGTTGGCAGTTTGACATAGCGATCATTCGATAAAGCCTTTAAAGTGATGATAGAATTTTCTCTGCAGCAATCAGCAAAACTGCTAAAATGGTGCTGATTGCACAAGTTTACTTGTTGATTCTTTCTGGGACTCAATTATCCTGAGCTACCTTTGATTTTCAGTTTTCTTTCTGAGACATTAATTGTTCATCATCTGGGTTGTGCGTGTGTAAGTATGGATGGGGAAATAAGCAATAACGTTTGTGGAAAAGTTTTACATTGGCCCACCCTGAATGAGTCAGACATGTATTTAGGCTCTGTCATCTGTTGTTCTTTATAGTTTTGTTTGTTTGTTTGTTTTAAAGTCATGAGAAGATCAAATCTTTATTTTTCATGTTCATAGCTTTCACATAGTACACAGCACAAGCATGAATATTTTAAGTACTGGCCCTGGGTTTACTTGTGTCATTACACCAGACAGCTTTGAAAAGACTCTTCGCCAAGACTTTTACACCATATCACATCCAAAGGCTTTTTAAGTTGTAGACTTAAAACTAAGAATGTTGTGGGGTCACTTCTTGCAACTACAACCAGATTTCTGTGTGAATCAAAGGACAACAAGGCCCTTAGTTGGCTTCGGACACAAATTACATTAAAACAACACGAGGCAAGACAAAACAAGACAAAGGGCTTGTATCGTTTCATTTAAATATTAGAAATGCTTGATGTTGTAACATCAAGACACAGAAAAGACCTCCAATTTGCTCCAAGTACCACTTTAAGCCTGGTTTATGCTTGTCACGTGTTTCCACTCTGGAGTGGAGCTGCACTTTCTCCCCAGTCTGCAGCCAGATCTAGTTGCAAATGTAACCAGATGTTGGGTCAATGGAGACTACTACAAATGTGATTGGTCCACTTGTTAACATTGTATTTTCTCCTCCGTATTTCCCGCTGCTACTTTTTCTTTGTAGTATTCAAGCTGGGTAGAAAGATAGATTGTTACATTGTCAGTAAATACTACGGTTATTCAACATTTATCAACTCCAAGCCACATAAGATATGTTTTATTTGCTCAGTTGCTATGTCTGAGCTACATTAAGGAGGTAAACAAAAGGAAGTTCTGTCATGATTTGAGGTGGGATGAAGGACCCAAGAGCTGGAGTTCTCAAAAACAAAAGGGTTTATTACACAAAAACACAAAATACAGGGAAATGGGCAGGTTTGGAACATGTACTTGACAGACACACACACACAGGGCTGCCATGGCCGACCCAGGCCATGACAAGCTCAGCACTGCAAGCTACAGTGCTGCAAAAAAAAAAAAAAAAAAGGTAAAAAAAGAACAAATACCATGACCTAGCCTTTGGTGGAATAATAACAGGTTGACACAAATAAGAATGAAAAAGCATAAACACCAACTGCAACATAGATGCTTTACACAGGCTATGTGCGTACTAGGAACATAGAAGCATAAATCATGCTTTACACTGAAGAGCTGAGATCACAAGAGTACACCCCAACTCAAGCGACACTCTTCAAAATCTTTTTGTGACTGTGAAAATGTCTGCAAATTTGAACTTACTTAAAAAAACATTCAATAACAGTGACAATCTACTAGCTGTCGTGGTTATTTATTGTGCGTTTGTGGAATTGTCAGCATTCACGGTCAAACACTCACATGGGATGCGTTAGGTTGATTGGTGATTCCAATGTGAGTTTCCATGTGACACCGTGATGGACTGTTCGGGATGTTCCCCACCTCTCACCCGATGACAACTGGGGTAAGCTCCATGACCCTGAACAGGTTGAAGTGGTAGGAAAATGGATGGTTGGAACACATCACAAGCATGGAGAGATTAATAAATGCAAAATAAAAAAGTGGCACACAAGCAACTGTCAAACCCATACTAAAGGTGCAGCTTTCTTTTTCCTTTTGTTTTGTTTCCAGGCAACACATGCTGCAAGGACAGTGTGTCCCACTTCTCTCCTTTTTTCTTCTTTTTTTTAAACCATTACTTGCCACACTAATAAAGTCTTTACGCTTTAACGCTACAGATATAAGCTAAACAGGGCCTGAGAGAGTTTGGATGGAGATTAGATTTTTTCCCCACATTTGCCACAAACAGTATAAGCTAAAATAACAAAGCACTCTGAACTTGATTTGAAAGAACAGCGATTAAAGCTGGCTGAAAAATCAGAGATGGCCTTAGAAATCTTTTAGCAGACACCTTCAAACAACAAAGTCAAAGTCAGAGCAGATGGCAACTTAAGTGATATCTTTGGGATATTTCACAGCACACACAGGTGATGTACATGCTTGGTTGAAAGTTTATACATGTATATATGTATATATATGTATATATATATATATATGTATATATGTATATATATATATATATATATATATATATATATATATATATATATATATATATATATCTATATATATATATATATGTATATTCTATATATGATATATCTATGTGTATGTGTATGTGTATGTATGTGTGTGTGTATGTGTATGTGTATGTATATACATATTTAGACACACACACAGCAGTAAGCAGTGATTGCAATCTGTATTTATCAGCCCATGATTTACTCAAAAGCACTATTAAAATTATCTAACAGGCTCCTTCCAAACATTTGCAAACAATAGTGGAGGTCTCTGGGAAAATTAAAAACACTTTGAGAACAGTGTAACCTTTACTATGCCATCACTATAAACTGGGAGGTTTGATAATAGAAACTTCAATGCCACATCGGAATGGAACCCCTGGAGGGCTGGTAGTACCAGAATAACACAAGAAAGAATCAATTTGCCTTTTTCTATCAGCGCCCATGTGGATACATTTCATTAGAGGGCAAATTGCTTACATTTCAAGATATTATGGGTTTTCAGGCCCTCTCTGAAAGAACTGATCTCTCAGAGATTTTCCCCTTATTGTTCCAGGCAGCAGACATGAAATTTCATTTGTGTTTATTCAGGATCAACACAGGAAGGAAATGAAAGAGAAAATATCGTGCTTGCAAAATAGATTAGTGTTAAGAAATGCAATTATTGGGCGAACCCTAATGCAGATAATTCTGATTTCACCCTTTCAGTGTTATATTGCGTATTTCCCATTTGGAATAATACCTTTTTAGAAGTCACTAAATGTAATTTTTCATATACGCCGTGTGTGTGTGAGTTTCTGCTTCTTTCTCTTTAATTTGCTCAGCATGTCATGTATTTTGAGTCATTTCAGATTTTTTTTAAGTGATTACTCTCTGTGCTTTTCTTGTCCTTGATCTTGTTTGTTTAGTTTGCAGTTTTTCATTATTGTATTATTGAAAATAGAATTAAAAAATGACCAAAATTCTCCTCATAAGTCAACTTGATTGCCTTGAATCTGATCTCCATCAAACCATCTCAAGAATCTTTGATTGGGAAATATTTCAAGTCACAAGGACATCTTATAAAATGTGTTTTATATTATTATTCTGGAATTTCTGTGACTGTTTTACAACAATGTGAAAGCCTTGCTATAATAAACGTATTGTCTGTGGTTTGTTTTCAGCTCTGTTCTGGTTTGGTGCTTACTATACACAGTTGTCATGTGTTTCATTTTTTTTTTTTTTTTGTTTTGCTTTTGTGTTTTTCATGGTTTCATAATTTCTTTATAAGGAGCAATACACTTGTTGAGAAACAAACAGTGGAGAACAAAATATTTCTATACTGGACATTTGGAGAAAAGCTTTTGTATTCAGACCTGTTGGGTGGCAGTGTTGAAGCTTCCTGCACTGCCAGAAGCTGTACTCTGTTGAACTCCAACCACACGCGTATCACTTCTGATAAATGATAAGGACAGAACAGTTCTGCCCAAGACTGAACGGGCGCTTTAAACTTAATAGATTTGGGGGGGTGGAAAGCTTTTTATTTCATGGTGGTGAATCCACCATTCAAGATCAATTTGTCATCTAACACAATAAAACAGGGAGTAAAGGAAAACATCTAATGCAGGTAAATATAATGCTTAAGGGCTCCTATGATGCGTCCTTGTCAGTTTGTGTCTGTGTGAGGCAGGTTCATCACCAGAGTTTTCTTCATGGGGCAGTTGCCCGCGTGAGTTTGCCACAAATCCAGCAATGCATATATGAAAAAGACGCCGCCCTGCTCCGATTCTCTGGTTGACTTCATGAAGGTGAGGACAGATGAAAACACACCAACCTGATTTTGTCTTTTTCTCCCTTTTAGATGACATACTGACAATGATAAACTATGTTGTGTCTGTGACTGTAGTAAGTAAAAAAAAAAAAGCTTTTATTCATTTGTCTAAAGTTGATTCAGCACCGCAGCAATACAGCCCTTGAATGCTGATCACATCCAGGATTTGCTCTCAGCCCTCTCCATTGTGATTGTCCATCAGCTCTGTGCTGCACCGACTGCACACAGCTCCTTCCTAATGTAATGCTCCAAACCCAATCTTTTTCCTCTGTGCTTTCTTCCAAAACACTCCAACCTCCTTATTAAGCCAAGAAGGACGAGCAAACAAAGATGAAACAGCACACTGTGTGTTCTCTGCAACAGTAACAGCAACTAAAAATGTTTGAACAATGATTTGTCTCATCCAGCTTCATGCCTCATGCTTCTAATAGACTATATGTCTGCTTTCTGTCCTACGCAGTGGCTGGATGTAATGACATTACCATGAAATATCATCACAATAGTTGCGGAGGAATGTGTGAATATCATTGTCTTAGTTTAGAATTATACTGACACTACCTCCAGCATGAACGTCATTAGTTCCTGGGAAAGAAAAAAAAAAACCAAATAAACGTGTGTTGTTGTAAACTATTACAAAACTCACAGATTTACTCCTGTGTACAATTTACCAGAGTACCAGAAAGGCTGTGGAGACACAGTTTGACTGGATGATGCTTGTGCTGAATTCTGAAAAGCTGAACCTTTCTCAACTTAATGAGCAAAGCTTCCAAAGAGACGCAACACACCCACAATTCCATTTGGCAACATTTGACATCACTCCATTCAAACTAAATGGACGGCAACTCTGTTGATGCCTCTGGCGCATATGTGAGAGCCTATAGTCACTTAAATTACTTCTCAGAAATCTTTGCTGTGTTAATGATCAAAACCAAAGCACTGTGCTGCCACCCACTGTTCACAATTAGAACAGATTTGTTGTGGAATTGATTTTAATAGAATCTTTATTGTTTAAAATATATTTTTTTTAAGAAATTAACAAATATTATGACATTATTAATTCCAGCAAATGAAATATAATCACATGACCATACACTAATGATTCAAGATTAAGTACCTTAAATACAAAGTATGTAATTTTCCTTCATTCAGGGATTAATTACATGTTAAATTTAACAAAATTAAATTAAACAGACCACTGTTTTTTTTTTTGCAGTAAAATTATTTTTTTGTCCTTATTTGTTGTTTTACTCTCTAACCAACACACAGAAACTGTGAAAACTGCAAGAAAAAAACAAACAAAAGCAATATAAATCAAACTGTCTGATGCTGTTCACCAACTGAAGAACATGACAGAATTTAACTAAGCATGCTGTACTTCGTTCAAGACTTAACCAGTGAGTGAACACAATCTGAATGTGAATTCTTTCGCTGGTGACCTCTCGTGAATCTCGGGAGATAAAATTTTGCTTTACATTTATAGGTACTCTGGTTTATTGTGATTTTATCTTTTCTTCTTCTCTCTTTTTCTTTATTTTTAGCCCTGTTATGGTGCTTCATTATGAGGAGGTGTCTGAAAGTGCAGCCCAACAGGATATCAGACTTCAAAAGCAGACTAGTAAAGCTTTTTTCTTTCAATTGCATGAAGAGGGGAGCCAAGTACTCAGGTTTTTCTACCACCTTTTTTAAAAAATTGAACTGATATCAGGCCCATTTAAAGTACTATATATATTTTAAATATATATCCCCACCTTAACGTAGTGGAGGGGGTTTGTAGTGTCTGAATGATTCCAGGAGCTATGTTGTTGGGGCATTTGCCCCTGGTCGGGTCACCCAAGGCAAACTGGTCCTGGGGGCCGGACCAGACTAAGCGCGATTCAGTCAACCCCTATGAGAACAAATCAAACAAGAGCTCTATGTCCCTCGTCTGGGCAAGGGTCACTGGGGCCCCAGTTCAGAGTTCAGAGAACCCACCCTCCTTGGAGTCCTTGGCGGGGGTGTTGGAAAATGCCCCTAATGGGGACTCCTTTATTCTGCTGGGGGATTTCAGTGCTCATGTTGGCAATGACAGTGGTACCTGGAGGGACGTGATAGGTAGGAACGGCCTCTCTGACCTGAACCCGAGTGGTGTCTTGTTGTTGGACCTCTGGTCACAGTTTGTCCATAATAAACACCCTGTTGAAACATAAGAGTGTCCATAAATGCATGTGGCATCAGGACACTCTTGACCATAGATCGATGATGACTTCATAATCATCGGATTTGCAGTCGTATGTTTGGACACTCAAGTAAAGAGAGGAGCTAAGCTGTCAACTGATCACTACCTGGTGGTGAGTTGGATCCGATGCTGGTCAGACCTGGTAGGCCCAAACGTGTAGTGAGGGTTTGCTGGGAATGTCTAGCAGAGGAACCTGTCAAAAAGATCTTCAACTCACCGAGGGGCTCTCACCGGGGGTGGATGAGAGCCGCACTTAGTTCCTTAAGGCTCTTGATGTTGTTGGACTGTCCTGGTTGACACGTCTCTGCAACATCACATAGAAATTGGGGGCAGAGGGTGTGTTTCAATTACAGGGGAATCACACTCCTCAGCCTTCCTGGTAAGGTCTATGCAGGGGTGCTGGAGAAGAGAGTATGATCGATTGTCGAATCCTGGATTTAGGAGAAACAATGTGCATTCCATCCTGGTCGTGGAACACTGGACCAGCTCTATACCCTCACTAGGGTCCTGGAGGGAGCATGGGAATTGTTCACGAGTGATGGGAGAACTGAGCGGGAGATTGACAAACAGATTGTTGCAGCTTCTGCTGTGGTGCGGACGCTGTACTGGTCTGTGTGGTGAAGAGAGAGCTGAGCCAACGGTAAGGCTCTCTGTTTACCGGTCAATCTCCGTCCCAATCCTCACCTATGGTCATGAACTGTGGGTAGTGACCGAGAGAACGGGATCATGGATACAAGCGGCTGAAATGGGTTCTCTCCAAAGAGTGGCTGGAGTATCCCTTAGAGATATAGTGAGAAGTTCAGCCATTCGGGAGACACTCAGAGTAGAGCCACTGGCTCCTTCACGTCGAGAGGAGCCAGTTGAGGTGGTTTGGGGATCTGGTTAGAATGCTCCCTGGACGTCTCCCTGGAGAGGTGTTTTGGGCATGTTTAACTTGCAGAAGACCCCGGGGCAGACCCAGGACACGCTGGAGAGATTATGGCCCCGATCGTACACCTCCCGCTACCCGCAACCCGCAACCCGCAACCCGCAAATTGTGGGTTTAGGAATATTTAGGAGCAAGGAAATTTCACGATTGGATTTGTCATCCTATCACAGTTCCACACTGGAATTCACTGAGCTCCTGAGAGTGACCAATGGTTTCACAAATGTTTGTAGAAACAGTCTACATGCCTAGGTGCTTAATTTTATACTTTTTATGTTTTCATAGGTTTAGATAAATTGGGTGGTGAATACAAAATTTAATTGAATAAGAATGCCAATCCCTATCGCCTCTCTGCACTGCAACATGTTGCAATTCCACTCCGCAAAAATTCAAGGAGAAACTTGACCGAGGAGGAGATTGACTGACCTTGACCATGGCCACAGAAACAGAGCAGGAGCTAGAGAGGAAGCACAAAGCCTATCTTAACATCATGATAAAACATCTGCTGGCTGCACAGACAAAGCTTGACCAAATAAGCAATGCACAGCTCTCTGACAATACCTGCAAATGTCTCATTTAATACATTGCAAATGGCTGGCCTGAATCCAGATGAGATGTGCATGAGCTGTTGCTGCCCTAGTGGCTTGAAAGATCAGTCCTGCATGAAGGAGGTTGACTGCTCATGAAAGGTGACAGGCTCCTTATCCCAGAAAATATGAAAAGGGCAAACAGGACAGTGAAATCTCTCTTAGAGATAGAGGAGGATTTCCATAAAGCTCTGTTGGCCGACAGGGCTACAACATTGGCTTCTGGTAACTCTCCAGCCCAGCTCCTAATGGGAAGGAGAATCAGGTCATCAGCAGGAATGTTAACCAGACAGTCACAACCACAGTGGCCTCATCTGGATACTTTCAGAGGAAAACCACAACTGCAACGTCACACGTATGACATTGCATCTGACACCTGCCTCAGCTTCAGGTTTGAGAAAACAGGAATTGATCACACCTACACACACACTAGAGGGACAGTCATGGGTCCAGCACCCACACCTTGATCATATGAAACAAAGACACAAAAGGTTGGATGGCTGCTGCGACACAACTGTTCACACTTGAGGGAAGTCCTTGTACTCACAGCTTCAAATTATGGGCACTGACTAATGAGAAAGGCTTTCAAAAGGCCCCAGGAGGGTGAACCCGTAATACACTGAATATTCACCTTTACACTAAGCATATGCAGAATGAAAGATGTTAAACTTGATTTGTTTGACAAGTGAAATGTCTCACAAGTGAATTGCTTTGTTCAGGTTGTGACATTTCTATTCTGATTTAAACAAGCTGGTGAGTAAACAAAAGAGAAAGAAAGAAAGAAAGAAAGAAAGAAAGAAAGAAAGAAAGAAAGAAAGAAAGAGAAAATTACTTGACATTTTAGAGTTTACACTGGAGTAGTAAAAAAAAAAACTATAGATTTCAGTATAGTCATGTTTCTAAATTTATTCCAGTCACTTCAGTTCAGTCAAAATAGCTGAATCTAAAAGCGAGAGATATAATGACTGCCATAGGTGGTGCACTATTGCTTATATGTATTTATTTATGAAGTAAAAGATGTCAAGTGCATCCTGACATTTGTTGACCTTCAGTACAGAAAATAGTGTAACAATACAGAACAGAGCTTTACAACCATGTTGAAAGAAGAGCTGTTTTACTGTATCTCAGCAATATCTTTGACAAAATTATATCACATGCATTTAAATGATACTTTAGGACTTCAAATAAGACCATGAGCTATTGAGCTTGTGGCAACACATTAATGACTTGATAAACATTCAATATGTTGCCCATCTATAGTGGGTACTTGAAAAAAAAAAAAAAAAAAAAAAAAGAAAAATACTGCCTGCTGTGAGATAAAACAGCATTGAGTCTTCGTCACAAATATAAACTGAGCTGAAGGAATGGATGAAGAGAATTGTCATGAAATACAGTCTATTGAATTGTGTTGCAGTGTTGACTCTCATTTTTCATATACAGGGAAACCAAAACAAACTAGAAAAGCACTCGGAGAGCACAGACCTCCGCCAAGTGCAACAATTCCCCCATATAGCGATTTACAGATTGCGATAATATACGCGTTCTGGATCAGATCCGGATCAGCCTTTGAAATTTGATAGAGGTTCCCATTGTCAATCCCTGAGTCAAATTTCATGAGTTTGGGGCAATAATTAACAGAGATATTGAGAAACAAAATTTTCGGCCCCATTAACCGCAATGTTATCAGAAATTTGTAAGTGATCCAGGATTTCTTCTGGATCACAGCCAAACTGAAATCAGTTCTTCATTTTCACATTTCTGACAACTCCTGAAAATTTCAAAATCTATCCATAACTTTTTGAGTTATCTTGTACACAGACAGACAGACAGATAAACGCTGGCAAAAACATAACCTCCTTGGCGGAGGGTAATTACAGAAAGCCGGACAATCAAGAACGACCCTTGGGGGTGCTGTTGTAGTTAGATATGATTTCAGTCTCTACCTTATTTTTTTACTGCTGGTTGGTCAGTGTGATCTGGAACACAAATAGACCCAACAAATAGACCCCTAAGTCAGGCTTTGGTCTTCTCCACAGGAGTCCATATGTAATATAGCCTCAGTTAAAGTTTTTTTTTTTTTTTTTTGCACCACAAATCAGACATACTGTACACTTACCCCCTTCACTCATGCATCTCATGCATATGTCTACCATTCACAAATGAGTTACACACACCTTACGTTAGAATTAAATGATGCACATTAACCCCATTGACAAACCCAGTTGGTTCCACCTCTGGTCAACTCAGATCAGCAATACTGTGTGTCCTACTGGAGCAACCAGATAGAAACTTTGATTGCGTAGCAGTTTGAAATCACCCCTCTAGAAGCTTTATTTCTGGTTACAGTCACGATTCCTTTTTTCTATATAAAGCAGGGGTGAGCCACTCCAGTCCTCGAGGCCCGGTGTCCTGCAAGTGTTAGAAGTTTCCCTGCTTCAGCACACCTGATTCACATGAATAACTCATTAACAGTCTTGTGCAGACCTGGATGACAAGCTGATGGTTATCCATTCATTTGAATAAGGTGTACTTATTCGACATGCTACATGTCGAAGTATCCTTGAGCAAGATACTGAACCCCAAATTGCTCCTGGTGAGCTTGTAGCACCTTGCATGGCAGCCTCAGCCATCAGTGAGTGAATGTGTGTGAATGGGTGAATATGACACATTACACATGCTGTAAAGCGCTTTGAGTAGTCAGTAGACTAGAAAAGTGCTATAGAAATGTAAGTCCATTTACCATCAACATACAAAAATATCAACCTTGCTGTCACTCAAAAACTCATAAAAAACTTTGTCCTACATCTGGCTCTACTGTAGCACTGAGTTCTCAGTGCCGAAGGTCACATCTTTCATCTTTACGTCATCAAATGACCTGTGCATAACATTCTGGAAGAGCCCAAGTTCCCATTTTCATCAGGTCTTAAACAGTTAAGCGTTTTATAATCATGTCCTCATGTCCATGAGAATCAGGGTCTGAGATACAAGTCACTTTTACAATGGCTGGAGTCACAATATCACTCAGCAGTATTTACTTAGCTAGTATATTCCCATCTTGACACTATAACTGTTGGGGATGGTCTGATGACAGCTTGTACCATGGCCATACATAGGAGTTACTCACTTGATAGTATATTCAGATGTATAACAGACGTATTATCTATGAGGTTATGAGGTTGGAGCTTAGATTAAAGTCTATAAGAATTTGTTATAACAATGGTAATGAAACATATCTAATCAAGTAGTGCAAGCTGAACAACTGAAACGTGGCATTACTTGTGCGGTCATCCAGACAGCTCAACCTACAGTTTGTACTCAGTTAAACCCCACTACATGGTTCATTCCGATTACACTGATTAAGTTCATTGGTCTATTTAAATAAGCAAACCAGTGCCCTTGTCTGCCTTACTAACCAATATACAACTGCCAACCCTGCTGCTGCTCAGAAAAAAAGCAGCATCTACCTGTATGCTACACGTCAATGGCAAATCAATTTGCACTGTAACCGGAGAGAAATTACAGAGGGTGAACTCTGTTTCATTGCTTTTTTTAATACACTGAACTTTCACTGATTGTACTTTTCTCTTAAACACACATACATAAGCATAGCATCTCCTATTTTTATCCCCAACTCAAACTGAATTGGTTTCTCCTTGGAGGTTAGCGGAGGGTATAGGACAAGTCAGTGGAGGCCAACAAAACTGAATGACTGCATGATGGAGAGGTTGAAGAAGAATGAAGTGAGGAATGGGTTAAGGGAGAGTTTAGAAGTATGCAAATTAGGAACAGTACCGTCTATCAAAGTGCTGAATGCTCACTGAGTGAGGCCAATTTTCAATCACAGTCCATTCTTCAGTGTAAAGAACCTCTGCTTGGAAGTTTGCACACCATTAACTTAAGGTCAGTGGTGCCACAGAAGACGAGCAATTTCTATCAGAACATTGGAATCCACTGCTTGCAAGATCATGGGTATTTCTGTATTTTAAACCAAAATCAAATTTCCAAAGTTTTAGTCTTTTTAAACATTTCCCCCCTTTTCCCTCTCCACATACCATTTAGTGAATACATTTCGATCCAATTTCCATTCACATTTATAACTCCTTGCACATGACTATGCTAATCTCTTGACAGCTCAGTGATAATGATGATCAAACTGTGTGAAAGCATCCAGTATTGAATTCCTATCCAATGCTATTATCAAATGTTACCATGCTAACTTTAGCGTTTAGCTCTCTCTCCCTTTTCTCTCTCTCTTTCTACAAACAACAAACAAGTGAACAAGCTCCTCAGTTTCCTCAGAAGAATAAAAAGAACAGATGTGAGGTGACTATGCACTTCCCGCATCACTATGGAGATAAATAAATAATTAAATCCATAACAGAGAGCTAGAAGAGCAACTTGCAGGGAGCAGGGATGGAGCACGGTGCATCACTCTTCACAGATGGCTGTTTGATTTTGTTACCATGATGGAAGATGAGCTGTCGTTTTTTTTTGTAAGTTTTCATCATCATTACCTGAGTTGACAAGGATCCAAGCTTGTATTTGTTTCAGAGGTCTTTCCCAAATACAAATCAGAAATTGCTTACTTTTGGCTGGCATGCTTCATTGCCATCTCCTCAATCTTCTGTCACAAGAGTGCATACAGAAGGGATTCATGAGTTACACCGTCGCTAAAATGCCACAAAAGCTGTGGAAGAATTTCAGAAAAATTGTAGGTGTGAAGCATGTGAGTAAAAATAAGTGAAAGAAAGAAGGAATGACACAGCAACATAAGTTGTCCAGATAAAAGGGGGCTATCTGAAGATGGTAGATGGTGGTCTCGAGACCGGGCTGTCACAGAAATTTGCAGCGAATGTGATACAGAAAATATTGCGCTTTCAGTCCGAGAATGGGCCCAGCTGAAAGACCTTTGTACTGTGCTTGAGCCTTTTTTTGAGGCAACAGACCTCACTGAAGGAGACACTGTGGTTACCATCAGCATGATGGTCACCACCATCCTGGACTTAAGAACTAATCTCAACAAGATGGAAGTGCAGCTGCTGCAGATTGTGACAATAGTTAGAGCACTAAAAAAGTCTAGAGAAGAGGTTCTCAGGGATCTTCAGAAGGATTAACATGGAGCAGGGGGATCCCGAGGAGCCATTTAATCATTGGATCTACTTCCTTGCCGGCATGCTTGATCCCCATTTTGGTTTGAACTGGATAGATTTAGATGTCCATAACGGGGAATCCGGTCCAGCACTGAAAGGTCATCAGAGATGACCTTAAGAAATCATTAACAGGTGGCTATAATTACTATGGTGTTGTTGTTGTTGTTATCAGTTATTGTTATCATATTGTCATTAGCAGCATCCTGTTTAATCCTGTATTTTGTTTGTGTGTATGTGTGTCTGTATGTGCAGCTTTTTCCAGACCTTTTGATCAGAGAGGTAGACCGAGATGCAACCGCTGCACCACTAGCAGAAGATGCAGGAGAATTGTGCCGTGACTCACCGCCACCCCTGAAAAATCAGCGTCTTCTTTCACGCCAAAAGCCCTTTAAGATGCAGCACAGCACAACCCGGGACTCCGAGCGTTACTGCACAAATAAGCAAGTACCTGGACAACATGAATGCCTATGACTGTGATGCACTGACCTTTTGGTCAAAAACCCAAGAGCATTTCCCTCAACTGCACTATGTTGCCTTAAAAGTCATGTCTGTCCCTGCCTCTTCTGCCCCAGTGGAGAGAGTTTTTAGTAGAGGAGGCATTCTAATGAGACCCCACAGAGCACGGCTAAGCCATAAGATGCTGCAGTTTTTAGTGTTCTTGAAGTGCAATCAACGACAGCTTTAACATGTGAACTCTCTCTTCACAAGCACTGAAGCACTGCCTCAGAGACATCAAGTAAACACACCCATACTACTGACATGCTTACACTCCGCCCACATACACACACACACAAAAAACTACAGACACTCAAATGGTTTCACACAGAAAGCAACAAAAAAGACACGTACACAGAGGACACACTCACTCAACACACAAATGCATGCATGATACAGTATGCCTTTCATTCTACAGTTTTAATTTTTTAGTTTATGTATCTGTTCTTTATGATGTCTGTGTTCTATTGTTCTTGTCCCACTGAAATACAGGCTTCGTATATTGATAAAGTGTGTTATAATTGATGCCATGTACACATCAAGGTGACAGAATCTTGTGATCACCAGTTCTTCCTCTTGTTAATGTACTATCTGAAGTACAGTTTTGTAAACTATTTATATTTTGCATTTGATTTAATGCATTTTTTGGTGCACCTTCAAAATAGGAGCACAGAAGTCCACCAACAAAACACCACATGGGGTTCAGATCAGAGAGGCCGTCCCTGCCAATCACGTCCCTCCAGGTACCACTGTCATTGCCAACGTGAGCACTGAAGACCCCCAGAAGAATAAAGGAGTCCCCATTAGGGGCACTTTCCAGCACCCCCGCCAAGGACTCCAAGGGAAGCTGGGTGCTCTGAACTGTAATTCAGTGCATCAGCGCAGATGACAGTCAGAGCCCGTCCTCCGACCCGAAGGTCGCAGCGAGGCTACTCTCTCCTCCATTCAGTTTTTTAATTCAATTTTATTTGTATAGTTTCTGTTACAATGGCAATTGTCTCTAGGGGCTTTACAGAGACCCAGAGCATGGCGCCTGAGCAAATATCATGTTTAATATGGTGTGTTAAATATATATATAAACAATCTACAATTTCTTGGCTAATAAAGAATTAGGCAAAACAGTTCTATCAGTATATTAAGATAATTCATTGTATACCTGTGATTTTATTTTGCATAGGCCCTAAAAATTATATTTTTCAGGTCTTGAAAGGTAATTTGTCTGGATACACTATTTAATCTTTTTTTTTAATGTGCAACAATAAGAAACATTTTTTATATATATACTGCAGACCATGAAACATAAGAGCACTCATATATTGTTATAGCCAAATGTGTAAGGTTAAATTTTACGTGAGTGCTGCACTACAAATGTTAGAGAATTATGCATCTCCTGAGAGAACCCAAATTACAGAGGAAAGTGGACATTTGGTGGATTGTTTTTGTGCATAGCTGCAGTGACCATGATGGAAAATGACAGATAACCTCACCTCATTTCTTACTGTGTAATTTTACAAACTTTTATCAAAGAAAGTTTGGATTAAACTATGCACCACAGTTTATCATTGTGGGATTAACTAAACTGACAGTTTGGTTGCATCATAGCATTAAATTATGAATTACAAAACTTCACAATGTTGTTAACTTAGTCAACAGCAGTAAGATGACATTAATACATCAAATCATGTCTGTACAACAAATTCCCATCTTCTTCAACTGTGGTTAATTTAAACCTGTCTTGTCAGTGTCCTTAGTGGACACATAGTCCCCCACCAACTCAGAGCAAATAACATGATTTGAAAACCTAATTTCATAGACTTGAAGACTCTTTTGTTTGTTCCTTAAATTTTGGTTCAGTCATTAAATTTTATTCCCCTCATTTCAAACTTTCATTTAATTCATTTATTTATTTCAAACTAATTTTAACAAGCCAGGGTCCTAAAAATCTAATTAAGGTTGAAGACACTAGTCAATATTGTAAATCTTTAAATGTCTGAAGACAAAATTACTGCATGGTGCTACGCTACTTTTTTTTTTTTAATCCACAGATGAAACAACAAGGCCTTGTCTGCATTTTGTGTTTCTCTTTTATCCTTATTTATTTGTTTGTCTGTTTTTTATTCTCCTTGTTAAATGTATTTGGTTTTATAAAATGTACTGACTTTCTGTAAGAAAACACACATATTTGTAGATGAATCTCCTTTCTTTGGCAAAGGATGTTGAAAGAAAAACAAGAAAGCTCCATACTGAGAGTAGATAGATGACCAAGCAGGAAGTGTGATCTGCAAGTTGTTTACAACCGACTGGGTTTCCTTCAGCATACAGTTTCGCCCGGGGTCACTAATGCAAGTGTTGAAGCTACTTTACGATTTTCATTTCACATGAAGCAGTTGTTTATCCAATGTTTACAACCTCTTTTCACCTTTATCCATTTTTTTCTCTCCTCCCATTTCATTATTCACACCTGCTTTTTTTCTCTGCTCCTCTTTTTTCCCAGTCACTCGTCTGGTTTGCTGTGTGTTCAGGTACGTGCCTATTGTTCCCATGACTACCGTCTGTGTTCTCAGCACTCACTTTTCTTTCCATCCAAGTGAGGGTATTCAGAGTGTTTATGATAGGTTGTTTGTATCCCCACGGCTCAGCAATGCACAGACATGCAATAAATAAATCAAATGAAGGCTTCAGATTTAAAAAAAAAAAAAAAAAACAAAAAAAAAAAAACATGTGTATACTGATTCGTGAACAGCTTTCTACTTTCTGAGCCTATCAACTCCAAGAATGAAAAGCACTTCATCTCTTGGGAACCATTTTCTATTATCATGGATCCTGACACCCAATGGGTTCTGAATATATTTCAAAAACATCTGCAGCAGTCATCCTGATTTTTTTTTTTTTTTTGAAAAACTGACCAACAACATGACAGAAATTGATCAATTATTTACTTTGAGTTTTTACAGATATCATAAATCTTTCATTTTCACTACAGATATTTTTCAGATTATAGCTTCACTACTCATAATTGTATCCAGAGTGAGTATTTTAAAAGTAGAAATCGTGCTCATTTACACTCAAATAATTGTGTTTTGTAGGTATAATACATTATTTACATGCTCTTATTGATTGATAAGAAAGCTGATATAATTGCATACTTTTTCATTATTCTGATTGGTAAACCAATTAGTCAGACTTAGCTGACAGCTGGACAATGATTGTTTATGATGCACTGAATGCAAATCTACTGTAGCATGTGGTGATGTAACAAACGGGAGAAGCCAGCACTGTCAATGAATCATTTCAGATAGTTATTATTACCTTTATTTAAACTCGGAGATACATTGAG
This sequence comes from Hirundichthys speculiger, assembly GCA_018398805.1. Lineage (NCBI taxonomy): Eukaryota > Metazoa > Chordata > Actinopteri > Beloniformes > Exocoetidae > Hirundichthys > Hirundichthys speculiger. Next base: position 472,165 of record JAGFBZ010000446.1, on the reverse strand, counting down.
GTAGAGACCTCATTTACAATGCAGCCGAGTGAAACAACAATAACAACAATTAAGGCACTTAGACACAAAAAAATGCCAAAGAGAAACTTACATAAAAGTAACGACAAGAATTTAAAAACACAGTAAAATTACAATTAAAATGTAAAAAAATAAATAAAAACAGGAATAATTAAAATTTAATTTAAAGTTAAAGGAGCCATACCCTTAATGGAAGAGAAAAGCTCCATTTGGGTTACACTTTTATCTTTCTAAACACAAGTAGAATATATCCTGTTTAATAAATCATTTGGTTAGATGTGTAGCTCACATAATTATTAAAAACACTGACAAAACCCCTGATGCCAGTATCTGTCAGAGAGTGCGAATTTCTAAGAATTACTGTCCTGAGGTATGCTTCAATATAAATTAGAGGAAAGATGCTTCATGATAAGACAAATGATTAATATCAGTTTGGAATCATCACTGACAGTTATTGCTGGGCAAGAGAATCCAAAAGCAAGGGACTGATTACCTGACACTTTATAAAAAGAATGAATGAACTTGGTCACAGCAGATTTGTGCTAGCAATGAAAACATTTATGGAAAGTAACAGGCAGATAGTCAACAATCTGTGGACTACGCTTGAAATAATACTAGAAGTTTTCCATGAGGTTCTGGGATCTGACAGCAGGATTCCTTGGAAGACGGGCCAAGTGTGATTTGTGAAATCCGAACTGAAATAATGGGAGCTAAATAAATCATGGCAAGAAAAAGTAAGCAAACCTCCTTGGAATTAGCTGGTTTTCTGTACAGATAAAATATGCCATAAGAAATGATCATGTTAACTGACAAACACATTTTCCTTGAGCCGATAGCACACATACATAAAACTTTTATGTATCCTGATTGAATTTACTCATAAAACATTCACTGTGCAGAAGAAAAAAAAAGAAAGTGCACTGTTGGAAGTCATAGCTGGCTTCTGGTAGCTCTGGATCAGACCTGCTAAAACAGTCAAGAGGATTTTTTGGCATTTGCTCTTCACAGCACTGCTCAGCTATAGACACATTTGCAGGTTGTGTGTGAGCAGCTCTCCAGAGGTCATTCAACAGCATTTCCATGAGGTTAAAGTCTGGCGTCTGACTAGGTCACTCCAAAAGGTGTTTTTCTTTTTCTTTTTTTGCTTTTTTCTGAAGCCATTCTGTGGTGGATTCATTTCAGCGCTTGCTCGACTTCTACTAAGCTTCAGCTGGTGGACAGTAACCTTCACATTCATTCTGTAGGTATGGTATTTTTGATAAAATTGCATATTAATCTGATGGCAGGTGGTCCAGTTTTTTAAATATTTCAAGAAGACAATGTGAAATCACATACTGCATCTACCACAGCAGCATGACTTTGCAAGAGAAGAGTCCTGCTGAACTGGCCTCTCTGGACTCAAGACTTTTTACCAACAGAGAGACATTTGGTGCATCATAAAATAAAAAATCTGGCAACAAAGGCCCAGGACTGTTGAGCAGACAGTCCAGCTTTTTTGGAATTGCAGTTGTAATTGTAATAAATTAATTAATAAATAAACAATTATAATTAAAAGGATTGGAATGGCAAGCGACTGCATGAGAAGAGCTCATGTTCTGGTGATATGGTGGTAGCAGGGTTGACTGAAAGGGGCTTGATTGTAGAATTGGAGCTCTGCTCAGGCTCTGGTGCACCTGCATGCACTTCTGTTAACAAGCATATGGATAGAGAATGACTGCAGGTTGGATGGAAGCAAAGGCAGAAGTGGACGCCATGACAAAGAAGAAGCCCGTGATCGTGAAACCGTAGTGTTTTTGCTTTGCATTGACTTGCAAAATGCTGCAATTAAGCCTTACCTAATATCCCTCTTTAGCCCTTCTCAACAAGAAGTGCCCATTTTATGTTCTCTCTCTACGGACACAGTAAATTGAGTGATGGCTGCCCAGAGCCCTGGCACATCCAGAACACCATGACATCAGGAGTCTCTCAGCCTAACAAGAACCCTCCTCAGTCATTCATATAATGCAACAAGCAGTAAATCATTCTCAAAGTAGGCATTTAAAAAGCTTCACTTCAGCTTCCTTCTCACATTTAGTAACAAATTACTCCTTTTGAATGTGCCAGTAAAACATTTGAACGCTACCATTTTTGCAGTGAAAGGGGAGTTTACTAACTCAGCGATCTAATGGACTCACTCTTCACTTTTTAAGACAAGAGTGAGCATATATCACAAAACGAAAAGAAAGGAAAAAGAATGAAAACACATTTTCTGCATTTTTTCACCACCTGCCCTCTGGGTGAATGTAGGGGTCAGCTTTCCACAATAGTTTTCAGCAATGACATTAGTCTGAATGTGGTCTTTTGAAAACCTAGAAGGTGTCAAGAACAGATCAGGAAATTATTAGTGTAAGAATGTCTCTTTTTTTTGTTGAAAGTCTATTTTTTATATAAACCTATGTAACCTAGTTTGGCTGTAGACTGCTTGCTGCTTCACCATCTTTTAAATGTAAACCAGGAAAATCAGTGCATATCAAGAAAATAACCGTACAACGCAAAGAATACAATTTAGATAACTGTTAAAAGTACAGGTTGGTTTTCTCATTACTTGTAAGGTCATCTCCAAAGTCTGATAAATCCAACGTAGCAATAACTTGGACGTCATGAATTACAAGTCACTGTCAAATTCAGATCCCAACTGCTAATCTTACACAGAGCACACAGTGGGAGCTTCTCTCAGTTGCATGCAAATTGATATTTTAATGCACAATTCAAAAGGTGTTTTTTCTCTGCGAGACTTTTAAGGTGCTTTCACACCTGTCCCGTTTGGAGCAGTTGTTCCGAAACAGGGAGCATTTCCCCCTAAAGATGGGTTCGTTTGGTCAGGGCCGGCTCTACCCAATTTGGTGCCCATAGGCGAGATTACACCCTCAAAAGGTCTATTGTAATAAAGGACCCAGTCTTACTGCCCAGCCACACTGTATGAAAAGGAAATAAATAAAAATGATACTAATTACTGATTGTCACCTCAATGGATTTAATATCATTATAGTTGAGAACAGTCTCAGCTACACAATACCAATTATCCTCCTTTATCATGAAAAACAAAAATAATAATTTGAGGTGAGGGCATACAACTGGTTGAACTGATGTCGAATATCTCAAGTGTTGACATCATAAGACTTTGCCCTTGAATTTCCTCAATTGTTTCATCCTGCATTTTTTTTGTCATATTTCCATTACCTACAGCTCACTCGCCTTGTAACTCTCCTTGCTGCTCTACCGTCTTCTTGAATGTAATGAACCAAACAAGGACTGATGGGCCTAATAAAAAAATTCAAAATGTCCTTCAGGTTTTGTCCATTTTTAGCCGAGTTTATCAACGACAGGACAGAGGCCACTGGAAATACTCCAGTTAAAGATTAAGAGAGTGGATCCTGTAGAAAATTACAGACTATAAAATCCTTCTAGAAAGAGTGAGAAAAGAGATCATCTCTGTTTTATACTGTTTGGGTTATAATTTCATTAAGAATGATTACCCACTACTGAAAAGTTTGGAGCTTGTCATGATTTTCTGGCTGGCTTCATCCGCAGCTGTATGGAAAAGAACAGACCAGTTACTTATAATACAGCTTTAGTTGAGAGTTTTTCTTTTCTTTTCCTTTTTGTACCTCGTCACACCCAAGACAGAGATTCCTGAGCGCAGATCAGACCTTGCTGTAGTTTTTATAATAAATCAAATCCCACTGAGCCTCTGCAGACAATAGAAAATGACAATAAGAAATGAGAAGGATACTTCACTGAGTAGTTTAGCTTTGTCTACAAGACATTGTGTGACTTGTGACTTCAAAGTCAGAACCATCTCATAAATTAATAAACTATATGACACTGTCTCCTTTCCTGTTGTGTTCCTTTTTCTGAGCTCCAGAATCTTTGAAGAGCACTGTGGTAGCTAAAAGACACACTGCGTTAATGAATGAATGAATGAATGAATGAATGAATGAATGAATGAATGAATGAATTAATTAATTAATTAATTCAGTTCTTTTCTGCCCATTTAAAGGTATCACCCACATTTTTAATTGCTTGTAATTCCATTATGAATGAAATGAAAATGAAATTAAATGAAAATAAATGAAAAATACTTTATTTATCCCAGAAGGGAAATTCAACATTGTAGTAAGGGCTTTTTTTTTTTTTTTATTTTTTTTTTCAATTACATACCCAAATAATATAGGCTCTATGCCATTTGGGTGCAAATGAAAGACTAAAGTGACTTTTTGTTCACATTTTTTCGGTCCATGTCATTAAAGGAAGTATTCTCCTGCACCAGTCTGACATTCATCATCCGAATAGAAACTACTGTATCCTCACTTTGAACATGATGGATAGAAACTGTCATCTTTGGATGATAACAACAGTTCTAGTATGAGGCTTAATGATATTTTGAAGCTCATTCCTGGGAAGTAAAGAAGTCTAATCAGTTTTGAATATAGAATAAATAAGCATGTAATGCCTGGCTCCTCTCTGAGACTTGAAAATCAGAGTTACTGAAATATAAAATTGGCAGGTTTGTGGGAGTTTTGATCAAATTGAATCTTTTGTAAAATTGAATCTTTGAGGCTTGCCACTTCACTTAATCAAAAATGACGGCATCTTTCATCTATTTGTCACACGTGTATGCTTATCTGCACAGTACACAAAAACACTCTTTGTCTCTCTCCCTTTCATATTCACACCACACACACACACACACACACCCTCCTGTAAATGCTTTAAGCACATGCCATATTAAAATAGTTTATTACTGAATCATTTATCTTCCACTCCCCTGCTCCTTTTTAGTGAAAAAAAAATACCCATCAATGAAGTGCAGAATTCATCTGTGACTAGGAAAACAGAAATACACAGATTAAGTACAGTTTTAGACTTTAAGGCCATCTTAATCTCTCCCCTCCTATAATAAACAGTCACCGCTGCTAAAGATCAAGAGTTTATTTGTTTACAGCGAAAGCTCCTCATAATAAAGTGGATACAGCATTTGCAAATTATTCAAAGCAAAAACTGAAACATCACTTTGATGTAATTATTCAGACCATTTAATTGTAATTGTTTACGCAGTTTGAGCAGGTAAAGCCTCAACACTTTTTGGATCTCCTGCAGTTTACATCCACTTAAGCTCACACTGTGCCTCTGAAGGACATCCAAAGAGTTGTTCAAAAATAATAAATAAATAAAACAAAAAAAATGGACAGTCTGAGGTCTTGACAATTAAAGAATCTATTTTTGTTGGATAATGTTTCACCATTAGGGGGCATTGATCAGGTTATTAGCCATCCTTCAACACATGGATCTTAAAACTGAGGCCTCATTTCATTAGATCAGATTTCCATGCCTTTCAGCTAGTGTTTGTTTATTTGTTTATCAATGTGCCTTGCTGGTAAAAGCTACATTCACATTGCCTTCCCAAATCCAATGTTTAACATATCCAAATTGGTTCCAGATAGATTTTTCTAAAATATATTTGTCAGGACAGCCAAAAAAAAAAAAAAAAAAAAAAAATCACATGGAATGTGATTTTTTTTTTCTTCCCCAAATCATGCAAACTTGAGCCTGGCTCTTCTGCAAATGTCATCCTGCTCAAGGGGATCTGTGTAAAACTGAACTATATTGAACTGGATTAGAATGGATTATACTTGGATTAAGGTAGACTATTTAAAGGTAGGGTAAGCGATTCTACATGATTTCTAACCTATTACATGCAGTATAACGTATTATACATAATAAGCATAAACTCATTTGAATAATGCCTTTATAACTTACATTTGTACTTGAAGGCAATTTCTCAAAAGAGCAAAGAAATGTCCATCACACTGACATTTGTGTATTGTCATTTCACTGCATATGGCACGAGTCACAATACATTTGTAGATTAATAAAGGGTAGGAAATGCCTAGTTGTTTTCTGGACAAAAGCCTGATTACCACGGTGTTAATGAGAAAAGGATCATTTGCTATTAAAATCAACACATTTCACAGAGGCAAATGAATGGCTCAAGTCCATGTCTGTAATAAAAAAAAAAAAAAAAAGTTGTCCATGGGCATAGTTTAACTAGAGGAAGCCTGCTGTTTGGCCATATTTGTTTCATCACATTAATGAGGCCCCTTGTGAACAAGAATCAGTAAAAAAAAATTAGGAAAACAATAGCCCTTATCACCAGAGCATTTGTGTTTTACTGGCCCACAACATAGACTTTGAGAATATGTAGAGATATCATTCCAAAACTAAATGAAGAGTAATAATTACTCAAATATTTATGTGTTAGTTGTCTGTTCTCCTGTTCTCCTCCTGCATGTTCATATATTTTGGTGCAGAATGGGTGTTTCTCTTTTGTTGACATTTTTCCTCTGCCTTTTTCCTCATCTTTTTTTCCCCTTCTTCCTGTGTGTAGGTGTCAATATGAAGATGAATTTGAAAAGACAAAAAAAAAAAAAATCCATTGAAACAGAGTAGTTTCCGGTATGCATCTGAAAATTAATGTTCAACCGTATGCCAAAATAACAGAATATAATGTTGGTTCTATAGTAAACTACACTGCATATGAGTCAGTGGCTGTCAAAACAGATGGATGATGAAAGTGAGGTCCTCAGTTTCGCATTCTTTGTTTTGCTTTATGATCAAACACACAATAAATTTACATTTTGATATCAATGAAATAGCTGCTCTGCAGAAGCATTAGAAATGTCAAAGATATACTGTAGTGAATCGTCTCTTTGTGTGTACTTACAAGGACCCCTTGCGTGCACTGAAGATGAGGTTTGAGTCTGAACATCCATAAGAGAGAGTGATGCCTCCATTACAAGAAATCAATTACTTAAGCTCTGGGTAAAATTGAACGTACCACTGAGAGGTGTTGTATGTCTTAAGGTCCATACTCTGCAATGATTAACCTAGGCAGATCGGCTTCTTTGAGGCATTTTGGTAAGTAGTACTGTCAACAGGCCTACACATGTGCATGTTTTGATGAATGCAAGAAAAGCTAAGTCTGAGGTCTTCTCTTGAAACTATATTTTTATTTTCAAAAAAATGTGACTGTGGTCTCTAACGTATCCTGTGGGAGGAACAGAGATGCTACGATTGCTGATGTTCCTTTTTACTTGAAATCAATACTTTTTTTTTTTTTGCATTTAATCAATTCAAATTTAGTTAAGCTTTTAAAACAGGTTGTCTATATGGAAGCGTTGCTCAGCTGGCATTTAACCTTTTTGCAGTAATAATGGTGTAGTACCCATGAAGTGCTTTTTTTTTTTTGCAATACTGTGAGTCAAACAGTAGCCTAATTATTGCTGTAATGACAGGTATTACCCTTAAATGTTGTGGAATGAAAAAAAAATCCTCACCTGGTAAAGAAATGTTGGTAGCAAGCATTCCGGATCAAAATACTCTGCTGGAAAAATCAGAAGGGCAAGCATGTTATAATCCCTTGATTATCAGCACTACTTCTCATTTGGGGGTGGGGAATAGGAGAGTAAACCCTTAGTGAAAAAAGGAGAGTTGTGCTTCGGGTCGAAAAAAAATTCTTTACGCTGACAAGATGGACACCCTCCTCTGATGGCATTTCAAAGATCAGCAACATCTGGTGTCCCAGATCTGCTCCCCTCTGTGCTGGCCCCTTTACATAGTGTGCTACTCCTGCTTCAGAGCCCAGGTGGAGTCCTTCCCTTGTATACGCAGCCAGTGACTGGTTCTTTTAGCACTGTCTGCCAGCTCTTTCATTGTCCTTTCTGATGGCTTGGGCCCTGACCCCTACTTCCCTAAGGAGCTTTGCTGCTGAACTGACGACAAAGCCCCTGCCCTCCAGTTCCACTGAGCACGCCTTCACCCTCCAGCGTCTGTCCTCTGCTTCAGCAGCTAGATTGGAGAATCACAGCAATTTACATTCAAAGTCTTAATGAGTAGTTTCTTCAACTTTCTCAGGCTTTTATTACAACTTGAATTATTTGAATTATGCAAGCATTGACCTGCGACTTTGACAAAAAAAGTAAAAATATTGAATTAGCATTCTCCGTGAGTGGTAATTCAATATTTATTGCTGGGGTCTGTAAGCATCTACATCAGAATACAAGTTTTTCTGACCAAAATTGGTGAAAATTGAGAATTAGGGCGTACCACCTGTTAAAACAATCAGTGCGTCAGTAGCCAGTGCCTTAAGAGCAGGCTGCGCTACCCGCAAACCGCTATGGAGCATCTTTTTATCTGGATCGGAGCAGCTGTCATGCACAGCTCGTCTGGGCCATTTGTGCACATTCACATGTGATCAGGTGGACGCACATTGACGCCATTTGGAGACACTCTTGTAGGCGCTGACATGCGGGTAGCGGGTAGCAGGTGGTCTCACCCTCCACAACCAGCAACCCTAAACCTGCCATCGCAAGTTTACCGAGTTTGCGGAAAGGGCAAAAGAAACGTACATTGCCACACCTACAAAGTGAGTTAGGGAGTTGGCATAATGGGTAGCGGCTTTAGCGAGTGGAAGATTGCATTAGCAGTTAGCGGAGGTTCCTATACCCACAATTTGCAGGTAACGGCTTGTATTCACAGGTAAGGGGAAGTGTACGACCGGGGCCTATATCTGACGAAAAGAAGAATACTTATATCAGGGATTAAAGTATTCCGGCACCATTGCCGGATCTCCGGCGTTTGATTATGATTCAGGGGGAAAAAAAACACAAACACATTATCTCTGAGTGGTCTAGAATGCACTATCCGAGGTGAGCCGGTGGTTGTTCGAATGGAAGCAACATTCAAGTGTCCCTGGGCATGGATAGAGGATGAGGGTTGGAGACGGTTAGCCGTTTGGGTACCAGAAGCTTCGGAAGCCTGATACCTGTTTTTGTGTGTTGTGCTCCAAGAAGCTAGTGTAATGTAATGGTTCGCTTTTTTAATGAAAATTAATTAAAAAATTAATTAAAAAATCTAATGTCATAACAACTGCCTCTGCAAATATGTTAAAGAGGAGAGGAGTCAAGACTAAATTGAATATATTTCCTATAACTTAATTTGCCATTGTTTTAAACAAAAATGATGGACAAGTTGCCATTTATATGTTTTTTTGTACAAATTGCCCTTTACTGAATTAAATGGTTGTTAAATGAATCAGATTAATTGGCTTGACTCACATGTTTTCACTTATAACTTAATAACCTTTACTTTCTAAAAGTCACATTTAAATTGTAGGTCATCTTGTACATTACTAAGCACAATTCCAAAAAGTTGTTGCCTATAATGTGTATGTGTTGGATCCACTGCACCCCCGGAAAAAAGTTCAGGCTCAGGACTTTTTTTAAAACTTTAAGTTTAAGCCCTGCTTTATATATATATATATATATATATATATAGATAGATCTATATATATATATATATATATATATATATATATATATATATATATATATATATATATATATATATCTATATATATACACACACCCGTGAACCGTTCAGAGGATGAAATGGGTATAGATATAGTGATTGACCGATATGGTTTTTTTCAGGGCCGATACCGATACTGATCATTAGTAGTCAGGAAGGCCGTAGCCGATATTTTGAGCCGATATCATCAATTTTTTATTAATGTTATATTTTAACACTAGAACCACCGAAGCAGTTCACAGATGGTTAGGAGTGTTATATGTTGAATAACTTTTTCTCCAACAAAATTTACAGGTCTGCCATTACATTACTTTTCCTAAATATGTATGTTTTATATTTTCTGAAGTCTTTAACATATTAAAATGAAATACATAGGAGTTCTAGTCACTTGTTCCTCAGACCGCCACAGCCGTCCTGCAGACTACCATCATGTCCAATACTACAGTTATTCGCGATTACTTCAGTCCCCCCACCCCTCGCCTCACACACGCACACATAGGCAGAGACATGCAAACAAAATATGAATAAGTGTAACTGAAAAAATTCCACTTCAAGAACTGATTGTGTGCGAAAACAATTACATCATATCTGGCGGTCTGAGAGACGGCTGCAGCGCTTCGAGGGGTGCTATAAAGTTCGCGGTCCGCCTCTAAAATAAACTATCAAAGACAACTTCACCTAACATTTTTGGGATCTCTCAATCAACACAAAGAGATAAAGTTAAATAACTCGGTAGTTCAGCAGTTATTATTGTCCGACTGTTTTCTGTCAGACGGGGACGGTGCTTTGCTGCTCTGCAGTTACTCCCGTGGTAACACACTATTCTCTATCCTCGTCACGCTTTCATGCAATAAAACTAGACTGAATTTAGTTTGAGTTTTTTTCTCACACACATACGCTTCGACTATAACGGACTGTTCTCATATCGATTTTTTCAGCAGCTTTGTCTCAAATCATTCAGACGCGTCGGGAGCTACTACGAGCCAGCAGAGCTGCCGCTGATGTTTATTACATTTTTACGGTATTCTGCTCATAGTAACGTTACTAGTAGTTGTGACATGCAGAGGACTGGGATGTTTATTACAATTTCAGGAGTTTCCAACGTACCTTTGACACATTCGTCCACACTGAGCTTCTCCACCGAGAAAATTTATCTCTCCGCCGTGTTTGAGGACCTTGCAAACAGTTTCAGCTTCTGATTGGCTTTGTGTCTATGTGTTTGGATTGCGTAATCAAGATGGCGCTGTGAGCGGGACAGTGCTGGAGACAGAGAAGCGCAGCTGCATCCGAGCCAAAATAATTTAGTTTTAAATCGGCCCGTTGGATTAAAAAAAGGCCGATGCCGATATACTTAAAAATGCCAAATATTGGCGCCGATAATCGGTCCGGCCGATAATCGGTCGATCCCTAATAGATAATGGATGGATGGATGAAAACACACACCGATCAAGCATAACATTATAACTATCCACTTAAAAATGAGCAAGTCCTCCTTGTGCTCTTAAATAACTTCTGACCAGTCACAGTCAGACATCTGACGGTGCCCTAGAGAGTCTCATGCTAGGATCTTATCAGTAGCTCCGCTGGAGCATGTGGGTTGTGGTCTCTGTGGAAGGAGATTTTTTCCTACAGATACCATCAGGTCCCATCAGATTGCTGTTTATGGAGTTTAAGGACCGAATGAACACCTGAGATTACTTTTTGTGTTCTTTGAGCACTTCCTAAAAAAAAAAAAAAAAAAGTGTTACGGGACCTACTACTGACCTGCTGGTAACTCTTGTAGGGAAAAGATATTACCATGTCGGTCTGCAAAAATCTATATACTAAGTTCCAAAAACCAAAAAAAAAAGGATTCGTATGAATGCCAGGATGCAGGTTTTTGCACAACATTGGCAAAAAGGGTTTTCTTAATGGAACATCAAGACATTTTAAGGCTGGCTAACAAACTCACTGTATCATGTAGAATTTCTAGATGAAGTTTTACAATCTGCTGCATGTCATCACACACCCAGTTGCCACGGCTGTGATGGGTCCAGTTGCTATCAATCATATTTGAACAAAACTTCACAGTAATTTAAAAAAACTGTTTGTGGCTCAAGTTTCAGGGACGATTATTAAAGGTGACCGTGTGATAAACTGAAAGGTTTAAAAACAGTTTTGCCCTCCAGCAGGGACAGATATCCTCTGCTTTCCCTGAAATTAGATTGCAGTGCTGCCAGCTGTCCTCTTCTTTATTTGTGCTCATCGCAGCCTTCAGTTGCTTCAGTGCCAGCAACAGTAAACAGAGAAGTTGTTGAGAAGCATGTCAGCTGACGGTCTAGCTTTTCGCCTAAACATCTTTAGACATCACCAATGCTCTGTGCTGTTCTGCAAAAAGGAGAAGTTACGTTTACTGTACTGCATGACAACTTTGGTGCCCTCTCAGTGAAAAAGTCTTGTAGACGAACAAAGAGTTTCTGAAGCAGCTAAATCCGTTTTTGTGCGATTTTTGACCATCTGCTATCTTTCACATCCAACAGATTCAAGATCTTGTATTTTACATATAGAAACAACATGTGCCAAAGACAAATCCGACTTTTGTACTTAGAAAACAACAGAGCAGCAAGGTGTGCATAAAATTTTTTAAAAAAAAATCAAATAAAATAGAATGGTGCTTGATGTAATTGCACAGAGGCTAATGAGGGTTCATTTATAACTAAATTCTTATAATATAGATATACATTAATATTTCAAAAAACTAAATCCTGACTCTAAGTTGTTTGGCAAACTGAGAGAGGAACATCTACAGTTTGGACTGAAGCTTTAAATGTACTTACAGTCTGGATTAAGATTATGGTCAGCAGTAATGATGCAAAAAAATACAGTCACATATAGCTGAGTTTCATATTTTATTTCGTGGTATAAAATATTGCCCATTTCAGACAGGGGACATTAGAAAGGTAGTGTACGCTCTGAAAACACAGTCCACAGGATGCCGCTGACCCGAGGGTTAACTGTAGTTTTGGTAGATCACCCCGGATCAAATTTCTTGGCATAATAAAAGCAGAGGACCATGGGTAGTCTGGCTGGGCCTTAAGGGCCTGGTGTTGCTGTTTTGCTTCATAGTACCACATCTTACACAGCTGTATCACATTCTTTTGATATCCCACAGACAACACCACTTCAACATGATTCATGAGATGTCAAAAAAACATACAACAAAGATCTCGGGGCTGATTGGCAAAATATTTTAACACCCACAAGCCATTAATTTTAAGGTGACAGGTAACACATTTTTTCAGCCTTTGCCAACATTATAGGGAGTATTGATGCCTGCCAGAACCTCACACACTGCAAAAAAAAAACCCGAACAAAAAACACTATAACAACAACAGCTAAAATACAAGAAATAAACATGAAATTCTGGGTGACATTTACTTCAGCGTTAGTGGAATTATCTGTCCATGCAGCAGGAAGTCTTGTTTCCACTATAGATGTGGGACACTTTCAGGGTTTGAAGCAAAGGAAATAAAAAGCTAGATTTTCTAACAAACTATTTTAAAATAGACATGTTACAGAGCACTAACACTGACAGTGAGCAAACAATTCATAATTCTTGGTGCCTGAAAAAAACTGAAGGCCTGGAAACAAGGAAACAAGCTCATAAATGAAAGTGGACATTAATTTGTGTTAGCAGAGTATATTTATGTGATTACTGGACACCAAAGTTTTTTTTAGTAAAAGTTAAAAGCTACACTCTTAATGTTGATTCTTGTTTTAAAAGTGAATTACTTCATTTAAGATTTACTTGCTAATTAAGACTATTTATTATAAGTTTTAGAGTATACCATGGACTCAAAAAGTGAATTATATTTGAAACACGGATTAAAAAAAAAAAAAAAGGTCATATTTCCAGATCTATGATTTTAGATCTTGGACAAGAACAGAAAAAACTGCATTGTAAAGCTACTTAACATGAAGCGGCCTTTTTTCTTTTTCATTTTTTCTTTTTAAATTTAGTCCAGCCGCAGGTTATTTGTGACCCTAAGAGATATTTCTCAACATCTGATGGTTCCCCTGAGTGGTGCATGATGCCGGGGTGTTTAGAAACCATAAACTACTGTCTCCTTGGAGACAGTGGGTACTATGACACCAGGGTACCAGGAGGGAAGACAGGCATTCTGAAATGATGAAAAAGCCATTTGGATAATGACGACATGTTGGATGGCAATTATTTTGAAGACTCTGGTGGAGAACGAATAAGGAGCAGCTAGCAGCCTCCACTGGGCCTGGTGCTGCTTCTAGTTTCAGTGTTTTTTTGTTGGTGTCCTTTAGTCAAATTTACCTTAATCTCATATCAACTCTGCGTCTGCATCAGAGTTTTCCCTGTTGTATTATTTTAGCGTCTGTTTCCTTGTGTTTTCTGTTGAGTTTTGTTTCCTGCACTTGTTTCACGCCAGGTTGGAATTTTCAGTTTTCACATTTCTGATATATATAGCCATCCCTTCCCTCCATAAAATCCACAGCTAAGTTTCCCTTCTTTAGTCCCAGATCTTCATCATTATTGGATGTTGTAATTGTGTGTACACTGTAAGAAATTTCACCGTAAAATTGACAGTAAATTATTGGCTAATAATTGCATTCATTTCACAGCAATTTGCTGTAAATATTTTCACAACAATTTACCATAATCAATTCACAGTACTTTACTGTAATTATTACACAGTTATTTACGATAAAACAGCAACTCTCTACCGTAAATTTATGGTTGCCATGCCCAAGGAAAAACCATGATATAGCAGTAATTAGCTGTGGACTTACTGTAAACTAATGTGAAATAAATACAGTAAATTACTGAGAAAATATTTACGCAATTATTAGCCAATAATTTACTGTAAATTTACAATTTAATAAAAAGTGTAATATATTGTAAAATTAATTTGTTAATTGTAATTTTACTGTACCCTCTCACTTTATGCTCATAAAAGAAAATGGAACAAAATGATTATTTGTTTTCACTTTTAATCAAGCTTATAAGTGCAAAGTGCAATATTACATTTAACAGGATTCCCAGGCAAACATGATGCCAACATATTCAGTACAAATCTTAAACAAAAGTATAAAATGTGCGACAGCAAAAATGTGCAACACTAAAAATGTTAAAACACTCACAGGAAATAGATTTTTTTGACTCTTACATATTGTTTTCTGCTTTATTAAAGTTTTTTTTTTTCCTGTTGCTGTCTTACTTGTTTCTTTGAGTTTAGACATCGTGCTACAGCAACACCTTTCTTGCAATAAAGGCTTTAATAACTTGACAGTACTACTATTAATTGAAACATATTTGTGTACTGATGACACAAAATTTCAGAAAAGGTTTAAAACATTTCCCCTAAAAGCATAAAAGAGAAGTGAAACTGTCATGTTTTCATTGTGTGAGTTTAGACTGATGAACTACACAAATTGGCTGATACACTCTAAAATAAAGCATCCTTTCAACTAACTAAACTTTTCAATAAATTCAAATTGCACTTAGAGAACAAGACCCTAAATAAATGAATAAAAATCTCTAAATATTATTGGTTTCAGTGATGTTTTTCAGGATTTAATTTACTTTCTTTATGACTGTAATTGTTTATTAAATGTTTAAAAAGAGTTTTATCCTTTCAATCACTCTTATAGTCCACCAATTTCTTATAATGCTAATAGAAAGTGACTTATTTTTAGTTATATGTGACAAAAAAAAAAGAAAAGAAAAACTCTCAGTGCCAAACAACAAACTGCTGTCAGAAAATGGTTTGATTTCACTCCACAGGTTTCAACTGTTTGTTATTGTGTTGATTTATTATATCATCAGCGTGTTTTATTCCTCTAGGTGCCTTCACACTCTATTATGCTACTCTTGTCAAATATTAGTGCATCACATTCAGAGTGTTTCAGTTTCACCTGAAATGACCTATAAGCACAGGAAACCTGGGAATAAGATTTTTGTCTACGACCTGTCAATAGTCTCAGATTGACGAGCTTCCTAGCTTTTAAAATGTAGACACATTGGGTTGGCAATGCAGGTTATCACATTTTCAAGGTTGTAATAATGCTGACACATCATTTTTTATGGACCTGGGTAAGCCACTTTCACCCAGTAATCGGTCTATGAAGACTTCCTGGTGATCCCTCTTCATTCTACCTCCACAAAAAAAAAAAAAAAAAAAAAAACACAATAAAATAAATGCAGTTTCGACCTGACACACACAGTTGTGCTGGAGGATAGAGCTGGTGGAGACTACACCAGATTTATAAGCACGACAGCAGATTTTAGTGCCCCAAGTTGAGTGACAAAGTTCAAGATATAACCTATCCTGTCCCGCCAGTCTTTGCCTCTCTGATAACTGTGGTTGAAATTCTAAAAAACCCTAAAGATGCTTTTTGTTTTTTTTTTGTTCTTGCTGCATTTTTCTTTCTTTGCTTGAACATTGCTGCCAGGCCACATCCCCGCGGCAGACTGATTTCATCCTCTGCATAGAGTTTGGAGTCATTCTCACAGCCCCTTTAGAGATTCCAGCAATGCCATTTCGCGCCGCGCTCATTTCGCACCTACTGTGGCTCTGTAGCTAGCTCCCAAGCGGTACAGCAGCGGAACAAAATGTTATGCGTTCCACCTCCTGTGCCATTCACACAGTGCAACGGGGGGTGGTGGTGGTGGGGGGGCTACAGGGACGTAATTAATGGGCTGAAAGAATGGGACTATGGTCACATGTGGCTAACCATTGTACCAACTGAGTTCTGTATTTTAAGGGGAGTATTTGCACGAGCATTAGGTCGTAGCGCATTGACAGTACTACATGTGCTGAAACAGCATGAGAGACTTGTTAACAGCAGGTGTTTATCAGAAGGTGCTGTAATTAAGTTTAAGAAAATGTTTCTGTTGTTGATTTCTTACTTTTCCTGGACTGATTTAATGAAAGACAGCTATCTCTATCCTGCACCTGCACAGGCTGATTGTCTTTCAGTCCAATGGCCTTAATGAGGACAGCACTTGAGCATGTTGCCCCTACGACAAAGAAAAAGAAGATAACCAGTCAGAGGAAGCGAGGCCCGCGGTCTAATTCAGAGCTGCATGCCTTAAAGCAGACTTCAAGATAGCTGGCAAGGTTGTGGTGTTCCACTGGGCAGGAGGAATCTCGTTCACCCAGGAAAGGTAGTCTTTTAACTACTATTAACTACTATTATTCAATATCAATATCAAAAAAAAAAAAGAAAAAAATTTTTAGTGTTTTGGAAGCAGACACCCTCTCTACCTTAAGCTCTTGCACTGGGCTTATTGTCACTCTTTCCGGTCATCTCAGTCCCCCAACCAGTAGAGGCAGACAGCCGCCCTTCCTGATTCTTGGTCTGCTGGGGCTTTTTTAGAGCTGTTAACCAGTTTTTTTTTTCCCCTCCTCTCCACTGCAGCTTTGTGCTTGATCAGGCTGGGATATTACACAAAAGCAAAGATTTGATGCCATCTGCTCCATTTTTTTTTTTTTTTTTAGCATTAAAGTGGTAAGCTCTGTTTCCCTCACTCAGTGAATCAGAAATGGATGTGAAATGGATTTGAAAATCCAGAGAATGACTTTTCATCTTCATATCTTGCCTTGGAAAGGGTACGTTTTTAATCGTGGATTAAATGTGCTGACACCTGCGAGCTAGTTCAGGCAGACAACTCCAGCATCAGATTGTGCTCACATACACTGACCTGTTTTGCCACAAGGTCAGACATCACAGCAAGAATGAGCATAGCAACAAGACACAAGGTATGTGTACTGCATCAGCACGCTCTGTCCCAGCCAAAAACATTTCAAAGCAGACAGGGATATCAAGATGTGCTTTCAACCTCGTTTGAAGAAGTGCAAAGACATGACCAACACCTGTCCACAGGTGACTGTCCACACAGTAGTTGGCTAAGGTAATAATACATGAGGTGAGTACATGAGATTCCTTCCCTTTGGAATTGGAAGCTGTGCAGCAGTGCCATCAGCTCATAATGAAGAGAAACCAGTGGGACCCAGGTACACTTATCTACTATCTGGAATCAGGCAGAAATAGTCTATATGGGAGAATTATGGCCAAAAAGTCATACTTCCAGCATGGAAACAATAAGGAAAACGTAGGAACTTGGGTCCAGAGAAATGGCAGCAGATGCTCTGGACTGATTAGTCTGCCTATCCATCCATCCATCCATCCATCCATCCATCCATCCCAGTATGTATACCTGCTTCATCCTACTGAGGGTCACAAGAGTTGTTACTGGAGCCCATTCCAGCTGTCTTCAGGCAAAAACCTTGGACAGGCCACCAGTGTATTGCAGGGCCAAACATAAACAAACAACCACACATGCTCACACTAACTCCTATAAAACTTCTCCAAAGTTTAGTGGGACCGCTCTGCATAATTCTGTATTTCTTTCAGTATCTTAACTGATTATATGTCATGGAACACACACACATACACACACATGGAGATATCTTCATAAAATACTTTGGATGCACCATGTTCCACAAAAGGTTTTGTCAGTGTTAAGACAGCACAAAGACAGCAGCTCTGGGTGAAAAGCAAAAAAACAGCACCAATTAATCAACACTCTTTCAATGTTTTGTGTCAACCTAAAGCTATTTTCTTAGAGCCAAAATTCAGGAAAGAAGAGGCATAAGTAAGCAGGACAAGTAGAGGAGATGAATGAGAGACCAGAAAAGACTACGTACTACGTATTTACATGCATTTTCTCTATTTTAAAAGATCACATAAACATTACGCATTTGTCTTAGGCAGCAGCAACAGCACTAGAGAGACCACACCAGAGTTAAGAAGCAGCACCTGGAAAGTACAGAGGGTCAGGATGAGCACACAGACAGACTGTCAGCAGCAAGTGACAGTGATTAATATCAACTACGACAATAAAGGCACTATGACAAATGAGCTAGAATATGACCAAGTCCTTTCCCATGATCACTCTTATGTCAAACTAGAGGGATAATCAAAACCATCATTACAATCTATTGTATTGGCCTATTTGAGTGTAATGAATTGGAATCTGAATGTTGAGCATGATGAGAAGTTGTAAATGAATGAGTTTGAAAGGATAAATGATGAGAATGAGGGTGATAGAGGGACAGAGAGGATAGAGTGGATTGGTCTCATTCAACACCTATTAAAGCTTATCATTAGAAGGGTTGTAGCCAGTAGTCGAGTTGTAAAAAATATTCAGGGGGGATGGTCAATGTTTTTCACTTAAAAAAAAAGTGGCAGGGGCAGGGGTTTAAATTCATTATCAAAACAAAACACTGTAAATAAGACTTCTGAATCCTCTCAAATCAAGTCAAGCCAAGTTTATTTTAAGTGCAAAATCATAACAATGATCTCTTTTTTGTGTTATTAAAGACAGTACAGAAGTACAGAAAAACTCTCAACATTTTACAATACTTTTCCTTTTCTCCCCTCTGGTGCACAGTTTTTAGTTTCTCAGTTTCAAGTCTCAGTATCTCATAGCAGTTTCCAAAGACTGTCGTAATCATGTTTTTTTGTCGACAATTTTTCGTGTTCTTGCTTTCTGATTGTTAGCTAAGCAGTGACTGAAGATTAATAGATTAATGTGCCTTATAGCCACTGAAATAATGAACTACATACTAATACGTATGAATTGAAAAGGGTAAGTGTGTAAACTAGAGGTTGCACTAGACTTTTTTTTGCAATTGGTCATTTTGACAGTCATGAAAATTTTGTTATCAGTTTCTACAATGATTTAATTACATTAAAAGATTACTAACAGTCTTCAGATTTTTCAATTATTGTGAGGGGAAAAAAAGTCAATTACAGGGAATCCCCAGTTAAAATAACCCCTGGTCTAAACCCTAAAGGTTTAATAATCAAACCTGTACCTTCTGCTCTTGATCCTCCTGCTTCCTGGCCATGGCTTTCCTCTATGTGAAGAAAACAACATTATAGGGTTTGATAGAATGATGCAGACATGTCATGCTAAAAGCACATGAACTTGCTCTTGGATAATAGACAGATGTACAGTATAGGTTAAAATCACATTTATCATATTCACTGTAATATTAAATTACAGGCCACAGCAACAGGCCCCAGGAGGGGGAAAAACTCTTTAATGTCACCTGCCTTGAACATCTGAATTTTAGCTAACATCTTCACTTATTTTTGTTGCCTGATGAGTCCTATTGATGAAATAATATAGCCCTGTGAAGAATATTATCATCATTAATTCTGGTCAAATATTTGATACAAACTCTCGTCTAACGCTAACAGTAAATATCTGTTTTACGTTTGCCACGCTCATAAACCAGAATCTAACGTGACTGAAGTCCTGTGTTTCATCAAGCTAGTTAACAAGATAGATGAACGTTAACATGAGTTCATCTCAGCTAGTTTGCGGGCTACACAGCAAGCTTGGAAAACTAGCTGTGTTGTTATTGTGCAACCTTTGGCGAGTCTGGCCACTTTTGTATAGATTAATAAAAAGTAGTGATTGAGATTCTTGATTTATAGCTCACCTGTCATTTGAGACTTTTTAAAAAACTCCCTGACATCTCCTTGTCCAGCCGCTCGTTTTCCTCATGCTCTCATTGCAGTGCAGTTAATCCTCAAGATGTCGCTCTGCGCAGCAGCTCGTGCCGCTCCCTCAGGCATCAATTAACCAATTGAAAATAACAATCATGTTGCGTCATTGCATGTTCGCGTGCCCCTGTGCCCTCTGATTTTATTATTTCTTTTGCTCAACATGCGAACTACTTTCTAATGATGAAATAATTATAAGTTATATTCCCAACATTTACTGTAAAAAGGGGAGGGATGGAAAGGGGGGATTGGCAGTTTTACAGGGGGGATGATTTTGATCGTTTTTATTTCAGGGGGTATGCCATCCCCCCTCATCCCCCCTCAACTCAAGTACTGGTTGTAGCAAGTCTAGACCAGCCACCAACCAACAGGAAAAAATAGTACAGTATACAAATTAAGACATTCAATGACCAGAGTATTGCATCTGGAACTTGGAGCCTTTGGTGAGAGGAAAGAAGGAGAGCAAGCTCTTTATTTCTGCAATCCTTTTCTGAGGATCTGTGACACTATCGGCCTGGAAACTCTGTCTCAAA
This sequence comes from Hirundichthys speculiger, assembly GCA_018398805.1. Classification (NCBI taxonomy): domain Eukaryota; kingdom Metazoa; phylum Chordata; class Actinopteri; order Beloniformes; family Exocoetidae; genus Hirundichthys; species Hirundichthys speculiger. The sequence goes on along the minus strand of JAGFBZ010000446.1, from coordinate 451,616 downwards.
GAGCGTGTTTCGATTTTCCAAAAGCCTTTGTCACTACAGATAAGTTTAGCATTACAGGATGATGCTTTCTATTTTCTGGATGAGTAAAGTAATAATAATGAGCTATCTGGTGTTCTGGTGGAGGTCTGCTGCATGACACTGACCCAACACGCCAGCACCACCTGTGGTCCAGCCTGTAGCATTGGTTTTGGTCACTGGTTGATGCTGAGAGAGTGTTTGAAGTCAACATCACTGTTTTCTGTCTGGCTGCTGGGCTGCTTTCGCTCTGGTGTGGATATGGCGTTGCATAAAACATTACCACACAAGCCGCCGCACATTCATTTACATACACAGCAGCCCACCTCACAGGTACCACAAACACCGTAATACTGCAAACACCGCATCCATCACTGCCAATCACGTGTCTTTGTCTGTTCTGTCATGCTCCACTGTTGTTGATTTTAGTCCTCTTATATCTTCAGAAAGGACATGGTGTCTTCTGTAATCCAGAGCACCAAGTCTGTGTCCATCTATGCACCACTGCAACAGCATAAAACAAAGACAAGTGTCGCCTGACAGAAAAAAAAAAGAAAAAAGAAGCATTACAAACCTCGGTCAGTGGCAAGAAATGTAAAAAGATTCACAATGACAATGCCTGAGGAAAGTCTTTGAAAAAGATTAGCCAGAGAAATCAACACGGCACCTGAGATGAAATAACACAGTACATTAAGCGTAGATTTTCTGGTTAATTCGGTTCAGCCACTGTGAATAAAGGATTTAGATGCTGCATGTTGCAGCTGAACGGGAAAGTTTGGAAAACATTGTTATTTATTGGGTAATGTGACATTCATGTAAAAAGCAGGTTATAACCCATATCAAGAATCATCATTAATGTGTCTACCTGCAGCAGTTCAGTTTAAGACGATACAAAAACTTCACTCAGTCCCACAGTAAGGTCGCTGTCACACATTTCACAGAAAAGCACTACATAATGTCTAAAAAGAGCCAGCTCATCATCATGGCATTTCTTATCTCTTTTCTTTTGTCTTCAAATACATTGAATAAATTGGTGAAATTAAAGGATTTCAATTTATTAATCAAGTCCAAATTTAGTTCCTCACATTTTTCTTTTCAATGTAAGACTGGTATTCGTATAGTCCAGAACCATGGCAGATATTTACCTTCCACTAGTCACTTCCATACTGCAATTGCATACACGACTTACGTACAATAAGGTTTTAAATTTCTACGATTATGTTTTCCATGATCTCTCACCTTCTGCAAGGGCCTTCATTGCTTTTTGTTTTTTTTTTCTAATTTTGGCAAGGCAAGTTTATTTTCTAGAACACAATTCATACACAAGGCAAGTCAAAGTGCTTTACAGATGTATAAAATCACAAGAAGGCAAATATAATCATTTTATACAGGCAAAAAAATAATCATAAATAATCAATAATCAATTAATAAATAAATAAATTTAAAAAAATAATAAAATTAAAAATGAAGAGTGCAGATTAAATCCTTTCAGTTGTCATATGCACAGTTAAACAGAACTGTTTTCAGCCTGGATTTGAACATTGTCAGACTTGAGGTCTGTCTCACATCTGCTGGAAGACTGTTCCAGATTTTAGGAGCATAAAACTGAAATGCAGCTTCACCTGGTTTAGTCCTGACTCTGGGCACCAGCGGGAGACCACTCCCTGAGGTTCTCAGAGTCCAGGTTGGTTCATATGAGTTGACAACAATACAGCTTGACAACAGACTAGAGTGGAAATGCAACACAGAATACATTTACAAGAAAGGTCAGAGCAGACTCTACTTTTTAAGAAAGTTGAGATCTTTTAATGTCTGCACCAAGATGTTGCACATCTTCTATAGGTCTGTTGTTGAAAGTGCAATCAGCTTTGCAGCCATCTGCTGGGGCAGCAACATCAGAACCAGAGACCTGAAGAGAATCAACAAACTGATCAGGAAAGCTGGATCTGTGCTGGGTGTAACTCTGGAGCCGCTGGAGCTGATTGTACAAAAAAGAAAGCTGCACAAGCTGATGAAGATGATGGAGGACTCTTCACACCCTCTCCATGACACAGTGATCAAACAACAGAGTGTGTTCAGTGAGAGGTTTCTTTAGGTCCGTTGCAAGACGGAAAGATACAGAAGATCATTCCTGCCAGCAGCCATCAGCCTCCACAACAAGACATAAAATCTACTATTATTATTATCAATTAATATTATTGTTATTGCTGTCATTTATCTGTTGTTGAAAAAAAAAGAGAGAAGAAGAGCCCTTGCTGCAGTGTTGAATTTCCCTTTCTGGGATTAATAAAGTATTTTTCATTTCATTTCATTTCATTTCATTTCATTTCATTCATATGGCTCTAGAGTAGAGTAGTTTTAAAGTCTGTTCTCTGAGTGACAGGAAGCCAGTGCAGATACCTCAGGACTGGACTAATATGGTCGTATTTCCTGGTTCTAGTCAGGACTCGTGCAGCAGCGTTCTGGATGTACTGCAGCTGTCTTACAGCTGGTTTAGAGCCCAGTGAGCAGGCCGTTACAGTAGTCTAACCTGGTGGAGACGAACGCATGCATTAGTCTTTCTAAATCTGTTTTAGACACTATTCCTTTGATTCTGGCAATGTTTTTTAGATGGTAAAAAGCTGCTGATGTTATTTCTTTAATGTGGCTGTTAAAGTTCAAGTCTGAATCCAATATAACCCCTACATTTCTGACCTGATTTTTAGGTTCTAGAGAGAGTCTCAAGGTGACTGATAACACTTTCCCTTTGTTTCTTTGGGCCACAGACAATGATTTCAGTTTTGTCTGAGTTTAGCTGGAGAAAGTTGTTTTGCATCCACACACTGATCTGTTCGATGCAGTAACACAATGAATCTACAGGCCCATGTTCTCCTGCTGTCAGTGACACATAGATCTGAGTATCATCTGCATAGTTGTGGTAGGACACATTATAGCTGCATATTAGCTGGCCTAATGGAAGCATGTACAGTTTGAACAACAGGGGTCCCAGGATTGACCCCTGGGAAACCCCACAGGTCATGACCATTTGGTCTGAGACACAGTTACCAATTTCAACAAAGTATCTCCTATCCCGCAGATACCTGAACCAGTTTAAAGCATTTTCAGAGATTCCCACCCAGTCTTCTAATCTCTGTAATAAGATCACATGGTCAACTGTGTCAAAGGCAGCACTTAGGTCCAGCAGAACTAAGACTGAGACTTTGTCTGCATCTGTGTTCAGGCAAATATCATTTGTCACCTTGATCAGGGCTGTCTCAGTGCTGTGGTGGGGCCTGAAGCCTGATTGAAAGCTGTCAACAACATTGTTGGACAGGAAAAGGTCAGTAAGCTGTTGATATACCACTTTTTCTAGGACTTTGCCAAAGAATGGCAGGTTTGATATGGGCCGATAGTTCTTCAGTGCTGTGTTATCAAGACTGCTCTTCTTTAGACGAGGCTTAATGACAGCAGTTTTTAAGGCCTCTGGGAATGTTCCAGTCTAAAGAGAGATGTTGGTTAATTCAGTGAGTTGTGGTAACAAACTGCTCAGCACAGACTGTAGAAATCGAGTGGGCAACTCATCAAGGCAGCATGTTGATGGACTTAGACTGCAGATGATCTCTGACTGTTTTGTCAGTTACAGGTGAGAAATGTGTCAGCTCTAGATGTCTAGATGCCAGAAGTGTAATTATTTGTGTTGTGGAAATTATTGAATTTGTAATACCTTGAACTTTGTCGTTAAATAATATTGCAAACTCATTACACTTTGATGTAGAAATGAGTTCTAAAGGCAGTGAAATTGGAGGGTTTGTTAATCTGTTTACTGTAGTAAATAGGACACAGGAGTTGTTACTGTAGTTTTTGATGATTTCAGAAAAATAACTCTCCCTTGTTCTACGCAATGTTTGGTTGAACACACACAACTTTTCTTTGTAAATCTCATAATGGATCTGGAGCCTTGACTTGCACCATTTTCGTTCAGCTCCCCTGCACTCCCTTTTCTGTGCCCTGACTGGATCTTCTCTTCCCCATGGCGCCTTTTGCCTACTTTTAACCATTCTAACCTTGACAGGAGCAATAGTATCCAAAACCTTTAAAACACTTGATGTGTAAGAATTCAACAGATCATTAACATTAGAACACGGGGTATTTTCAAACCGAATCATTTTGTAGTGTCATATTTTGTTCCAAGACACAATATGCTGTACTAAAGGCTTTCATGAGATCCCCTATATTGAGCATTCAAATTGAACTGAACTTATATTATTTTACCCTCATCCATATTGCCCTCTGTAGTTTAACTTGTACAGGACTCTATGTTATTGTTTCATGGAAAAAGAAAACTATTTAGTGTTATTTCACATGATAATGAGGATATATTCTGACCTTCTGCCGGAAGTGTTGCTGGAAAGATACAATCTGTGACTAAATGAGTTTGAGAACAAGTTAAACAGAGCATGAAGAAATATAATTTCTACAATCTACATTGACCTTTCCATTTCCTTTCATATTACATCAGGTAACCCTTCTTCTGTGGCACAGAACATTGTCTCCCCTCGACAAATGATGGAAATGATGTCATATTAATTAAACCTACTCTTATCACTAATATTATTCTTTCAGTGCAAGACAATGTATCATTGATGTGGGCTGATTGAGGCATTTAAAAGGATCCAATTTCCCGTGATGGGAAAAACGGAAATTGCTTGAGTTTCTCACACCTGCAAATCACACGTACTCGGATCAAATTAAACTACTCTTTTCATTTGCACCTCAAATCAGGCCCACACAGCATAACTCCCTTCTGGACCATGGTATTTGATTACATTTAATTACCAAGTACTGAGGTTTGTAGTAATATGTTTTCCCCTGTCTGTTGTAGACCTCAACTCTCTGTTGACCGGTCTGTCTGGTTCCATTAAATCTTTAACTCAGTTTGTAACTAAAAGGCTCGTTGTTCCTGAGGGAACGGACAAATATGCACAATAAGTGAACAAACAGCAGCCGCTTATAATTCATTTTAAATATATAATCATCCTGAAGTAGGCCCACTGCTGGCGGTTTTCTAATTGCCCTTCAGCAATATATGAGTGACAATACCACCATTTGAATCATTTCATTACTGAAACGTATCTCATCTGTCACAGGATAAGAAGCAGGGTAGAGCCTGGAGCTCACCAGTCCATCACTGGGCCACATGCAGACAAACAATCACGTATGTATTTTTGTACATACGAGAGAGACAGAATTGTTGGTTTATAAAAGTGAACTTGATAAAAGGGTTGCAGTTGACTGGGTCAAATGAGTCAAATGAATGCTGCTGTATTAAATTTAGATAAACTGGTCCAAATGGACGGTGTGTACTGACGCTGCTGCTCCACCTCTGCTCACATTTGAGCTGACTATAAAACTACAGATGACTAAGGCCTGGAGCACACTTGCCGTTCGTAACGCGTACATGAACGCATCGTGGCTGCCAGGCGTGTCCTGCGTTCATTCAGCACTTCGGTCGTGGACATTCCTTAAAAAGATATGAGACCCGTGTGTGGGATGCAATATTCACTCGAACACTAGAGGCATTAGTGAAGTGCAGCAGTTAAGTGAGCTGTCACAAAGCTCTTCTGCAGTTACGGCCTTTATACTCGCTGTGTGCGGGGTTGGTTGTGTTGAACTGTTTTGACAGCCTGATGCAACAAGTCGCCAAATGTGGGAGGATGTTCAAGAGATACTGTCTGTGTTTTTCTCATCAGCTTCCAACAAGCTCCTATCCCGGCGACACTGATTTTATGGCTACCTTAACATCTCCAATGGTTGGTGTTGTTTTTTTTTTTCTGGCTGTGACTGTGACAAAAACAAAAGAATAACTTCCTTGGTTTCTCCTCTTGTATACACTTATACTTTTGACTCTGGGTCTGCATCCTGTCCCCAAGTGAAGACCTCTGGTCTTGCACTGCTCGCTTAGTACGGAGGCAAGAGATGGATGGACGAATGGATGTGAACGCTTGGTCAAACTGCAAGTATATCCCAGGCTTGTTGTCATGGTTCTTGCCTTATTTCTGGAATCTGGTGCTTATTTTGAAGACGTCTTCCTGTTTGGACCAACTGCATTGCTGTTGACTTGCAGTTGGAGTAAAAAAAGAAAAAAAAGATTCAGTTCACATGCAAATGCAGGGAATCCACCTTCTGGACCAGGATTGTCAATATGCAACACTCACCCTTTGCAAAGATAACTCAACTGGCTTCTGCTCCTTATTATTCACCTCTGCTGCAGTTTTCCAGCTCAGGATTCAATGTTTACTTGCAAAGAGTAAGCTCTTCTCAAGATCAGTTCAGTGCAGCTCAGTTACTGCCACTGAATCTAACTTTCTGCTTCCTCTTCCTAGAAGAAGAGGAATGTTCCATATGTCCATATAAATTGAAAGTTATGCCTGATTTTTTAAATACAATATAAAAGATAAAACATATTTCTTATTACTCTTTCAAAAATAAATATATTGACTATTTTGCCATTCAGAATTTCTGTATATATGGTCATGGACAGCATTCATTCATAACTGGACTTATTTCCCATAGCACGCACATGAAAACATCCTCTTGGATCTTCCTATTATCATTTGTATGTTCAAGTTGCCATTAGTTCAAATGTACCACAAGCTGAAATATTCACAGCACATATTGATACATAGCTGGTGTGCCCTGCTTGAATCGTTCTGATTACAAAAACAGAAGCCAAAGGGAAGTGGCTGTACAGTATTCATCTGTAAGTTACCAGAGCTGACCTGCTCTGAAGTCAGTCTTTGTCTCCAGTTCTATCCTGCTTCTCCTTCAACCCTAAATATTTCAAGTTAGATGTGTCGAATTTATACCATAAGCAACAGTGTTCTGTTTTGAACTCAGGGTGTTCTTGCATATACACCACAACACACAAACCATAAAAAGAAAAACTACATTTGTGTCCATGGACCACGATGATCCTGAACGTTGTGTCTTCCACTATCAATGTTTTTAAAATGCAAGTGTAATTGTGTCCACTTATGATTTAATGTAAAACCTAAGGGTTGAATTACACAATTAAACAATGTCTTGGTGTCAAAATTAAACCAAACAAGTGATTAAGCCAGACTGAGAGAAATAGAAAGGTTAAAAAAAAAAATGGACAGTGAAACAATAAAAATAAGCCAGAAAGGTAAGGTCCAGGGAGAATGGGAGACAGCTGAAAGTGGCAAATACCCACAAGTGCTAACAGTAGGAGGGAGGATAAACAACAAAGGAGAATTGTTCTCCGGCAGACAAAAAGGAAAAAAAAAAAAAAAATCAGAAAAACAGAGGTGAGGATCCAGCTGAGGGTTTAAGCAGCGAAGGGAAGGAGGAAGCAGAGTGAGAATAAATACGCTTTCCTGTGTATCACTCTGTCTTGCTGTGCTGTCGTTTCTTTCTTGTGTGGGTGTGAGCAGAGACAGAAGAAGAGGTTGCTTGTGGTGTGCAAGTGGCGGAGGCTCAGGGGATATTTGTTTTTCCGTGTGCAGAGTCAAAATGTGCATGGCAGACGCTAGTATTTTTCCACATTGGTGAGTGTCATTGGACTCTTAAAATATGAATATTTGTACCAGGATGATTTTTTTTCTTACGTGTTTTCTAACATTTAAAACAAAAAGTGTTCATCATTAAAGTGTTCTCATTGGAGCTCTCATACTGCTGTGTATACTTTGAGCCTTTGAGTCATTTTTGTCCATTGATTCATCGTATAATCTGCAAAATCTTATTCCCCCTCATGGAGTTTGTATATTAGACAGTTTGTCTTTGCCTTTTTATACTGAAATGGTACATTAATGCAGTGCGATGCTTGACAAGTTATATCATTACATGATTCCTTGGTCCATTATGTTGTGAAGAAGGTGTGGAAAGGACCAAAATGTAGGAGATCTGGAGGAAGGAGTCACAAGTACTTCAATAATAAACCAAAAGAGCCACATGGGCATGTAATCCAGAAAAGAAATAAAAAAAACTAACCACATGCAGGTAAAAAGAACCAAACAGCCAAGAAGAGGAACATTACAGGATTGCAAGACAGATGGACTGGAAGGGAAAAGGACAAAGGCAAGATAATAATACTCACACGGGCTGGCCGAAGAAGAACTGTCTGACCTCGTCACTTCTGATAAGAGCACTTATATATCGGGTCAGCACTCAAACCATGCATGTAAGTATACAATCAAAGGAGCTTGTTGGAGTGTACTCCCAAAAGTATACCTTTTGGAACATAGGCACAGTCTATCAAAGTACTACAGGAAGTGAAGCAACCAGGAATACAAGAAAACAAGTCTAAAACAGGAGAACGAGGAAAAACTCATGAAACACAGGAATAGAAAACCATAACACACAATCCAAGTTAATCACATGTGGTTGCCACAGTTCAGTAACACTGCTGATTTTCATTTCCTTCATTTGTGAAGAGCAATTATAAAAATGAAACAATGGTATATAGCTTTATGATTTTACATTCCCACACATACTGTAATACTCTTATGGGTGCAGAATTTAGAATGCAAACAGCGCGTCCAGTCTCACCCACATGCAGAGCCAGGATCCAAGTAGTTACTGCTGCACATAATCATGATGCACAGATGCAAAAATGCAGACTGATGCTGGCTAAAGAAATGAATGAGATGGACAAAAAGTAGTAAGGTTTGATGAAGCAATAATCCCAATAAGATTTTCTTCTGTTTATGTTATTTATCACTCTTTTAGTGATAGTGATAGTGATCAGAATATATTATGCGAGCAATAAACCTAAGACACAGTGTAATTGTAAAAAGGAGGCTGGGGATGATTTTGAAAAACAAAACAAGGCAAAAGAAAGTTGAAGTTGACTTTCCAAAAATGAAAAGAGGGAACCAGAAAGAAACATGCAAATGTGCTTCTGTTTTTCTGTTAGACCGGGAGTGCTCATTATCACTTATTAGCCACAGTCCACATTAAACAGCCTGCCTCATTATTTTGGGCAACTGCCTTAATTGAGTTGTGGCTTGTGAGATGTATTGTTGAATGGTAAAGCAGAGCTAGGACTACATTTGCTCTTAACAGTCACTATTTTATTGTAAAGAATGGTTATCTAAACAGCAGCAATGCACAAGGAAACTCTTCATGTTGAAAATTAAGAAAGCAAAATATACTCCAAGACTGAGCGCTTAATAGATATGATTCTTCTGATCCGATGTGTGACATCGTAAAGCGATGTGCAGTTGTTACAAGAGAAGAAAAGGAGGGGACTCCAAAGTTATGTGTGTTGTTTTTTGCAGACAGAAGGAACCTCGTGTAAGTGATCAAATATTTATTCACATGAAATTGAAACTGACATTTTAATGCATCCATCACATTGCATCTTTCTTTTTACAGCCTTTTCTCCTGCTACTTTAAAGTACGTGATTAAAGTTATTAAAGCATCATGGTTAAGCTTTAAAATACACAATAAAAAAATATGTATCGCTTAAAGCGCCACTGATTTTTTTTCCATGTTGCCACAGGAGCAATTTCTGTGACTGTCACGTTATCACCTCTGGAATCTGTGCATCCAAAAGTGACATTTTGGAGATACCCTGTGCATTGAAAACAAACTGAAGAGAGGTTGTTTCCTCTAAGTAGGTTTCCATGCTAATATTTAATGGCTCTGTGGGTGGATTCCTCACCTGGAGGAAACTGTGAGGAAACAAAATAAATATTCTCAGAGATGCTCATGTTCAGTGTGTGTGTGTCTTTGTGGGTGTATATAGCTGTGTCCATAACGGGATAGAAAATGATCCAGCCACACATGCGTGTAAAGGTGTGAGCTTTGCTCCTCAGGATCACCTGGGTTTGTCTCTGAGGATTAATGAGATGTGTTCATTTGACTGCACTCTGCATGCTGGAGCCGAGGCTTTGCTTAATCAGCCTCCAGGTGTGTTTCTCCTGGAGGAAAGCTTTGGATCGTGAAGTAGGTCTGGTCACATCGCCACAAAAATGCACAGTTTGCACACCTTTCTCACATTGGTCTTTTCATTCCTGAAGAAAAGTTTTAATGTTAACAGAGGCTGCGCGTTCTTTGTTTACACAAAGCAGCGTTGAAGAGAGCAATTTTGCGCTTGAGCTCATTTATTTGGGGTTTCAAAGCCATAACCAGTTTAAACATTCATTACATAGAACACTGCAAAAACCTGTCACTTTGTGTGGTATAATCTATGTCTGAAAACTAGGTCTAGGCCGCTCCCTAAAACCAGCCGCTATGAAGAGAGTTATAAAGACATGGCTGTTTTTATTCTATAGCTCTGTGGTTTCCTGGGTTAAGCTTCGTCAAAGATCTTTAAAACCTTGAGAAATATCAACCTTTGAAAAAGTTCATCATCAAAGAAAACAACAAGTGATACCAATCATTCACTGTATGTCATTTTCTACCTTAAATGACCATGGCGTGCTGCTGAGATGCTGCGGACTGTGTGTCACATGGCTCCCAAGCAAAGAAGCTACACATCTATCCTTTCATGGCGGGCGTGACGTGGGTGAAGTGACCAAAAGATCTCTCTGCAAAGAGAAATGGAGAGCACTGATTTGACGTGAGAGGAAGGGCACGATGTGGAAGAATGTTGATGAGCTGAACCTCCCAAGAAATTCCAGGCTATATTCCTGCCACTTCGACAAGAAACAGATCAGCACTGATGGCCAAGCGAGTGTTGATCCTGCTATTTATAACAACAAACCATTGAACAAACCATTACTCACCAGCTATATATAATCATTATATTGTTATTAATGTGTAAATGTTCAGCTTTAACTACCTCCTCTATATACTATCCATTATTAATAAACCGTCTATTATTAATGCTATTACATTACACAGCCACATGTAAAAAAAAAACCTTTAAAAAGCAACAATACAGTTGCTAAATTTGCTAAAGTTTTTTTTTTTTTTAAGTTTTTCTCTGTTTTGCATTTTGTTCTGCATGCTATTGGTGTTTGTTGTTTTATCATTGGGTTTTGTCTTGCAGCTCACTACGCTTTCCCCCCTGGGTTAATTATTTATTTATCAATTTATTATTTATTCTTTATTTGATGAACTGCTGTGGTTTAGGGCATTCGGAATCTTCTGTTTTGTTTTATACATAAACATAAATGTAAATTGAGAAGAAGTTCAGATCACTGGCCTTTTTGTTTTCAGTCCAGAGGTAAATCCAGTTACAACAAGGCCAAAGTGTAACTGAGAATTGGTTAAATGCAGTAGTCCAACTCTTGAACATAGTGTTTGCATAAGTGAGAACAAAAACTTGAGAAAATACAGATAGAATGAGTGGCCCAACAGGAAGAGTTGGAAAGTGTTTATTTGTTTATTATTCAAAAATAATTTAATGGAATCTAGTCATTTTTTATCAAAATGGTCCCACACATGCCTGTAGTGAATATCTGTAGTATAGCCGGTTTAACATTACTGAGTATGCAATGTGACTAAACCTGAGGAAGATAACGGAAAGCATGGAAGTATTTCTAATTCTTATCCCCAGTGCATCTTTATGCCAGAGTATGAAGAAGAAAAAACAGCTTTCATTATCCTCTCATGTCCAGATTTATGTTGTCACTGTGTGACTGCTTTGTGGTTTAAGGCTATTCCAGTAGCAATTGGGCAATTAAGATGAAACTCAGAGGATAACTTCAAAACAGATTATTTTAACATTTTACTGATGCTGCAAAAAATAGTTCATTGTTACACATATTCAAATTATATTCCCTGAAGCAAGTGGCGAAGCACAATCTGTTTAGGTTAGAGACGATTCCTGAAGTCATGGTGCTGTGCTGGGAGCATATTACTGATTCCACAGAGAGAGGCGTGTAAAAACAGGGGCTTGTTCTGCTGTCCCATAACAACTGGCCTACTTGATGGAGACAGAAAGGAGGGGAGGAGGGAGGAAAGTCACAATTGGAATTAAAATTGAATAGATGTAAGATTGCTGCAAACTCCTCTACAGTATTTCCTGTGTGTTGTCCCATGCTGAACCCTGTGAATCAGGCTCAAACAAGGCACAACAGCGGAGGAATGTGCAATGAACTGGAAAAAAAAAACTAGGCAACACCTCACTGTAGGGAGAAACATCTGAGTTACCAACCAACAAATGAGCACTGAGTGAGAAACCTCATGTTTGTGAAACTCTTAAGGCACTCTATGTAGCAACACCGCTTCTGACCACATGGGGGCATAAAGATCTGCTGTGTTGCAAAAAGAGCCACTTGGCATTGCTGTGGTAATGAACGGGGAAGGTCTGGAACATCTAAAGGTGCACTCACTGGGTTTCATTCAGGAAACGTGAGCAAACTGGATTCATGCGAAAACTGTGAGCAAAGGTAAATTTACGCATGTTTTTGCCATTCATGTTAATGTTAGTGCTTTTCTCAGACTATTAGTACAGCAAATGTGTGAAGATATTCAGCAAACGTGTAAATGAGGAGTTCACATAAGTATTGCTGTCAGTCTCAGACTCTACAACATTAATACTTATATTGGCTGTTATTCTCACGATAGATTTGTAAACCACAAGTTAAAAACATGATGATACATCTGAGATATGACACTTTATAAAATTGATGGGGATTTCAAACATTTAAGCTTCAGAGGCTGTTTCTTGAAGCATCCATGGGTTGATTACATGGACTTGATCTGCTGACAGACACCAAAGCAGAGCCTCGGCCTGTTTTTGTGTCAACCATGTCTAGAGGTTTTCAGACAATAGAAATGTTGCAGTTGTCTGTAGCAGAGTTTTGCTGATATAGAGAAAATGTGCTAATTTTTTCTTCTCTTTTATTCATTCAAAATCATACAAAACTTAATTTCACTTATTTAATACTTTGTTGGACAGAAGGACACAGCTTTAAATACCACGCATTAAGTCCTGGTCACACAGAACAGAAGAGCCATGATTCGCTTTGTTTTTTTTTTTTTGGTGTTTTTTTTTCTCTCCGTTCTCAAGTTTCCAGAAAATTTCAAAAGTAGAACATCGGCCAAGCCCTGCCTTTTTGGCTGGATTTGTTAGATTATGAGTTTAAAGAAAGGTTTCTCGATCGTGTAAATCGCCTGGGAGGCTACACCTTTAGACCTCCTTATATGGTGGTTCCTGGGCAGGGTTCATGCAAATTAATAATCTTCATAGTGTGCTTCTCACCTGCAGTTGATTGAATTTACGTTCTTATGAATTTTTTTTTTTTCATGTGATGTTCATGAATCCAGATCAGATTTTTACTAAGCAGGTTATCTATGTGCAAATCTACTCACAGACTCAGGAAGGTTTGATGAATGAGGCCCATTGTGTTTTACACCGACTCATGACCTTTCTTAAGCTATGCTGCCCCCGAGAGGTCAGATGTGGTATTGTTACATAGACAAGCTCTAAGGAACTCCTAGAGCAGTGGTTCTCAAACTTTTAATGCTGCGTACCACCTGAGAAACTATTGAGCTCTCCAGAGTACCACCATGATGACCAATTTTAAAATATAGCCATATATGCCTTCTCAATTAGTTTTAAACACACAGGAGAGATGTTTATTCCTTATTGTGGTTATTTATTACCACAATATTATATTATTATATCACCTGAATTTCATATGAAACGTTGTATTTATAATGCATTGTCATGCATTGACAAGTCATGACGTTCCCCCGCGTACCACCAGAGGTACGTGTACCACAGTTTGCGCACCACTGCCATAGAGGAATTTGGATATCTAAGTTACCATTGACGTATCAGTCAGTAATTAATTTAAAATTTAAAATGAGTGAGAAACAATCAGAAGCATCATATTAAGACTCCACTTCAGAATAATGAAAAATAGGCATCAACAAGATGAGGCAAGATGATTTTTTTTCTTTTTTTCTGTATAGGAAAGCTGATTAATACTATAATATAGAAATAAAAAGGAAGATCTGAACTGAATAGATTTTCCAGCAAACAGAAATTTAAAAAAAACAAGAAAAAAAAAGAATAATTTGATCAAAATATAATTCAAAATAACATTTTAAATATAAATTCTGAATATAGTTCAAAATTTTAATTGCAATTACTTAAAGACTATGCCTTTTATTTTTACTTATTTTATCTTATTTGATTTATTATGTTTTCACAAGCAGTTCAGAAAAGACATTACTTTATATGTCTGTAAATAGTAAATGATCTACGGACTTTTTTTAATCTCATCTAGATTCTTCACCCATTCAAAGTGCAGCTCACCAGTGATAATATCTGTGGTACGGAGGGTTTAGTGCTTTGTCCTGGGACAGATTGATCTACAATCAATCTTGCCAATTATTATAGTTACAATTGGCAAGATCAGTCTACAATCGTTCATACACAACTGTTTATCTAAAATGCAGGTCAAACAGCAGTATTTGACCAAAAGGTTGCTGTACACTATAATAATTTTGATACGTGTTTTTTTTTTTCAACACAACACATTTTACAACATTGCTTCTTATAAGCTTACAAATCTTATCAATCATATTCAGTTAGAATTTTCTGAACAATAAATAACACACTTGTTACCAAATTATCTCGTAATGTCTTGTTCAAGAGACATGATTCATGATGTATCTCTAGAAAGAGTTTATGAACAGGGCAAAAAAAAAAAAGAGGAAAAAAAGGAAAAGAAGAAAAATGAACAGTGAATACCAGCACTCATCAGGATGTGCGCCTTGTGAACACGCTTCAGCGTGAAGTTGTAAAGTTACCTCTTGTGAAAAATAGCCAGTTCACTTGATGCAGCTCTGTCTTCATTAAAGCAATTTATGGAGCAACTGCAAACACATGATGTAATGTAATGCAACAACCTGGAATGAATTTAAAATAAGCAGCTTTGATGAAACTAAATAATTGCCTGGCCTTTTTTAAAGCCTGTATAACAGTTGATTTTGTCTAAATCCAATACTTTCTAATACACTGTAATTCAGTAAGCTGTACATTCTAGAAAATAATTAAGAAGTTTTGCGCTTCTCTCAAATAAAGTCCACTATTAACCACAGGTTTTAATGGCTGATATAAATGGTTTTAAAGGCTGATAAAACTGCACACACATACCGCAGTCTAAATCACAATGGACAGTTTTAACGCCAACAAAATAAACTAATCAAAACTGATGTAGCAAAAGCAGACATTGTTTTATTGCACCGTTTTATTGTCAAGTCCTTGCACCTGTGATCCATAAACTAACTCAGTCAAAAACCGATCTTCCTGAGGGCTTTTGCTCAGTTTTATTTACAGCTTATGGTTTTAAGACAAGAAAAAGTCCACATTAGCAGAAGTGAGGTGGTGGTAATGGAAGATTTATCTTGAAATGAAGATTAAACTTCATTTTTAAAAAAACATAACAGCTCATCTTTAGGCCTGGGCCATGTGTTATCTCTAATTAAATACAGTGCATTTCAATCCAATTACATTCTGATCAAATCTAATTTATTAAAATTCATATTAAATTAATTCCATCTCAGTCCCATACATTATAATTATAGTCAAGCAGTACCAATTCTTAAAAAGAAGTTTAACTGAGGTTATCAGCAGACACATCTTCACTGAGCTTGTGGAGGCTGGAGGGCGACAGTGGAGAGAAAAAAAACCCTCTTAACAGGGAGACACCTCCAGCAGAATCAGGCTGAGAATGGGAGGACATCTGCATCAAGAGGGAGAGTGAAAAAGAACATGATGGCAACGCCAACAGACACAAAGACATTAGACCAGGGATGTGCTAAAAGATAAATAAAAGAGAGAAAGATCAAACTGATGACAGAAACCAAGACATGCACAGAAATTGAGCAAAAATAGAATAAAATGATAAAAGCCGCCTGTTCATCAAGAGAGGTCAGATAAGGCCTAAAGCCTTAGGTCTGTTCTTCACATACTAGATATTGGATATGTGCCGATATCTAGTATGCCGATATTGCTGAAATAAAATTTTCCCAATTGCAGACACAATATAATCCACCTATGCTTATGATGCAGTATTTAATACTGACATTAAATAAATATCACATTTTGATGCTCTAACCATCATGCTGATGGGGCCAAGCGGCAACCATCCCACATTCCGGATTGAAGCTTCCAGGAAGTACATTTTGTTGCAGTTCCTCTACTGACAGCTGAAAAGTCAAGTAAAAATGTGGTAGCTCGGTAGAAAAAAAAAAAATATATATATATATCTATATATATATCAGCATAGGACCATCCTTGTTTTATGCAGATGTTTCAGTTACCAATGTGCCAATATCACTGTGCATCCCTGTAAAACAGTAACCTTCAGGTGTATGTGCCTCTATCTCATCTCACAGCAAAGGTGCTTAACACCACAAATTAACTTTTAGTGTGGAAATTGCTTTAAAAAAGAAAGTTCTTGAAAAGTTGTCTGAATAACTTCTGTGTTTGGGCCTTTGTATTATAAACAGATGGTCTTTTGCTCATTTGAAGCTGGTAGAAACGGAACTCCACAGGAATCTAAAAGGCCTTTATGGATGTGATGACCACAGTCGATTCCAAGCTCAGCTCCAAGCTGTTGGCAGCGCAACATGAATTTATTGGAGACCAGTCACAATGGCAGAAAGCCTCACAACCATGTTTTCGTAGGTGCAATTTTGGCAAACACAAGTGAATAAAAACAATGGTCCCCACAGTAGAGTGGCCATCATGGAGGGACCAGGCACAAAGAAATATCATGTCAACAGCCACCTCCTGCAGACTGAAACATGATATTCAGCTGGGGCACCGTTTTTAAAAGCACTTGTGGTGCCAAGGGCTTGTCAGACATGAATGCTTGCACAAAGGGAAGGCATAAAACATTTCAAAGCAGTCAAATCTGGCAAAATCTAGTGCTGCTTTTTGTTTTGGCCTATGGAGGTACATGAAGAAGACTCTCAGCAAGTGGACAAGTGGCAAGAAGGAAGTTTTTTTTTTTTTTTTTTCTTGAGATAACTCAAAAATGGCTAGATGAGTTGAGCACAGCAGGCAAGATAAATCTTGATAATAGGCACAGCAATATACCAAAATATTTGTGACAACAGAACGCTTCAACAATGTTTTCTTTGTAGACGCCAAGCTAAAATGGACCAAATAAACCCCAAATAGTATGTTGCCTTCAGGGCTATTTGTAAGAGAACGATACAAAATGTAACTTGTGTATATGTGAGGCTTGTTTTGGGGTCTTAACAGGAACAAAGGCATAGATTTTGAATTCCAGTACAGATTTTCAAACCAAGTCTGCTTGACTCCAGAAGTGGTTCCAGGTTTCCAGGTGTTTGATTCCAGCTGTTTCTCATTAACTCATTAACAGACTCAGCTTTAACTCCACCACTTTGCAGGACGACACACTCACATTCACATCCAGTCACATCCCACTAGAATCATTGCACATCCACTGTTACATAACTTTTTCTTTTTTTTTAGTTGCTTATCTTGTTCTTATGCTTTAATCTATTGTGTATATATTTAAGATTTGTATATAGAACTACTTTCACTTTATTTTTTTGCTTTTTCACTCAGTGTTTGCACCTCACAGCATGACAAATTTCTTGTACTGCAAAAGGTTTTTTTTTTTTTAATTGTACCTTCCAAAAAAAAAAAGCTTTTCTGATTCGGATTCTGATAATGGCATTCTTACCTTTGTGAGACTGACCTTGTTCTGTGTTGCTTCCTCCCTCCTGTAATGCACAACTCTGTAAATCTCTACCTTGATAACTTTTGTGAACTACTGCTTCTGGGAGAAAAATGGATGCATTTAGAACTTCTTGGATATTTCCACTTAGACCAGATCCTGTTGTTTGTTTTACAGAAATATAAGTATCTGTGGGTTTTGCATTTAGTCTCCAAGTCTACACCTGGTTTAAGTTATATACCCATAGAAAAGGGAGCTAAAGTATGTATTCTTCTAATGCTGAAAGCCAACACATACACACAGCTCTCAGGAAATTAGCCCGAGGCAGGACAACAGCAATAGTTTACAAAGATAAAATGAAACAAAAACTGTATTTGTTATATCGCTGCAGCTGTAGTCTGTAATGGAATATAATACATTATAGTAAATTTAACATGAACACGTTTGGTGTGTTTTATCCAGTGATTTCATGCTGAACAGCTGCATCTCTCAAACATGTTTGTGGAAGCAGGAGGTGCAATGCAAGTTAAAAAACAAAAGCTTAAAACTGAGTTTTCCTCTGACAAATGTCACACATTAGAGATGTAGGTAACTTGTTAAAATTTAAAAATTGGGCTTTCAGTTTAAAATACCTAATTCTTCAATAAATATGTCCCTTTTCTGACTCAAGTTTTCCCTAAGCCTATAAGGTAGAGTAAATGATTCTACCCGATTTCTAACCCAAAACACATTCAGTGAATTTCTCCTCGCCATCTTCTCGGAATCCATTTCATGAGTGCACTGTATCGAAAACTCGGACGTCTTACCCAGCCCCGGCTTCATAAACCAGAAACAAACAGAGTGAAGGGGCCTGATGCCCCAAACCATAACAAACTGCTCCAGCCCCTCTCTTTGTCACATTTAGTGAACCATCGCTCCAGTACGTTACGAACAGAAGGAGGGTATGTGCTACCTTGTCCTTCTGCACATTAACGGGGATGGAGGTCTTGGGGTGTGTTTTCTCTGAAAGCATTGAAGTGAGGAACCTTTCCATGTTTTCTTGATGTCTGATGTTAAATATCGACAGATGTGATGACATCCAGATACTGCTTATCCTTCCTTTAAAATAGTCCTTCCCAAATAGTGGGGCGCGACCCCTTGGGAGGGCGCAGTGCGATGCCGGGGGGGCGTGTGTGACCCCAGGAAAACAAGCCTTTTTTCTTTTTTTTTTTTTTTTTTTTTTTTTTTTTGCCGTGCTGGAATAAAGTGTAATTGCATATATACTCCAGTAGGGGGCAGTGACACTCTCATTATTCACAGTGTGCAGGGAGTATTAGCTATATTGTGTCGGGGGTTTTTTTGTACAGACATGCAGCACAGAGCAGCAGTTATGAAGTGAACAAACCCTCAAGAGACACCACAGATAAATATTTAAGAGGGATGAAAAGAAAGGCGGAGAGAGATGGAGATAATGAGACAAACGAGAGTCACCAGAAAGTTAAGACGAGGAAATATATAATATGATGTAGCGCTTGGCTCATCTGTGACTACAGTGGGATTGATGCACTTTAAATCTTTACAGCCTAAAAAACAAAGTTATTCTTTGTTATAAGTCGATCTATATTTCTTTTTGTTTCTCTTAATGTTAATAGGGATACAGTTTTATGCAGAGGTGTACTTATAACAATTTTATAGACAAATGATCCTATATATAGTTGAGGGGCAGGGGGAGATGTTTTCTTTTTCCTAGGGGGGGCACAGCAGAAAATAATTGAGAAGCGCTGCTTTTAAAAGGTCATGTCATTCAGTAGTAGCTTTCAGAACTGTGTCTTGAGTACTGATATTTTTTTCTTCTTAATGCTTCTGAGATATTATGCACCATATGATGATCCCTAGATTGTTTGCAATTATATTTTAATATAATTATCTCCCTGTTATGTCATGCTAAACGTTTTATACATGATACTGGCATTAAATGAAAAATACAAATAAAAAAAAAAAGTTTAATCTGGAAGAAGAGGATGCAGGGCTAATCAGCATGGACAGCAGTGCAGCAAACTCATTCTGTCTTTCTCGCTTCATTCCATCAACACCCTTCAATACTGTTTTCCCTTTTCCTCATCCATATCTTTTATCTTTGTGGCTGCAGGGTCCTGTGCAATATGAAAGGGTAATCTAAACAGAGATGCTCTAAATACGAGTCTGATTTCTTGTGTGCCACTCCATGAATATCACATTTAATACACATCATTGCCCAAAATATTGTCAGTGTCCCAAATTTGATTTGAAATGAAAACCAGCCTCCAAGAGAAATGTAAAGTGAACATCTCACACTTGGCAGAACACTTCCTCTGGGCTGGGTTGTTTCTAGTCTGATACTTCCTCAGCTTGGTTTTAGTAAATGGGTACGAACCATTCCAGCTTGGAGACTCTGGCATTCATTCGTGGTTATTCCACAGGCTAGATTATGAATTAGTCATGGAGCTCAGAAGGAAAAAAAACATCAACATAATTAGGGGACTTCACCACCACATTGTTTAATGCCATAAGGGATTTGTTTGTCTGTGTTTCTCTGAGGAACATATTTTCTTTGCACGTATTTTCCCAAACAAATGACAGAGATAAAAAAAGGGAAAATGAATACACAAAACATGAACTTAGTTCATCCTTTTTGGTGGGATAAACCTTCTTTTGTAAGTACCAAAAGTTAACCTGGTCAGTTATGATTTTTGCAGGACATTTGGGAGAGTTAGAGAGTTGTGGATGGGTTTTGATGAAATTTTCAGGAGTTGTCGAAAATGTGAAAAGGAAGAACTGATTTCATTTTGGGTGTGATCCGTGTCTCCATGTCTGTTTTAGATTCTCCGCATGTTTACCTGCCAATTCCCTTATGGTTCCCCAGCAGCCAGTAACAGACCTTTCAAAACAAAAGCACGTGAGCAACATGCGTTAACACGCGCTAAAATAAATGCCGGCGTTAATAAATAAAAACTTGTGTGTGTGTGTGTGTGTATATATATATGTGTGTATATATATATATATATATGTATATATATATATATATATATATATATATATATAGGGGAGAGTGAGGTAATGTGAGATGGTCTTTACTCCCCCCTGCCCTCTAAGCAAGCTAAATTGATGTGTCTATAAGAATTAACACATTTTTCTTTTTTATTTAAGATGGTTTCCTAAGGAAGGAAACGATCAGAATGTTTGCCGGACTAAAGACGGTGAAAATGTGATTGTTTTTATAAAAAGAGGTCAAGTGTCTAATTTTACCCCAGCTATGTGGTAAACTGAGGTAAAGCCCCGATTTCAAGGGGATAAAGCGAGCCAGCCTGGGTTAAAATGATCCACTTACTTTTTTTCCACAACTCTGGAGGTGACTGCACAAACACAAATACAGCAAAGTATCATTCAAAAAAGGTTTTATTCACCATTCAACTTAGAGAAAAGAACCACTTCCACAGTAGGGGAAACTCAGATTATGACCCCGTCACTCCATAGCGAGTCCTCGGGATTAGCTCCGATTTTTAGCCCTTCCTTTGCATTTTCTCATCAGTCTCTTACGTGTCTTTTCAAAAGCTCTGGATGAGCTCACCTTTTTCTCCCCTCTTTTGCACTTCCTCTGCAGCCTGCTCCGTCTTTCTTCTAAAGCCCTTTCGAGTGTCTGCTTCTCAGGAGTGTCGGTGAGGATAGCGGTCTTCACGCGCCTCCGTCTGGTTTGTTTTCTGGGGTTGAACTTTGGAAGTGCGATGATTTCCTGTGGAGGGACATAACCAGGTCGGCTAGTTATTTGTCCTGCATCCGTGTCAGCTGGCGTGGGAGCGGGCGAATTTGTACGGGTGGCTGCGTTATCTAGAGCAGGAGGAGGGTCATCTTCAGACGGATCATCTGCAGGGTGCAGGCCTTCAATAACTTCTCCTGGAGGTGGAGCATCTCCGGTGGCAGCCTGTAGTTTAGGGTTTGGCCGGTCTGACGGAATGGATGGTGCGAACACTTCATCGTGGAAAATGTCGTGATTGTATATGGAGAAAATCCCAGTGGATCTAAACCCAGAAGTCACGTTTTGTGGTGTCACGGTTGTCATGAAGGCTTGGTTCACAACTCTGCAACCTGGTAGATGGTGACTGTTTTGCCAGGATTCGATCGAATCCACCCATCGAGAGCTCGGCTGTATTGGGCTTTGAACGGACCGTACACGGCCACATCCAGAGGCTGCATGCGATGGGATGTGTGTGGTGAGCATAACAATACCATTGCTCCTGCTGAGTTCTACTGCCCTGAGTGATATGTGAGCTCTAAGATTGTCCATGATGAGAAGGATGGGGTGGTCAGGTGAACAGTAAGTGTGGTTTATCAGGTGGCCAATGAACTCGGCCCAGCTATCGTCATTCATCCATCCTGTTCTGGTGGATGTATCTTTCGCCCCTGGAGGTGCATTGATCATGAAGCAGTCTTTAAACTTTACTCTGGGAAAGACAAACATCGGAGGTGCAGTGTCCCCAGCAGCATTCACTGCACAGACCAGAGTTACCAGCTCCCCTCTCTTGGCCGATGTGATGGAACCAACTTGCCTTTTCCTCTTTGTGTCACCACCTGAAACAAACAAAAAGTTCAGAATTAATGGCATGTTTGATCTGTAGGTTACATATAGAGCTCCAGCAGGGTCCTGGAGGTGGATGAGAAGCTCCAGGAGGTGGTCTGAGACACACAGACCCAGGGCCTGCAGCAGGGACCTGCAGGGGGATGAAAAGCTCCAGGAGGTGGTCTGAGACACCCAGAACGGAACCAGAGCTCCGGCAGGGTGCTGCAGAGGACCTGAAGCCTGGTGAGTGGGTGTCAGAGGTCAGTGCAGGCCCTCCTGAGTACCAGGACCGGGCTGGATGCCTGAGCCTGGCTGTTAGGGGGACCGGAGGCCGGTTCTTAGGAGAACCGGTGCCTGGGTGAGGACCAGGACCAGGCTGGATGCCTGAGCCTGGCCGTTATGGGGACTGGAGGCTGGTTCTTAGCAGGACCGGAGCCTGGAGCAGGACCAGGACTGGGCTGGATGCCTGAGGCTGGTTGTTAGGGGGACCGGAGGCTGGTTCTTAGCAGGACCGGAGCCTGGAGCAGGACCAGGACTGGGCTGGATGCCTGAGGCTGGTTGTTAGGGGGACCGGAGGCTGGTTCTTAGCAGGACCGGAGCCTGGAGCAGGACCAGGACCGGGCTGGATGCCTGAGGTGATGAGGGGCTAATGCATGGTACCAGGGGCAAGCCTGAGTACCCCATCCAGATCTCCAGGATGGTTCTGGATGTGGATGAGAGTCTGCTGGAGCCCAGTCAGAGGCCCCCAGAGTGGAACCAGGGCCTGCAGCAGGGTCCTGGAGGTGGATGAGAAGCTCCAGGGGGTGGTCTGAGACACCCAGAACGGAACCAGAGCTCCGGCAGGGTGCTGCAGGACCTGAGGCATGGTGAGTGGGTGTGAGAGGTCAGTGCAGGCCCCCAGAGTGGAACCAGGGCCTGCAGCAGGGTCCTGGAGGTGGATGAGAGGCTGCTGGCTCCATCGCCTTTCCAATTTCGGAGCACCATTTTCGGCCTTGCTCACTTGGAGGTCCCGCCAGCCTGTTTGTTACATTATTACAAGCTACACATGTCAGCCTTGTGTGTGTGTGTGTCGTTTATCTCACCTGTTGATGCTGCTGTACTTTTTGGGGGCTTAATTCATCATGCTTTTTTGTATATTTTGTCAAGGGTGCTGCTTGACCGCAGTAATTTGCTGACGGTCCCTAAGATCCACCGCAGCAGTGAGATACTCCTTAGAGTTCCGATGTTCCTTAGAGTTTTTGCCACACTCACTGAGCCTGGAGGGTTGATGACATTTGTGAAATTTCAGGCATACTTATATCTACAAAATGATACCAACCTGGATGAAAACAGTGTCGTTTTCATGGCGCTATTAAAGTTTAAAGAGAAAAAAAACAAGTGAATATTGGATGTGAAACTAACTTTACCGTGCCCTGCGGTGGTAACTTAATTCACAGCGACAGTAAATACAAAGAACCTTTTTCTTCTGAACAGACCCATCTGGCAGCACCTTAAAGCTAAACTTGGTGTTCATAAGACCCTTTTCTATTGCCATGTCTGTCCCATACATTGACTGTAAATACACTTATTGGCCGAGGGTCATATTTACAGAAACATGTGTGCGTTAATTGCGCGTTAAAAAAATAGTGGCATTAAACAGAATCTGCGTTGACGCGTTAATAATGCATTATTAACGCATTATTAACGCGTTAACTTTGACAGCCCTAATATATATATATATATATATATTATATATATATATATATATATATATATATATATATATATATATATATATATATATATATATATATATGGTTTATTAAAAAGAGAGCTTTGAAAGACTGTCAAATAAAACTCATTTGTAGTAGGATTAAAAAACTGATTGGCAGTCAGTACACTGTCATCCCATACAATTAATATTTACAGATTTTATCAATATACACAATCCCATAACCAACAGCCGTATGCTTGAGGTGGGGTGTCACTTACTGCCAAATTTCCAGTATGCAGCTGACCAGTCTGTCTTGAAGACTGTATCCCATAATGCACTGAAACTGGTAACAGTGGTCATATGACCAGCTCTTGCGTTTCCAGAACTATTAACTGATTCCCAAACGCTATAGCATTATTGCTTTGAGGTGGTGTACTACTCATTACTCATGATCACTGTAGCAGTATGCGGTTCTCAAAATGATAAGCAACCACCTGGGGTCTTGTCTTTTCTTTTATTCATTTAGAGGTCATTAACATGACAGTGATTTCTGGAAATGTTGCTGAGCCCATGCAGTGATGTCCAGTGGAGAATCATGCCTGTTTTTAATGCGGTGCTGCCGGAGGGCTTGAAGATCATGCACATCCAGTTTTGACTTCAGTCTTGTCCTCAATGCACAGACACTCTTCTTGATTCTCTGAATCTTTTGAAGATATTATGTACTGTAGATGGTGGGATTTTTAGATGCAGTTTGTTCTTGTTGCAGATTGGTGAACATCTGCCCATCTTTACCTCTGAGAGGCTCTGCTTCTCTGAAATGCTCTTTTTATTCCCCAGGCCTGTTACTGACCTGCTGCGAATTAACCTAATTAGTTCTCTGATGCTCCTTCATTTGTTTTTGATTTGTGCCATTAATTTTTGCAGCCTTTTGTTGCTCCTATTCTAACTTTTCTGAGATGCACTGCTGCTGTCAAGGTTAAAATGAGTTAATATTGTCCACGAAATGGTGAAATGTCTAAATTTCAACATCTGATGCGTTCTTTATGCAAAACTGGGGAAGAGCGGATGGCTTAATGAGATTTGTAAATCATTGCGGTCTGTTTTGATTTATGTTTTACATAGCCGTCCCATCTCCTTTTGGAATTGCGGTTGTATTATGTGGATCCAAGTGAGAATTGGGTGCCCTTATAGCTCACTAGTTTGTAAACTAGACTTCACCCAGGTGACCTCTGATTGTGAGAGCTGTAAAGAGAGCAGGCTGCCTGTCAGACAGTTCTCACACTCAGAGAAGGGAGATGGGGAGGAGCAAAAATCAATAGTCTGAACTAAGGCTGCATCCACGCTTGTAGGCATTTTATAAAAACAACCAACTATAAGACCAACCTGCATCTTAACATCTCAGCTAAGTGTTGAAAAAAATCTTCATGCTCATAACACCACAGTGATCACATGCACACAAGCTTGGAGATAACCTTTGTTTCTTTGCTCTTTTAACCGCACAGTAACAATTTTATTAATTATAGACTTGGGCTGCGTCGCAGCTGATGTCAAGGACAACAAAGTCAGCAGCTCTTACATGAGAGTCAGGCTTTAGAAAGCAGCAGTGCAGTTTGACTTGATTCTTGTTTGAAGAACTATAGCAATGCATTCTGTTGTGTTTGTATGATGTGGATTTGTTCAGTTTAGTAATTTCATTCTTTTTTTAATACTTTTTTGTTTAAAAGTGTCATGGTCTTGGGATATTGATGTGGTCCTCTCGACTCGTGACTTACACTCAAACGCAGCAGTGATCCTGTATTTTCCTCCTTCCCCTGTCGTTTTCTTTGTCACCTGTCGCTTGTGACACCGAAGTTCTGTCTGTGTTCTTGTGTTTTCATATCAGTTTGAGTTTCTTGGAGCTTTCGACTCTTCTGCTTTGGCAAGTTAGTCTGTGCATAGGTGAATATTTAGCTTCATATATTGATTTTAAATTTTTATTACAATCACAACGGTTGGGGGATGTGAGGAAAGAGGGGCGCTGAATGAGGATGTGCCCAGGGCACCGTATGGGCTAGAATCCCCACTGGGTCTGTAACTGGAACCTGGAATGAGGCAAGGACATGGAGGATAACAACCTGGATGGAACAAGACAAGCAGGTTCTGGAACAAAATAAAGGAAGGAACGCAGAAGACACTGAGCAGGAGGAGAGTCAGTTACAAAATAAGACCAGCTAGAATACAGAACTTGGAGATTTGGCAAGTCCTAACTAAACACACAACAAGAACTTTACAGAAGCAATAACTCGAGAAAACCAAGAGTGACCTCACAAAGCCAGAAGACTTAAACACAAAATAACATCAGAACTCATTAACAACAACTAAATTAAATAAATAATATAAAATAATTCACAGACAAACTGTGGACATCTTCCTAAAGTGGTAAGTGTCATCTGCTCTTGACTATTTCTGGAAAACAACTTCCTAGTGCCCTCCCATCCACCTGATGAGATGATCATAATCAGAGACTGCTGGGTCGGGGGTCATTACCATCAGCGTTGCTGAATAATTACATTTTCTGCATTCCCAAGAAATGTCCTGCAATACTGATGGACTTGTGATATAGACCCAAAGACCTTATGTCAGCTTGGGCTTATCCACTGCTCTCTCCCAGGCCTCTGTGGCTGCCAGTGCAGTCAAGCAGCGACCATCATTCATGACTGGAGCAGTCAGAGGGGATATGGGAGGTCTGGTCTACAGCATTCAGACACACTCAGTAATCACTCATGTCTCCCTTTAATGCACTGGGAGTAGCTACAGTGATGGATAGTCATCATCACCCTCACTCCCTCATTTTGTTCGTGTTCTTCTTCATCCTGATATGCTCATTCTCTCAGTTAAACCCGTTCCCATTTATTCTGCATTGCATCATTTGTCTCTCAGTTTCTTTCCATGTTTACTTTTACCTCTTCTCTCACGCTCGACTTCACTCTGCTGTTCGGGGCTGTTTCTCTGCAGACAGCACAGCAAGCCCATGGAAGAAAAAAAAGCTCTTAACTGCTCTAACAAGGTGTTTTGACAACTACTGTGTGATGATACACAATTACGAACAGGTACAGCAGTGTAGTACAAAAGACTGTACTTCAGATGGAGCACTTATACTGTATATGTAAGTAGCTCTGTAGCTTCTTACCTCTTGTGTATGTGCATGTTCATGCCTTCGTGCAATCCATAACATGATGATGCAAGAGGCTGGAGAAATAACATCGATGCGCTTTTCTTCAACAACTCAAAAGCTCAACTTAAAGGGTACTATAACAAAGCCAGCATATAGGAGCAAGATTTCAGTTTGGCTTAAGAGTAATCTTTATTAATCAGATGCTGATTACTTGGATAAACTCGCCCATTAAGCATTTATTTTGCAAGTGAAGAATTACCTCCAAGCTGTAACCTAACCTTTAAAAATGGAACGTTTCTGATTAAAAGACCTGCAAAGAATGTTCACACTGTTTACTGTCTATCAGTGATGTTTTTGCACAGGTTCCCTTTCCTTTCCTTCATTGGCTACATCACAATGAATAAGTCACTTTAAATTATCTAAGCCCTACTGAAAGTAAGGTAGTAATCCAGTTAAGGTGTCTACATGAGTTGCTTTTGGAATATTCATTTCATGATCAATGGCATGTCCCTGTGCTTTGCATACGCCCCTTGTTTTAGCAATGCAATGTGTATGGTTAAACTGGACATCCTTATGCTTTCAAAGTTATGACTTGAATGTCCACTAGCTTTTATTTAACACTGACAGATCTTTAGAGTTTGGCATAAAATATTTTTTGACATTCTGTTGGCTTTTAGAAAGTACCAGACATTGTTTGTGATTGCTGTGTAGCAGCTAATGAACGCTCATAGTTTGATGTTACATTTGCTGTCATTGCAATTTGACGTACAGCAGGATGTATCAAGTCCTCTGTCTCAACTGAACGCACTGCTAGCATGCAAGAGGAAGCTGCTTCCCTTTCTGCGAAAAAGATTCTTGATTGACATCTTTTAAAGGACCACTTCTGAGATAGAAATAAGATTGTCCAAAAATAGTGCAGACCTCATGACAGCCATATCTAGTCTTGTCCTGAGATCTGGTGCATTTCTGGACCCCCTCCCTGTTGTAGCACATGCTGATTCTGAGGTAGATGATGCAAGTCTTAACAATCCAATTCTTTTTGCAAAATCAATGTTGCTTAAGAAATTCCAACATAAACTAGATCTGTCAAATGTATGTAAAATCTACAAGAGCATGCAAAAGATTTTTTTTAAAAGGCATAAACTGTGATTTACCAGTCCTGGTAATTGGTGTGTCATCTGTGTTATGTGAGAGTCCCTTTATGCAATATTGGAAATCCTGTCATGTAAGAAAGAGGGA
This sequence comes from Hirundichthys speculiger, assembly GCA_018398805.1. Taxonomy (NCBI): domain Eukaryota; kingdom Metazoa; phylum Chordata; class Actinopteri; order Beloniformes; family Exocoetidae; genus Hirundichthys; species Hirundichthys speculiger. The sequence goes on along the minus strand of JAGFBZ010000446.1, from coordinate 423,320 downwards.
TTTAGTCATCCTGGCTCATGAGAAATCAATAACAAATACGTTAGATGTGGATGAGTTTGTTAGGATTTTCATCAAAGGAAACCGGACACTAATTCTGTAGGTGGATGAATGCGTAGATCGATACCTGCTGTGCCCTCCATAATGTTTTGGACAAAGACACATTTTCCATGATTTACCCAATACGGTTTAAAATTTCAAATTAAGCTATTCTAACATGACTCAAGCACACATTCCAGACTTGGTTAAAGTGTATTTGAATTTGGATTTGTTTCACTAAACTAAATTAACAATTTCTTACTCAGCTTTCCTTCATTCAGCACACCATAATGTTTAGACCTGGCAGTAGTATGAATATCACAACGGTCATGTTTAGTGCTTTGTTACTAACATCATGCATTCTTCAATTCAAAGAAATCCCCAGGGGCTGAGAATCCCCTCTCGTGGTACTTTGCCAAGCCTCTAATGTAGCCATCTCAGCATATGTTACTTACAAGGCCTTTCTCTTCTTAACCTTTTCCTCTCAGCAAATTAGATCTGCGCTATTGGATTCAAACTGGGTGACTGGCCTTATCCATCAAAAACTTTCCATTTTTTATCATGTAAAAACTTGGGTGTTACCTCAGCAGTGCCCTTGCTCATGACAACACATCAATGATTTAAAAAAAATGAATAGTATTACATATTAATATCTTAACTTATGGACATTTCTTGGCTGCTGAATAGATGAGTAGATATAAAATCTCAGTCCCACAGGGTGTGAAAAAGAGCAGTGCTCTGGTTTTGCAGCAGTTTTGCTCAGTCCTCAGGTCTTACTGAGAACATGTCAGGGGGGGAACACTTGCAAGTGCTGCCCCCTCGCCTGGATTCCTGATATTACAAGTTTACCTGAAGGTTTTGAGAACTGCACTCTCAGAAATAGGGGTACAGTACGAGTCCTTTTTTGTCCCCTGAGGTACAATCTACACAAATGTACCCCCTAGGGTTAATTATTGGACCTTAAGGTACCTATATGTACCTTTTTGATGGTCCAAAAGGTACATATATGTACTCAAGTGGGTACAAAAGGTACAAAAGGGTACAAAACTGTACCTTCTGAGGGTACTGCCCCAGTGACAAGCCATTGTACCTCTAAAGGTACAATTCTGTACTTTCTTTTCTGAGAGTGTGTGCAGTAGTCTGCTATAGTTCAAAGATGTATATCTTGTCATGTCTTATTTTCTTCTCTAATTATACAAACAAGAAGTATGAGTGGTATCAAAAAACTATCTTTTTGACTTTTCATCTGAATATCCCCATACATTCATATCTGCCCTTTATATCTACAACTTTTTATTATGATTCGAACATATAATTGTTTCAATTGAACTGTTTTGGACTGGTCACACTTACCTGACAGATTGATGTTCTATAGTATTCTGTACTGATGCCAATTATATTTATTCAATTTAGGTTTCATCCAGAAGCATGAAATACATAGACCTATCCATAATTTGATAATGGTTCCCAGCTCCTGTAATATATGAAGCCTGGGGAAGCTAAGCTTCATATTGGAAAGATTGTGCTTTAAAGGCAGGATAAGCAATTTATACACCATTTATAATCCAGAACACAATTTTTCACATTTAGTGAATGCCTTTTCATCATGTGCTAGTTCCCCGTCTTCTGAGTACACTGTTTTAAAAAAATCTTTGCATGCAGAACCCTAGTTCTAAGAACATGAAGCGACTAGAGTAGGGATGCCAGTCATATATGGGGAGTGGTTTTGCTGGTGCTCCAGTGTGAAGTGTTTTTTCAAATACAGTGAAAGTATTCGACCCCCTTGAACTTTTCAACCTTTTGCCACATTTCAGGCTTCAGACATAAAGAAATGAAATTTCAATTTTCTTTTTGAATCAACAAGTGGGACACAATCATAAAGTCCACTTTTCAGTTTTTTATTTGTTAAAAAAGTTTAAAATATCCAATAAATTTCATTCCACTTCAGGATTGTCTCCCACTTGTTGATTCTTGAGAAAGAAATTGAAATTTTGTATCTTTATAATTGAAACCTGAAATGTGGCAAAAGGTTGAAAAGTTCAAGGGGGTGAATATTTTCACAAGGCACTGTAGCAACAGACATGAAGTCATCAAGAAATCACTTACCCTGTCTTTAAATCTGGTAGTCCTGCAAGGCAGGACAAGTTTTATGGTAAGTGTGTATATAACTGAATAATTTGTATTTTGATAGTTGTCAATATTGTTTCTTGAAAGTGCCATGCCAATAGCATGTTTAAAACACACTGAAAAGAAAAAAATATAAGAAAGACAGAGAAACCAGAGCATAGACAGAGAGAAAGAGAGGCAGCCACTGAGCAGACATTTATGGTGACACAGAAGAATGAGTTTTATATGATACAAATGGCTTCTACAAAAAGACAGAAAAAACAAAAGGAATAATAGCCTTTGATAAACATTTTTATCACTCATACAAGATAAACCCCTCGGGGTAGATTTATTAAAGAGAACGAAAGCTTCATCTGTCTGCGTCTTCAATGCAATTTTTGGAGGTACGACTCAATTTCCAGTGTGAGAAAGAAAGAGCTGGTTAAACAGATTACTACATTTAGCATTTTATTTTCAGTGCAAGCTGCTCTGACCAGATTGGTCATGGATCAAGGGGCAGACGGATTTAAGCAGAAACAGATATTGCATTCTTTTTTGCTTCCCTGCCTTATTATAAACCATTAAAAGGGGTTTTGCATTCTTCCCTCTTAATGCCATTTCTTTCCCCCTGAGAGTAGTCTTGTTTTGCTAAATGGCGTTCCAATCACAGGCCTGATGCTTTTTTAATAAGAAGTAAATAGAAGGTAAACCAAAGGAAACTTGTGGCAGTGACAGCGCAATAAGAAAACTTGATATGTATGACCATTATAACTTAAATTATCCACTTCTTTAGATTGTGGCAAATGTCAAGATATACAATATAAAGGCAAAGCTACTGGTTAAATTAATTTAACTGTCAAGATGTGACACAGGATTAGAATGATTTAGTCTTCACCAAAAATGTAAAGAGGTGCTGGGAACTGCAGTATATCTAATTAGAATGAAGATTCCTTATGTTAATGAACTACACTCGCTTGTCTTTAAAAACTGTCTGACTTCAAAAACAAGTATCATTTGAGTAGAAATTTGAGTAGAACAGAGTGTGACTGATCAAGGAACTACATCCAACTCACTTGTCTGATGTGAACTGGAAATGAAGAAAATTGCAGGTCCTTGACTGTCCACTGGGGGCTGCCTCCAAAAACAAGCCGACCTCTAAAAAAGCACTTTTTTTTTGGCCTCCATTGCTAGATTTGACATCCATGACATCTGTATTGCGGGTGAATCTGGAAAACTTACATACAGCCACAAATGTATGCATGACTGGTTGAATGTTCTTAAAGGTCCCATATTATGCTACTTTTAACTCTTTTAATCATGTCTCATAGGTCTTTAGAGCAAGGTTATGAATTCTGTTGCAAAAAACCCCACACATTTAGGTTGTGAGAGCCCTCCTCTCTCCCACACTTTTTGCTGTGCTGAAATCTGTGCTGTTTTGAGTGGGCGGGATGCTATGCAAATGAGGTACTGCTCTGATTGGCTGCCTGATTCCTTGGTCCCGGTGGGCGGCTCCAGCGCCTGCGGTGGGACTTTCAAGACGCTGTAACAGGGTAAACAAACATGGATGTACAACAGCTCATGTTTGATCCTGTTTCGGAGCCTGAAGAGGAGCAGACACCGGTTGAAGAGGTTCAGCCACGGTTACAGCAGGATGTCAATGAGTGGTAGGTTGAAAATTGAGGGCCTTATCTTATGTGAAACGCCATTTGTTTTGAGCTTTTTCACTTTTCAATGGGTATAAGATAGGGAACTTTATATTACATCCAAAGTTTAAATAAATAAATAAATAAAAGGCAAATGGCGCTATTTTGCACTTTTCAATTCATAAGATAGGCATAATATAGGGCCATGAGTGTCTTATTTTTACTGTTTGCTTTGCTTTTACACTGTTATTGCCCTGGCTATAACAGTGGTTTTTATTTTTTGGCTATGTCAGTGGCTATCGTTAGCCATTACATGCTAGTGTTATTCAGCCATAGCTCAACAGTTTGATATCTAACAGACTTTATGATGCACAACTATATCTGTAAAAAAATATATATATTGCACCTCATGGAGGCCTACTGTAAGGTTATAAGAGCAGTGTAATAACAGTGGTGCAAGACCAGCTTTGTATTTGACACCATTATTTTTGTTTTACATTACTTTCTACAGTAGGCTACTGTTATCTAAATTCTCTATTCTTTTTCAACAGGTGCTTATGTGGGAATTGTGCAACAATGCCCACAGAACGTGAAAATGTGTGCTGCCAGGAGGTCCCACAGGTATCAATCATATGAGAAATGTAATTGCCAGTACAATGTTCTTATGGTTTGCAAAAAATTTACTCAGTTGTTACCCTTTTGTTATTCCTTAGGTCACAAGAAGGATGAATCAGCTGGAAGATCCACCCAGATGCATGGTTGATCACCCTGGTCTTGAACCAGTTTGTCTGAACTTGTATTCTCTCCAGAATGCAATGAATATATATAGAGCTGACTATGGGCTCTTACGGCTTAGAGGTATAGAGCAGTAAGTATCTGTTCTACAGTCAAAGCATAATTTGATTTGCCAATGAATATTGTCAACATGATTTTTTACAATACTATAAATGACAATAAATGTGATTTAAATAATCTGTTATGTTATTACTACTCTATATAGAGGTAGCTTTAGCACAGTAGTGTTTTGTTGTGACCGATATAACAAAACCCAGAAGCAGTTACTGAAAAATGGCCTACAATTCTATACACACTATACACTTGCATGGTCCTTTATTGCAATTGCAGATATTTCTCACCAGACATCCATGTACAGTATATGTGAAGACAATAAGTAATCACAACACTGACTGTTGATACATAAGATACTTTATTGCAGAGTAAAAATAAAAAAAGGCATATAATTAACCAACATAAATAAAACAAACTTATAAGTAACACAGTATTAACAAGTATAAATAAGTAATACAAATAAAAATCCTGAGATGTGCTTGTATGTCTTTTCAGTCGTTACAGATTCTTGGCATACAGATCCTTTGTGAGCTGGTGCTGGGGATTTCTGGGTCGAAGGATCAGAGTAGTCATACCAGCTTGTGTGGTGCTACGCATACGCACTGAGTTCCCTGATGATGCTCAAGGCGTATATGTAGGGTTCAGACTGCCTCAAGATTAAACCGCGACACGTAGCTGGCAATGACATCCTCCTTGGCTGGCCTCTCAAACTCTGCACACAGGTCTGCCGGGATGGGGATCTCCAAAACCTTGTTGGCAAAAGGTCCAGGATCCAGGATGATGTGATCGAACATCAGGTCCATCAACTCATCAACGTATTCTGTGGAGTACAAAACCAATATCACTATATCATCCATTACAAAAGAATGTGTAACATTTTAGTCTGTACAGACACTGTCATACACCAAAATGTCCTTTGGTGTTTTCTAAATTATGTTGTAATATATTTTATACTAACTTATTCCATGTATATATTTACTTAGTTTCTTTTTGATTACCCCCAAAACAGTTTGCACACTCCAGCTCCCTTATGCAGTTTGTAATGATATCCACCAGCGATTTTTGGAGCTACATGCTCTTCTTTAGACAATGTTTGAAAAAGAGTGGCTCCAAATGTCAATTATGGATGTCATTAAAAACTGCATAAGAGAGCTGGAGTGTGCGAACCTTCAATTTGTTTTGATTACTCTGTTTTATAGGTCCAGCACCTTTTTTTATATTGTATGGATGTGTGCATTTTGTTGTCATTTTTCTATGTTTTGTGTGTGCAATAAAAAAGTTGGTTAAACATACTGAAGGTTGCATCTGTTTTGACCGGCTTGGCTGTGCATTCCCCCTTCTTGGACTTGGGAAAGTGGACCTTGAAGAGAGGTGCACCGTCAGCAGTCTTTTGGGGGCGGTTCGCATTTTCATTGAAATGCAGAGCAGACAGGTAGAGTCTGGGGAAATAAATGAAAGTAAATTAGTGATAATTAAAATACATAACAGTATTTTCAACAGGCCGTAGACATTGTGATTTCACTGAAAACTATGCATATTCACATAAATTTAGACTATAATCATTAACATACAGAATTAGTACAACATATATGTAGTACAATGAACTGGGTGTAACCACAAAACATTTGTAAAACAAGGCTTACAATGAATGGATTAGAAATGATTTTCTCATCCTCCCATACTCAGGCTGTAACCACTAACCAGCTGCACCGTCTTTATCTTATCCATATGCTCTGTTCTCTATCAATAGTTTTTAATTTCAAACCTTTTTTCAAATTAAATTAATAACAGGATTAACTGACTTATTTTAGAATCTGACAAATAATGTATACAGCAGCAATAGTAATGTTTAGAACTGCAAAATCACTACATAAACTAAATATCTCACCGGAAAACTAATAAAAACAAGTCAGTGAAACAAATAATACTCCTCACAAAATTTGTTTCGTTTTTGTGTTATTTACCTGCACAGCATTCCAAGAAATGGGAAAACAACATTTTTTGGGGCAAAGCGAAGTATCACACTGTGGAAAGCTTCGAGAGAGGAGGTCTGATGGTGAGGGCTCAGCTTTTCCACATCTTTCAACACTCGCTTGCTGGTCAGCAACTTCTCCAGTTTGTAGAAAGCAGGAGTTGCTGAAAGAACAGAATCAAGTGGGTCAATACATATGCAAGTGTTATGCCAGTGGTAACAAATAATTTTCATCCTATCAACAACTGAAAAGCTTACAAAACTCAATCCATGCATAATTTCAGGTTCAAATGTAAGTCTGTTAGTGACTTCAGTGTACAGATGAAAACATACCAGCTCTCAACCATTTACGCCTGTCCGTTGTGACGCGGACTGGATGCAGGCAATTGGGGAACAAGGGGTCATCATGGGTGTGGATGTCCTGCACATGGTTGAGGATTGAAGTCCACTTTGCCACTCTCTCAGGCCCGGAAGTAGAGGAAGCTGCAGTCCAGTATATGTGATTTTTTATACTGCGCATCCACTTCTTCAAAGGCTCACATTCCTTGTTTTTGCAGATCTTCTCCAGTTGCTTGGACAATCCTAGTAATGCAGAAACAAAGTGAATGAACACAGTGAATTGATATATGAATGTTTTATTCTAATGGAGAACAGTTGACTTGACAAGAAAGTAGAATGTGCAGTTGCTTATGTAAAAAAATTGAAATGTGGCCATGATGGGAAAAAATTGTTCACCTATGATTGTGTGTTCTATATTTTTGAACCAGACATAAAAACAGGAACAGACAAAAACATTACCTTTCTCCATGTGCCAGACATCATAAAATTGGGTGATGTTGGATTCCCTCAGGAATTTTTGGATCTGCGGGTGACGATCTGTCACTATGCAATCCAGGGTCACACCAAATTCCTCCAGGAGTGTAAGGCTCCTTTTCAGGCCCTCTTTCTCCATATGATAACTCCCCCCAACTTCATTGCTCTGGTTAAAAAAAGGGGGGAAAGGGGATGTGATTGATGATTGATAAACGTTTGTCTGTCTGTGAGCTGCTTCACTACAGGCTGTCAGGATGGAAGCAGAAACACGTCAAGGATTTTTTTTTTACCCAAAATGACAATTGCATTTTGCAGAAAAACTTTCAATGTGTAGCCCCAGATTTAACTTGTGTGACATCATTCTTTTCACCGCTGCATATACATTTTCACTAACCTGCACTAGCTGTACATCGATGACAGTGTTGCGCTTCAGGTCCATCATCGTATAACTCCCGTACTTGGCACAGTGTCCTGAGAACATAAATTTAGAGAATGGAATTGCAACAAAGTGAGTGATTATTCAGAAAGGATGTCCTTTTTTATCGTAACGTCTGAAAATAATGCTAATTTGTAATAAGCATAGTACCTGGTGAGTCAGCCCTCATATCACCACCAACAATCACGCTCTGCTCTTGACTGAGCTGTTGCAACATGGCTTCCTGCTCCGTCTTCCACTTATGCACGACAGCTGGCTCAAGGTACATCCTGGCATGTCTTCTGAAGGTGTCATACCTGTACACCTTCAGCTGCATTGCCCTGAAGATCTGATTTGAAAGACAAAAACATTATCAGTTATCCAGCTTCACACAAACGCCTCCAGTTATTAGATTTTTTTCTGTCAAACACATCAGCATGCAAATGACACTTATTAGCTGCTTTCCAAATACCTTTTCCAGTTTGAGAAAGGATGCCCCACTGAAGTACACAGCTGCAGAAAGTTGGAGGTTCCCGGCTGGGGTGCTTCCAACAACCGGCTGACTCCTCCATTCTCTCCCATAGGCACAATGAGGGCACTGCTGTTTCACTGCAAGGAATGTACCAATTCTCCTCGTATTGACATCACAGACCCTCTGGCACACCGGGCAAATTTCAAAGAGCTCCAGGAGGCAGTTCTCATACACAATGTATTTCCATATTTTCTGGATGGGAGTGGATGCTTCTCTATTTGCCAAAAATAAAGAAAAACATGCGATTTCATATCGAAAGAGGACAGATAAGCGAAACAAAGATATGTTTTATAAAAGTGTAGTGGCAATATAAAATAACTTACGACATAGTGGTTGACTCTTTTAACACAGTCACAGAATCCTCTGGATTGTATGTTGAGTCGTGTGGTTCTGGAGCCTCCATAGAAGAGCTGCCCTCCATCGGATCGTCCTCACCCTCTTCCTCATCCACCAGGTCGAGAAAAGGCCTCTTGATGGGTGTCGAAGTCATGAGAGGTTGTGTAGACAATACAGTTTCCGTCTGAGTACCTTTATATGCACAGGAGAAACACACACACACACACACACACACATGAATATATGTCATTAAAATGATCAGACTTAACGTTTGAGATGCAATTAATTATTACTTTATTTTTTATGAAATCGTCTGACAGATCACAAACCTGTACTTCTGAAGTGAGTGAGGCTGTAGAGTTCTAATGGATAACTGTGTGCTGGTCGTTGCTGTCGCTGGAGGGTCTGTCTGGCAGCCAACATCTCGAAATGTTGGCCATGCCGTAGATGTACTGGCCTAACAGAGAATAAAAATATGTATTTATATGTTTTATACTTTGTGTCAAAGCATATCATTGACACATTTACGGTTCTTTAAATCTTGACATTCAGTCTTCCTACGTTTGTACAAAAAACATACAATATATAAATTTATACAATATAGCCAACAGCAGGGCTGACAGAAAACACACACAAATACCTGAATCTTCCAGCTACCTGGCGATCTCCCTCCAGCCAGCTGCCACCTTATTTTAGACTAACTATGAATCAGCTGTTCCTCACATAACGTTACTGCAGCGCTCTCCAACACGAGCGACAGGCAGAAAAATATTAACAGGGCGTCCGACAAAAGTTCAGCTGAAAACGGCACGGCGCGGTCAGTTAGGACATTAAAAAACAAAGCTATCAAATTGATTTTGTCGCTGATGCTCGCTCGCGTCTCATGCAGTTAGGACACGGTACAAACAGACACACGACGGTCACCGCGTTAGCAAAGCATAACATGCTATCAAGCTATCTGACTGCACCTTAGTAGGAATAACCAGTAAATATTATCACAAAATGTAGACACTTACCGATGGTTGGTTTGCAGTTGCTGGGTCACGTAGAGTTGGTACTGAATCTTTGTTGAGAGTCAGTTTAGAAGCTAATCCAGCTTTGAACTGACCCTCGTTGCCGAAGCAGTCCGGAGTGAAGTGGCTAGCACAGACCAGCAGAGTTGAAGAAGTTGTGTTCGGCACGTTATTATCAAAAATAAATGCTAGCCACTGTTGTTTAACATCCTCCGATGCTGGGAGGGAAAACAAACATTTATGTTGGTTTGTACAACCGACAACGTTGCACCTAGAGTGTCTCACTCGCTTCGACATGATTAGGCGGCAATGGCAATGGCGGCCAGCAGCCGGGTCGGCTCGAAGCGAAGAGGGAGAGGGGGAGTGGTTATGGTAATAGCATGTAAATGAGGGCCTGTTGTTACGTCACTCCAGGCCAATTCTGAATTGGCTCATTTCAGACATGAATTCCTACTTTGCAGGCTAGAGAAACAATGCAGATTCTTTGACTTTTTTCATGCCACAGCTTTGGTAGGCTGAAGGATGACTAAGATATATATGTATAGGTATGAAAAAACATGTTTTTCACAATATGGGACCTTTAAGATTTATGGCTGGCTATATCTAGCTGTCACCACTTTAGCTACTTAGCACCACTGTGTTGACTTCACTTTGTGAATTAAGTGTGAATAAAGCTCTAAAACAGCATAATCATAATCATTCCTGTTTTAAAGATAATATTGCTTGTTATGCTATAAACTGCACTAATAGACTGTTACAACTGGTTTTGGGTTGGCCTGGAAGGTTTCGGGGCGAAACTTAGCGAAGCAGTCCGTTATGTAGCAGAGGTAGCTACAGCCATGCAGCCAACACACCTGGCAGTGGAAACGCAAGACAGATCAGACATTACCAATCCAAACTGTACCACACCGACCCAAAGTGAACTATTCTCAGTGGAAACATGTCACTGTGACTGATGAGTTTGCTGCCCTGCCTTGTTTTATACAACCCGGTTGATTTGGTATGTTGGATTTTGATGGTGTTCAGGCTCAAGAGTAAGTGAAATGATCCATGAGGATCATGAACAAGTGATAGTCCAGTAAATGCACTTGAAGAAATGAAAGAGTATAAGCTATAGCAATTACAAAAATGATTTCTGGCAAGTTAGGACGAGGGGCATGGTGAGATGCCTTTTTTATTATAAGAGCCTTTAAACTGAAACACATCTGTGACAATGCAATGATTTAGAGAACGCTTACTCCTCTTTGTTACAGTCAATTAGTTAAAAGCAGGACCGCAATCACTGTTGCCCATGCAATGCTCTTATTTTTTGGCTTTCATGGATATTTAATCTTGTTTGAAAAGATAATTAAAATGACACCAACGCACAGTAAAATTAAATATAACATTGCCTTGAAATACACTATGCATGTAGAATACTATTTTATTTGTTTATTTATTTATTTCAATATTAAGGTTTACAGTTTCTCTCACTGTCAAAGGTTTGGGTTTCATTTATAGTTATTTCTTGTTTGATAACCCCAATCCCAAAAACAGCTGGAATGCTGTGTAAAGTGTAAATAAAAACAGAATGCAATGATTAGCAAATCTCATTTTATTCTGAGTAGAACATTAAAAAAAAAAAAATCAGTATGTTGAAAATGTTAAAATTTTACAATTTGATGGAAAATAGACTTTCATAGCAGCAACACATCTCAAAATAGCTGGAGCAGGGTGACATTTACCATTGTGCAGCGTCGACTATGGCACAATAAAAAGGACAGACATGCAAATGTGACAAACAGATATATATAAATAGAATTTTATATAAACATGTAGACTACAGAAAACTGGACAGCAGAAAAGGAGAGAAGTTTATGCCTTGAGATGCAGAGATGCAGGCTTTTCAAATGTCTACTTATAACAAGCTGTCCATGGTGTCCCAAAATAAGTTAAAATTTTCATTCATCTGACCACAGAACAGATTTCCATTTTGCCTCAGACCATTTTAGATGAGCTTTGGCCCAAAGAAGCTGGCAGTGTCTCTGGATTGTGTTCACATATGGCTTCTTCTTTGTATGATACAATTTTAACTTGGATTTGTGGATTGCAGATAAATGTTCCTGGAAGTGTTCCTCAGCCCATGTAGGGATGTCCAGCAGAGAATCAAGACTTTTTTAATGCAGTGCTGCCTGTTGAAGATCCAGTTTTGACCTTCAGCCTTGTCCCTAAGTGTACAGACACTCCTCCAGATTCTCTGAATCTTTTAATAATATTCTGAACTGTAAATGGTGAGGTCTTCAAAGTCTTTTCAATGTTACATTGAAGAACATTTTTCAAAAGCTGTTTCCCAATTTTTGGATGTAGTTTGTCACAGACGGGTCAACCTCTGCATATCTTTACATCCAAGATGCTCTGCCTCTCTGAAATGACCCTTTTGTATCCAGACATGTTACTAACATGTTGGCATTGTATAAAAGTGTGACAAAAGATGGATTAGGAGAGAGGAAGAAGGAGTTGTGCCTAAAAGTTACTGGTCTTTTTATTTATTTATCTTTCTTTTTTATTCATCAAGCTTTGTTCTGGAGACTGCCCATCAGTTATACATCCTTCAGGACTCACCTGTTGCCAGGTTGAAACTCGCAGCACTAAGCATAAAAGTCAAGATGTTTGTAGAATAAATGACAGACCTTTTGGTTGACTCAGCTCACCAGCTCTCAGCTGTGAGTGAACGTTATTTATTGATCGTTTCCACACACACAATTAGATGGGCCACACCCCCGGACCCGGACCATCACCCAATCAACAGAACGCAAATGCTCAGAACTTCCATTCACAAAAAAATATATAAATGTGAACTTACAGGAAGACAAAATAATAGTTGAGAACACATGTTAACACCCCCACTTGTTCTCATACTAGTTAATTCAAATGACACAAAAACTTGAATCCAAACATAAATTCTGCAAACATACTCAATTTACCATCTGATCAGTTGGACAATACATCAAAAGTACTTTCCCAGTATTCACGTTTGATCTGATGAAGTGATTCGTTATGTCAATATGCTTGACAATAAGCTGTGAACATCTTAAATAACCCCTCTCCCCCCACACACAGTCTTTTGAACTACTTCCTTCTGGCAGGTGCCTCAGATTCCTCCAGACCAGGACTATCAACAGTTTTTTCCCCACAGCAGTCTCCCTATTCAACCAATAACTGCTAACTGGCACACATTTAGCACTTTTTGCACCATTATTTTATATATGTATACTTGTGTATTTTGTGTTAATATTTTTTTTTTGCTTGTTTTCCTGATTATTTATTATATATTTATTACATTTCATTAACTAGAGAGACAACAACTGCCGGAAAAGAATTCCTTGTATGTGTTTACATACTTGGTGAATAAAGCTGATTCTGATTAGGAAAATGAGTATTATTACACATCATCTCATCATGTTAACCACTTACCAACTGAGCCTGTTTTTGAAATTTCTTCTCAAAAGTCACATATCAAATTTAAAATGTGTCTGTTCTAGCGTCTAAAGGGGTATTTGAATAAATTTGGTATAGAAATAAAGAAAACCCATGTGAGATTACTGCAGTAAAATGAGCTATTAATGATACGAGGCCAGAGGAAATGAAGATGGAGCATAGAAAATATATTTCTGATCAGTCAGGGCCCCAGTTAACAAAAACTACTACTGGCTTTGTCAACCAATGGGGTATCAGTATCAGGTGATCAGGGGTATCAGGAAACTTTCTTCCTGTTAACTGAATAAAAATTAGACAATTTGGGGAAGTCATGTCAGGAGACAGAAGGGGATAAAAGCAGCAGTGTAGGGTAAAAGTGGGAACTTTAAACGCTGGTACTGTGATAGGAAAGAGTATAGAGGTAGCTGCAGCAGAAGCTAGATATACTGTGCGTTCGGGAAACCAGATGGAAAGGCAGCAAGGCTAGAAGCATAGGGTACAACCTGCTACATCATGGAGTAAATGAGAAGTCAAATGGTGTATCATCTGAACAGATGACGTTAAATAATGAGACTTGGCAGTGGAGCAGAGAGATTGAGATGGGGGGGGGGGGGTGTTTAGCAAGTAACAGTCGTTATGTATAGAGATGTAAATGAGCTTACAAATGACAGAGTGAGGGCAACATGTAAAGAGTACTTTGGAGAAATGAAAAGGAAAAAGAAATTAGAGATGCTGATGAATAGATTGACAGATGGGGTTGGACAGGAGTCTCCATTAACTATGATGTTTGCAAATGACATTCAGATTGGTAGTGAGAGTGGGGAGCAGGTGGAAGAAACCCTGGAGAGGTGGGAGTGTGCAATAGGGAGAAGAGGAATGAAGGTTAGTTGCAGTTAGAGAGAATGCATGTATGTAAATAAAAAGGGAAGCAGGGAGGAGGGAAAAAGTGAAGAAGGAGCAGGACTTTAAATACTTTAGCTTAACTGTGCATCAGTAGGGACTTTGGAAAAGAGAAGAAGAGACTGCAATCAGGTTGGAGTCAGTGAAGAAGCGTGTCTGGAATTTTCTGCTATATAAGAGTTGCAGTAACAGGAAAGGGGAAGATTCACAAAAAGTTAGTCAGACAAGCTCTTTTATGAGACTTGGAGACAGGAGCACTGACCAAGAGACAGGGAGCAGAGCTGGAGGTTGCTAGAGATGAAGATGTTAATATTTGCTTTGTGAGTGACAAGGGTGGATGGGATTAAGAACAAGATCATCAGATGAACAGCGAGGGTAAGAAATCTTACAGATGAAGTCAGAGAGGACAGACTGAAATGGTTTGGACACATAAAGATAAGGGATAGTGAGCACTGGTTGACAGATGCCGGTCATGGAGCTGCCAGACAGGAAGAAAGATGAGAAGACCAAAGATAATATTTCTGAATATGGTGAAAGAAGATATGCAATCAGATGGGTAAGGTTGAAATGGATGAGCCACTGAGACAAGACCCAAAGGGGAAAGCCAAAAGAAAAAATGGCAACCTAAACACAATAAAAATCAATTATGTAGCATCACATCATTTAATGTTCAAAGACTGATATTCTTAATGTATAAGAAGGTTTTTAAAGAAGTTCTGAAGAGGAATGTTTAGATGTACTTTCCAAACTGGTCACTTTGGCACATTTAAGCATGCCTGTGCCATCAAGGTTTTTCAGGTACTAAATTTGTGCAACTGAATTAATTAGTCAAATATGTCACAAAATGTTTTAGTTCCTTACTAATAAAACTCTTTTGGGGTTGTCTTTAGTATGTGTGCTGTGTATAGCCCTGTGGAACACTTGCAGAGCTGTGGGTGTTTGTGCAAGGCCATATCTCAGAAAAATGTTTGATGGATTTGGGTGATTGTCAATCCGATGTAATCTACACAGCTGATACAGTTCACAAATCCATGTCACTTCAGGCATCGTCCAATCAGAATGAACTCTTATTTAAACACATTCATACAGTGGTCACAACCAGTCACTCATAAGAAAATATTAAATTCTTTGTTAAAGATAGCTTTTCTCATTTATTTTGAGTTGCAAGGTGTATTGTATTTCATTATTTATTTCTTCTAGCTTTATCCAGGAAAAACCTAATTATAAATGCATGAACACAATTTCTCTTGTTTTTTCCTTTTTTTTTAAATCCCTAAACATAATGGAAATGGTTACAGGACCCCACTTCACCCCACCCCACATCTTAATGTGGACAGTAATACACAGAAATACATCCTACCCATGAAAAGAGCTATTATAAGAAGCCACTACAGAGTACTTTGCCACATGTCATTATCCTGATTTCTGCCTTTTAATGAGCCACTTCAGAACATTTTCACTTTTACTTGTGAAAATGGCACTTGAGTTTGATTAAAGTACCAGCAAATAATTTCCACTCTCAGTTGTCATTCAGCAATTAGAAATGTTTGTTGTTAAACCCCTGGAGTGAGAACATTTCAAAGTTGTGAAGAACTTTTTTCTCCCTGAACATCACAGAGATTTTTAATAAGATTTAGTCCTGTAGTGGCCACTCCATTGGTGGAAATACTGTGTCCCAGTCAAAGACCCGTTCTTTTACAAGAAAGCCCAATGAGTCCTGACATTGCTGAGATCATGGAATATACCCGTGCCATTAGGCAGGAAAAAAAAAAATGTATTGATGGAAAATGTGAGTTATTCAATATATTCATTTTTTTGAGTTTTTTGGGGGGTTTTTTTTTGGGGGGGGGTGGTTGATAATGTTGCTGAACAAAGATCTAAACAACTGAAGCAGCCTTGGATTATAACACTGCCTCCAGCTGCTTGCATGTTGGGCACAAGCAATGATGACGTCACTTCATCTGCCACTCTTCAAAGTAGAGTGGTGGAACAAAGTAAAACTGGATGAATCGGACCGCATGACTTTTTTCATTTCTTCAGAGTTCAACCTTTAGCTTTCCAGATAACGGATGCCCTTTTTTCAATTACCCTCACAGAACAGTGATTTTCTTAAGGCTGCACAGCTTCTTAAACTTAAAAAATTGTGTTCTCTTCACCATGTGTATGTGGAAATGCTCTTACTTCCACCATTAAGCATTGAAATCTTTATCCCTTCACTGTGCATTTGTGTTTACTGTAGCTGTCCATGAATGTAGGGACCACAATTACTTGATCAAGTTTAGAGAAGTCAGTGTGGGTTACAATCATGCTGTTTCACTGTTTCCAGCAGGTATGGTTCTTGATTAAGAGGCCTAATTACAGAGGAAATTAGGTTGCAGCAGAAAGCTTGAGATCCCCCCTGTTGCAGCAATGTTTTTTCGATGTAGAAAATAATTTTTTTTCAACCTATTTCATATCAAACCATTTTCCCTTCAACTCTTCAATGCTTCATCGGACAGAAGACAGGGCATTAAGTGTTTTAGTCACCTGGACTGTGCCTTGCCGGTCCCTGTCACGCCCATACTAACAGAGGAAAATAATATATTTTTCTTCCTCCATTTCTGTTAAAATGACCTCTATTACCACACAGAAGAAATGAGGCAGGCCTCAACTCTGACAATGTTCAAATCCAGGCTGAAAACAGTTCTGTTAGCTGTGAAGATGACAACTGAGAGGGTTTTATCTGCACTCTTCATTTTTAATTCATTTTGAACATAATTTAATCTTTTTAAATTCATTTTTATTATCTTTTAAGTCTGTCCTGTATCACATCACAATCACTACACAACACCCCTCACACTTCACAACTCAGCACACACCCTCACTGTCGTGTCTCTTTAATTGTCTTGTCTTTAAATGTCTCACTGCTGGTGTTTTTTTAGTCCTCTCTGACAGAATCAGGAGTTAACCCTTTAAGCGCCAAAGTCGCAATATTACGACAAGCAACATTGCTGAATAAAACGGGCTGTATCTATATATGTGAAGCCGAATCTTGTTGTTACTTTTCACCAGGAGATGGCAGACATGTGTGCCTGTAATCTGAGAACCATTTTTGAAAGTGGCGCTATTCAAAGTTTTAGCGTAAAATGAGTTTTACGCTAAAAACTTTTTTACGCCACCTTGTGTCGTCATCATATGCAAATTATATAAATAATTTCACTCACTCTCATCACAGACTTCGAGTCATACTGAACAATTTTCTCATTGACAGTATACCTTTATCTCAAACTGCTTTCAAGTTATAGCCTTTTGAAATCTTGATATCAAAATATTATATTTTCTTGAAAAAACTCTGGTGCCGAAAGGGATAAGATGTTAATATAGAAGTTAGAAATTACTGCCAGAGAAGACTGGTGAAGGACACGTTCACCCTTCACATCAGTAGAAAGAAAAAATGAAAAAACAAGAAAAAAAAAAAACTTAGCCAAAAACACAGAAGTGGTGTATGAAAATCTAATTAAAAGCTTGTACAACTAACCTCGGGAGTAATAACTTGAATTAATAATCTGAGCTGTGTGGGTCCTTCCACAGCATTTCAGTCAGGACGAGGTCTGACCTTTGACTAAACCACATCAAGCATTCTTTTTGTTTCAATGCAGTTTTTCTGTAATTAGGATCATTCTCCTGTTGCCTTTTGGCCAAGACTTAGATATTGCACAGATGGTCATAAATTTGACCCTAGTATATTTTGGAATACCACACGTCCACCACTGTGGTTGTCAGTTGGTCCTGAAATTCTGTGTTTGGCTTTCACCAAATGTGTTTTTGTGCATTATTGCCAGAGGCCATTGTTCTAAAAGTCTTGCGGTTTGTTTACATGTAACTTTGTAAACATAATCCTTGCTGCCACATTCAATTTGGAGAGAAGCATCTGCAGGGTCTGATATGTAGCTTCTTCTTTTTTCTGAGTAATGCACAGTCTGTCCTTGGAGGGACATCCACTCTTGTGAAGATTGGCAGCTGTCTTAAATGTTTTCCATTTGCAAATAATCTTTCTTACAGTTGAATGATAGAGTAAATTGTTTGGAAATGGCCTTATAACCCATCTCAGACTGATGGGTACTAGCTACTGCTTTTCTAAAATGAAAGATGACATCTCTCCTCCATGGCATTATTAATACACCTCGATGCTTCACACCAGCAAACTGCTGAAATATCTGCTTATATGGAGGTGGTCACACTGACAATCAGTTAATCAAGTCCACTTTGATAAGGAGAATGTATCTTCTTACCCACCTAACAGTTGGGCAATGAAGAGGTACAAATATTGAGATGGGGTGCTGTAACTATTTTTCATTATGTTTAGGTATTGAAAAAATAATATGAAAGGTAAAAAAAAACAAGGGCAATTGTGTTCATGAATGATATTTTTTATACACTGTGCATTTTAGATGATTTAGTAAATAATGATACTGAGACCCAGTAAAAAGATTAGGTTACTTTATTGCATTTATTCTTACATGAAATATCTTAGAATCTAGAAGACTTCCTTACTTTAAGTGATTGTATACAGTGATCCATTAGTTTTAATGGGGACCGGCGCCCCCCCACGACAATCAAAATCCGCGAACTGGAGCCGGAGCCCCCCGAGCCTAAATAATGTGTTTAAAATATGTTTAAACACTGCAAAAAAGTAGCGAGACACTGCAGTGACACAAGACAAAGGCTAAACTGTGGTCTTTCTGTTTCCCTCACAGCCTCTGGTCTCTGAACAGTAGTAAATGCGTCTCGGCCAATCAGCGCACAGATTCTAGCGCGCTGGGCCGTCTGCGTTTCTCGTGTTGCTTACAGGAGGCTGTGAGTCATTGTTTGATGTTTCGCTGGCAGCTCGTCTGCTGTGGGGTGGATTTTCGCAGTCTCTGTAAGTCATGGCGTGTGGCTATGGAAGTATTTCTGTGCCACCTGAGTTTGAATACGAGTTTTTAAGATTGAAATTTTTCAGCATTAAAATCAGACTTTGAATTTTAAAAAACATCAGATTTCTAGCACTGAATTTTTTTTTTGCCTCTGAATTTTATTTTGTTAAAATAAATTCAGTGTTAAAAAAATTGTTGTCTTAAAATATTCAGTTTTTCAAAATTCAACATGCAAAGAAATTCAACACCCCAAAAAATTCAGTGTAAAAAAAAAATCAACATCTCAAAAAAATTCAGTGTAAAAAAATTCAACCTCAAAAAATTCAGTGTAAAATAATTCAACCTCAAAAAATTCAGTGTAAAAAGAACCAGACTCAACATCCGGGTCACCAGGGAGAAGCAATCGATCCCTGTCTCAATTCAGCCAATGTCCAGTAAACAGTAAACAGAGTTTGCTGCCATGGCCGACCGGTCCGTCTTACTATCTGGGTGGGTGTCACATGACCAATGGAGCGTAACGTGATTGGCTGGAAAATAAAATTCAGAGGCAAAAAAAAAAATTCTGTGCTAGAAATCTGATGTTTTCTAAAATTCAAAGTCTGATTTTGATGCTGAAAAATTTCAATCTTAAAAATTCGTATTCAAACTCAGATGGCACAGAAATATTTCCATATGTGGCCCAACACCAGTTAACCTGACATAGATGTTTTTGAAATGTGCGAGGAAAAGAGAAAAAGAGAAAAAAAACACAGTGCAGGAGATGATAAAGCTGGGCTTCTATATCTCTTTCAGTCTTTCTGTGGATGGCCTGTGGCTGCACAGATGCAATAAGACTGCAGCAGTGACCTAAATATCAGCCTGCAGGCTGTCTATAAGACCATCATATATGTGCATACCATTAACAGGCTTAAAAGCTTTGCTGTATGATGAACACCATCAACATTTATGGTCTTAAAGTGCCCTTCATCTAAACATATTGCACTCTTGTCAATCACAGGTTCACAATGTTTTTAATGACACATGCCTTTCAAGATTTTATGAATTCTTAATTCTCAACAGAAGCCATCAGTGACTATCTGCAAACTAAAAACACAGTATCTTATTAGCTATGTAGAAAGTCAGTTCAGTTGGTCAGCTGAAAAAAATATTCTCTTTGAATCTAATAGTTTGCTCACTGAAATAATCAAGCTTTAATAAAGGCCAGTTTTTTTTTATTGAGTCAGTCCTTTTGATGTCACTAACATGGTCCACAGAGATGGCAGACACACTGCAATGATGAGAAAACTGAAACAGAAAAGTTCAAACTTGAATTTCATATTTAGAAATTTCCAAGAACTTTAAAAGTGCAATGTTTGTTTAAAAATGAAGTAACTGCTTTTTTCTAGAACTATATTCATAGCATCATGACATGCTTAACTAATCCATTATGTTTTTTTGTAGTTTCAATACATATCTTTAATGTTTTCATCAAGAATTCCAGTGGACATATCAATAGTAGATCATGAAAACTGGAAGCAGCCACCTTTAAATCTCAATATCATTAAATATGATGGTTATTCTAAAAATCAACTTCTAATGAATAAACAATACATCACTATGCTGGAACTGGAGCATCACTCAATGGTGTGAAGCACCAGTGAAACAGGAATAATGTGCACAACTCTAATTCATCCACATTGTTTATGGTGGTTTAATTTTGCCTTCATCAAATATGGCTGGTTTTACAGAAGCCATAAAATTAGTGTAATCGCCTGGATAAAATGACTGTTCCACAACCCAAATCTACCCTCAGCATGTATTTCTGTAAACGGAAAAAATAACTGTGGGTGTATAATGTTTCATTTTATACTTTAGATAATTGCATGCATTGCTTTGGATGTTATGTCCTTCTTTTTTTCTTAACCACAAATCTTTGTGTTGGCTCTGTCACTGTTTTGTTAATGTTAAGTCCATTGCCAAGCTATCTATGGCCAAGAAGGGTCTATTATGCCTTAAATGAATATTTCAGAGTTCAATCAACCCCAAGTCTATTTCTAGATTGTAGTGAATGTAAACTTTCATAAGGGATCAAGGTGACATGAACCGAAGCAGTTTGAAGAGTCATGATGTCAGAATAAATGGATATTTTAAGCCTCTGATGAGACTCAAAAATGTCATTCCACTTAAGTGATAAGGTGGATGGGGTCCCTAGAGCCAAGATGATTTTAACTTGCTGAGTGTCCAAGAAATGTATAAAAAGTGACCATTTGATGGCCGTCTTAACTCCAAGTCAACCATAGATGTCAGATATACTGCTGTGAATACTTGGGATGAGGAGAATTCCTCCAGCTCAGGAGGAACCTTGATTACTGTCTGTTTGGTCCTTAACAAAAATTTACAATCATTACCATCTAGTAAAGAAACTTAGGACTGATGTTGCTTAGAAATATTAATAATAGAAATATTTTATTTATTTATCTTGATGGAAGGATGACCTCATAAGTTGTTGGGGCTTCTTTGCCATTAACTACTCTAATGAAAATTGGGAATTACGCCTACCCTAAAATTTTTACAGTCAGGAATGATTATTCCTACAGAATAATAATAAAAAAATACATCTGAAAGTCTGAAATGTATTTTTCTTAATGTTTCACCTGTTTACTTGGACTGCATGGCAAAAATAAATAACTGATTGAATAAAGTGGGCAGCACTTGGATTAAAGTTTGGATACATGTCCTCTTTTAAAATGAATGGGTAGACATTTCCAAACTTTTAAGGCATCTACTATGCTTTCTATTGTGTCCTTTAAATTCACTGAAGATTGGAACTCAAGATCTTCATGCTATGAAATGCAGTGTATGTTGCAGTCTACACTGTAGACTCCGCCATAGCTTTCTGTTGTCAATATCAGAGATATCTTTTCTTAAATGTTTGGCTTTATTAATAGTGAATCCTAATGAAGAATTAAAGATACTTCCCAATATCGTACTGTGATATCCTAAGGCAAAGAACTTTTAAATGTAAATCTGCAGCAACAAAATATTTCCTCATGTTAATGTCATGTACAAGTGAAGCTGGTAGTTTCCTGTTTTGCTTTTTAATCTTTTTATTTATTTATTTTAATCCAAATATATACAACACAATGAGCATGTTTCTTTCTTTGTTGGAATCAGTCCAAATGTAGATGTCTGCCAAGCTTGTAGATGATTCTTTTATGTCTCACTGGTGCTTTGGCATATTGTTCAATCATTAGCTCCCATCTGCCAGATTCTGTCTTGACAAGACCCTCAGTGGTCTTTTGCATCCACTTATTAACAACTTCCTATTTCTATAGTTGTAATTAACAAAGTACAGTGTTTTGCTTTACCAAGCTCCTGCACAGCTCATAACAAAATGACTTCAAGGAAAAGAGGTTCATGGGCAAATTGTAGTAGATTGTGGTAAATGAAGAAGAGGACAACAAAGACTAAAAGACCCCCCACCAAACCATACCCCAAACAAAAAAAGAACTGTAAAGTGACCTTGAGTTTCTCGAAAGACGTCTTTAAATAAAATGTATTATGATTATTATTTTCAGTTCAGATGAGTTATACAGTCATGGAAAAAATTATTAGACCACCATTTTTTCTTCACTTTCTTGTTCATTTTAATACCTGGTACCACTAAACGTCATCATGTGACTAAAACAGACAGAAAAGAAACCACTGAATGCATAAAAGCAGTGTTTTTGGCAGTACAACGCCATAGCTATTGATGTAAAAACTTAAGTGATTTAGGTTATAATCAAGAAAACCATGGAAAATGGTAAGATATCAGCTCTTAAATAAAACTCTTATGAGCAATCTTTGTGGTTATCGTAATGTTTGTCCAAACAAATGTACCTTTAGTTGTACCAGGCATTAAAATGAACAAGAAACTGAAGAAAACAAGGGTGGTCTAATAATTTTTTCCATGACTGTATATGTATTAGTTAACCATGTTCATTTTGTAACCTACATTTCCACATATTCAACTGGTGACAGATGTTGGCCTCAGGACACCACTACGCCTCATGGGAACGAGTAGAAAAAATGGTTGGGTTTAAGGGACAGAAATAAGATTAGGCTTTCAAACAGTGGGATACGCAGAAAATAGAAACACAGAAAAGGCATGTTGAGGTTAAACTTGCTATATGATATTGCATGACTGGTCTGGAGAAGGAAACACTACATATAACTCATCTGAACTGAAAATAATAATCATAATACATTTTATTTAAAAATGTCTATCAAGAAACTCAAGGTCACTTTACAGAACAGATAAATAACAATGACTAAAACAATGCAAATAAAATGGAGGACAGTGTAATTGCACTTAAAGTGAATAAGCATGAGTAAACAGGTGAGTTTTGAGTCTGGATTTGAAGATGGGTAGAGAGATAATATTGTGGGTGTCAGGTGGTAAAGAGTTCCAGAGTTTGGGAGCAGAGTGGCTGAAAACTCTGCTCCCCATGGTGTTGAGGTGGGCAGAGGGCACGGTGAGGTGCATGGAGGAGGAGGACCTGAGGGAACAGGCTGGACTGGCAACTGGAAGGAGGTCAGACAGATATGGTGGAGTAAAGGAATGGATGGCCTTAAAGCTAAACAGAAGGAGTTTGTATTTGATCCTGTGAGCCAGTGGAGCTGTTGCAGAATCCAGGTGATGTGATGGGATGACGGGGTCCTTGTTATGATTCGGGCAGCAGAATTATGGACAAGTTAGGGCTTGCGGAGAGACTTCATGGGGGGACCAAAGAAGGAGAGAGTTGCAATAGTCTATGCGAGGAGTGACTAGACTATGGACAAGGATCAAGGCAGAGTGAAAAGTAAGGGAGAGGCGGCGTCGTTTTATAATGTGAAGGTCTAATTTGACCGGATGAAGTTTATTGATATGGGAATGGAAGGAAAGAGTGCTGTTGAGGATGACAGCCAGACTCTTAACCTGAGGGGAGAGGGGTGACGGAGGAACTGTTGATGGTAAGTGAGAAGCTGTCAAACTTGAATAGTAATGATTTTGTGCCAATGAGCAGTGGCTCGGTTTTTTCACTGTTTAATTTCAAGAAGTCGGAGGTGAACCAGAATTGGATTTTAGACAAGCAGGAGGTGAGGGTGAAGGGTCGGAGTGTGGAATGAGGTTTGCAAGAGAAATAGAGCTGGGTGTCATCCACGAAGTAGTGGAAGTGAATGTTGAATTTGCAAAAAATGTTGCCAAGAGGAAGGACATAGGTGATGTAGAGAAGGGACCCTAGGACAGAGCCCTGGGGCACACTTGTAGTGACTTGGGAGGGTCAGATCTGGAGGATTTACGCTGTATGAACTGGGTGAGGCTGGTGAGGTAAGAATGAAACCAAAAGAGGGGGGTGTGGGTGATGCCAATAGAGGAGAGTCTTTTAAGTAGGATGGAGTGAGAAATGGTGTCGAAGGAACCACTGAGGTTGAGAAGGAGGAGGACGAAGAGTTGGCCAAAGTCAGCTACAATGAGGAGGTTGTTGGTTATTTTCAAGAGGGCGGTGTCTGTTCTGTGTTGAGGGTGGAAACCAGACTGAAAGGGTTCATAAGGGAGTTCTGAGTTAAATGAGAGTGTAGTTGGAAAGTGATTTTAGATATGAAGGGTAGATTTATGATGGGGTGGAGATTATTGTAGTTATTGGGATCTTTAATATTGGAGTGTCAGCTGCAAGTCTTGAAGAGTAACGGAACAATTCCTGTAGTAAGTGAAGACTGGATGATGGCAGTAATCGGGGGGAGCAGAGATGAGAGGCAGGATTTGACCAGGGATGTGGGGAGAGGATCCAGCTGACAGGTTGAGGGCTTGGATTTCCTGATAAGATTGGAGATTTTCGGTTAAGTCGGGAAGCAGAAAACTGGAAAAAAAAAAAACTTCAGGGAGGGGGAGGTTTCAGGCAAGGGGAGAGGCAGTGGGTTGAAGGTCAGTTGCTGGTGGATGTTATGGATTTGTGTTAATCAAAAATCAGTGTCAGTTGTGTCAGTTGAGTAGATGGGGGGGGCAGGGAGTTAGGTGGCTGGTGAATATTTTAAGCAGTGAGAACAGAGTCTTAGTGTTACCTTCATTGGAGCTGATTAGACCAGAGTAATAAGTTAGATTTAAGTAAGAGTGATGAAGTCCTTGTCGAGTGAAATATGAGTTTTGAGCATGTCAGTAAGACCGAGTTCTTTTATAGAGGCTCAAGATGACAACCTTTAGTTTTTCGAAGGACCAGAGTTCAGGTGTGTACTAGGGAGAAGTTGAAAAGAAGGAGACCAACCACGTTTTCACTGGGGCAAGAGAGTTTAGTATGCCGCATAGGCCATCATTATCATATGAGACGAGATCATCACAGGTGGAAGTAAAGTCAGGGACCAGGAGAGAGTCGATGATGGAGCAGAGGCCATCAATGTTAATGTCCTTGATATTCTGAAATGAGATGAAACGTGAAGGCTTGAATTCAAAGAGGGAGAGGAAGACACTGAATGAGAGGAAGAAGTGGTCATCAAATGAGCAGTAGGAGGAGGTGACACCAGAGCAGCAGATTAAGTCCAGAATATGTCCTTTCGTGTGTCTATGGAAATGTGACTATTGTTGAAATCCAAAACTGTCCAGGCAAGATTGAAAAGTCCCTTGTAAGAGCTGAGTTAGTGTTGTCCATGTGTATATTGATGTTGAAACCCAGCAGTTTAACATTGGGTGAGAGAGGGGAAAGATGGGAGAGTAAAGTGGAGAAATCCGATAAGAAGTCACTGTGTGGCTTTGGGGGCCGACAGACTGTAGCTACACTGTGGGGGTAAGGCCAGGTAGCTTAAACACAGTAAATTCAAATGAGCTGAAAACAGGGACAGGCAGAACTCTTCACTTCACACAGCAGATTACCGCAAGACCTCCGTCCCGGCCATTGCCACAGGGACGAGTGATGTAAACAAAGTCTGGTGGCAGTGGATTCATTGAATAAAGAGAAGTCATATGGGCTCACGGTCAGTAAGGAGATCCTGGATGAGCTCACCCTTGCTCGTAAGGGAGCAGATGTTGAGTAGACCAAAGTTGACAGCAGAGTTGTTGTGTTTGACCGTAGCATCAGCCGGGTCAATGTTTCTATGGGGATGGCAGGAGGTAGAGTAAGAAGGATTTTATTTCTTTCAAGTTGTCATATTAAAAATGCCTGTGCGATCCATGTAAGATGTATCTCCGACGAGGGAGGCGAGCGATGTCCGGGTGATTTAGCACTGGCAGCACGGCGACAGGGCGATAGCAGAATGACAGCAGCGTCCAGACAAGTACAAACCAGATGCAGGGCTTGCTAGCCCACAACTCGATCAGCGCAACACCCAGGTAGATCCTGGCCAGGTCCCAAGTGAGAGGACCAGGCAGGTCGTCGATTGTTAGTCTGATCACACAAAAACTCTGGTGTGATCATTAAATATCCACTTGTAGATAAATATAATTGCTCACAGCTAAGAGCAATTACACATTCGGATTGGGTCATAAACACATAAAACGCCTAAACGTTACCGGTGAGCAGTGGCAGCAAATTGCGCCAGTGTCCACTCAACCCAGAAGTCAAACAGTTGTATAATGTAATGTAAATGTTAAATTGTTTATTATACTGAATGTTACCACTCCAAGCAAACAGTTTAATTTTAAAACCTTAATACAAACAACAGTAAGTTAGCACACAGACTAAAACCCCATTATCATCAATGGTCAAGTTTATTATGTCACATATACCCAACACTGTCAACACACATGGGGGCAAACATACACTGTACCACAAACAGATTAATACAAAACTAACATAATACAGTCCAGCTTTCAGAACTATTTTATCCATCATGTTGTGTTAACATATGCAACACACAAGCAACTGTACTCACCATAAAATGTATTTAATTTCAATTTCAATTCAATATTACCTTAATAATCCCCAAAGGGAAATTATATAAAATGATCCACTACTATTGTACTACTACTAAATCCTTTGATTTCGGCATATCATTGTTGACAAGTGCAAATAGATACCTACAAGCAAGGTGAATGGGATTACTGCATTTGATTTTGGCATTTTGGTAGCGGCAGTTATATGTCATATTTGTTATGGAGTACCCCGAAGTGATATGTGATGTAAAATGAAATTGTAGGGCTGTCCCATTTCTCAGGGGAATATCCCCCCCCACCCCCCCCACCCCCCCACCTCTTGTCCCTCTGTTTCAACAGGTATTGGTGGGGCAGGGGCAGAGGTAGACCAATGGAAATCATGTCTGGGAATTATAATTCTGTTAAAAAAGTGTGACCATTTAGAAATTTACAGTACAAGAGCAAGCGCAAGGAGAGTACAAGAGCCAGCTGCAACTTTAGTTGTGTTCAAGAGCAGTGAGCAGAGCATTCAAAGGAAAGTGTGGTAGGAGACAGATCCCTGAGAAGTACTGTTTTCTTAATTCTGCTCCTACCTGATGTGTAACTACACTTTATAAACATTCATGTCAATAGTTCCATTGATTTTTCGACTCTTTCTGTCTTCCATTTAATATTGTGTGATGGCCCACCTTTGGCTTCCTGTCTGTTAAGGTTTTCTCCTGGCACAAGCCAAAGTGGGTCATCATTTCCCACACCTGGGAACTTGAGAGTGGCTCAAGCTATAAAACCAGCTTCTCACAGCGCTTGGTGCTTCTTCTGGCCAGCTTTCCCTTTCTGCAAAATGGACTCACCAGGTATTTGGATAATTCTCTTCTATACAGCATTTCCTCAAGCACTCTCAAGCGTCCTTTCATAGCTCTACAACATTAATGATATACATTTTCACTCTCCATGTTGATTTCTTGTTACATGTTAAATAAACTTTAAATGGCCATATAGTTATATTTCTGTGTGGACTCTCCCCTTTTGTTGCTTAACTAGAGCCAGGTTGGTAACAAACATAGATCTCTATGTAGCAGAAAAAAAGGCCCAAATTTGAGAGTCCTTTAATCAGAGGTCATATTGTAAAGTTCTACTTAAATTATCTTTGTATTCAACTAAACTTGTTGATTCTGTCATTGTCATTAAGGCTAAGAAACAGCCTCTCCCACAAGAATTATAAATCCCAATGCAATCTTCTAGTTCCAGACATGAAACAAAATTAAGACTAATGAGAAGCCTGGGGAGGCTATAACCTTCCTAAAGCTGTTATTGATCTGGGCAATGACAAGCCAGCACTGGGAACTGACGACGTGGAAAAATGAACGGCTGTCCACTCACTGGTCAAAGCCTGCAAGCCACCTCCTACACTATATTTCAGGACATATACCTAGAAAAGCAACTTTATGTGTAAAAGTAGAGTTTTTTTTAAAGTTGAGAGCCTTGCATACAGCCCTTCAATGCCACCCTGGCAAAACATGTGGTCAGTTTTTCTAGATAAGTCATTGACGTTTTGCATTATGTCCATGCAGCATTATGTCTTCAGAGCTCCTTGTATGAACCAGGGTGGATCCTTTGCACTTCTGGTGTTCTTTGGAAAGATTCATCACTTAAATGACTGAATTAAAGTATTCTATCATTACATGACAAAGTGCTTTAATTTCTCACCCACCACACTTAACATTAGACTGGTTGGTTCTTTATTACAAATCTTAGCACAGAGATGCTTCTTTTTCAACATGTTAATAAGAATCACAAAAATGTACTTTATTAAACTGACTTTCACTCTTTATCGAGACTTTAGCTAATCTTTTATGGAAACTTCAGTGGACTGTCTTGTTCATTTCAGTTCAGTTAAATGTAATTCAATACAGATATCCCTTTTTCATTTAAGTCAATTATGAAATAGTTTTTCACATAGCCCCCTTAACTCTAAAGGTGCATATGTCTGATATTCAGTGTGTAAGAACTTGGTGAACAGACTCACTAGCAAACAAGCCTCATAAAAAATGGGTTATTTCTTAAAAATATTAACAATTTCAATGATGTACAAGGCCAACCTGCCATTATTTACCATTTCATCTTTACATTCACCTGCCGATATGACTATGACTTGGGCAGAAGGCGGGGTGGGAAATGCCTCATTGCTTTTCAATCTCATCAAGATTCAAGATTCAAGATTCAAGGCTTTATTTGTCATATGCATAGTTAACACAGGGTCAAGGATGCAATGAAATGCTTGCGGGGAGAAAGAACCGCTCGTGACTCGCCAGGGAAAAACCGGATAAAAAGAGTAAGATAAAAGTACAGTACACTCTACACAGTAGAGAATTCCGACAAATAATGCAGTGAAAAATAAAAATTTCAAGCATATGATAAAAAGAGCGAGTCGGAGCGGAGCTCCTCACCAGTGCGGCCATCTTGCGGCGCAGCGTGATGACGTTTGAAAAGACAGATTGAAAAGAGACCTTTTCCTTTTCTTTTCATCTACTTCTTAGGATTGTGCTGCCTTTAACTATAAGATTCAATATTTTTTTCTCATGAGTTCTTTTTTTTTAGTCCTTGATCTAAACCTTAACAAAAAGCAGGCATCAGAAACACACTGACCTTTTTTAGTACAGGATTTGCTCAGCAACTAAATTATAGTTCAGTGCTGCTCAAAGGATAAACCTTAAATTTATCTAGTCATATGTCTTCTGATCGTTTCAGATGTTTAAACAAAAAAAAAAAAAAAAAAAAAAACAACTAAATAACTGCTTGGTTACAGCTCTCACAATACATTCAATGTCATGGAATAACCCCCCAGGAAGTCATATTGTACTCGTTCCCAGATTCATATTTTTATTTTGAACAACTATTTGAAGAGAACTGGATACCTTACAGATGGAGCAGCTCCTTACATTGCTCCTTGTTTCATTGACCCTGGCCTTCTAAATTCTAGCTACCCACTTTACTCTTGCCATTATTTATTTTTTTTTTAGTTTATGCCAACAAGCTTGGCCTGTTGTGATGTGTTTGGAAAAAAAAGCAGAACTCAGAGTCAGCATGAAAAGTGTGGAAGGGGTTTTTTTTGTTTTATTCAACAAAGATGAAAAAGGTGTGCGGGGGATGGTGAGGCTGGCTGAAAAAGGCGGAACTGAGGGTGGCTGGAGGCTTTGCTGGCTGAGTACACAGCAGGCTGGCGCGCAGAGTGTGGCTGGATGGATGAATGGTGGGCAGTGCAGAATAGCAGGAGATGAAGAAAGGCAGGATAAAGCTGAGCAAGCATGCTGGCAGACAGAAGAAATATGGGTACTAAAAAAGACATAAACATGAATTGTGCAACTGTGAAAAAATATAGGAATGTCATTGTGTCATGGTTTGCAGAAGGATGAAAGACCCAAGAGCAGGAGATCTCAAAACAAAGAGGGTTTATTGTACAAAAATACAAAACGCCCAAATCCAAATATGAGAAAACACAAACTTAACTTAAATTCCAGGGAGACGACAAGAGGGAAAACAAGCAGGACTGCAAACATGTAAACGTGACTTATGGACCCACAGAGGACAGGAGAAAATGACAAGACATAAATACACAAGGGATCAGACGAGAGGCAGGTGCAGGGAATCAGGGTATCAAGAGGGAGGAAGCAAAGCAGAAAACAATTAAGACAAGACAGACCTTTCAAAGTAAAACAGGAAGCCACTAAAGACAGGGACACACAGGGCTGCCATGGACCGACCCAGGCCATGACACATTGGCCTCGTACAAACTAAAGAACCTGAACTAGATGGAGAAGGAGATAATCTGGAAGCCCAAGAGCAGAAGAAAAGAAATAAATGCTATGCCATAGATCATGTTATGGTCTTGTTAGTCACTGAGCTGAGGTGAAATTTTACAAATGTGAAAAGTGCTTTTGCTTGGAAAAGCTCGAAGTTGATTTGATCCAACGCTGCAGTTTCAGTAAAACAATTATTTGCTACTTATCTGAACTTATCTGACAGTGGACCACAAAGAGAACCAAATTAATTTCCTATGATAAATTTAATCAAATGATTTGTGGTATAATCAAATTAAGGCATGAGATTATTTCAATGTCCACATGTGTATGTTTGCGTGAAATGACACTGACGATTCAATATTTGAAAAAATAATTTCTGCAAGCAATACAGAAATGAGTTTATCACTTGTTTTACTCGCAGCATACATATTTAATGGATTTGGACAGCAGTGTCTGTCCACACTGACAGTGAGCAGCTGGTGCCATTTGTACTCCATCTGTGAGTCCCATTCACACCCAGTTGATGGCTGATGTTCCTGCCCTGCAGCCTTACGGTTTGTTTTTCCATCATCTCTTGTTCAGGATTAAGTGTCATTTAAGAGAAGAAAAGAAATAGACTTGACACAACTTTTATTTACATCACATTAAAGAGAAAATACACAGACCAGTTACATGAATGTAAACTCCCCTTTCACATATACACACTAGGTCAGTTCCCCACAGAGCTTTGAATCACACCAGATTACTGGTCAGGTTATAAAAAACCATGTTCTACTTTCAATCGAGAGGCAACTAAACCATTAAAACACGCACCACATCAGTCCATGCTCAATCTCTGGTTGTCCAGATGGCAAAATAAAAAATGAAGTAGAATTGGTATCTTCCTTTTGTTCACAATATACTTTGGTCCAAAAATAAATAAAGAAAGAAAAAAAGCCTCCCTCACAGCTGTCACCCACTCTTGCAAATTCTTAAAAATGCCCTCTAGTCAAAAATAAAACCAGAACAGATGTGCTAGTGATTCTGACAGATAACATGAAGAACATCCGTCTATAGGGCTTGGGTAGAAGTGGGTTCTGTGTCTTTTCATGGCTATTAGTCCATCTATTATCCTCCATTGGCAATCAGCCACTTGCTTCTCAATAGGAGGTCTACACAGAACCCTCCATCTGCCTTTCGGGGTACATACTAGATGTGTTTCCACTAGTGAGGGTTCCGAGGTAGATTTTTGAGGTACAGATTGTTAACACATATCTCCATAACCAGGAACAGCAAAAAAGGCTTTTAGGAGCCTCTGCAGGTCCTGAAAACACGTACCTGTGGTAGCATAGGTACCCGAAGCAGAGCCGATTAACTTCTGGATGATGGGGGGTGGTGTTGACTTGCTGATTGGGTATGCATCATCGCTCTGGGTGAGTTTTTTAGTGAGAGTACTAACGTCTACCCATATGGGAGGTCCCAGGTTCGAATTCTTGTTGTGTCGGGAGGGGCATCTGGTGTAAAATTTGTGCCAAACTTCTCCTGCAGACAACTCTGCTGTGGCGACTTCGAACAGGGAGCAGCCGAAACGGAAGTTGTTCTACTGCTAACACCAAAAAAGTAATGGATTTCTATGAAATCCCTGACAAACATGGCTAAAGGATCCATTAATGTGGAAAGTGTAAAGAGCGAATGAGTTGAGCACGTTTTACCTTAAGTTTACCTTAACACTTCTTACACAAGCAGAAAACAGTTCTAGATACCTGAGTCAGGTTGCATTAAACTAACTAATGAGCAGCATGATGTGGAGGGACCTTTTTAGGCACATTTGCCTCAGGAAAGCTTCGGGACCAGATGGCATCACTGGACGATTATTAAAATGTTGTAAAAAAGAAGTGGCAGCAGCTTGGTGCCCTATTTACCAGAAGTCTCTAGACACAAACTACAGTGATTTTATTAACAATTCACTGACAATGGAACACACATGTAGACGATCTCAGTTGAAGACTAAAACAGAAGTTGAATTGTACATCATGTGAGTTTGCTGTGTTCATAATAAATTTTGTTTATCGATAATATTGTATAATAGTATATATTATATATATAATTTCAACTCAAGTTTAGTATCACAATCACAGCTTAGTATGGCAACCTCTCTTATTTGTACCACAATACTCATGATTCCCTGGTCTCTCGTGAAATATACCAGAAGTGGAAAATGAAATGCCACGAACTACAACAGACTTTATCACAACTAAGTGAATATATTGAGAAAACAGACTTTTGAATTAGAACATTTGATTACCTTTGGGATGCAACCTGCATGAATCTGTCTGCATCATGAACATGAAGTGGAATGAGACTGCAGCCAATGAATTGAATTGAGCTTACATCAGCCTCAAAGGCTGGGGCACCCCACAACTAAAAGGCATAAGGGCACTTCGATAATCTGGCACGTTTTCACCTCAAGGGGTGTGTATGGGGCACCGTTTGCAAAGTTGGTCATGCTGAAACTAACAGCAACATTTTGTCACATTTAGCTTCAAATCCTGTTTTAAAAAGTGGTGTGAATTTTTGAAAGTCACTTTTTAGCACATTTAACAAAATATTTGTTAACTTTTAAAATTAATCAATATTTTAAATCTAAATCTAAATGTTAAATCTAAATCTAAATGTTTAATCTAAATGTTAAATCTTAATCTAAATGTTAAATCTAAATGTTTAATCTAAATCTAAATGTTAAATCTTAATCTAAATGTTTAATCTAGATCTAAATGTTTAATCTAAATGTTAAATCTTAATCTAAATGTTAAATCTAAATGTTTAATCTAAATCTAAATGTTAAATCTAAATCTAAATGTTAAATCTAAATATTTAATCTAAATGGTAAATGTTGAATCTAAATGTTCTGGTTCAAACGAAATATTTAGCTAATATGCAAATTCAGGTGCCGGTAAGCGGAAGTACCAAAATAAAAGCTTGAGGAGGTCAAAGTCTGTTTGTAGTGTCAAATAACAAATAAAGAGTGATCTTTTCTGGAGAAATTGACTCTCGGACATAGATTAAAGTGATAATAACCACCAAAAATAACTATAAAACTATATTTTACGAGTACTTTGAGGTTTTAGTGTAACTTTTTTGTGGGACTTATAACCTGTAGCTACTACAGTCAGTCACAAGGGGGCGCACTTTGAATTACCGGTAACTACTCGGTGCAGTCTGCTGTTGGTGATACATTCCGTGCTAACATGGCCGAGTCGACATTAGCCCAAAAAAGAGCCTTTTTTTTTTTTTTTTTTTTTGTAATAGTTATGCATGTAATGTATAAGATAAAATAAAACACTGATAGGGATGATTTTGCTTCACTAAGTAGCTTTAATTTTCATATATACATACATTTTCTTTTATACTTTTGATGACAATACATTATTTTCACTATGTTGCCAAATTGATCTATGCCGGGAATGAATTAAAGCTGCAATACATTTGTTCAGTGTATGTTAAAACTCAAGTTAATGTTCACAATATTGCATATTCCATTTTCTTCAAATGCTGCAGTCCTGGCCACAGAGATTGATGAAAGTAGCATATGTACAGTGATCCCTTATTTTTCGCAGTTAATGGGGACCAGCGCCCCTCTGCGAAAATAAAAATCCGCGAACTGGAGCCGGAGCTCCCCGAGACTAAATAATGAGTTTAAAATATGTTTAAAAACCGCAAAAAAGTAGCGAGGCACTGCAGCGAAACAAGACAAAGGCTCAACTGTGGTCGTTCTGTTACAACATTTCTTCTCTGTGAGAGAACGCACACAACATCCTGGGATGCGTCTCGGCCAATCAGCGCACAGATTCTGGGCCGTCTGCATTTCTCGTGTTGCTTACAGGAGGCTGTCAGTCATCGTTTGATGTTTCGCTGGCAGCTGCGGCCTCTCGTCTGCTGTGGGGTGGATTTTCGTGGAATTCCCTTTTTTTTTTTTCTTGATATTTTATGTAATTATATATTTCTGAAAAATCCGCGAATAACTAGTGCCAATTGGCAAGGGATCACTGTACTGTATAATCACAGGGTTACTTCTTATGTTTCAAGCTAAAGAAATTATGTGCAATGTAATAAAAAGACAGTTATGAATGTATTAAAACAATTGTAGAACCCTCAAGAGTATTGAACTGTTCTTTCACATAACAGGAATCAGTGTGTATTTATCCACTGTGTTATGGCAAAATTAGGAAATCATCAAACTGATTCCAGTCAAATATCAATAGTCTTTATTGCAATGAGAACAGTGAAAACATATGCACATGCATCTTCTGAAATGTTCTGAGGAGCAGCAGCTACCTCACTGCTTTATATTAGTGTTTTAGGGGGAGAAGAACCCCCTCCCCAAATAACCGCTGTTACAAAAAGTGAGAGATGTCACTTAGGAAAAACAAAGTATACATTAGAGCATAACCAGAGACCATTTATAACATCTTAACTTTCTTTATGGACTTTTATTATTTTTGACCTTGGTCTATGACTTATGAACTGTGCATGACCTGGATCTTGAACTAATCCAGACCTTTCACTAATTCCCCATGAGTCAGCATTTTCTTCAGGAAAACACACAAACTCATAAACAATGTAGTCAAATATGTAGTAACAGAAATCACACATTTAAAGTTTTCCATTACACATTGTACCATTGCTTTTGGTGCTGAATAGAGATCCATTCATTAGTGCTACTTAGAAACAGTAGTTAAACTCATCATCATCAGCCATTGTTGTGTTCACAAAAAGCTGAAGCTCATTTATACAAGTGTGTGCAATGGGAAGATGTTTCTTTTCATCATGAATAAATGATAATTTAGGAGTTGGATGAAAACCAATGGCTGGGACTTTGCTGCTCCCTGTAGCAGTTAGGGTCATGTCCCTATATGTGTCTTTCAACTCTTTATCTAAAAGCAAAGGGAAACCAGTGTTGGCATTGAGACTTGAAAATACTCAGGTTTAAGAAAGACTTAATCAATGAGTAATTGTGTGATTGATGGATGACTGTATAAGTATTTTGGTGAAAAAGCAATTTTATTATTACAGATATTATAATTATAATATAATCAGATAACAACATTAGTTCATACACTGAATTTTATTTTTTAGGCTAGCCTTCAATTTCATTATCTTAAAGAAAGTCCCCCCTATACCAGGTCACCTGTCAATCACTGTCACCTTGTCAAATCAGTGGATGGTGTGGTGGTTAAAGTGGAGCAGCAGTGCTGCTAAAAGCACAAAGGAACATGCGACAAAGAAGGCTAAAACATACCCGGCAAAACTTTAACAGTATTTTTTTTTTTTTTTCATTTTTCATTTTTTTCTGTGATGGTCCTGTGGTGCTTGCCAAAAATGTGCCTGCTGAATGGCCGCCAAAACGGCTCTTCCGATGTTTTGGGCTAACGTCAACTCGGCCATGTTAGCACGGCATCACCAACAGCAGACTGCACCGAGTAGTTCATTCAAAGTGCGCCCCCTTGTGACTGACTGTAGTAGCTACAGGTTATAAGTCCCGCAAAAAAGTAACACTAAAACCGCAAGGCACTCGTAAAATAAAGCTTTATAGTTTTTTTTTGTGGTTATTACCACTTTAATCTATGTCCAAGAGTCAATTTCTCCAGAAAAGATAGCTCTTTATTTGTTATTTAACAGTATAAACAGACTTTGATCTCCTCGAGCTTTTATTTTGGTACTTCCGGTTACCGGCACCTGAATTTGCATATTAGCTAAATATTTAGTTTCATCCCTAACATTTAGATTCAACATTTAACATTTAGATTTAACATTTAGATTTAGAGTTAACATTTAGATTTAGATTTAACATTTAGATTAAAGATTTAGATTTAGATTTAGATTTAACATTTAGGCATAACATTTAGATTTAACTTTTAGATTCAGATTTAACTTTTAGATTAAACATTTAGATTTAACATTTAGATTTAGATTTAAATATTGAATACATTTTAAAAGTCAACAAATATTGTGTTAAATGTGCTAAAAAGTGACTGAAAATTTCACATCACTTTTTTAAACATGATTTAAAGCTAAATGTGACAAAATGTTGCTGTTATTTTCAACATGACCAACTTTCTAAACGGCACCCCATAGGTGTGTTCTTATGAACTTTAATTAACCTATAAACTATTGTCAGATTGAGGGTCATTGACCTTTAGGAGGATAGTCTCTAATTGGCTCATTTTCCTTCTTCCTCATGGTGACATTTTAGGTCTTCATGTGTCTGCCACTCAGTCCCCCATTGATTGTAACTCCCTTTTTCTGTACTTGAACCACTCTCCATTGACACAAAGTATAAAAGTAAACTCTCACTGATTATTACAATGAACTGAAATGGTTTTCTTAAGAGTATCTTGGGATAGTCTTAAAAAAAAAAAGAAAGCTACAAAAAAGCTTATGAGCAGTCTCATGCCTCTGTCACATAAAAAAGTAATGAGCTCGCAGGTTAAAATGGTGGACTAAAATGAAGGTGGCGGAAGCGATGGAGATGACCTTGATTTGAATAAAGAGCCGATGAATGGACAAATGAGTCACTTCATTTGTTAGAAAAGTAGGAGCCCACACATATCATTGAAGACAGGTTTTGTCCATGACTGTAATTAATGGAAGAACAAACTGTGTATTTGACAGAAAATCCACCCACACGTCACAAACTAGTGTGGGCTCTGATGCCTTCACCCAAACTATTACTGCAGGGATGCTCCCAGGTTTGACATTATTGCGGCATTTGCAAGGTTGTTTTTGCAAATTTACTACAAATCGAAATGCACCTGGATTAAGTTCATTGGTGCAATAAAAACTTTTTGTTACATTTATCATAATTTTCCGAAACAGAAACCCACTATTCTTCATAACATGCTTGAGACTACCCTTTGTCAGCGGCTGTGTGCCATCTCTTTTAGCCCAGTCGAGCACCTGGCAGGTAGTAATAACTAGACTTCCTGAGCCAAGAAGAGGTCATTTGGCCAGAAACATCTAAAACTGGGAATAATAGTGCACCACATATGGTCATAGAAAGCAATGGGCATCAGTGACAGCCAAAAAAGCCTTTTTACAGTACTTTGTTCTGGATGTGTCCCTTGGAAATGTTGTATCTCTTTGTAAATATCCCAACCAGAGACCGGAACAAAGCTAATTCACTGGCTGGACATACACTACCAAGAATAACAGGAAATATGACTGAAGCTTTTGCTGTTTATTAAACACACACACACACACACAAATATCCATCCATCCATCCATCCATCATCTAGTCCTGCTTTAGCCTATGTAAGATCAATGCTTTAACTTGATAACATAAAATTAAGGTTTATCACCTCAAACACAACTCTGCACAGTCAAATCAAATTATTTTAATGTTTGCAAAGTCACAGATTGGCAGTCATTCTGTGTGGACCAAATCCTGACCAGTTTTTCTATGAGTCAGTTCATTCTCTTGTCTGCCATACCGCTCCACAGGTAGTTTTTCTTAAGTTTCAATTCACACAAAAGCTCATTCTGCCTTCGTAACTGCATGACAGGTGTTAATTTTCCCAGCTGGGAGACTGCTGGCAGAACTCCTCGGGGAAATACTTCTGCAGTTCATTTTCAAATCTAGAGCTTGATATGCTCCTTTGATAACTCTTGTGGCTGAACTCAGCAGTGGCCTTGTCAGAATAAATGATACTCATTTTTTAATTAGTCAAGCTGAAAACTCAAAATGGAACAAAACAATGGTGGAAAAAGACAGGCCTACATCGTAGCTTACATTACTTGCATAGGAGCTGCACTGCTCTGTCGCTCAGATGTCTCTCTCACACACACACACACACACACACACTGATACACACATACACTGTTGTACAGAAACCTTCCTCTCTTCCATCTTCCACTTGGCTCTAAATCGTAGAAGGTACAATTTAGTGTCATCAAAGCACGCCATTAGACAATCATGCAGGAGTTTATTTTTGGAAAACAATGTTTGAAAGTACATCATGAGTACATCAAAGATCTGACACATTTTCTTTTTGCAAATCTGAAAGATTAAAAAAAAGAGATTCTACAGTGGTATGAATTCTGTAAACCATGTGCTTAATGATTTTTAAAGCTAAATTGCATCTCATTGTTATTTGTAGCAGCTGACCTTGAGAATGCACAGATGAACAAGAAGCTCCACTGGGTGCAGTATCCCTTTTTTTTCCTTTGGACTGAGATAGAAGCAAGGAGAAATGGTGTTATTTGGCGGTTTAGTGCAATTGTGGTACAAAATGTGAGTGTGAAAAATTGTAAATTGAGCTGTGGTAACGCACAAATTTCCTCGTCGTGGGATCAATAAAGAGCTATCTTATCTTATCTTATCTTATCAATATGTGACAAGAGCAGTCAATGCAATCAGCTCAAACCAAAATGAAGAAGAAGAAGAAGAAGAAACTCTGACGTCAAAGTAGTAGTCCTAAGCTACTAAGCTTCTAGACATCAGGAGAGCATTCCTGCCACAGCAAAAAAAAAAAAAAGAAAAAAAAAAACAAGAAACTGGAAGAAGACACCACATCAAAACAGTTATTGCAGCTGTTGGGACAAACCCTCTTAGCTGGAATCCTTGTAGTGTTTGAAAGCAGCTCAGACTGGAGTATTGTTATTCCCAGTAAGGACATGACACACCATAACTCAAAGTGTGCACAAAGACACTTTTTGTACACTGACCAGCCGGAATACTAAGAGCTACAAACTGAATTGCGGTTTATTAAAACAGACTAAAATGTGGACTGCGCATGAGAGATCAGCTCTTCTATGTAAGCCGACCACATGTGCCTGCGGGGATCTGCTGTGGCCCCGTGACTTTCCATCTGAGGAACAGAAATTTTGTGTTTCTCCACTGATGCAGCACAAAAAGACGCTGAGTAGAAAACAGCCGAATGAGAATAATGTTAAACTGCATTTCTGTGTTATTGCTGGGCAAGATGCATGGAAGAGTAATCACAAGATTGGCTGATTATTTAGAAATTACTTAAGGCATTGCTCCATTGGTGGCAGACCCGGGTACTTTTACATGGGCCTTGGCCTTTGTCGCTTGCCTATATTTCTGGGAACCACCTTACAGAGAGGATTTTGGGAACTTCTATGGGGCCAAGACAAGTCCCTGCCTTGGGTTAGCCACTTCATTGTGGCCCTGAAAAACTACTAACTGGAACAGCATGTTGGCTCTGTGATAAATGGGTAGTCAGCAACCATTATATTTAAGGGGGGCGGGTCATTTCAAAAATTAATTCTTTACATTATTCGGTTGTTTCCCATGTAAACATATTAGCCACTCAGTGCAGTTTCTACTGCTTCGCCACAGAATCCATTCCACTTGATCAAGAAGAGAATATACAGTACATACCAGTGAAAGCTCACTGCAGGTTTTCCTGGTTACCTACAAGAATTCACCACACGCAAGCAAAAACAAAGGAAGTTTAGAACCCAGTTTATCAACCGTCTCCGGCATAAAGTTTATGACCGAAGTGAACCTTCAGTGCAGGCTGCTCAAAACTGGAGGAGGTAACGTTCAGCGCCATTGCCATCTCACAATGTCCACCTGTTACTAAAACTGTATTATTTTGTTACATGGTCTCAAAATTATTCCATATGTCACGTTAAATTGATGTTACATTCAACTAAACAATAAAAAAATCAGTAGGAGGTTTCACCTTGTTTACTTGAAGTTACTGTAGTATAGATTGGAAGTTTTTGGGGGTTTCTTTGGCTGATGATCAACTAGTTTGCAGTATCTGATCCTTCCACAGACACAACGGACATGAGGAGATTCTTTAAAAAGCCATGACAAGCAAGTCACAATGTCTCCACAGAATGTGTGTTTTTTTTTAATTCAATTGTATTTTTTTCCCCATGGGGAGGGGACCACAGTTCCCCAGTTTGTCTTTGAATCAAAGGTTTACTTACAGGTAAAAGTAGGTCTTTAACAACCTGTTAAAATGCACCATAATGCAGGAAATGGCATCTGCTTCATTAAAGATTTTCTGGTTGAGGACCTCCAGATCCCCCACGCCAGTGCGTGTGCTAACTGGGCATCAAGCTGAATGATGCCACCTCTGAAATAACTTTAACAACAATGGCTTCTCTGGAATGGCTCCACTGAAGGAGCCAGGAGTCATTTCAGGACCCCTCCGAGCGGAAGGATCAGGGCTGGACTGGTAATCTGGTATACCTGGACAACTCACCTTGGGGCTGACAGTGCACGGACGATTACTCTTTTTTTTTTTTTTTAACTCCTGCTCCCACATAACATGAGTGAGGCCCTCGAACCACTGAGATATTTATTTCGACTACAGCAGACTGAGCAGGTCACATCTACTTGTGTGTTCGTGCCGGCGCCTACAGGTGTGTGCTTATAAACTGAAATCAGAGCAATGAGCAGATAGCAAAGGGACCGTGCAGGAAGCGGCAGCAGGCAGATGTATGACATGTAATCAACTGACTTAATAAAAGATAAATAGATTATAAATACAACGACAGGCGGCAAAGTGTTATGATTGCTTTCAGGAATGTGGTAACAGTTGTTATGCAAATAATGCTGAATACTCTTATAACTCTCAGTGAGATTATATACAGTAAGCAGTGGATTACTATCTGTGGGATGGATGAAGTATTCAGTCATGTGATTCACAGGTTTGTTCAGAGACCTTTCGAAGCTTCTTTTTCCTTGAACTTTCTGCTGCCATGTTGCAAAGAGGTGGGAAAGGCAAAATATAGACTCATGTGACTATCAAACAGAATGTTCTGTATGATGACGAGAACGTTTTGGCAGAACTCCATATATGGGCTGAATAATACCTGTTACCTCGATCTTGAAAGTAATCATAGTAGTCTGTTATATCGCTGAAGCCCACAGCACACTTCCTAACTATCCTGTCAACTGGGACCCCTGAAACGACTGTCAGGTTATAAATCACAAGCAAAATCAGTTCAAATCGTCAGTTCAGTATTTTAAATAAATTCTTCCAAGTTTGTGATGAAGGACTCTTGTGAACATCAGTGAAGCTGTAACATAGAAAAACTATGAAGTAGCTCATGAAACCGTTGAGAGCAGTGAGTCATTCAGCGAGAAATGTGTGCCTTTCTGCGGCGCAATCAATCACTCGCTGGTTCCTTAAATTAGCAGTCATCAGGACTCCCGCCTTTGAGCGTGATGATGCTCTGCTTTTTTGAGTGGCAGGGAAGATCAAAAGAGAGAACTTAAAATTTGGCAAAGTGGCTGGGCAGATAGGTGAATTCTGAGGATGAATGATTTTATCTGCAGCTATTTCAAGGATTGAGTCAAACACTAACCCCGCAGCAAAAATGATTCACCTCCCAGGAACAGAACATAAAAATGACCAAAAAGATAAAACACATCCCTGGGATGGCTGAGAACAGCCGTGTGCTGCAGTCACAGAGCAAACACACTCTGTAAAGTAGTTACAGTGTTAACCATCAGTGTGCATTCATGTTAGGAAGTTAACTGATTTTTGCTTCAGTGCATCAAATGGCAATTCCCAGCTTCATCGGTGTCTCTGGTTGAGATGTTAAAGGTTGCACCTTCCGGGGACTGTGGTTGCCTTCAGAGACTTGAATGTTCAAATAAAGTGATATCTGGTGTGTTGTGATTGTGAGGAAAGGTCTTGCTCTTGTTGACATGGTGGACATGGTTACCAAAGTGACGCTTTGTTGCTTGCTCTTTCATGTTCTATCGATATATCGTGCGTCACCTGACCTGCTCAAAGCAGTCAGCTCAGTGTGTTTGACTGATATCAGTATGTGTGTGTTGCCTCCTGCGTACATTATGTGCACAATGACCATCCTGTTTACATTTGCAGCTCAAGGCCTTGGCATGTAACATCTCCACCTCACAAATGGGAGAATGTCCAGTTTTTGGACAGAATTAGGAAAAATAGTTTCATGATCAGTTGTATTTAGTTTTCTTTGTGAGTGTGTGTTTGTCAAGGAGTACCTCATTTGTATTGAATTAAAATAAAATGTTATTTTGAAACATGATGGAACCAGAGATTGTGGGGTGGCTTTTTTCTTGACTTTATTTTTCTTTCTTATTTTTCAGTTTTAGTTCAGTTAAACTCAACTCTATCTGTTAATCCCGTTATAATGTAGCTGTTGACGGGACTGGTCTTCTGTAGAGGTCTGTGTTGCAGCAAACCTGAAGAAGTCTCTCACTGAAAACTCATTTTATCACTGTGTTGTGTCGAGGATTTGAAGTGTTGTCCGTCATGTTTTGCAGCTTATTGAGCGTTCCTCTCTGCACAATCATCCCCGGAGGCTCCAGAGCACAATTGTTTTACTGTGAATCTTTGACTCTGGAAAATAATTTACTGCATGTTTTATGTATTCATGGGTGTCTTGTAAATATTCATGTCGATATTTAGATTTTTTTTTTATTATTATTTATTTTGTTATTTTTTTTCTTAACCTTCCATAGAATATACTTCAAAATTAGTCACTTTCCTGTTTCTGTTTCTGATCTGGACCACAGGAAATAGAGGTTTGAATGAGGCTTTGAGATTTACCATGAGGAAAACATAAAAGGGATGCGAGAGTCCTTTACAGCACTCCTAATATAATATAAAAGATATATATATATATAACATAACAACAATATATTTATAAGTTATAAATATCCTAAACTAAAAAAAGTGCTGTTTTAATGAGAATTTATTATATCCAAAGTATGTAAACATGGCACAGAAACATCGCTGCAGTCTCTGGGACCAAGCTCATTGTGAACACTGAAATAAAAACTACCCTGTGATCTGATTAATTGAAATTCATATATTATTATTTTTAATCATGGGTCCCATGGGTTCAAGCCTTAAGAGGAGAGACCATTTAGCTTGTTACCCGTAGGATTTCAGAGAGCAAAGACTTTGATATATGAGGTGATGGATAGGTTGATTGGTTTCCTTTCCACCTATAAAAAGTCCTATTAGTGTAAAATTAAAAAAAAAATACCATAATTTTCTGTGCAGGACATGGGAGAGTCCTGTTTCTCCCTTCCTTTACCAGATTAGAAATGATGTGCTGGGTAAAAAAAAAAAAAGATTGTACTTAAGTCATTTCTGTATCATGTAACACCCCTGAGCACTTCCCTTTCATACACCCTTGACTATCATCGTCACTTTACTCTGGTGCTTTTTATGTCCGTTTTATGTCCCTTCTCCCACATGAATTCACCGGATTGCCCCGCTGATAAGCTCCCAGCAGCCATGTTATCAGGACATTTTCAATAGCGCAGCTGAAAATAAAAAGAGTTGGTTGGCAGGTCACCTCGCTGTTGTCACCTTTGGGTTACAGATAAAAATTCCAGCAGCAGCCCGTGGGGCCACCGCCCCATGGGCTGCTAGGCTTTAAGTACTTTATATCTGACTTTACTTCTAATACCGAAGAAAACTGAGGGTTATTCTGACTTGAGTCAATATTTAATCAAAAGATTGATGCTCATAAGCATGGAAGATAGTTGTGCTTTCTTCTACACTGATGGAATTTTCTTGGTTATTTAGTGAGAAAAAAAAAAAAAATTTTTTAAGATGTTCTGAGGAGACCTTCCCTCACCCCTATGAATATAGTGCACTCACCAACCAACACTGACATACAAGCAAGAGGGACATAATAATGATGCACTTTCAGTCATTTTCTTGAGGAGAAGATCGCATCCCTGTCACTCGCCAGCAAATCTCTTCATGCTCCCAGCTTTCACATCTTTCATCTAAGCAATTGCCTGTCAAGTGTTACCATTACTTTGACACATTTGGAATTGTGCAGATCGACTGTAAAAACTCTCTCCAAAGATGAATGGACATTTTTGGATCGTTCTCATATTCTGTCCTTCAAATTGGAATATTAATGGCCTCTCTCTAACTATCTTGTGTT
The DNA here is from genome assembly GCA_018398805.1 of Hirundichthys speculiger. Classification (NCBI taxonomy): domain Eukaryota; kingdom Metazoa; phylum Chordata; class Actinopteri; order Beloniformes; family Exocoetidae; genus Hirundichthys; species Hirundichthys speculiger. Next base: position 378,794 of record JAGFBZ010000446.1, on the reverse strand, counting down.
GAAGCCACTTGTGACCTCAAACTAATTTAGGGAATCTAATTTAGAATCTGTGATAATGAAATTACAGAGAGAATCATGGAAAGTTTTTTTTTTTTTTTTTTTTAAGTGTAAGACCATTGAAGACACCGAACTTGTAAAACAAATCTCCTTTTATGACTTTTCCTGTTTGCAAGTAAAATGTGATACTCGAGCTGAGACAGCTCCCAGGCCTTTTCTGTGTAGGTGGAAGAGTGGTGTATTAGCCTGATGTTCATCCATCCTCCACTTCTCCTACCTCCTTGTGTTTTTGAACAATTTATAGTAAAACCCCATCACTTTTGTCACAGCTTTACATAATTTCATTGGATGCATCTATCTTTTCTAATCTAACTAGTAAAGCAATGTAGGCATAAAAAATACGAATAAGTATCATTCATGAAACTGCTTCAGTTGTTAATATTTTTGAGATCTAAGCTTGCTGCAGGATTTTCTTTTATTGCTGGAGAACATACAGTCATGGAAAAAATAATTAGACCACTATTTTTTCCTCACTTTCTTTTAATTTCATTTTAATACCTGGTACCACTAAACGTCATCATGTGACTAAAACAGACAGAAAAGAAAACACTGAATGCATAAAAGCAGTGTTTTTGGCAGTACAACGCCATAGCTATTGATGTAAAAACTTAAGTGATTTAGGTTATAATCAAGAAAACCATGGAAAATGGTAAGATATCAGCTCTTAGATAAAACTCTTATGAGCAATCTTTGTGGTTATCGTTATGTTTGTTCAAACAAATGTACCTTTAGTTGTACCAGGCATTAAAATGAACAAGAAACTGAAGAAAACAAGGTGGTCTAATAATTTTTTCCATGACTGTATATTATTGTCTGAAATTGCTACCAAATCAAAAACTGTGGCATAACACAATGCAGTCACGTCTGAGTCTACAACTGTGTCCTTCAGTGAGCTGTGACATCGTAGGCTCAGATTAGAGTAGCTTTCTCCTGCACCCCCATTTTTTTTTTCACTCAATCTCAAGAAATTTTAGCTTTTGCTGTTCCTCTGAAGTGGGTTGCATAAAGCTCATTTCAAAACAGGCCCGCTGTGCAGATTGCTATGAACAAAGATGCAAAGTCATGGGTTAGGGTTAGGGTTAAACTCTTCACACCAACATAAAAAATGAGTAAAGTAGTCAATGATAAAGTCAGTGTTTGGTGTCTGTTATTTTTCAAAACAAGGCACTTACAGTCTGGGAAGTTAAAGTCTGGCTCTTTGCCATCAGGAAGTGGCAAAATGATCACACTGAGGCAGGTCTGCAGGTGTCAGGAACAGCAATATTTACTGGTGAAATGCAGTGGGGGAAAAAAAAAAGGAAATCTGATGTATTTCTGCAGTGTGACAGCTTTGGGATGCAACACCTGTAAAACACAGCAAAATTCCTTGACCAGCTGGTTTTTAACCACTACAGCAAATTTCAAACATTAGAAGGGGATATAAGTTCACTTCAGTGATACTGAAGAGTCAAAACCAGAGTTTTCTGATTTTTTTTATATTTACTTTTTTGTATCCATAGTTTGAAACATCACCATAAATAACATCAGAAAAATAAGTGGGTGCATGTACTGTAGATAAAAGAAAAGGGTAATATGGGATTAATGCCAGGAGACAACAATTCACAATTTACTGATCACTCACTGTCTACTTTTCTCTTGACCTTTTCATTTTTTCTTCCCTTTATTTTTGGTTCACATTCACTTCCTGAATGCCACATCTATGGATTCCCCCAGTGTGTGCTGCCATTGTTCCCATGTGCCTGAGCTCCGAAAGGAGTTGTTTGGAGAGCCGCAGAATAAATACATCATTCCCGATGCCAATTGATTTGCTGCTTGAAGGTTACAGAAAATGCTGTGAGCCTCTTTTCCTAATCTGCGATACACTTGATAGCAGCAGATCAGGTTTGATTGGAATCATTTACTCTTATTTCACATTCTCCAGGCAATTTATAAATAATATCCACATCACTGCCCTAGAAAATCTGTTCAGCTCTAATGTGTTTCTTTTAAGATAAAGCTCCCCTAGAATCAGTCCCAGGGATGGAATATTTTTTTAATGAGATGTCTCTATTTTTTTTTTTTTTCTCAGGTACGGGCACGTAAACCTCACAAAACTTGACTACTTGACTTTACTGAGGCTGACTTTACAACCAGAAACATGCCATGTGTGCGTTCATTTTGGTTAAAAGAGAGTGTGAGATGTGAATCAGCCACGTATCAAACTGGGCTGCAGCAGTGTGCCAACAGGACAGTTTAATAGTTGTCTCTGGTTCAAAACTCATCGGGGGTCTTTCTGTGCGGCGTTCTCCCCCATAAGCTACATGGCTTTTCTCCGGATGCTCTGGTGTCCTCCCAGGGTACAAAAACAGGCACGCTAGGTTAATTGGTGTTTCCAAATTGACCGTACGTGGGTGTGAGTGTGCGCTTGAACAGTTGTTTGCCTTGTTTGTTTGATATAATTTGAATTGCTCAGACCCTGTGGGTGGAATAAACCAATTTCTCTCCACAAATTCATTGCTATGCTCTGCCTGTGCACTTGGAAATGCATAGCTGTCACGTCTGACAGTTCTCCGGAAAATTAATCCACACGCACTGAAAATAAAGTTCAGAGCTCCTCAAATAGCAATCTCCTCCTGCTGCCTTGATGCTGTGCAGCTTTCTTTATTCTTGTCTTAAGAGCAGTGATTGGGGCTTCCCATCAGTCTCATGAGGATAAATGTTTTTCGGAAACTCAGAATGAGCAGCTTGTCCGCCCCTCATGGGAATCTCTAAAGAATCCCTTTCACTGCAGTCAAATTGACAAAAAAAAAAAAAAAATCATGGTTATTACTCTTTAAGATGTGCGGAGAAGTTTTTGCTGAAGACAAATAGTTTTCTTTGGCCTTCAGTTGCTGACATTTTCTGTGAATATCATTGGATTGTCTGATAGACCTCTCATTCTTATTGCCGTATATGTTTATTTGGTGCAGTAGACCTTGTTCTGTTTACTTGTAAAATAGACACATCCTTCCTACTCCGTGACAGCCTCTTCCTTTTTCTCTTTCATCTTCATCACATCCTCCTCCCTCTTCCTCTTGAGGTGCCTTTGATGATCTTCACAGGCCCTCCTCTTGCACGACTGCCGCCGTTTTCACTGCACTCCAGTTTAGTAAATTATGGGCAGATTTAGACGCTTGGTTAGCACAGGAATTGAAATTTTGAGTCACTTAAAGAGCCAACACACATAATTCATCAAAATTAATAACCCTACAGTATGAGCACTTCTAAGTCATTTTCTGCACCATACGTGCGCGTTAGTGCACGGGCAACTTTCTCGCTTTTGTTCACTTCAGGCACAAAGATGACAAGATATGAGAGACTTTTCTAGACTTACAGAGGAATTTATAAGATATGCAGTAGCCTGGCACTGACATTATGAGGATCTTTCTGGCAAAATGTCAGATGAGCAGTTGATGTCAGGCAGCCTCATATATCAAAGTTTTTCCTCCAAAACTAAAACTTGTTCTACCACCCACAAAAAGCAATACTTCATGCGCAGCATCTGCTCTGATTTCTTGGAGCTGTGATGATGAGACTTTGATTTAACCAATCAGCAATAAATGTCTTTGCTATGTCAAGGTCGCTAAAAGTATGCAATTTATTTTTTTCACTGACTTTTCTGGGTGTTGAAATGATATCTGAAGTAGATTCTGCATTCAGCTCTGTCAATCTTTGCCTCTCTCCACGCGGTTAACATTTTATTAGAAATGCATCTGTAGACGAGTGAATCTGTCATGTTGATGCAGCCTCTTTGGAGTCAGTATCTCAGCACGCACAACCACTTTGAGCAACCCATAAAAAAAAACTTGCTTAACAAATGAAATATTCATTTAAAAAACTTTTTTTCTTTAATCATCACAGTTGGTGCAGGAAGAATCAAAACATGTTTCTGATCTTGTGGTGTTCTTCTTTTAGACTGCAAGGTTACAGTGTGTTGAAATAGTATCAAAATATCTTTTCAAATCTCTCCCTGCAGGACATACGTGTTGAAAACTGTGGTGCGCACCACCGACATATGGTATTACTTCAAGTGTTGTGTTTTTTTGGACACATCAATCAGTTTCAAACTTCCACACTTCGATGAAAGCTGAAACAACTTCACAATTAATCTTTTATCATGCCGACCGCCATTAGGTCATAGGTCCTGGAATGACATTGAATCGCATCCAGTGATGAGACTCGTGGGAAGGAGTTAAGCTATTCGGGTAGAGAGTCGCTACCCTTTTGTTGCAATTGTGCGGCGGCCACACTGGAGTACCTATAAGCCCCCAGAGTCAAGGTCAGAATACCGACTGCTTTGGTTTGGCTGTCATTAGCAACAAGTGGTTGGTGGAGGCCTCCATTAAAGCCAAGTCTTGGATTGACAAGGCTTTCTGGTATCTAATGAAGGGGCCAAGATGTTTCCAGTCTGTGCACCAGATTACTATTAAAAACACGAGGTGCTTTTGAGATTTCAGGGGCCACAGACTTTGCTCTAACAAGTACAAGACGGCCAACATTTCACCTGGTGTTGAAAAGTTCCTGAAGATCAGCCCCAGAACACTGTCCTAGCTCACATCTTGAAATTATTGCCTTGAGTGATTGCCTAAAATGCTCCTCTGCTTTCACTGCCAGTTAACTAAATGCTTGATTATTGATGTCTGTCTTCAGGAAGGATAAGATCTCCTAATTAGCAGCTTTCCAGAGAGATAGCAACTTCTTCGGCAAAAGTGTCCTGCGTGAACGTGCAGAATCTATGGAGGTGCATTTATCTTTACCTGCTGAAGAAATTTCCATTGCCCAACTTTGTTTTACAATCCCTGGGATGGGCACGTTCCCTTTCCTTCCCCCACTCAGCCTCTATATATTTTAGGTCTTCAGGTCAAAGTATTTTTTTGGGTTTGATTCCTGTTGAAGAAAAGCGGCCCTTAGGTCACTGTGACCTGTTTGTTTGGATAATGTTAAGTTTTTATGCTTCCGTGACTTCTCCGGAATGCTAAATATCGACACTCAGATGTGAACTGTATGATTTTGGGACATGTAGCCATCTGGGGAAGTTAGTCAAGGCTTTGTTGTTATTGAGACAATGGCCCCGATCGTACACCTCCTGCTACCTGCCACCCGCTAACCGCAAATTGCGGGTTTAGGAACCTCCGCTAATCGCTAATGCAATCTTCCGCTTCCCTAAAGCCGCTACCCGCATTGCCAACTCCCTTACTCACATTGTAGGCGCGACAATGGGCGTGTCATTTGCGCTTTCCACAAACTCGGGATCTAGCGATCGCGGGTTTAGGATAGCGGGTAGCAGGTGGTTTCTCCCTTCAGACAACCGTGGTGTACTACTGCAATGCTGCAGAGTGTAAATTACATAGATCCAAACCAAAGACGCTATGCATTTTCTTTATTTCTCTTTCTTTCTTCCTTTTGTAATTTAATTTTATCTTATTTAAATGTTTTTCATGTCACTGTATAACATGTGCCACATCATTCTGTCATCTTGAGGTAAGGCATGAGCTTTAGCGCCCAGATTCCGAATTTTGAATCACTTGATACAATTTATGGTCAGTTTAAGATGATAATAAACACAATTCTATATGCAAACACTAATAACAATTTTGTTTTGGAGGGAAATTAAAGCACTCATTACAGAATTCAAACCCCCTAGGGTGCTTGAATAGCTTTTCCTCATCAATGCAAATATAAAAATTAGACAAAGAAATGAAAGAGAAAATATTTGCCCATTAGATGAATCATCACCAAGAGATTTCAAACTGAGAGTTGTTTAGGGAGTTCTCATTCTTTTGCTGACATGCACCAACACACAGGATCATTTAGCTTTGTCAGACGCAGCACTTTGGTCATATGTCACCATCTCTCTCCATCTGTCCCGGTTTTTAACCTCACCATCTCTTGCTGATTTGTGCTAAATGCTTCAGGCAAAGCAGGTTTATTTGTACTGGGCATTTCATATACAAAAGCAACTCAGAGTGCTTTATAAAAGCTGAAATCATCATTTGTCGTTTTTGTATGGTGGGGTGCTAATAACTGCAAATTATACCAACTGAATTAAAACAGTTGACTAAATAAAGGGCACATCATAAGAGCATGGTCTGCAGGACTGCCTAATGGAACCAGAAGACACTGCAATTTCCCAGTTTGAGATCAATAAAGTCCATCCACCCATCCATCTATCCATCTATCTATCTATCTATAAGACACACATTGTGTCAGTCCGTCATGGGACTGATACGATCATTTAAAGAGTTAGTGAAAATGTCATCCACGATGCCTGGGGAGAAGTCAGTGTCACCCAAGTCATTAGAATTTACCCTGTGAGAGCCATCAACGTCTGTGCCAAATGTGATGGTAAAAAAGGAAAAAGAACACAGTAAAAAAATTGTAGTTTATATTAATAATGCAAATGCTGGCTTCCAGCTGTTTGGTGATAAATTCATTCCCTCATCATTCTTTACAGTCCTCCATTTTTAATGGACTACAAACTCCCTGGACCGCTGCCACTGGACATAAGAAGAAAAAGTAAGCTGATAAAACCGAACCGAACAACTATGCTTAAACAAGCTGGCTTGTATCTCTAACATATTAGCTTGTTAGTGTTAAAGAACTAATACAAACTATGCATATTTGAAATTCATGGAATGTTAGATAAGTGTCCATTATGATGTGGATAGAAGTAAGTTGATCAAGGGCCTCATGTACAAAAGGCTTATAAATGCACAAATAAGTTCTGTACGCCATTTTTAATGCCCACGTTTGGATTTACTAAAAGTAAAATGAACATGTGCATATTTCTGCTGTTTTGTCTGTTGGTGACACTTGGAGGCGCTGCAGTGAAGTTCCAAATATTAAGAATAATTTTCTCTATTTGTATCCCACCACATGTGAAATCCCTTTCAGTGAAATATATTGTGCATCAAAATTCGAAATCTAAGAAGCAAAGGTCTGAATCAGAGAAATAAAACTTTGAATCTGTAACCAAGGAATAAAATTCTAAACAGAGCAGTGATCATTGACAATCAAATGAGAAAAAGCAAAACTGAGAAAGACGCAGTAATCATAGTAAAACCCACTTTTAAAAGTTCATTAGTGTATAATTATTCTACTGCCCATCAGTCGACAGCAGTTATTCACTGAAGACATGGCTGTTAGCGCCCCTCACTAACCCTCTAACTGCCCGAGAGCGCTGATACAATGATGCCCATTACTGTACTCGGGCAGAGCGAGCAATTAGGCAGTTAAAAGATGGTGACGCTGCCTTGACAGACCAGGGGCAGCGCTCCTATATCACCCTGGCACCAATGGTGTAAGATCATCTACCCTTTTTTTGGTCATTTACAGTGTGGTTTTCTGAGCCCACCGCATTGACAGCTTCCACCACAAGCTCCAACTCCATTTTTTTTTTCTTTTGCATTTTATACCAGAAGACAAAGTGCCACATAAAACATTTTCTTGGCCTCAACTTCAGAAAAGAGTGCCTTGAGTTCTTTTGCCCTTGTCTTTGTTTGTGTGAGGGTGTTATCCATGCCTGTTTATAATCATTATCATATTCAAATTGGTCTGTTTGAGAGGGAGACAGGGTGGAGTGTCGTGCTCATTCATGTGCATTCAATTTTACATTATATGTGCGTGGATTCGCACATACAAGCACATCAGATTTTTTTTTCTTTTTTGCATATGTAGATTTCCAAGCAAAGATTTAGTATGACATCTATGCAAGTCTTTGTACATGAGCCCCCTAGTCTAGTTATCTCCACTTACATAAAATGTCAGGCATTTTGATTCAACATAGTTTCTTCTGTGTATTTTCTGGACTTACAAATAGTTTGGCTGGCTACTTTCCCACATTTGCCAAGCTAGTTTCTAGTTAGAAAATAACTATATACAGTGCTTTGCAAAAGTATTCAACTCCCTTGAACTTTTCAACCATTTGCCACAGTTCAGGCTTCAAACATAAAGATATAAAATTTCATTTTTTTGTCAAGAATAAACAACAAGTGGGACACAATCATGAAGTGGAAGGAAATTTATTTTAAACTTTTTTAACAAATAAAAAACTGAAAAGCGTGGGGCGTGCGATATTATTCGGCTCCTTTACACTGCAAAAACTCAAAATCTTACCAAGTGTATTTTTCTAATTTCTAGTCAAAATATCTCATTTTATATTCACTTAATATAAGACAAAATCACCTAAAGAGTAACATTTCAGTGAGATATAGGAGCTTGTTTTAAGACAGTGCATCTTGAATATCTTGTTAAGTGAAATAGTCTTGAAAACATCTTGTTTTGAGTCATATCTCAGATGAAACAAGTTCTTTTGACTTGACTTGACATGTCATAAGATTTCTAAGCTAATTTCAAGATCTTGTCAGGCTTAAATATAATGTCTTATTTCATGAAATCTTATTAAGCGAATTTTCACTTGTTCCATTGGCAGATTTTTTTTGCTTATTACAAGCAAAAATATCTTGTATTAAGTTTTTTTTTTTTTTTTTTTTTTTTTTAACTTATTTTTTGAGTGGCCTTTTTTCCAGTGTACTTTCAGTGCAGCAAACTCCCTCCAGAAGTTCAGTGAGGATCTCTGAATGATCCTGAATGCTGTCCTAAATGACTGATGATGATAAATAGAATCCACCTGTGCTCACTGTGTCAAACCCAACCCATGTAAAGATCCAATCATAACTGACCCAACATTTGAGTTAGAACGATAACCCAAACTGGGTTTTTTTTAACCCAGAAATTTTGTATGTTTGTAATTTGTTCTATTGATTTGAATATTATCAAAAACTTCAAAGTATCAAAGTTTCTTACATTACTGAGTGTTTCTTAGTAGTATAGAGGAGAACAGAAAATGTCATGAAGCACTGGAAGTTAATGTCTGCATTACGTGCTCACAAGGTAGAACAGCATCATACCCTGACGGGGAAGTTACATTGCAGAAAGTCACTGTATTAATATGAAGTTTATTGGAGGAATCAAAACCCATTAAATCAGTGATGCATTCCAGTTTACACTGTTTACGTTGTTATTGTTTACATTTACCACTTATTCAGCAAACAAGGGGTTTTTTTGTGCACGAATTTGTTTTTTACAACCCTGTGCAACCAGTTGTTCTCAGCGTCCCAACCTTCTTATCTCATTTCACAGCTTACCAGTTTCACATGCAGTAAAGATGCTCTGGCAAAGTGTTGCTGTTATAAAATCGTTTCATTATTTTGTCATTGATAAGAAAGCCTGCCGAGTATTAAACTTCTTCAAAAGATTATGTATAACTTTTTGTGAACAGCTTGATATCAAGAAAAATACTATAAAAAGGAAGCTAGGTTAAAACTTGCTGAAAATAAGCAACTTTTAAACAAAACAAAGCAAAACAAAATGAGTTGTGATACAGTTTATATCCATCAAGTGTCAAAAATGCAATTCATTTCATTTTGTCCATCCATTCATCCCAGTTTCTTAAACATGATTAATTAAAACAAAATTCTGATTCACTTCTGTAAGACTTTTCATAAACAACAAATGGTAACTTTAATCAGTTGAACGAGTTCAACAATTTTGGTCTGAAAATTGAATATATTCAAGGTACATAAAAACAGCAGCAGGCTGGCCAAAGACATTTACTGTGCAAGTGAAGTTACAACCTCATTAGAAACATTTTGTCCGAAACAGACTTTTTCTACCAGTAAACAGACTTTCATAGCCATTGATCAGAGATATACAAACACTCTGAATTTTATACCCATTTATTTTTCTGGCTTTAAGGCAAAGAAAGTAAACAATAACTGCTTCTTATCAGCAGTTTGACTCTTTTTATTTTGCTTCCTTTTTTTCTTTTACCCAACTCTGGTAAAAAGAAAAACTCAGAAGTCCTTGACATATACAGTATATATATATATATATATATATATATATATATATATATCACATATCACATATATCACATATTATATATATATATATATATATATCACTGTCTAGATATATTGTTCAAATTATACTGACTGCAGGGGAAAATAGCTGTAATAATCCACTGTCAGATGTGAAGCAGATATGGAAGTGCATAAAAGTGCAACACCGCTGATGGCTATAAGGCACTCGCTTCAAAGTATCCAACAGACTCCAATTCAAAAAGCCTCAAATCCTCTCATCATGAGTTTACTCCTGATAAGTCTGCTGGTCGTTGGTCTGAAAATTGTTCCGCAAATTCAATGAATATCTGTTTTCAAATAAATGTATTTTTGATGTAAAGCATTACTCTCTAGCTCCACATTTCTATCCAAATATATCACTCCTGGCTCTGAAAATACCAAGATTGTAATGGCCAAATCCTAAACACTATAGTTGCCACACCAGTGGCTCAAAGTGAGCGGATCTATTTGCATCTAAACAGACACAATGTGCATGTCTATTTACGCTGCACATCGTGACCTTTTGATCTGGTTATGGAGAAGTTAATATTTACCTTATTACTGATCAGGTCAAAGAGGAGGAAAAGGAGCAAAAAAATAATGCCAGGGTGCATTGTGGTCTTGAATAATTCAGCCAAGATGTAGCGTGTGAGCAGAGAACAGAAAAGGGCATACCAGAATTCAGCTGAAATAGGAGTTGAAATTATTCAGAGAGACAAAAAAAAAAGATAAAAGATATGAGCTCAATAAACTAAGAAGTTATCCCTGGAAAATATAAAAACTAGAGAATGCAGTAATTGACAATACAAAGACAGCAGCTGAATCTCGAGTCACTGAAATCAAACGCTCTCCTCTGTAATAGGCCATCAGTCACTTTAACAGATGCTGTCTGGAAGCTGTTAAAAAATACTACTGTCATTTATAAATTAATAACTATTGACTGTGCAGAGATGACTTAGTCCAGAACTTTAGAAAAAAAGGTTAGTCTGAAAATTTGTCTATAGGGATTTAAAGTGATGTTTTTAGCTGCAGATGAACAATGACATGCTCAAAACCATCTGTGAAAGAATCAGACACTGGAGAGTTATTAAACCATTTGTAATATAACACGGCTAACTGTCCCCGGCCCGATACCGGTCTGTGGGTCATTTGGTACCGGGCCGCAGAGAAAAAATAAATAACTTCCATTATTACCGTTTGATTTATTATCTGAGTCTAAATTACATGTATGACTTACTCTTGACACATAATAAGACTTTGTCTCGGTCATGTGATACGTTTAAACCCCCAAACTGGAAAAATTAATAGAAAAACAAATGTCTTCGGAAAGTGTTTTTGCACAGAGGATGTTACAGATCTTCTGTTGTTATGAGGACACTTCTAATAAAGTTGCACATAAATACACAGCAGATTTACATTAATTATAATATATAGAAAATACCACTGTTTTTATGCCAGTTGTATCATTTTATTTTGTTGTATTTATCCGTGACACATGTTACAGACCGGTCCGTGAAAATATTACGTGACATTAAACCGACACATAGTGCAAAAAAGGTTGGAGACCACTGGTCTACAGGAAACGAGCTCAGAGGGGGAGACTGTTCTGCAGGAAGACTGGAGACTGGACATGAGATCCAATGTTTTTTGATATATTTGCAATATGAGTTACAAATGTTTTGGGCAACTCAAGTTGAAACCATTAATAGCAAAAATAATGATCTTAAACAGTATGTTAGGATTACTGCTATCTCTGGAGAAATAAGATAATCTTGCACCCAGAGCTGCTTTCTGATGAATTCACATTCAGCCTTTATGTTATTTTAAACTGACTGGTCTTCAATCAGCATTCATACTTTCTATGAGGGTCTTTAAATGCCTCTTTTTTTTTGCTGGCTTGAAATATTGTCGTGAAATGGAAAGGCAGTTATCATTAGACAAATTTAGCAAAGCCTCTGCTGATTGGAGCAGGGGTTCAGTTTGATTTTAAGGATGTTGAAGGACTTGCAAAATGTAACTGCAGCAAGAAGCATCTCGTTGCACAAGAAAAAGAAAATAATGATGAAGAGGCACTTTAAAAACATCAGTTTTCTTGTTGGACTGTATATCCAATCGTTCAAGAGATCTTTGAGTCCAAACCAGATGAGGGTATGAGCTCTGAAGTTGAAGTTTTAGAGTGGATAGCCTTTTTCCCAAATTGAGTCAGGTTAAAGGATCTAAGAAATAAGAGGTGTAGGAACAAGCTGGGTGAATAAAAATGGCACTAAAAATAAGAGCTCTATCATATGTAGGTACAAAAATGGACAGAAGTTCTGAAAGCAACTGGATAGACTGAACCCCACCACCGTCGTCGGTGTAAGGCACCAAACATAGGTAGAACTAGAAAAGCATTCGGAGAGCTCTTACTGTAGCGGCTCAGGCAAGGAGTCGGCCGGCTGCAGCTCCCAAGGCAGCGGCTCAGGCGGAGACTCGGAAGGCTGCAGCTCCTGCTGCAGCGGTTCAGGATGGAACTCGGCCAACTGCAGCTCCAGCTGCAGCGGCCCAGGATGGGACTGAGACGAGCGTGCGTCGACCACCTCGGAAACGGGAGGTGCGTCGACCACCTTGGAAATGGGATCAGCCGAGCATGCGTCGACCACCTTGGAGACGAAGAGAGATGCGTCGACCACCTCAGAGACGACGAGAGGTGCGTCGACCACCTCGGACCAAGGGATCGGGCGAGTGTGCGTCGACCACCTCTGAGACAGGATCTGTCGAGAGTGCGTCGACCGCCTCGGAGATGTGAAGAGGTGCGTCGACCACCTCGGAGACGGGGAGAGGTGCATCGATCAGCTCGAACACGGGATCAGGCGAGCGTGCGTCGACCACCTCTGAGAAAGGATCTGGCGAGAGTGCGTCAACCACCTCGGAGATGATAAGAGGTGCGTCAACCACCTCGGAGATGGGATCGGGCAAGCGTGCATCGATCACCTCAGACACGGGATTAGGCGAGCGTGCGTCAACCACCTCTGAGACAAGGAGAAATGCGTCGACCACCTTGGAGATGGGATCGGGCGAGCGTGCGTCGACCACCTCGGAGACGAGGAGAGGTGCGTCGACCACCTCTGAGACAGGATCTGGCGAGAGTGCCTTGACCACCTCGGATATGGGATCGGGCGAGCGTGCATCGATCACCTCAGACACGGGATTAGGCGAGCGTGCGTCAACCACCTCGGAGACGAGGAGAGGTGTGTCGACCACCTCCGAGAGGTGTGTCGGAGGTGGTCCTGTGTGTGTGTGTCTGATGTATGTGTGTGTCTGACACACACACACAGGGCTGTCATGGCCAACCCAGTCCATGACAGATAAAGAATTCTTTTAAAAATTCCTGGATCCAGAAAGTGATCCGGCACAACTGATACATTTGATAGCATCGGTGTTTCTGCTACGACTAATGGTGTGTTCAGCTGTACTCGTAATGATGTTTGAAGTCACATTAAGCCAAAGAAGAGGGAGGAGAAAAATCACAGTGTTCATTTCAAGGACTAAAAGATATCCTTAGCCTGGTTTCCGTGGTGTGAAAAATGCTTGTTTTGTAATGTTGAGTAGCTAGTCATTTGAACTTACCTGAAGTAGGTTAAATGTAAAATAACAGCATTCTCGGCTGTAGATGTATATCTTTCAATGTTGCTATTTTTATAATGGTATTTTAGTAAGCAATAATTGTTAAATGAAATGATGAGATTTAAGATGTTAACATTGTCCTCCTGGCCTGCACCCAATCCCTGGTGGGGTCAACAATGAAAAAACAATAAACAATTACAGCGTTTTTTTTTTAAAACTGAGCAATGTAAATATCATATTGCCTGTTAACTTTCCCCGATGTGCCATATTCACCAAGACAGACTTGACAAACTAGACATAAAATATATTGCACAGCAATATGTTTAGGTAAATGAAAGGAGAGATGTTTTCGGAACCTATTGAGTCTGCTTATAGATGGTAAATTTGTTTGGCTGCATAGGGATTTTATTTTTCTGATCAGTTTTGTTTATAGGAAGAAATACTTGATATTTTATTGTATGAATCTGTAGCACGGTGGTTGGTGGTCAGCACTGTTGAAGAAGGTTCCTGGTTCAAACCTCAGCAGGGGCCTTTCTGTGTGGAGTTTGCATGTTCTCCCCGTGCTTGCGTGGGTTTCCTCCAGGTACTCCGGCTTCCTCCCACAGTCCAAAGACCTGCATGTTAGGTTAACTGGTGGTTCTAAATTGCCCGTAGGAGTGATTGTGAGTGTGACTGGTTGTTTGTCTACATGTGGTCCTGTGATGGACACCTGTGTAGGATCCCTCTTCGGACCCCTATTTCATTAAAGTAAAGCCGCCCTGCACCTGTGACCTCTCACCTCTCGTACCAACCGAACCCAGCACTAAGGCATATCTGTAAACTCAAGAATGCCGTTGCCATGGCAAACTCTTGCCCAGGACCATCTGGGAATCATAAAACCCCCAAGCACGCTGCCTTGTGAAAGAGGACCAGACAGAAATCTCTCTCTCTCTCTCTCTTCTGAACAGACGATAAAAAGTTATATAAACAATTTTCTTACAGAACAAAACTATCACTGATTTCCTTAAAATGTTATAACTCAAGATCATATAATGAAGACTGTGAAGTTAAGCTGGTTAATTTTGTGTGTTTCAAATTCCTGTCATTTTATAACCTGATCTTCCACAGGACAGTTTGTTAAATGAAAGGTTAAAAGTTATTATTATCTTGTGACATAACTTTTGATATTTGTGTTTGTGATGTTTTGTTTACACACCCTGATAATAGTAACTGCTTAAATGTGTTAAACTTGTGTACTACAAATGGTCAATGAACTCCGTCTCCCAGAATTCAGTGCGCCTGATTCCGGCGGGAAAATTCCCCATCTTCTGATTGGACAATATGGATCCTACCCCATTTATTTGCATAAACGCTCATGAAATATTCGGGGAGTATTAAAGCCGGATCGGCCCTTTGTCCTCCCTCTTACCCTCTTCGCTCTTTGTCCTCTTATTCTTGCTCTTGTCTCTTACCTCTTAATTCTGAAACTTTCCCTCCTTTTTATTTTTATTTTCTTTGAAACTTTGTGGTACGATAAAGACTCTGAAATCCATCTTAATTTTCTTAAGTTGTTACTTTGTTCGGCACCCTTTTTCCAGCCCTCATTTTTACAGAAGCTTTATAGTCGTGCAGCATTGACCTTTTTATAGAACAATCGCTGAATGGTCAACTAACGAAGTTAGTTGTAAGTTGATAACTTTTGTAACTTTTTTTTTGCGGCTGCAGTGTCCAAACGCGACGTTTGACACCCGAAAGCCCGCCTCGAACTTTTGCCGAAACCTCAGAGCTTGCATTAGTGTAACAACTTTGGATTTTTGTTGCCCGTCTTTTCTTTTGGGGCCGCACGTCAACTCTAACGTGCAAAACGAACTTTTAACTGCCGGCTCCTGTCGACCGAAGTCAGAGGCCACGGGACCAACTCGCCTGCCAGACGGGAGAAAGCGGTACGACCCGCCGAGTCACGCGCTACGTCCGGAGACCTGACTTCAAAGAGAGCCATCGACCAGACACGGTTTCCGGAGGACACCACTGCGAACCGTGCCAAAACCGATGCGCCCACGACAGTAAGCCGCCAGACTCGCCCAGGGTAAGGCTGACAGAGAATAAGATTTGGTGGTCTCCCAGTGTTGACGGTTCCGACCGGTCCGTGCGTCACGGACCACGTTCGGACCACACTTCCCCATTATTCGGCAGCTAATTAGTTCGAGAATTGCCCCTCTTTATTAATTTGTTCACTTTGATAACAGATTAGCTGTTAGCAACCCGTTCGTACCCGCCATCTTTTTTGTTATGACTCTCTTCCTTCCTATTCCTCTCTATCGTCACTTCCTGTCATGCGCTATAGCCAAATATGAAGAATTCGCGATGTTGATGTGCCTGTTTAGATATATATATATATATGAATGTCTTATATGTTTTGTGTTCTTGTCTCTGTCTAAATAAATGTTGTACAACGTATTAGCGACTCTGATGACTGATTTTCCATGGCCAATCCAACTCGTTCAAGAACCCACTACAAATTGTGACTTATTTGTTCTTGTAAGTTTTCCGTCTTTTTAACAAAAGCCGGTGGCACCCTAGGTAATTATTAAAATATTAATAAAGTCACACGAGTACCCCTACACCTGTCCAGGGTGTACCCCTGCCTTTCACCTGAAGAGAGCTGAGATAGACTCCAGCAGATCCCTGTGACCCTGCAGAGGATTAAGCGGGTATAGAAAATGGATGGATGGTATGAATCTGTTGTTCAAGTGCTTATACTTCTGTTTTCATACATATTGTAATTTTTATAATCATTTATATGAAGGCACAAGTGTGAAAGTCATACCAATTATAATTTGTAATACATTTTTGGACATTCCCTTTTGTTAGAAGTTACAGTTAAAGTTTCTGTAATGAGATTCTATATCCTGCTGAGATCAGCAAATGTTTCAATAAAACATGCAGAAGACATTAAGATTTGGAGCACGATTAACTTACCAGACAAATAACAAGTTGATCATGTAAGACAAGTGTTATCTAGATAGGCCTTTGTCTACCAAAGTTAATTTAGTTAGAAAACTCACACTTCTAATGACAGCTCAGTCCCCCCAGTTTAAAAATCCTATCTGGGCCCCTGGCTTGAGCGCTGGAATTGGCAGCAGACTGTTCTGGAGGTTGGGTATTTTTCTTTCTTTTGCATTTGATTATGGCTGTAAAACACATCATATACAGCTGGCATTTTCTGACCAAAGATTTATTTCCTGTGCTGGCTGAGTTTTGGTTTTCTTTTCTTTTAAATTGATTTCCTAAGTCACCAATCTAGCACTCTTCTCTGGAACCTTCTATTTTCTCAATCTTTTGATTTCTCTTTGGCATTTTTAACCCCTTTTGCCAGTCAATCAGTCATCCTCTTGGTCTGCTTCCCTCTTGATTTTGTATTCTCTTATGATCATGTTGTCGATCCCAGGAACAGACGACTGATTGGCCTTTTTTTTTTTTTTTTTGTGCAGCAATAATTCCTCAATGTAATTTCTCTTCCACTGACAGTGTGAGTGGTTTCCAGCTACTTTTGCTGCTATTTCAGTGAGGCCATACAATCAACAGAAAATGAGCAATTGTACACTGAAAAACCAGGCTCCAAATAGATATAACGCAGACGAACCCAAGCTACACACTCAGCAGCTCTTTTGTCTTGTTTATCACACTGTTGAGTTCATGGAGAGAAATCTTTGCTCCTTGTCAAACATCTCATTCCAACTCTGCAGAAAGGTTTTGTGGAGTCACAGGCATGATCTTCATATTTTTTATAACGGGCCATACAAAATCACTTTTATTGATGTTCTGTCAGTGATTAAATGATGCCACACACCTGCTCATGCTTGTCTGGAATAGAATAGTTTCCAAACCGAGAGAGGCTATGATTATGAAGCCCCCTCACATGTAGATTGTCATCAATTATTCAGCTGTTTTCCACCATGCAAAGGGAAATGCAGTGTAATCAAGGCATACACAGATTTGCTTTATTGCAATCCACTTTCAGATTTTTTTTTAGACTCCTAACGCTCTTTGTCTCTGTCATTCCTCCTACTGAGCGTTTGCTTATTTATTTCTTATATATATTCTTTTTTGTTCCTCTCTTCCTGTGCAGCTCCACCCACCTCCCATCCCCACAGTGCACTTTAGATGTAATTGAACCCTCATAATTGCTGAGTTTGCTTCTTTATTAATTATTAATCAGCATTTTTAAAAAGGGTGACAACTTTCCCAGGCTTAAATTACATCCCTGTTGGCTCATTTCTTAGGGGCTTAAAAGAAAACCAAACAAAAACACTATTTAAAATGCTGTTTCTATTTCGCAAAGTCACACAGGGCCTGTTATACATAGGCTCAGCACTAAGTCCTGTTTGTAAAAAGATTAATTGGCTGCTGCATGATCAAATGGCAAATATGTCCAATACAAGAGCTGAATAGCATCTTAGATCAACACTACAGAAAATGTCAACAGCCATTACAGCAAAACACTGTCACGTATAGACCAGATGAGCATTATCAAACCCCTTATCAAGACAAATGGAACATCTGAATAAGATAATAAAATTCAATTCAGCAGAAATCTTTCCACTAGATTTCCATTTCCCTCCCAGCTTGTTTATTCTGATAATGCCTGATGTGTTTGTACACCCCCTGATCATCGTGCGCTGATATCAGTGTAGGTACATTTTCTTTATAGCTTTATTTAACTTAATCTTCATCTTAACTTATCTCAGGACAGTTTTAGTATCAACTGAATGTCAAATAAGATTGCATTAGGATGAATAATCCCATGCCATGTTTTGTGTAAGTAGATGTATTTTCCCTTTTTGTGTGTGTGTTTGTGTATCAGTCAGTTTCACTACCCTGGTGGAATGATGTCTTGCCACAATCACTTAGCCTGGATGTCATTATATATCTTTAAATAGAATGTGGGATACTTGAAATGCTGATGAAAATGTTCTTAAATTGGTATGCTCCTCATATGGTTTGACATCACATCATATGGTGAGCAGCAACTATGCAGAAGAAGTCCCTTGTCACTCATCACAGTCAACCGATTTCTCCTCCTGATGGCCAGAGCTGAAAGCACCACATTACATTTCTTCGTGTTACAAAATGTCTCAAAATGGGACTGAAATGTTTAATTTCCCTACCATTTTTTTTAATGTCTCTTAGCAGAGATTTCTTTCTGTCTGCAAGGCAAATCTCTCAAAAGATGTCCATCTCATATCAATTCAGTTTGAAAACAAAAACTCACTTTTTTGACTTTCCCCCATAATAAAATATTATATGCCATACTCCAACTTTCTTGAAAAATACTCTTTATCCCGGGTGAATTAAAATACCGGTTGCTGTGGTTAAAAGGTTTGGCCGCTCACTGCTCAGCTTCTTACTTAATTATGATCGTTTTTCTGTTACAGTTCAGTCAAGTGGAGCTTAAAGTGGTGCGGAAAAAATAGCCATTCCATTTCTCAGACTTTTCCCCGAGTAAACAAGGGCTTTAAAAGCATCGGCCGTCAGAATATTTAATCAGTATGTCTTTAATTTGAAAAATAACAGTCGTATAATTTCACATTCAGTAAGCGTCGCTGTAAAGGTGATGTTGTCCAAAAGAAACCCGCTCTCCGCTGCCGCAGAGTCTCTGTGATCATTTACTTTTAATCAATAGGCAATCATGAAATATATGTGCATGTTTTCGGAGGATGCGGGACCACCTGGTCTCAGTGCAGCTGTGGAGGAATTGTTATGATTTCAAGCTAAAGTAATTTATTTTATGTTGTTTTATGATTGTTGAATGAACCTTTTTCACTGCAGACAGTTTGACATTTTTCCATTAATGTACTTGTGTACTAATGACAGTTGACTTCCTTTAAGAGTCCCAGTAAGCCCAGACCAGCATGAGAAATTATGTGACGTTCCAGCCGCTGTGAATAAATAAACCTGTGCTTTTCCTGCTACGACCTGTTAATATATCTGTTGTAGAAAAGGGGATTAAAGTCTGACACAGAGGATTCAAAAATGAATTGTTCTCATAAATTTGTGTTTTATATAGTTAACGGAGGGAGTACGCAGCTCGATTTTACCTCTCCAGTACTCATAACAATTTTATTGCATGAGGGTTTTTTGACTTTATCAGGGTTTCAGACATACTTCTTAATGTCGGTAGTATAAAAAAAAAAAAAAGGCATCCACACTACAGTAGGTTTATATCATAAGACACAGTGAGTCTTATAATTTTGGGAGAAGAACATATGATTCCCCACAAGATAAAGCATTTCAATTTGGACTAACACATGCACCAATTTGGACGTATTATCACTAATTCAAATCTTTTTGCAAACCTGTGAACACGGTGTGCTGGCACTGCATATTTCCACTGAGCTAAGACTTGCCCAGGTGTAATTTTTTTGCTACCATCTCATAGGACCATGAACCACCAGCATGTACATTTTAGATGATCAGACCAGGCTGAAATGAATAGTTTACGAACAGACTTGTGCAGAGCTTGATGACAAGCTGACGAGGTTATCTGTTCACTTGAAAATGTCACAGCCCGCGGTTCTGCTCTCCTGCTGCTGTGGAAGATCCCACTCTCTCTCTGCCACACCTCCCCCCCCTCACACACACCTGATTAGCCTTCATCACTCTCACCTGTTGCTCCCAGCTGTTGCTCATCACTCAGCCTGGATTTAAGCCACTGCAGTTCTCCCACTCCTCCTCGCCAGATTGTTCATTGTTTCATACATGAGTCTCCAGTGCTTACCTACAGACTGAGCTAGTTTCGACTCGGCTTGCCTCAGATCTTCCCTCCTCGTCTCAGCCTCGGTGAACACGACAGCCTTCCGTCCCTGACTACGAGTTTTGCCTGAGAGTCTTCCGATTAACGCCTGCCTTCGGCTGAATGGTGTTTCACCTTCTGTTCTGTGGGCCTGTTGCCGACCATTACAGTCATCTTCAAGCCTCAAGATTCCCTGTATTACCTTCCTGCATCTTCTGAGAATCATTAAAGCTCATGACAAGCCGTTCCTGAGTTGTTGTTCTGCGTTTGGGTCTAACCACACCCGTGTCATAAAATCCTTATTAGATTAGAAGTGTTCACATAAATACATAAATATTTAGTTGTAAATTTGACATGAGATGCTGCAGTTATATTTGAACTTGCCAAGTATAAAAAAACAACACGTAGCTCATGTGCTTTTCGTGTCAATAAATCAGTATTTTACAGACTTTTGTGAACTTATGTCCAATTTGCTAGTCACTGTATAAAATCCATGTTTTCAGATGGAATTTTAGACACTGCATCGTTAAAAGTTTCAGAATCATTCACTGCATGTGTTATTTTGTTTTCAATCGTCATCAACGGAAGAGTCACATAAACTGCTCCATATATCAAATTAGGGGTGCATGATAACTATCGGGCCGATAACAGGAAATTATGACGTCATCCCGATAACTCCAATATCATGACGAATAGCCCCGATAACATATATTTTATTTAACACGGCAGTGCCTCGCTCCTTCGGAGCCTTGAATGACCGGCAGTGAATGTTACGTTCAAGTGACGTCGGCATAATCAGAAAAACGATTTCTCAGTAAGGAAAATCAAGAAAACCCCCTCATGCCAGTAAACAACTTGTTAACTCGGTCATAATTTTGGTAGTTGCTGACTTTAATTGATATTCGCAGTATTTTCCCACATGTTACACATAAAAAATAGAAAAAAAAGATAAGGCCGAAAGAACAACGAGCAAACAAGGGAATGGAGGAATTTACATTAGACCTTGAATGCAGCATTGCAGAACAGTGTGCTTATAAAAACAAACATGGCGGCGATGGTGTAGAACTTCGTTAAAATTTCAGAGGAAGACAGTTTCGCTGGTTATTTGTGACAAATGCTCCAAGCGAAGGAGGAAAAAAATTAGCACAAAGCTTTTAATACGTCAAACCCGATCAACCACCTGAAACATAACCATTCGATTCCATGGAGTTTTGAAATCGCGCTAATATGATCTAACGTGAGCAAGCCAGCAGCAAGTCAACCCCTCCACTCCGCTCTCCTCTCTGCTCATCGCCATCATCTCTCTCATCTAAAGCTTCCATGAGATTAAAAAAAAACAAAACAAAAACTACTAAACCTCATTTACTTTAATTAAAGGCATTCATTTGAATGGAACCACAAGCCAAAATCCTTTAAACGTAATTTCTTTGATACTATGGAGTGCACTTTTTCAGTTTATTTACACAGACAAGTCTAACTTGTGTCAGTACATTATACTCTCTGCATTATTTTTTTTATTGTCATTTAGGAATGCATTTTTTCAGTTAGTAATTCTGATGTATGCATTTCCATCAGTTCAAGGAGCCTTTATTTTTTTTTTATATTAGTCAGTAATGCAGCTTATTTAAGTTGCTGTGAGATATCAAATAGGTTTATTTGATAGCTTTACGAAAATGTTTGAGAGGCTTGCCAATCATTTTTCATTGGAAAAAATAAATATCTCTTCATTTAAAGAGTCAAGTTGGTTTTGTTCATAGTATTGATGTAATGATCTTAGGTATATGTGCGTGTTATCGGTTATCGGTATCGGCCTTTAGGAGCTGAAAGTTATCGGTTATCAGTATCGGTTTAAAAAACAGTTATCGTGCATCCCTAATATAACCACTAATATATTCATGGATGTCGAAACAGTACGTATGTTTACATGTTTCATGAATGAGGCTGACTGTCTGCTGGTTCACATGTGTAAAGCCTTTAGCCTTTGTGTCCTTTTTGAAAAGCGCTCTACCTTACGGAACACAGTATTGCTCTCAAAATCTAATAATTGCAACAAAAATACTTCTTTTGAGAATTGTATTCAAAATGAGACAGCCTGAAGTAACTGCTGGATAAAGTTTGAGAAGTACAAGACTTTACGGTCAAATAACTATGTTCAAGTTGCACCGCTTGTCTCAGCTTCATCCCATTTGCTTTCGTCTGCTTTCACTTCATGATTCTGTAGAGTATAAGGACAGTGTCTTTATCCATGCTTTTCTTCTTTTTCAGTTTCAAAGGCTTTGCTTTATCAACGTGTTTTTAACAAAATGGTTTGAGGCTGGAGACCAATATAGAATCGATTGATAGACAAATTCTCTTTGTTTCAGAGATAGGAAAGGATTCATTTTTTTTAAACAAAGTGTTAATATACATTGGAATTAATATGCCCTCAATTTTTGTTATATTTGACTAAGTAACTCTTTTTTTATGTAAAGGAAGTTTTGATTGGCAAAATGATGGTGCACGACTGTTCTGACGTAACCGAACCGAGGATGTGTGAGCGTTTTTCCTCCGCCAGGTTCATTAAATTCTCTAATAGCTATATTTAAGGGAAACTGCACGACCCCGTGCGTATGCTATTCTTTGTTAACACAAAGATTTTAATAGTCTGACCTTGTGTATTTAACCCAGGACTTTATTCATTTGGGGTGAGACAATATTGCATCATCTTTTCAGGAGTAATAGTAATTTAATTTTAAGAAATTAACATTAGTGGAAATTTGTATTTTAAGCAGTGTGCTAGGTAAGAGAGAGACATAATTATCTGCATCAGCATCATCCTCCTCCACAAATTCATGATCACCCTCATTATCATCATCACCAAAGCCTCATCATACAGCATAGTATAGCCCTGATTATTGACATGCAAACAAACAAATAACCACACAAGTTCCACTTTGCAGCAGAGGCACTGTTGAGTACTTTAACATCTGGGGCTGACTAAATTTAGAGTTCAAGTTTCATCTGGCAACTGGAAAATATAGCAGATGTGAGACCCAGTGTTAATCCAAAAAGTAAAATCTGTGAGCTGACTTTTAAAAAGAAAAGAAAATCACAACATACGTGTTAAGTACAATTTTGAGTTCTAATTCAGTTCTCTTGTTCTCTCTTTTTCTTTTTTCATGAGGAGAAAAAACCCAAAGACAAAGTGTTTGGATGTTCGTCAAACACTAGATTAGCCTCTGGCCCTGTTGTGGCAGCTCCTTCTTATAGTCTCCCTCACCTCTCCTGTAGCACTTTTGGTGCTTGATCTGTCACAGTTTGCTGCTTCAACTTGTCACACTCCAAGAGTCAGATTTACAAATGGCTTTTGCTGGCAGTAACCCCCTTTTTTTGTTTTGTTTTTGTTGTGTTTTTTTTTTTTTTCATGTTTTGTATGTTTAGAGGAATAGGACAAGAACAACAAGTAGTGGAAAGGAGAAACTCAAAGACAAACTGAAATGTTTTATTTATTTAGCTCAGAAATCTTTTTTGTTTTGTTTGTTTTCTTCAGTCCATAGGTGTACAAGTGTTCAGTTTCAAGGGTACATTTTCATTTTCCCTGTGAACAATAACAGGAAGAATAAATAATAATTTAATCCTTGCAAAACTCTCATCAAAACCATCTGAACTTGGATTCAGTCTCTCAGTCTAGGATTCAACGTGCATTGGTCAGTATGTAGACTTCAAACTTCCTACATTTTTTTTTTTTCAGCTTTGGGTGCTGGCAGACGATGTAAGCCCTGGTATTAATGCAGTTTTTATATGAGTGCTGTTTGGTGGAAGTACAAAGTCTGACAGTGGAAGTCCACTTTAGCAGCAGCTAACTTGTGTCCTTGTTTCCTCAACAATGCCCAAGCATAATCAGTGCAGAGGTGCAGCATGGTAAGCTGAAAACTGTTTTTTTTTATTTGAGAATCAGTTGGCAATCTTACAAAATAGCAATTGTGATTCTTATTTAGATAATTTTCCCCCCCCCATAGCCCTTGTCTCAGTGTTGTCATCGGCAGTGATAATTTCCAACCCACTCTATGCTTTCCTAATTCTCCTTCCCATATACATACAATGGAGAGAGATTGGGTCAGAAACACGCAATAGATGATGTTCTTTCAGTGGTTTTCAACAATGCCAGTGATTGGGTGGGCCATACCCTGAATGAATACAACATAGAATGTGAGAAAAATAAAAAGAGCTATTTCAGTACTTGAAGCATTTATCTGCGTATTTGAAATCACGACCAATAAAACAAAACAAACGAAAAAAAAAAAGACTGACTTAATATAACCCTTCGATCTAATTGGTGTCCTACGTCCTTTAATAATATTTCCTGTCAGAAAAAAAAAATCCAAATTCCTACATGTATGCACCATTATTAGCACACATAAACAGGAGCTACTGCCTCACATACCTCATCAAAAGCTTATTCCATTCCAAAATTCCATTCATGTGTAATGTGCTGGGAATACCCTGGGGAAAAAAAAAAACAAAAAACCAAACTAAGGTAATATATGGCAATAGATCTAAACACCAAAGTAAATATTTATCTTTTTTTCCTCTATAGAAAAGCAACAATAAAACCAAGAAGATGCCCTGATCCCGGCATCAGAGGTGTAATGGGGGCGGAATGATTGCTGTGTGAATTGGCAATGCAAAAAGATGTATAGCGGCGCAAGCATGGCTGCACATCCCGAGCAGAGTAGGAAATTGGTGCATCACTGGGTCAATATCTGCCAGTGGCATCCAGGGCTTCTGTCAGATCTTGCCACACTGGTGCTGCAGAAGAAATACCTAATATTTAGACCAAAGCGGTCTGTGAAGCAGAGACAAACTTTGTAAGTTGACTTGGGACACTGACTACTCAGTGAGCTCTGTTGTCCTGTTGTTCAAAGGGACTGTGTTTAGATTGCAGAAACCCATAATGCGTTAAAAATGCACACACTTATTGCACCTTCATAGGATCATTGTTAGTGCACAGCTCAAGGGTGGAGGAAGAAAAAAGAGGGGATCTCCACGATATCTTTATACTGCAATCAAGTGTCAGCACATCAGGGTGTTATAAATTCACTAAGATTTCAAGTCTAAATTACAGTGTATCCAAAGCACAGTTTCTTTTTTAAATCCTTTTTATGAAAAAGTAAATCACCTAGAATTCATGAATTTGAATCAGTCAGTATGTTGATTGTCAACTTATGTGTTGACCAATTAAAATTGAATCTAGTTCATAATATTGTTAATGGTAATGCTCCAAAGTATTTTGCCGCCCATTATGAACTTCCATTTAATCATCAGTGAACAAGTAACTCATCATTCTTGATATTCATTGTAAACTGCCATGGAGAAGTTTCTTTTTACTATGATAAGGTTTCCTTTTTTATGGACCAGCCTACCTACAGAATCTTAGGTCTTAGGTTAAAAAAAACAAAAACTTTTATTTAATTACCATTCTCAGGTGTCGTCTTCAGCTTTTATTGAGTATTGTTTAAAAGTTAATATTTTTGCATTTTATATGTTCTTTTGCTAATTATTGTATAACCATTGCATTTTCCTGTGTCTGTGCTGATCGTCCTTCTGGAGACTAATGAACGTACGTGCTTGAACTTTATTAACTTTATTTGTGTATCCAAGAGAAAATGGGAAACACAGAGGTGTCTTTTCAGAAATGAGGGAGAGGAATCCAGAAGAAAATCACAACACTTATGGGATTTTATACCTCCCCACATAGGAGGTATAAGTAGGAGTCTTGAATAGAATCAATCTGTCCACTGCAACCTGTGAATGTCTGTTTATGTGGTGGCAAACCCCTAAATTGTTTTCACTTGGTATTGTTTACGAGGTGCCAACAGGCAATTTCAACACATTGGGTGCCACCACTAATTACAGGCTGAAAGTGAAACTGACATATTTCTGTGAGATTACGTCGTCCTGGGATTTCTGTATAACACTGTCCTCCACATTTATGCTGGCGACACCCAGTTTTACCTTCAAGTCCTATCACTTCCATTATTGAATCCCTTCAATCAGTTGTCTAGCACAGAGTTTGATATGACAAACCCTAATGAACATCAAGAATCCCAAAAATGCAACACAGTTTTCAGAAATAATCTATTGGCTTCAAAAAGTTTGATAAATTGCTATTGATTTCCTACTTGGCAATAAATTAAATCTTCACAATAAACTAGCGGTACTCACATTTCTTTTCAGTAATTGAAAAAAAAGGGTCAAATTATTTTTTTTTAAATTGAAGAAAAAAAATCAGCTTTCCAGGCCAGTGAGAGATCTAATCATGTTTCAATTCAAAGGTGCTTTACCTTTCAAATCCTTCACCAATCATTGCCTACAATGCTAACATGAAGAACACGGCTCACTCATCCTAATTTGGCGTAACTGCATAGCTTCTTTAGTTCTAAAAGTAACTTTTTAATCAATGTTTCTGCTCAAATGTACTTACTTTACTGAAGCTTAAATCTTACTTTTATGCAGTCATTCATCTTTGATTCATCTTTTCGTGGAATGTTCTAGTACTACTCTATTTTATCCTAGCCTGTAAATAGTTTCTTAGTTATTGGCAATATTCTATGGAACAATTATAGATATAAATATATATATTTTTAACTGTCTTTCATCAATTAATTTCTGCTGCTGAACTCTGGGTGTCATGGAACCAATTGCACTTGCTTGGTTTGACTGGCATTATGTCCATTTCAGTAAAAGCAGGAACACTGTGCCAGTCTTTTGCTGGCACAGTGTTCCACCATGAGTGACACATTCCAAGATCGGTGCTCTGAAGCGGGAAATCATGATTTACACATCAGAGGTGGAGAGATTTTGACAAACCACCATTTACCTGATGGTTGGCCCAATATTTGCATGCCAGCTAAAGGTAATTCACAAATAGGATGAGGTTAATTATCTCTTCGGATGTGATCGCCCAGGCTTCTTTTGCCAAACCTATGTTTTTTTTGGCAAATACACAAGCTTTGCTTTGTGTTCCTTATATCCAGATCATCTTGTTAGCAAATGGGGTCCTCTGATTGCCATAATGAGGTGATGGCTGCCATGTGTTGGCTGTAAAAAACTAAAAGGAGGATTCATTTTTTTTTCTCTACATGCCATCTCCTTAGATCATTTAACTGTTGGTGACTTGGCCATGTTGTGGCAGAAATCAGTAGAGGACTAATTATTGGATCCAAGTGTAAAGATCCACCGGACTCCATGTTCATTTCATGCCGAATTCACGTTTCCCCACTTGTTTCTGCATTCAAAATAATAAAATGAAACAAAATAATTCCATTTACTGTGGTCAATATGCTAATAGAAGTGTTATTCCCCAAAGCTTGGGGTGGTTCAGGAGGCATAGCATAGTCATACATCAGTAGAATGGTCAATGCTTCCATCCCAAGCTTACCTATTCGACATGCTAAGGTGTCTTTGGGCATTTAAAGCACTTGCAAGATTAATAAATATTAGATCCAAAACCTGTCTTTTACAATGAATGAAAAATGTACTGGACATTGCACTGATATTAGTGTTTGAAAGTGTACAATTATCCTGCTAAGGTAAGAGACACATTAAGGTTGTAGGAGCCACAGCCATTAGTCGCCCATCTATAGCTATCCAGTTTTGCACTTATCAAATTCAAGATCTTTCTTTTACCTCCTGACAGACAAGTTACCATGCTAAACAAGGTTGTAGCAAAAGAAATGTCTAAGGCGTGCTTTCTTGACATTTGCTGTTCCAGTGAGCTGTGAAACTGCTCAAGATGGCAAGTCATTCATTTCCAATGAATAATTGTTATTCATTTCCATTCAACTGTTCTGTCTTAGTTGAAATGTCCCAAGCAACAATGTGGATAGACAAAACATCCATCCATCCATCCATCCATTATCTAGAGCCGCTTAATCCTCTGTAGGGTCACGGGGATCTGCTG
The DNA here is from genome assembly GCA_018398805.1 of Hirundichthys speculiger. Classification (NCBI taxonomy): domain Eukaryota; kingdom Metazoa; phylum Chordata; class Actinopteri; order Beloniformes; family Exocoetidae; genus Hirundichthys; species Hirundichthys speculiger. Next base: position 350,500 of record JAGFBZ010000446.1, on the reverse strand, counting down.
GAGCCTATCCCAGCTTAGACAAAACATTTTCATTTAATTTCTAAAGTGCACATGGTGCTCATTTTAAAATTACCATTATCTTTATTGCATGGGGTCGTGAAAGAAAGAAGCAGGAAACATTTATTTTGAAGGCAGTAAGAAAATGGGAGCAATCCATAAAAGTAATGGTGCAAGTAACTTGTTACGCAGGTGAACTTGCATAATAAATCAGTTGCTCTTGTGTGTGTGTGTGTGTGTGTGTGTGCATGTTCATTTTTGCACGCCCCTTGTTCAATCTTGCGCATCCCTCACTAGATTCCTAAACAGCCCTCGTTTGATCTTGCACACCCCTCTTTAAATCTTACATACCTGCACATGTGCAAATGTTCTGTTTTTCATCAAGGTTTTGCCTGCTTTGGTGTGATATGGGTAAGCACGTTACAATGGCAATTGAAGTCTTTTTCTACTGAAACTCGATGGTAGCATCAGGATGCAGCATCAGGTACGGTTTGCAACAGCAAGGTTTACAAAACAATCAAAAAGAAAATTTTGAATTAACAGTGAACAACAGGGGATATGTCACTTACTATTTTGACACCATAGTTATTATAAAAAACTTCTAGTTAACCTTACATCTCCAATGAAGACATGATGGAGCCCAAACAATGAAAAGAACACAACATAATTGGGACCTGAAAACACAAACTTTTTTTTTCAGATCATCTAAACTCACATACAGACATCAACATTTTTCATTGCATCACGGATTAATTATTCATCACTAAACATGTCATGTTTTCCAGCTCCTTCATTACTGAGCAACACAATTGTTCCTGAATAATAAACTGCAAAGACACAACATTTTATCAACCACAAGTTATCAGTGCATGTCTTTTTCCAAAGCAGACTGTAATTTCTGTTTTCTGGGGGTAAACTTCTGAAAGCCTGTGCTATCCCACTGGAGGCTACCACTGGTCCTGAGATCCGCTTTAATACAATGTACTATTAAATAAAATGCTCATTCTGTCTCGAGGCTAGCTGGGAGGGTGAGCCCAGAGGGTGCTTCTCTGCAACTGCGCCTCTCAATTATGCCTCTCTTTTTTTTTTCCAACTCTTGCATTGTGGGTAGCCGTTTACATTTTAACATCAAGTTTAGATAGGCATGGGCTATGGGATTTAGAAGTCACACAAAAGGGGGTTAAGGGGTTTATAAGTGGCATGGACCGCACAACACAGAGTTAACAGCGCTGGTTTTTATGAGACTGCATGTGACATGAATATTTAGAAATGGGTCCAAGAGCATCCGTTTGAAAAATGCACGGGTGGATGCGCCTGTATCCTTAAGGAGGGTTTTTTCCTGTTAAACAGAGCAAGACTGTGGCTCATGAAATATTCCATGGAAATAAAACACTCGGCTCCTTATGAGCTGCTGGCTCGGCTTTGATACAGGAGGGAATGAAAATGTTTTCAACTTTTCTTCCTTGAAAGAATGAAACAAAGATGAGGAAAAATGAACTTCATTTTTAAGGGTAAAGCACCAGTTATTTTCAAAAAGTAATATCAGGGCACTATATTGAGGAAAAACCCAACAATTCCCCGTGTGCATGGGTTTGGTGATTCTGAGAAGGAAAAAAAACTCAATTTTAGGAATAAACCTTTGGCAGAAACAATCAAGAAAAGAATACATAGGACAGATAGAGAGACGGAACACGATCACATGCAAATGTGTGGAGCGAGAGCACCTGAACAGCATAACAAAGACAGTGTTTGGGATCACATGAGCCAGCCCTGTGAGCTTTATAAAAATAAAATGTTTAATTCCATCCTCAAAGATCGAGAGCATGTCTGCCTCCAGAACCAAAGGCTGAACTGGTTCTACAGGAGAAAGTACTGTACCTGATTGTTGAAGGTCCTGACTTCCATTCAACTTTAAAAAACCACAATCAAGTCTGTTCTTTAAAAGAAAACTTTTCTGCTACAATAATTTGGTACCATGACATTTTTAGTCTGCTATGCAGCTTGGTCATTGAGGGCTTTAGATGTAGGGAAAATCATTTTAATTTCCTTGTCTAGCTTACACATGAAGCCAAACTAAAATTGCAGAAATAATATCTCTCTTGTATAACCTAAAAATGTCTGTTGCTAAATGTTGCATCAGCTGAAAGCTTTTCAGAGTTATTTGGACATCTTGAAATGTTTTTATGCATCACTTTGAAACAGGCACTTCCTAATTTTGACAATGTCACACAGGCAAAATATGCTGGTTCTGAAGCATTAGATTCATCTCTTTTCTCAATTAAATTCACTTTTACCCAACTGGCCATGCTGTTACACATTTTCCTCCAATTTTCTGCCAGACCTAGTTGTATTAATGTTTCCTTCAAACCCAGAGAATGATTTCTGCTTTATGTAACTTTTTTCAGTTTACCAGAACTCTGAATTAAACTGAATTAAACTTCATTCAAAAGCTAAACCAATTTCTTATAAATATGAGGACAGAAAATGCAATAAATAAAATTATTTCAACCAGGAACTGCAGTCAATAATAATGTAGATATATTTTTGTTCAGGTCTTTGGGGGGGAAAAAAATCATTAAGGAAGCATTTAAATCTAATGGAAACGAAAGGATACTTGTTTTGTGATGCAAAATTAACCTATTCAAGCATTTCATTTGTAATCTGTTGCCATGTAGACCTGCTGGCTCTAACAGAGTTTACAAGAATGGCTGAGCAGCTGGAAGCTACATAAATAACAGTAGAGCCAACCAGCTCTGTCTGCAAAGAAGACAAAAAAACCAACTCCTTCTTACCGGTATATTTCATTGATTCTCTGCTCCAGAGGCCATTTCATACAAGATCAATAAGTGCTCACACCTGTTTCTAAAATGTTTAACCTCAAAGTTGTAGTTTCAAAACCCTTTCTGACATTTGAATGGGCAAATGATGCAGCGTGCCGTGCCCTGGCTGGCCTGGAACCTAGCATAACTTTGTGGTACAGCCCATACAACTCTCACAGGAGGACATCACATTACAGCAACACGACACACAAAAACCAGCACCTCTACCTATAACGGGGGTCGGCAACCCGCGGCTCTGGAGTCGCATGCGGCTCTTTAGCGATGCCCTAGTGGCTCCCTGGAGCTTTTTCAAAAATGTTTGAAAATGGAAAAAGATGGGGGAGGGAAATATATTTTTTGTTCTAATATGGTTTCTGTAGGAGAGCAAACATGACACAAACATTCTTAACGTTTTCCAGTGCTGTAAAAATGTGTAGAATAAATGTTAAATTTCAACATTTCTGTCAACGAAGATTTGCGTCATAGCCTGCGACACACGTTTCTATCAGTGATGTACAGAAGCAAAAGTCACATTAAACGGGTAAGAACACAATCCTGTCATAGGCACATATTTAGTAACAAAGTGGCTGTTTTCATAAAGTGATTTCTGATTTTTGTCAGTGTATATATTTGGAATGACACTTAGGGATATTATTGTGTTTTGTTGCTCAGGTCTGAGGATAGCTGTGTTGGTTGTGTGTCAAAAGAGAAGAGGATGCTGCTGCGTTTCACCCTTGCACTGACTTGCTTGGCATTTGCACAGAAATCAAACTTAAACTGTATTAATTTGATTTTATATACTTTATCTTTTCAAAAGGCTGCTGTTTTATTTTTATAAATGCAGGCTGCGTTTTATTGCACTCTGTTTGTTGCCCAGATAAGGGGCACGTTATGCACGTTCCATTTTGATGTTGTTTTTTCGAATCCTCAAAATGAAAATGACATCAAAAATCTGATTTCTTTATTGCATTTCTTTAATTTCATCAAAGCAATGAAACATGATTCATTAATATTGTAATGAAGTTAAACTCGTACAACAGAGTAAGGCAAGGCAAGTTTATTTGTATAGCACATTTCGTGTACAAGACAATTCAAGGTGCTGTACATAAGCATTACAAAGCATTACATTAAAACAGGAGGAAATAAAAAGATAAAATAATAATAAAAATGCAAAAAGTTAATCAACAGTTATTTTTGATTTAGGAATTAAAAATGTAGATAAAATGCAAGAAATAAAAGTTAATTAGTTAGAAAGTTAGAGTAGTCACGTGGTGCGTCATTCTCTACAGGATGCACTGCAGGGAAAAATAAACATTTTATCATGAAGGCTCATTATGTATTTGTAGCCAACTTAATCATTTTGATAGTAGGCTAATAAAGCTAATATAGATACATACAGCATGTGTTGCCTTCATTATAAGGCTTTTAATTTTTTGCGGCTCCAGACATATTTGTTTTTTGTTTTTTTGGTCCTATATGGCTCTTTCAACATTTTGGGTTGCCGACCCCTGACCTATAAAAGCTACCTGGCTCACTAGTCGTGGTACATTCATCGTGGCAGAGGTGCCAAAGAAACCACAGAGAACAAGGCTGGAGGAAGCAGCAAAAGAAACAGGATACAAGTCCGAAGCTAAACTCGATATCTTCTTGCAGGGCTAATTAGTAATATTTTATTAGCAGCATTTTATCTTCTGTGTGTTGTTGCTGTATGGTTTCTTGTTTTGATGTGCCAGTAAAATTGCTCTAGGACTAATCTTCAGACTGATGTCCAAATGCAATGTGTGTTCTATTGAAACTAATGTTTTTTGTGTCAGTTCCTGTAAAGATTTGCAGGATACAGTGTGCCAAGCAAGTCTCCCATTGTGTTGGGTGGTTGTAAGTTTCACCAAATAAATTTAGTAGACTAGTCCATGCAGTTATACTTGTATGCATTGTTGTTAAATTTGGTTTGTATCGTCAAGATATCTACACCTGTGGATGTCTGCATCTGTACTTGCTTCAGGTACTAAATCATAAAACGCCACATGATATACAATGCTTTATTCTATAAAGTCATTTTGTTTCATTTTCACAAAAAGCCTGTAATGTAATAGTGAATTTAATAGCATATGCCAAACTTAGAATTTAATCTTTTTAATTAAAAAGATGATTGTTAAGAGTGGATGGGACTATCTTTGACAGGGTTGGTGTGCAATGGTCTATTGATGCTTCACTGTTGGCAAATAACTTCTCTATCAGCAGGATGCCAGTGGATTCACAAGTGCTTGTGTGTGCGTGGAAACTACATGAAGCACCACATGAGCAATTCCAGGGCTGTCAACTTTCATTTCACTTTTACAGTCCCTTGTGCCAATTTCCTTTTCATTTGTAGAAACTACTGAGTTACATATGTGCAGCCAAGGAAGACTTAAGGTTGATAATCATAAAAGCTGTGTGCAGTCTTTGGACTCACCTTCTGTTGGTAAAATCCCCCAAATCCTGCAGCAACTGAGAAAGCAGGAACAAGTTCTCTCTTCTTTGTACTTCTGGCCAGGAGCCTTCAATGTAACACACAGTGAAATCTTTTTTTTCGCATACAGTTCATGCTTGTTGTAACAAGCAATTCACAGTATTTGAGCATTAAATTAGAAAGGCTATCGGGAAAGAATTACATGTATTTTGTAATCAGCACGTTCTTTCCTTACACATAATGAATATTCATGGTGGAAAAGAAGAGAGTGAAACACCTCTGAACAAACATACTTCCTGCCTTAGCTGAACAGTACAATTATGCTGATTATATTACATTATATTTTCACTGCAGATTGGTTGCAGTGAAAAATGAACGCTTCTTTTTGTCCTTTTAACTGGCCTGGCAGTCGAACAAATAGACATGCCAATTTATTTAATAAACCCTCACCAAAATTATTTGTTAACTGCCCTAAAATGAATAAATTAGTTCTCCTGATGCAAAAGAACTGTTTTTTTTTCCAATGAGTAAAGGGACAATGAGTTTTTTCCAATGAGTAAATGAAATCAAATATGAAAGCAAGTCAGAAATGTAGCCAACACTTCTTTGAAAACTTTTGCTGTGATTATGTGTCTATCAAATGGTAAATGGACTGCATATAGCACTTGTTTGTTGTTAACTGGAAGTACTTTTATACTAAAGCTACATTCGCCGGTCCGGACTTACATTCATACGTTCACTTTTACAGCTGCTCTGTTCCGGGTCTTGTTGGCTCTTTTATGCCTCCTGTGTTGCACTGTAAAAAGAAATAATACTGGCAGATAGAATATATAGAATACTGGCAGCTGTGGTTGCCAGAATTTTGCCATAAAAAAACAATATTAGTACTGTTAATTTTATAGTTATAACTGGAATTCATATGTAGTATAAGACTGTAAAATTTAAAGCATTTGCCATTGGAAAATGCAAATATAGGCCATATATTTAACATTTAAGTACACCGTTTTTTTACATTGCTAGACTGTACATTTGGCACTGAAATACACAGTCTTTAACGGTAAAATACTGGCAGCTGTGGTTGCCAGAATTCCACCGTAAATAAAACAGAAAACCTTTTTTCACATTTCTGTAGATTACTGTTAATTTCATGGTTACAACTGGAGTCCTTATCAGTGCAAAATTGTAAAGAATTAAGTATTTACCATTGAAGAATATAAAAAACATCTGTTTTTACATGCATAAACTGTATATTTAACAGTGAAATACATTTATTTGAACAGACTATATGTAACAAAGAACAAAGAAACTACCAGACAAAGCATTTTTTAAACTACATGCTGGAACACTGGAGCTTTCAGAGCCTCATTGATCACTTTGCTGCAGCTTATGACTGCAAAAGTTAGAAGCAGAGTAATACCAAAGCAGCTGCCGATCATATTGCAAAAGTCACGCATACATAAGCACAGATGTTATAGCTTCAGCATGCGGAATGGTGTTTTATGTACAAATAGTCTTTATGGGTTCATGCTTTTCTCCCTGTTACTTTAGTGTGTTGCCTGTGTGTATCATACTTTGATCATTCCATCAATTTTTTTAATCACACAATGTGTCATTTGGCCTAAGTACCAGACCACTTCCTAGGAAGAGGATTTTTAATGTCCACGAAGCAGAGTGATATGTAGACTGTGAATAAATCCAATGCGAAATTACTCCCAATATCCACTCTCATAGAATAACTCTTGACTGGGTTACTTGTTTGAATTAATTACTGTACGTACAGTGACAAATATTACAGATTTCTTCTGTTTTGTAACACTTGCATGTTTCAGGTCATCAAGCAAATTTTAATATCAGACAGAGATAAACTGAGTAAATACAAATTGGAGGTTTTAAATTATGATTTCCTTTTTTTGTACGGGAAAATCCAAACCAACCTGGCCCTGTGTGGGAACATAATAGGCCTCTAACCCTGTTAACTGCATGTTCCATCATGAGCAACAACAACTGCAATAAAGCATTTGTGATAACTGCTTATGAGTTTTTCACATCACTGTGGAAGAATTTTGGCCCACACTTCTTTTCAAAATAGCTTTTATTCATCCACATTAGAGTATTTTCCAGTATAAACAGCCTGTTTAAAGTCAAGTCACAACATCTCAATTAGATTTAAGACCAGACTCTTGACTAGGCCAGTGCAAAACCTTCATTCTATTTTGTGTCCAGGTCCTGAAGCAGCAACAAGCAGCCCCAGACCATCACACTACCACCACCATGTTTGACTGCTGGTATTATGTCACCTGTGATGGGATGTGCACCTTCCAAAAACTTGGACTTTTGTCTCATTAGTCCACAGAATATTTTCCTTAAAATGGTGGGAATCTCCACTTTCATGCCTTACCTGTATTGGATGGTCATGACCATGTAGCATCCCCTTTATTCTAGCTAGTTTACTCTGTTTATAATGTTGGATTGTTGAAACAAAAACTGGTTAGCAGAGCAGACTAACTGCTGCCACAGGACTGGTCTGAAATTAGATTGTGTATTATTTTTCATGAAGATATCTCATTGTGTTAATTAGCCGGTGCCTTAATGCAATAATACTTGGGAGTGCTATAAATAGGCTGGAGAGAAAGGCCTGTGCAAAGAAAGTGCTTTGAATGGTTCACATTTGACAAAGTGATTCTGGAGAACCTTTCCTTCTCACCAGCAGACAATTGTCAAGTGTTGTTTGACGTGGGTGAGATCTTCACACATGTTTATTAATAATAATATTATTAATAATTATTAATAATTATTAATAAAGTACATCTAATCTAATCTAATCTAATAAACATTATTGGACAGTCACAGGAATTGTTCACAGCTTTGCAATTTATGACATAAGCGTGTGGAGGCCACAGAATTCAGACACCATTAGATCACCTTGATTGTCTTAATCTAATGCCTTACGACAGAAAAGGACTATCTACTATGGCAACTATGATCCACATTTTGGTGTGTTTGCTTATATTTTGATACTTTGTCAATTAGATTTTACGTACTGAAATTGAGAATCGGTGAGATCAGTAATGGTTACTTATCAGCTTCACTGCCTTGCTCAGTTTGCTGGCTGAGTGGTTGGACTTTATATTGAGTAGTAAGGAGAATGTAGTTATTATGGGGTCAGTAGTTTTCACAGCAGGAGAACTAATAATGAGCTACTTTGGTAAAAGAGACGCACACATTTTGGGTCTGCTGTGAACCATGCCTTGCAAAAAAGGAGATCTCTAATCACAACACAATAGTAGCTGAATTTGCATCAGCCTGGAAAGGAATACATAGTAATTTCATGGTGTTTGGTAGAGCTATGAAATTAGTTGAATTTTAATCGTGATTTCAATTCAATCAAAAAAAAACGATGTAATCCAAGAAAAAAAAAAACTATTTTGCTGCATTCTGTCTTGTGTTCTGAATGGCACATACACATTTCTGGTGCAGATGCCACTCGTCCATAGGTGAGTGGATATGTTGGCCTGAATATTTTTACTTAGTCAGAAATTTGATTGAGTCAAAAATTTAAGTTTACTGTGGAAATGTAAAAAAAAAAAAATTCAAGTTCAATAAATGCAACATGATTTAGAATTCAGTGAATAATTGTTTTAAATTATCATGATTTTAAATGTTGACCAAAGCAACTTTGACTGTGGTCTTTTCCATAATCGAGCAGCCTGGATTTAAAGATCCATCAGCCTACTGTTACAAGTCTTCAAATGCATATAGTTTAGTGCTGTGACTGCTCTTCTTCTCCTCAATGAGGCACAGAAGAATCAGTGAGTTGGTGCTTAAGGCTCAATGAAGTCACTTGAATTGGCAAACATCTCTGTTAGTAAATTTGCATGGAAGTTTGTGAATCTACATGTAAGTAAGTACCAGCAGTGTGTCCGTGGCAGAGCAATGTTAAAATCAAACAATGTTATGTGTTATCAACCCTGTGCAAACCTAAAATGACTATCAGTGCAGCCCTAAACCACACCCCTAAAATCATTTCATTAACTGGACTGCTGGGGCCCAATTCTTCCACCAGATCTCCTAAAGCTGCTATTTAGGGATAGCGGGTAGCAGGAGGGGCGTTCCCCCTGCAAAGAACGCAATCTTCCACCTTGCCAAACCTGCTATCCCACCTGCGCTACCCGCTACATTATGCATAGGAGTGGTTAGGGGGTTCCACCTGTTAAACCAATCATTCCGTCAGTAGCCATTGCCTTTTAAAAGCAGGTTGCACCACCCGCAAGACTCTACACGCAAACCGCTATGAAGCGTCTTCTCGTCCAGATTGGAGCAGCTCTGGTGAGCAGCTCATCTGGGACTCTCCTTCCTCCTCCTCCTCCTCTGCACTGATATATACATATAAATATTTTTACTCACCTGAAAGTCACAAATAGATGGTGCGCTCCCAGTAAATACACGTCGTCTATTCTTTAACTGGCGTTGCGGGTAGCAGGTGGTCTCATTACCCGCTACCTGCAACCAACAATGGCAAGATACCGAGTTTGGGGAAAGGGCAAAAGACATGCCCATTGCCACACCTACAATGTGGGTAAGAGAGTCGCCATAACGGGTAGCAGCTTTAGGGAGCGGAAGATTGCATTAGCGGTTAGCGGAGGTTCCTAAACCCGCAATTTGTGGTTAGTGGATAGCGGCTAGCGGGTAGTAGGAAATGTACGATCGGGGCCCTGGTGTGCAAAATACCCAAATTAGCCTTCATTTAAGTATTTCCCGACCATAACATAATTCAATTAAGTTCATATACATCCAATCTTCAGTTATGAACGTTTCCTACAAGGAGTTAGAAAGGTCTGGCATTTTTTGCTGTTCGTGAAATGTATTATCATATTCATTTTTTTTTTCCAAAGCTGCCAGAGCTGGAATGGGACATCATCATGCATTCTCTCTGGCAGTTTTAATATCATTGCTGCACAACACTTCAGTGCACGGCGCACTGCTTGTAGCTTACCAGATGATGCAAAAAAATATAATTGTTGGAACGTATCAACATTTTTACGGTTTATAGAATAAGTACAAATGTAAATGAGTTAAACACAAAATTCATATGCATCTCAAAACAGGAAATGGAAGGACAGCTGTAAAAAATATCACTTTATTTTCAATATCCTTAAACAAGTTCGGCACAACATAAGTTCATACAACCTACAGGAAACAGAAGATTCATTAAAGTCATTGATATGGGATTTTGTCGAAATCTGTTGACATTAATTCTATTTGGCTAGTTTGAATTCAAAATGGTAGCTTCCAATGTTGATATTTCCTTTATTTGAATGAAACTCTCATTTCACATTGATTCACCTCACACATTTATTGTTTGCTTAATTAAAGCAGTGTCACAACCCGGCTCAAGGCCATGACAAGAATGAGGAAGGCTGCACAAAATAGTTGGTACCAACAGTATAAGTTTATTCTAAAAAAATCAAACGCACCAAACAACACCAACAGTAACACGAGTCAAACCATCTGCCAGCCACGGTCCTGACAACTGGTCCCACAGCACATCAGCAGACCCTAGAATTCCAGCAGTAAGCCAGAGCTGTGAGAACCTCAACCTGGCGGCAGCAAAAAGGCAGCCACATGGGATCAGCTCCCCGGAGCAGCCCTCATCGCAGCCTCCCGCAACAGCCTGAAGGTGGACCTCTTAAAGGGAAGGAAAACCACTGAGCCCAGAGGGCTGTACTACGAAGCAAGTTCGACACAGCCAGGCTTTCTTTGGGTGAGCTGGCTTAACAAACCTGAAACTCGCGATCAGAGATAACTGGTACCACGACGGTGGTTATCAACTATCTTTGTTAACCGCGGCTTTCTGTTTTCTGCTCTGTGCGCGTTCACATAAAAGAGGGTGTTTGACGCGTCATTTGACACCTACTCTGGATAAAATGGATAGATGGCGGTCCGTATATTTCAGTCAGGAGGAGCAGGTTTTAATAATGCAGGGCTATGAGGATTTCAAAGAAATCTTTACGGCCAAAAGCAACACTGTAGGTGCGAATAAAACCAGAGAGGAGTGCTGGCAAAAAAAATGCAGATCGTGTAAATTCGTAAATTATATTTATTTCACCACTATATTTATTTCACAACCTTAATTAATCTCCCTCCCTCTTTTAGAGCGCTTAAACTTTAAACTTAATGCAGCAGATTTAAACATTATGTAGGTCTGACTGTCCCATATTGAATGATAAATGAAAATCACTTTAGTTTTTTTGCTAAATCTATGTGAAATTAATTTAAGATTTAATATGATCTGTTATACACACTCACCGGCCACTTTAATAGGTATCCTATCACCCTGGTGAATCTTATGAATGAATTATATTATAACATTTCACATGAAATTCCACGTCACACTGATTATCAATATAATGGACTATTAATTTATGTTACCTGATTTAGTAAAACGCTTCTTTTATTTGAAGCGTGGGCAGATGGCCAGGGAATACTACAAACATATTCAGCAGTTTAGTAAGAGCAAGTACAACCTTACATCCAGTATTCTGGCTCAGATTTTCTGCATCACCAACTGAATGCATGTAGGTTCCCGCGGCAAAGAAATGCAAAGAAACGCGCACCGTTTGCGCTACTGTGAGCGCACGGCTGCGTTTGGTGGCGCTGCCAATATATGGCTCTAGCAGATTACAAATGTAACGTATTCCCTCAGCTGGAAATCTATAGCGTTCATAGAGAATATGGTCATGGGAAGCCAGCGGATCAGTCCGGTCTCTGAATACTCTCTTCCTATCCTCGCACAATCCTGGCGCTAAAGTCAACAGGATTGGGTGAAAGTGAAAGGGTGGTGCTTTTTATAGCCGATTTGAGCCTAAACTCTGCACATAACCTGCTCCGGGCCAGGTTAAGTTTGCAGAGTAAGTTACCATGGTGATCTAGCCAGGTTAAAAGAGAGCCACCTTCGTGGTACCGGAAATCCTGGCTTTAGACTCAACATACCTCGCTAACCCTCTAATCTCGCTTCGTAGTACACCCCTCTGGTGTGTCTCCTCACGCTGACGACTCTCCACCTGCAACAAAACAACAAAACACCACCACCTGATGTACAGGTGGAGGAGTCGTCACAGCAGGAACAATTCTACAACAAAAAGTCTTTCTGAAATCTGCACATATGAAGAAATGTGGTAGATAATTTTACTAGTTTACAGTTGGCGGCAATTTAGATTTTCCAGTTAATCTAAATAGATGCCGTTTTTGGGGATGTGGGAGGAAACCGGAGCATCCAGGAGAAAACCCCTGCAAACATGGGAAGACCACCAAACTCCCCACAGACAGATGTTCCTGTGAGGCTCTAGTGCTGATCACTGATGCCCCCATGATGCCCTGTTTGTTTGATTTAACTACTTAAAAAAAAGAAGACATGTAGAGAAGGGGAGTGACATTGAAAGAGGATGAGTAACAAAAGAGAAAGTAAAGTAGAGGGAGCTACTGGTTTCCAGCACAGACTTCTTCACCACATTGTCCTTCTCTCGCTTGTCTTCATTTTCCTCACATTTCATGTTTCTCATCATTTTTTTTCCTCTCATTGTCATTTTTTACCTCCTTTGTCTTTAATCTCTTCTTGTATCTATTTTTTCTTCTCTCTTCCCATCTGTCTTTCTGTCCTTGATGCTCTTCTTTAAAAAGAAGCATCTCCTTTTTTTTTCTATCCATCAGGAGCTCTTGGAACTCTCTATCTCTCTACATGCATAACAGGACCGTGAGGATGGTTGCAAACTCCACACAGAAGTGGAATCAGTTCATCACAGAGATGGTCAGCGGCATTCAGGACCTGCTGTCAAAATGACTAGTGAAGTAGAAATATAGATTACAACTTCATGTCCCACGATACACCTTGATTTCATTACATGGTGGCATCTACCCACTGGATGGCAGTTTCACAAATTGATGAGCCATTTCCTACAACAGTTTTGTGTGTTTAACCCAAGTAATAGAATTTAAAGGCAAAGCTACCAAATACTAACTTCTGACTTTGATGAAAGTAATAAAGAATTCTATAATTAACTCTCTCTTTTCTCTCATTATTCTGGTATTTAGAAAATAGAAATAATTTTGGTAAACCTCACTGACCTTAAAAAGGAAAAGTTGATTTCATGTTAGTGGGGATTAAAAAAAAAGGCTGTCTTTTTATATAGTGTATGGAAACATCTGGTTTCATCCATCCATCCATCATCCATACCCGTTTAGTCCTATACAGGGTCACGGGGATCTGCTGGAGCCTATCCCAGCTCTTTTCGGTCGAAAGGCAAGGGTACACCCTGGACAGGTCGCATCTGGTTTCAACTGTATGCAGTTAAAAAAAAAAAAAAAGTTGATATATTTATATCGTCTTGAAGTTGCTGTACAACTGTCCCTTTGGTGTTAACCATAATGTTGATGTGGCCTGATATGAAACTGAGTCTGACATCCCTGCTGTAGTGCATTGCAGTTACAAATAAATCATTTACCACTGAACTGGGAAGATGTGCCATCAAGTAACAGTTATACAGTATGGTTAGCTAAGCTGTTGGCTTAGTGGAAGTGGTCTTTCTGACCCTGTGGGAGGTCTGGATTTCAAATCCCAGGTGGGTCAGGAAGGCATCGGATGTAAAACTTGTGCCATACCTTTCACTTGCTGTCGCGACCCCGAAGAGGGACATGCTGAAAACGAACTATGTAGTATGACTGTAATTATGTCAACTAATCATTGCAGCCTTATTTGAAAGCTACACACAGATATAGTCATCTATAAATAGGATAGGTACTGCTCATGTATCTCATTCAGCTATGTAAGAGAACATTATCTGGTTTGCAGTTATATGTTAGATGAGACAACTTGTTGCTTAGATGGAGGATTTCTGCCTCAGTCCTGTAGAAAAGATAATCATTATAATTTGACTGGTCCTGTGAGATGAAAAAGTACATACAAAAACTTTGTCTTTTTTTTCCCCCACACACAGGGCAATTTTGTTTCCATAACAGCTTATTAAAAATTGTGGAATGAAAATGACCAAATTACTAATTTAAAGGGTTTTATTTTACTGCACTTTGTGTATCAAGCATGCATGCAAATCAGTGCAAATTCCATTTGATTAAACCATATTAGCATTTTCAGCATAACATTTCAGATGACTTATATTTAAAGTTAATTGCTGTAATTAATCAATGCGAAAGTTTCAAGCTGATACCTATTAAGTCATTTTTAAACGTGTACTGCAGCCCTGAGATGCTCACGAGCGCCAGCATGTGAGAACAAAAATGTCTGCAACATTTGACTTATTGCATACATTTTACAACAAGCTCCCTGACAGTATCTTCAGGATGTTGCAGAATGAGACGATATGTTAATATGGCAGCCCCTGCAAACAACCTGACAACAGGAGGACAATTGTTGCAGGGTAAGAAATGTTTTTTGCTTACTTAGAGGTCCCAAATACACATGCTTCATGATTTTGAACAATACAAAAACAAAAAGATTTCATTTTGACAAATGAAAAGGATAATGTAGAATTAAAGCTCATTCTGCATAACCATGCAGCTGTTGCTGCCTTTGATTGCAAGTGGATAAATCAATATCTAATCATACTAATGCTTCCACAAATGTGTAAGGTGACTTTATAGGGAGCAAAATGATGCAGTATTGTGTCCTATTAAAGCAGTGGTTCTTAACCTTGTTGGAGGTACTGAACCCCACCAGTTTCATATGCACATTCACCGAACCCTTCTTTATTGAAAAATAAAATATGATTTTTTTTTTTTTTTTTTTCAAATTGAAGACATAGGTATATGTCTTACTGGGGCAAAAAATGAACTGTGCACTGTGTTCAAAAATCAAAACCAATACAATGCATGAACTGCATACATACCTTCCTTATTAATCCATATTGTACATAGTTTCTTTTCTTTGCTCGACATAGTTAGTATGGATTAAGATATTAAAGAAATCACACAGTGTACCATCACGACAGTCATAAGTTGACTGCTGAGTGCATCAAATTCCCTGCAGCACAGATTGGCCAAGTGATGTAACGTGATCACCTGTAGCCAGTGATGACCAAGTGAGGCTTGTCATCATAAATCATGAGTCAGGCGTGTGTCTTGACCTCCGCTGAACCCCTGAGACTGACTCACCGAACCCCTAGGGATAGGAACCACTGTATTAAAGTGTCCTAAATGGCAATTGAGTTCTCATTTGTGAGGTGCTCTTTAAAAGCATCAAGAAAACACTGTGGATACGTCATCAAATGAACAAAAATGCAGCAGCAGCTAGTTCCTCCCTCTGTACAATGTTGCCCAGAGCAGATGCAGGTTCTGCTGGCTGTGGATCCAAGCAGTGGCTTGGGACTGTGGAAATGAAATCCCTCAACCAATATTGTTTTTTCTCATCTTCTTTTCTCCTGTTCTTCTTTTCTCCCCTCCTTCCTCCCAGCTTTTCTAACTCAGGTGGACTTCAGAATCATATCTTCATGGTTTCTCTGTACGGTGCCTTCGAGCATTCTGCACCAATGCACACAAGTGATAAGTTCTCCCAAACTGCCAGGAAAAAAAGAAGAAGACAAATGAGAGTAAAGATAATTGGAGCTGGATATTCAGTCCATTTTTATATATAACACCTGTGCTTAACAGATCTGCTTGAACAGAAGCAAGAAGTGCGTACTAAGTAGTAAGTACTGCTTTATAAAAGAAAATAAAGAAAGTTTTGCAGAAGTTGATCAAAATGTTGCATCTCACCAAACAGAAAGGTACTTCAAGTTCAATTTTGTTTTTTGTTTTTTTTGTACAGGGGGAAATTAACCATAAAAGCAATATCTGTTCATCTTACATAGAAAGTGCATTTGATAAAAGTTTAATTGGTTACAGACCAGTTCAATCCAATCTGAGCTCTTCTTATCAATTTTCAGTCCACAGGGTGTACTGTCCCTTTCAGACACACTGGGATCTGCGCTGCAGATAGTAATCTGCGTAATGACAAAGACCACAGATTTTATTAGAGATGAAGGGAGGGGTGAAGGAGAGGCATAGATACCCAACTGAGCCTGGGGTTGGAGTCCAAACCTGTGGCTGCAATTTTTTTTCTCGACTTCTCTACTTCTTTATGTCTCTACTTAATTTTTTTGTCACTGAAACAACTTGGATGTGGTTCAGAAGGGACCAAGGTTAAAAATACACAATATAATACATTTTATGTGGTAATCTTGGCTGCATTGTCCATACTGTCATAGCAACATGACCCCAATTGTTATTATACCAAGCTTTGGAAACCATGCACATCCACAAGGGATGCTTTGAGGGCATTCTGTGCATTCAAAACTGATGCAGTGGGTTCCTGGTCAAGTGTTGCACTACGAATAAGAACATATTGAACCCTTTTGCTTTGAAAAATTACATCGTTTTGCCACAAGTAATAAAAATAGGGAGTCCGCAGAACTGCAGACTTAAAACTTTTGAAAAATGGTGCTGGAAAACATTCACCATATGTGCGAGATATAAGAAACTCCTTTTTCTTCTCTGTATAACGGCGGAATTAAACAAGGGATTTATCTCACAATTATGCTGTTTGGCCACCGAATTTGATGGCAAAAAGGCAAAAATCCCTTAGATGAATCAAAACCCATTGCTCCAGCATTATCGCTTTACTACTCGATAACAAGCAATTAAATGAGGACTGATCACACCACGACCTCCTGGTATATCTACCTCAGGAAGCAATGAGTTACGGTTGCAAACGTGAGCATTTTTACTGAGATGTTTGCTTGGTAAGTAGGAAAACCATTGTGTAATTTACCACAGACACAAAACCATAATTCCCTCCACAGAAAGAAATCACAGTAAAGTGGAGAGCAATATGGATGCACCTGACACTGAGCAACTGCCCACCTATTGACTGGCTCTCAAGAGGGACCTTATAACACCTCCTTTATATAATAAATTTGTTAGAAAATAGACAAGCCTTTAAATGGTTTACTTTCAGTAGTTTTCACTCTCAGGTACAAAACAAGCTCTCAGGCCTGTCACAGGGAGCTGTAGCAAAGCAGTAAATTAAGCTTTCAGCTAAATATTCCCTTCAGCAGCATCAGCAGCGATGCAGAGATACCATATGCTGACTGCATTATACAAACAGTGCAATGGAGTGTGGGTGCGAGACAATAAATCATTTTTTTATGACACATTCAACATGTTGCAACAGCATCTAAAGCTGTTCATGAAGACCGTCTGCGTCTTATTGTCTTTGTGTGTCCTATTAGGTGGAACAGCGCTGCTGTTTTGGGTTCAATCCCTCATCATGTGTGGCTTTGTTCTGCTTCACTCCATTAGGTCTTTGTTTCATTCCTATCTCATTCTTCACACTTGGTTGTATTGATGAGAAATAGTGACTGGAAAACAGAAACAAATGGTAATGGGTATTGCACAGTTTTTGCACATAGACTGTATTAAAAAGATGGATATAGCAGCTGGTTCTGAAAGGTGATGTCAAGACTTAAATATGTTAGTACCTTTAAAAGTGTCCTTCTGTCCATAGTTCTCTAAAATGCTCTTGAGTACCTTAATAAGTTTGAGCCTCTTTTTTTTCCCTAAAAAAAACTCCTGCTTACATAAAAGGACATTGTTTGGCATTGATTCATTTGAAATCTCTTTTTTTGTTTCCTTTTAATTGTAGCCCTTTGTTCTGTAAAGTGCCATGGGTTTCACAGTTTTGGACTGAAAAGTACTATATAAATAAAACTGGCTGCTGAGCTTGATTTAAAAAGCCCACCATCCATATTCATGAGGAAGAAAGGAAGGAAGAAGGATTATCATTTGAAATGTTCTTAAAAACAGTTACACTGATGAGTGGTACCTACTCAGATAAGTGGAAGGTGACCAATGAGAGCTCCTGCAGTTACAGGATACATCAATATATGCAGAAGCAAATATCACTCTGTTAAGTTGATATAATTACATTCTTGGCAAAAGCAACAACAATGTCCATGCCAACTTTAAATAATATTTCAAGAATGAATACATCACAGGTTTTTACTTAACTAATGCATAAAAAGACAAAGTAACTCATATTAAGCCCTTGAAAATAGTGCACTCAAAAGCAAATATAGAAGCCATTCTAGCTTTTGCAGAGGATATTGACCCCATATAGTATAGATACAATGCTTTTTAAGGTGCTTTTTGTCAAATAATTAATTATTTTTACCACACATTTCCAACCCCCAGTATGTGAACCAGCTGAATAAGTCTGAATGTGAGGGTACTTAGCATGTTTAATAAAGATGTATATTGAATTGAACTGAGTTATACTTAGTGATGTTTCATGCTTGAAATGTGCAAATCACACTTCCTTGCAGGAGTCCTTCTGTCAGAGACAGTCAGGCTGCCACCCTATTGAACTCCAACCAGGCTGAAATGAAGATTGAGCTCTTTGCTGTGCACTGACCACAGCCCAGTCAGTGCCACTGAGGAGTCCTATTCATCATCCACCGAGGGAAAAGGCTCAAAGCTCTAAAACCTTCCTGCAGAAATGCTCATTTGAGAAATGAATTTCACAATTATCTGCTGACTGTTCCTTGGCTCCTGTCCAAAAGACTGTTTTGGTTTTGTTTTTTTTTTTTTTTTTCCTTTTCCCAGTCTGGTGATCACCTTTTGACTTTGTGTTTTCCTTCTTTACAATATATCTGTTTCATCTTGTTAGTCCAACTCTGTTGTTGACTCCTCAGTTTAGGCGTATTTCATCTTCATCTATGGTGAAGCTAAGTGCAAGAGATTTCTACAAAACCTGACAACAATCTGTCTACTGCAGACTTGAAATTCATAACTCTGAATCTCTTTCATCCAGTCAGCCAGTCTATGATTGTCTTTCTTTAGCCCACTGTAGCCATGCTTTTTTTTCTTCAGGTGTTATTCAGGGTTTTCATTTTTTTTTTTTTTTTTTTTGTATATAAATCCCATCTCTTTTGGCACTTTGATTTCTTCCCAGGTTTACCTGTATGTTTCCCTTTTACAAACTTCTCATTTTGCTTGTAGTTGGTCCAAAGTTTAGACACAGATCATCATCAGCATCTGTCATGTTGGAGCCATGATTCATGTCAGCTTGGTGCAACAGCTCATCAAGCTCTGCCAGCATTTTTAACAGCAGACTAATAAACAGATTTAATCTGATGCAGACTTAGTTTTAGAACTGCAAATTACAGGGTAATTCCATAATATTTTCCTCATAATTTTGTGATTCCATTACTTTTTACTGTCCTTGGTCTGAAGAAAACAAAATAAAACAAAACAATTGCTATTGGCTACAGCATTTTTCTTTTTTTGTGCCATGTTTGTGATTTGTTGTTTTTTATTGAACATCTTTCAGCAATGGTAATTCCATTTTTTTATTTTTTATCTTTTATTTTTACCAGAGGATTGAAAGTTCATCACCAAAATGAGTCTCTGTCAGTGCAAGAGGAAAATTGAGAGGTTGAACAAAGTCATTTGGATTAATTCACTGAACACCACTGAGTCAAATTCTTGGGCAGTTTTGTAACTGTCACTTTTTTGACAAAAGTCCAAAATATTCACTTGGTGGCTCTAAGAGACAACACAAGAGGGTCTGGTAAAGAGATAGGCATCTTTGAGATTTTAACATGTCTTAGCAATCCATCCAAAAATGACAAACCACAAAATGTCAAACTTCTAGTGTGGATGTAAATATCTTTGGTTTCTTTATACATTTAGAATACAGCAGCATTTCATTCTACCATCATTGAGAGATAAGGAATATTTGTCTTCTGTGTGGTCGCATTCTTCCTATGATTAAGTATCTTGGAGTTGAAATGCCAAGTCTAGGTTTCATGAAGGCATCTATATATTCAGAGACAGTGGTCAGGAAAAAATGCACTTTACTCCACACTAATTTAATTTTACTGAGAGCTGCTGTCACATGAAATCTCAGTTCCTTGTGGGAAAAGGCCACAGGAGAAGGTCAATTTTCTAGAACTTCCATCCATTCTTAAAACGTTACTTTTAAACGGTAATACATTTTGACCAAACCCTAAATAAAGTTTCAGAGTTCATATTTATGACGTGCTATCTATTGTGTATTAGATTAAATTAATACACTTCTAAGCCCTGGAAATTCCAAGTCGGATTCCGGTTTTCAAAGACGATACATTCTCTCTTTATTTATTTAATTTTATTCAACTGAGAAACTATGACTTTGTGGATGAAAATGTATTAGCATTACTTAAGAGTCCTTGCCAAGTCCTTGTTCAAACCACTGAGTGATTTCCATAAGTTAACTGAAGTGCAAATATTGGTTGATAAAATGACAATAATGAGATGACAGTTTTATCCCAAAACATTCTGGGCTGTTCTACAATACTGAAATATTTTTACTGAGTTAGAACAGGTCTAAGGATCCCATCAGGAAAGAAAAGCATCAATCAAATTTACTATTCATAGCATTATTTTGACAGCTAAAGATGGAGCGAAAAGCTCTGTTTAAAGCTGTTAAAAGGATAGAGATGAAAAAGGTAAGACTAGTCTAATTAGTAGATGATGACATATATATAATTCAAGCTCAACCATTAAAACAAAGGGAAAATTCTGGAGTTAAAACAACAATAGGTCTATTACTAGATAGCAAGGAATGTAAGCTTTCTTAAAGATCAAAACAACATGAATAGAAGCAGTTTTGAGTGAGAATGGAATATGCATTTGGAATAAAATGTCAACATTAGCACTTAGGACAAAAGCCCTAGGTCAAAATAAACGTAATAAAAATTTTAAGCAATGCAATGTTAGTCCATTGAAAGGAATATCCAGCGGTACAATCAACCATAGGTCGATTTCTAGATTGGAATAAAGGAACACTTTATTCCATACTACATGAATGGAAGCAGTTTTGAGTTTGAATGGAGTATACAACATGTTTGCAGCATAATGGATTTCACATTAGCCAAGAGGTCGAACATACCCTGGTTAAAAGCACCCTACTGGGTACTTTCACAAATTAAGTGAACAACACAGGTGAAAAACAACAATTTTTAAAAAAAAAAAGGAACAAAGATGCTGAAGTCAAATAATCGAAAGTACATAATTTTTATTTTTTTTTAAAACTGAAGTCAGTATAACAATGTTTGTTATCATTGTTATACACTCTTTGTATAATAATGATAAGAGAACAGGAGTCTTATTACTTATCTCAGTAAAGCCACTTTCCACTGCTGTATACAATCCAGTGTAATAGAGATTCTATTTTATGCTTTTGTTCAGAATGTATAAAGCAAGTTGATTGAGAGTGCCAAGGATGTTGCATTCATGAATGAATGTTTTGTATCCATCTGTCTGTAAAGACTCTGCAGAAAACTGGCTCAAACTAGATCTATAGAGCGGGAAGACTTCGGAGTAGAGCTTCACATCCGCCTAAAGTAGCTTTAGTCGGAGAAAGCAGGGATGCGGCCTTGAGCAGTTGGCACTACCTCTCATACATATTCTTCTCTGGTAAAGGCTAAAAAAATAAGTCCTCTTTCTCACAGCTAGTTGTACTGATCATTGCATAGACAGATTGACTCTGATTGGACATCGCACATGAAAACACATGGCTCTGATAGGATAGATCATTGCATATTTCTGTAAGGACATGTGACCCCAGGAATGTTGAATACCCCCCTGTAATAGAGGTTGGTTGGGATAACCTCTGCAGACTCTAGCACTCTGTTCAACCCGTTTCCTTTGATACAACAAAGATGAAAAGACACAAACACAACTCTGAGCGTCTTCTTTACCTTATTTCTCTTCTCATTGGGGACAGCTGCAGACTTTCCACAACACCAGTCTGAATAGTTTATACAGCAAACAGTAAAAACTGCAACATTGCGACATGTGTCCTTGGTGTCTAACTCCCTGTCCAACCTGTAACACACAAAGGCGATACCCTGGACAAACATGCCTGGTCACCTCCAGCTGAAGGCACTATGGGATCAGGAGAAGCAAAGAGCCATTTCTAATGGTGTTTTATGCCAACTGGCTGTTAGAGGTGAGCTGGCTATCCTTACTGTAGTTGACTGTGGTCATTGTAGCAGTAAGATACTTAATGGTTCCTCTTTAGAATTTGGTCAGTATGATGCTGCATGCATTTTGCTGCAACAATAGATTCAGCACAACTGTTTTTGTGTTTTTTGTGCAAGGCTGTGTTTTTTATTGTTTTTTTTTTCTTTGTTTCACCCAGGAGAATTTTGACACGCTGTGCCAAGTATCACAAGAAGAAACAAAGTGTCTGAATGTCGAGAGTTTTGCATTTTTTCACTCCTGCTTGATACAAGAAGATAGGGATCTTGCTGTGGGGAACTGGAAGATTGATGTCACTCCCCATAGAGGCAAATCTATCTAAGATGACAATTTAATCCTCTCAGAGAACCTTCCAACAAAACCAAAACAGACCATTCAAAGATTCTTTATGCTGTTGCCACATATTAAAAAAAAAAAAAGGCTGACAGCAGATATTGAAAATACCTGCTTCTTTTAGGCTGCAACTTTAGCCTATTTTGACTTATATACCAGAGTTAACTACTGTGGCCTTCTCTAAATCACCATTTTAGAAAATATAATATCCCAATTTAAACTCACCTGTTGTAACTGTGTGAAAGCAAATATTTTATTGTACAATTCATTCAAATTTAATAGTCAGTTATCCTGGTCTACTTTCTGATCCAAGCAATTTTTGATTTATTTTGACTGCAAAGCAAGAGAAATACATAATCCAGCAAATATTAGGGCTTTATTTATTCCCAGCTTTCTGCAAGGACTCATGGTTGAGTCTTCTTGTTGTGGCGCAGAAAACATTTAGTTGCATCCAGAAATACTGTCATAATACCTTCTTCTAAGAGGGTTTAACAACAGAGGATGAGTCAAGGCTCTCTTTTTGTTAGATGTGCCAATACTCAAGAACTGATATTGCAATCTTTTTGCCTTTTAATGGATTGTGTGATTTTTTTTTTTTTTTACAGAAGGCCTTTTCAGATGTCAGATGCACAAGCTCAGAAAAAGAAGACATAAAGGATATGAATAGGCACTTTTAAATCAGACAGGCAACACCATCTACCAACAAGCCCAAATAGGTGTAGAGTTTAGACACACTAAACAGTAAAGCACTCTTTAGATGTTTCACAGCTTGTATATAATACCGAAACAACCAGAGAAGCATCTAGTGGGTGCCGAATTTATTATTTATTTGCATAAAACCAACCCTACATACACACTCCAAGTCATATATAAACAATAGTGATTTTATAAATTCCACCTACTGTCAAGCAGGGTGATGGAGGGTTCATGATTTGGGTTTGTTATGCAGCTACAAAACCTGAACGCCTTGTTGTCATTTATTCAGTAAATGAATGAATTCCTTTTTATGTCAGAATACTCTTTAATCTGAGGCTAAAGATTGGACTGAAGCAGGTCACAGAGGAGGACGATGAGCCCAATCAAGCTAAAATATCTACACAGATTAGCTGAGAAAAGAATTTGTGCTGCAACGGCCCAGTCAAAGTCCACGCCCAAAGCAGATTGAAATGCTGTACTGGGACCTGGAGAGAGATGTGCATGAAAGAATGTCTAAGCTTAGATAAACTGATGCAATGTCGTAAATAAAAGTGGGCCCAAATTCCACCTCAATAATAAGAGGGACTGATAAAACTTCTCAAAGGTATTGCTCCTAAAAATGACTCTACAAGGCATTGAATCATGGAATCAGTATGTTTAGTTTTTCACATGCTTCGTCTGCATTGTGGTTTCATTTTTGCAACAATAATGACACGGTGTGATATATTATGTGTTGATGTATTACCTAAATTTCAGACCTGATAAAGACTGGAATGATCTACTTATTCTTTTATTTATTATGTTCTGATATGTTTTCTTTTTCACAAGACTGTATGCCACTTGTAGTAATTAGACAGGTTTCCGTAACTCTGGTTTTAACTTGTCAAAAGTAAATGCATTTTTAGTAAGAATATTCAAAGTTTCTCCTTGAAGCAGATAAATGTGTAAAATCTACAGTTATACAGTTAATGCACTGAAAGACACATGAACTGCAAATACACTGCAAACGTGCTGATCATAATAATGTCTTTTGAACATTATTAAACCATGGAAAAATAAAGAGACTAATTTACAGAAACACTTGAAACATAATACAAGATCTTATATATGATTGTACAGTTCTAACAGCAGGGACCCTCAGTGTTTATGTAATACACAACATTTTCTTTACAGAAGCTTGAATCAGCTGTAGCGCCCCAGAGCACAGTCTGAATCCTTAAAAGCTCTCCGCTTTCTTGTTCTATGTTCTACTTCCTTTCAGCCTCTGCTTTTATGATAACCCGTGGTCAAAGTTTAAGAAAACATAGCCAGAGGATGTAAATAACAGAGTGAGGGATAAAACCTGGATGGCTACAAAGCAAATGAGCTCCACTTTCTAGCAAAGTTCGGTTGCTGCATTTAATTTTCTCAGCTCTTCAGATTTCCTGGGGTAAACAATTCAGTTCTATATAGAGCTTTGTGTATGCATAAAACCCCTTATAAGCATGTAGTGCATCTCATAAATATACTTTATACTCATTAGACACACTATATTTTGCATATTTGCTATTTATCTACCACATTATTTGGGCATAGAACTGATATAGATCAAAGAAAAATTAAGAAAAATAAAATAAGAAATGAAAGGGAGGATTGCTCAAACCCATCTTTAGTGTGCTTCACCATATTTAAAGAAAGTATAACTTAAAACATAAAATGATTAAATAATATTTGCTACAATCTGAACTACTGATCTTTAATCATAAGCTTCAACATAGAGGTTAGCGACTTGGACTATGAACTTTATTCATGTGACGAGGTGGTACTCCAGAGGACTCAGAATAGACTGAAACCAGAGACCACTATGGAAAAAAAAAAAAAAAAAATACAATTTATTTACCGAAAAGAAAATACTTAAAAACCTGGAAACTGGAGGTCATCCATCCATTCATCCATTATCTATGCCTGCTTAATCTTATGCAGGGTCACGGATCTGCTAGAGCCTATTTCAGCTCTCTTTGAGCGAATGGCAGGGTTACACCCTGGACAGGTCGCCAGTCCAGATGGTCAACATGTTGGAATGGCATTTACCCAACCGGAATGACCAAAGTAACGGGCCAAAATAAAGAAACAAAGAGAGACAATACTGTTTCTTATTGAGGAGGCCAGGAGAGTAATTACTGTAATTACAGATACCATACATGGGATTTAAACTAAAGAACACAACAAAACACACTACACACTCCTCTGTATCACACAGCCTATTGCCTAAAATAAAACCAAAAGAAAAGCATCCCATTCAACTCAACCCAAGTAACCAGAAAAACTAAGAGTGGGAAAAACAGTGGTTAACACCTGATGTCTTGATGAAAGAACTGCCCCCTTGGCTCATCTCTGCCACCTATACTTCAACTCACCCTACCATGTTCATTTTTTGTGCATTCTGTATATAGCAGGCTTATTGCGTTCCTTAATAAAGCAAGTGTGTTTTGTGACTCACAGTAATTCATAATAATAATAAAAGAAAAAAAAAAAAAAATAATCCCAGTGGTGGATTACCAAGGTGCTCTTTGGCAAACTGCAGAGATGTAATTTTAGAGAGTGGCTTTCTCCATGGTGTTCTGGAAACCCTCATATTCAGTGACTTACATACTAGACCCTTGAACAGAAGAGATTCTTGCCAATTCCAATGATGCCTTCAAGCCTTAAAATGTTATTTGTAGGTTCTTCTTTACGACACTGAATATTCTGCACTGTGTCTTTGGAGTCATCTTGGCTGGGCACCCACTTTGAAGAAGATTAGCTACAGCACTAAACTATCTCCATTTATTGTTTGTCTATCTGTGGACAGATGGATGCCCAAAGATTTTGAGATTATGTTACCTCTCTTTTCAGCCTCATGGAGTTCAATTACTCATGACTGCCTGTCTTGAGATCTTGAGATGTACTTTATATATATATATATATATATATATATATATATATATATAGAATATATATATTTATGTATATATGTATATATATATATATATGATATATATATATATATATATATATATAATATCTATATATCTATATATCTCTATATCTCTCTATCTTCTCTCTTTTTTTTTTTTTTTTTTTTTTTAAGCTTTAAAACCACAACACTCCCATTATGGTGATAAGAATAGTGGTGGTATGTGGTCTTAACTTTTTAGGCCACATGAGCGTCACGATTGGTTCAACTGTTCACAACATTGTACACAGAATAATTACCCTTCAGCACATTCGTCAAACAACAACAGATCAGTGGTGGGATTACCATAAATTATCTGTAAAAATAAATCCACGGTCTTAAATACTTATATTTATATTACTGCATACTTTATTTAATTTAAATGCCCGGGTTATGGTTATAACAAACGTGATTAAATGAAGGAGTGAAAGTGCCGACGCGATACTCAGCTACGTTTACTCTCTTTACAACATGGCGACTCTCAGCGTGTAGAATTTTGTTTGGGGAATAACGACGCGGATTTCTGAACCAGTTTGAGCTCCTGTCAGTCTCCGGGGTGTCCGATAGCTATCACAAAGCCGCGATTGTTTTTCTGTTTTCTAAACTAGTCAATATATGGGAGATGTATCGCCGCGGAGCGGCAAAGAAAGACCACAAGAGCAAGCCTGTGAAGAAGGATGTGAATGACAGCGATAAATACGCCGACCTTCTGGTCTTCGGCTATGCCTGCAAACTGTTTCGAGATGACGAAAGGGCTCTTTACCACGAACATGGAAAACATCTTATCCCATGGATGGGGGACAAGAGCATCATGATTGATAGGTCGGTTGATCAAACATAGACAGAAACATTATGTTAACCATCTCTCCTGTCCGTTAGCCTGTTTCACATTGAAGCAACCACTCGGAGTTTGCCTTGCATAAGATCTCGAGAAGACCTGCAACTGACCTCGAATGTTTTTTTTTTTTTTTTTTTAAGTTTGTTTTTGTTGTTTCTGTTTCTTGCCTGTTAACTTGTCTTTGGATGTCTTGAGCCTACAATAAATTATATCTGAAGTTTCTACGATAATCATGCTAACGTGCAAATGCCTTTCTTGCTAACCTTTAGCCATAACGGGCCTACACACAAACACACGCACTCTGAAGGAAGAGTTGAACATTTTTATCAAAGGTTTTGTACTTTAAGGCACTAGTTTGTGGATTTCAAACAATCATAATTATATTAATTAAAAAATATATTCATATTTCACAACTTCAAATTACTTTTTAAACTGACTTTGCATCTTAGCATATGTGAAGAATTTGCTCTGGAACTGACGATTTTACAGCTAAACCAAACAGTATTGTTTTTTTTGTTTTGCCTAAAATTTCAAGTGATCAAACAAAAGAGTAACAAGATATAATTTTTTTTTTTGTTTTTATCCTTTAATATCCACAGGGTCGGAGCAAATTCTAACCCGCAAGTCCTTGTTGTCAAGGTGATTCAAAATATTGCCATATTATTGAGAACAAATTATTCCAAGCTTTTCTCATTCCTCAAAATCTTTATGAAAGTGACGGAGAATTGTTTTATTATATTTAAAGAAATGTACAACTTTTTTATGTATCTAT
Organism: Hirundichthys speculiger; assembly: GCA_018398805.1. Taxonomy (NCBI): domain Eukaryota; kingdom Metazoa; phylum Chordata; class Actinopteri; order Beloniformes; family Exocoetidae; genus Hirundichthys; species Hirundichthys speculiger. Next base: position 322,552 of record JAGFBZ010000446.1, on the reverse strand, counting down.
TTATGAATCATTAATGCATTTGCGTTCATGCTTTTGAATCACCTTGGTCTGCTGAGCCCCAGCTCTTGTTTCATTTGTACACAATTTGTATGTGTGTCTTTATCACATAACCCAGTTTTTCCCCAGCAAGTTAGGCTTAGGGGTCCTTCCAAACCCAGAATGACAACCACAGCACCCCATTACTTTGTCTCCATGAAGAAACTGCAACAGAGAGATGGCGTAGAGGGACGAACCTTGGAAAATGTCGTCCATATGGGTTCTTACGGATAGGTATTTATGTGCTCGGGTTTGTGTGAATGTAACTTTCTTTGCAGATTTAGAAGTAATGATGAGTGTTACAGGGGGGGAATTGAACCCTCTAAGGTAAGAGGCGAGTTGTTTTGTTTGTCTTTCCTTTTCTTCTTCTTTTTTCTACATTTTTTATTTATTTTGATATTTAATTTTTATTTTGAATTTAGGGTTGTTGATTTGTAAGTCATGTAAAGGAATAAAATATAACCAGGAAGCTTGCTAGATGTTTTAAGGTTACATGCAATGACATAAAATAGGTCATTGCTGTATATTTTGAGAAGATTTTAGATGTTACCATTTTAGAAACTCTCATGGCAAAAGGTAGAGAAGTTTTTATGTCGTAAATTGTGAGTTTTAATGTCCCACTAGTTTAGTACTACTTTAGTAAGTAGTATACTGTTATATATATTTATATAAAAAAAAGTAGATTTTCTTTTCTCTAATCCTGTTTATCTTCCAACAGATATGATGGGCGGGGTCACTTACATGACCTTTCAGACTATGACAGCGGGTCATGGAATACATCATACCAGCTGTCGGAGGAAGAGGCCAGGATCGAGGCGCTGTGTGATGAGGAGCGATACCTGGCTCTGCATACTGACCTGCTAGAAGAGGAGGCTAGACAAGGTGAGCTTGATGTTGTTTCTGCAATTCGATTATAGTTCAAAATAAAAGAAATGCAAATAGGTAAAGCATGTGGACTACCGACGTGAAACACTGAAAGCTACTTTGATGTGAAGTATGGCCCTGCAGGCTGCTTCCTGCAACCATTTATCTGTAATTTGCTACCAGTTTTTGAATCCCAGCTAATCACGAGGCAGTCCCATTTTAGTGAGCGTGAGACAGAAAAGAGAACTGACATGAGCTTGTCATAATCTGCGCCATGTGGAATGGGTGGTGTGCATGCCGTCATCTTTCCGTGGCTGCTCAGTACACGCTGTACTGTCACCCTCAGTTTGGTCACTCGTTTATTTTTCAAATAAAAGATCATTCAGAGTGTTGTGACACAACAGTCCCAAGATCTTGATGATGATGACGACTATAAGATATGGAATCAGTGGGTGATTGTGGTTTGAAAAGGGAGAAGCACTACTCCTCTCAACACGGGACATTTTTCCTCCTGGAGAACTTGTTGCCAGCATTTCCAAAAGTTAATGTTTTCGTAACTAGGAACCTGCTCAAAAATTGCATACTTGATTTAAAATGAGTATGTCTAAGAAACTACAGGATGGATTTGAATGAAATAAGAGTACATCTGTGATTGAAGCAGAAGTGTAAAAACTACATCAAAAACTATATCTAATACCAGGCCATAGTGCTGGGCGATATGGAAAAAATCATATATCACGATATGGACTATTTTATATCACGATAACGATATATATCACGATATACCATAATAAAGTATGTTTTCAGTTATTCTCTGAAAAGTTTGACAAAAATTTCATTGCTTACTTTTCAACTTTATTTTGAAAGGACATTTAGCTGAACTGTCACAAACATACATTTTAGTGCAGCAAAAACAGGTAGGTACAGAGGTACAGTAGCTTTCACATTTTTTTTAAAGTGTACAACAGTTTCTGAGAAGAAAAACACATTTTTGCACTGTAGTTCAGCTATAAAAAATAAACAAATTATTTTTCAACTTTCTGAAATCTGTAACCTTGTAGTGCAAAGTTTGCAAACCAATATAAAGTGTCTAAAGTAAACATCAGGGTTGAAGAGAACTCTGTTTAAGGCATTAACCATGAATAAAAGTGCAAACATAAAAGGCTACTTTGTAGAAGTAGATATGATTCTATCAAATTTATCGTTGCAGGTTATTTAATTACATATTTGCTGTAATAATTGATAAAATTAGGTTAGAAACGATAGAAACGATAGAAACGATAGAAGAGAAATGGCACGATATACACTTTTATATTGTCCCCACGATATGTATCGTCATATTGCCCAGCACTACCAGGCCAGAGTAAATGCTGATGAAACACAGCCTAAGTAAATACACAAATATCCATCTTAAAAAAATATTAAACCATTAGATATTTCTTTAGATTCATTTTTTCCTTTGGGATCAAATTTGCCAGGTTTGGAGGTTTTAGGGCTGGATGTGATTGTGGCAGTCTTCAGGCAGGTCGGGACCGCCGCCTGTGGGAGGTAGGTGTTGAAGATGTCAGTCAGCACGTGTGCGCAGCTCCTCAGTAGCCACCCAGAGATGTTATCAGGACCAGCAGCTTTGCGTGGATTAATCCTCTGGAGGGTCCTCCACACTGACAGGCTGTTCTCCTGGTGGAGGGGTGAGTCTGGTGCTGGAGGAGGTGGTTGGGTCATCAAAGCGGGTCTAGAAACTGTTAAGAGCATCAGGCGAAGAGGGGTCCTGGGGGCACTGTGCATCTCTGGTGTTGTAGTCTGTGATGCATTTTATGTCCCTCCACATAATCCTAGGATCATTGGACGTGAAGTGTCCCGGGATCTTTTTTGGGACATATGCAGCCTTAGCCATCTTTACCCCTGCAATCAGCTGTCTCCTAGTTGCCCGTTCATCACCTGACCTGAACGCAGCATCCCTGGCTTTCAGCAGAGGACCGGACCTCCTGCATTCAGCCAGGGTTTCTGGTTTGGGTAGCGTGGGACTGTCTTGGTGATGGTGCCATCCCCTGCACACTTACTGATGTAGCTGAGGACAGCCTGATGTATATTCCTCCAGGTTGGACCTCTCCCTCAATGACCGCTGCTTCCCTGAAGACCTACCAGTCTGTGCGCTGGAAACAGTCCAGCAGTGTGGGCGATAGCCTCACTGGGCCACACGGTGATGGTTCTCTGTGTTAGTGTGTGGCGTCTCAGCAGAGGACGATAGGATGCGACCAGCATGATGGAGATGTGGTCTGAGAGGCCCGGGTGGGGGTGGGGGACAGCTCCGCAGGTGTCTCTTTTGTTGGTGTAAACACGGTCCAGCATGTTATTTCCCCGTGTCGGTATGGTCACATGCTGGTAGAACTTTGGCCAGAGTGTCCGTCAGGTTTACGTGGTTGAAATCCCCCGCAACCACGTAAAACGGCTCCGGGTGCTTGTGCTGGAGCAAGCTGATATTGACATGAAGCTCCTTCAGCGCTTCGCTGGCTTTCGCACCCGGCGGGATGTAAACAGCCATAAAAAACACCGCCGTAAACTCACGAGGCAGATAGTGTGGCCGACACTTGATAGTCATGTACTTGCCCTCGGAGCAGCGGCAATAGAGTCCAATAAATACTTACTTCCTTGGACAGAAGACACAGCATTTAATATCTGCATTGAGTCTTGGTCACACAGGGAACAGAGGAACCGTTATCTGCTTTGTTTCTTTGGTTGGATTCGTAAGATTACAAGTTTAGCCTAACATTTCTAGATCATGTGACTCACCCGGTAGTCTGCACCTTTATACCTTCCTTATATGGTTGTTTTCCTGGGCGGAGTTTGTGGTAATTAATGAGCTTTGAGAGCGTGCTCCCCATCTGCAAGCATTTAGCATTAATTAATTTACACATGTCCTTTTACTTTGCTCGCTGTTGGCAGGGTTGTTTTGCGTTGTATGGAACAAGACTTGCTTTAGGCATATCTGTGCCGTTGAGGTTTTTCAGGAAACCAAACTGTAAAACTCATTACATTTCATAAATATGTCCTAAATGTTTTGATTCCTGTCAAATATAACTTATCAGTGTGTGTGAGTTGACCTCCTAAGTATGTGTTGTTTTTGTTTGTTTGTTTTTTTTCCCCTTCTTCGGCTGCCTCCACATATTGAGTTTTTCTAGTAAAGTGGTGTTTCTTACACCACTGGCATCCATGGAGTCTCAGCTCTCAGTTGATGGCGCTTTTATGGCATGCCAAATTCTTGTCCTTTTGTTAATGTAACCACTTGGTTTTGGAAGCTTGGTTTGTTTTGAAGGAAATAGTGTTTATTGGCATAAAGCTGAGCTTTGCCCCTGTTCATTTGGCATTCTGCATATGTATATTGTATGAATATAAATGGTTTGAATGATGTCAGTATCATTTCCTCTCAGTTCTGGAGGTTATTTATCAGTTCATTAGGAAGAGGTTAAATAGGGAAACACTTGTGAAACACAAAAACACGACCCTTAAGCTCTACAGAAACAGATCCACTGATTAATTGCAATGCACTTGCTAGCAGCATTCAAAAGGCAGGAGAATCAGCTAAAGTGTACAGAAGAGACTGAAATTTTAATCAAATTCAGTACATTCAATGACAGTCTAGAGGAAAAGCCTCCATGTAGTGATGAGTTCTTGAGTTTCGTGTATGCTTGTGAAAGTTCTGTAAAAAGTCTTATACAAGGTACACAGTCAGCATTATTATTATTTTCTGATACAAAATTAACAGCTCCTAACTTGTTCTTGCACCAGCCCAGTGCCTGGTTTGAAAAGGGGTTATTGTTATCTCGGAGTAATTACTTTGAATTTACAAAGATTGCGATGACTCATGACCTGCTCTGTCTTCCCTAGAAACATTGTTCAAACAGAAGAAAGCCCAAATGCTTGTCTTTATTGAAGACGTGACTGGCTGTATTTTCTGCAGAATTTCTGCTGTTCAGTTTAAATTAAATAACGAACTCTGAGAGATATGCGTCGCAGTGATTTATTTGCAAGTTGATGCTTTGGCAGGATTAATGCATAATGTAGCATAAACGCTGAGAAAAAAGCAAAAAATGCATGAACAAACTTTAACAGACATCATGTTAATCTTTTTTCCTTTCATTCTCTGTTTTTATTTATTTATTTTAAGCTCTTCTAAAAATCTGCAGGTCAAGACAATCTTTTCCCCTCTTTGTCCCCCTGTGCACACTGACAAATTGATTTTGTGGATAATTTTAGATGAATGTGTGTGTATCAGACCACGTATTGAATGCATTGTTGTTTTTTTTTACCCCTTTGCTCAGGCATTTTCAGTTTTCTGACTTTCAGAACTGCCATTGAAAACTTTTTGAATTCGAAGATACCTAGAACAGTTGCATTTTAATAATTTTACATCATAGTGAAACAGACCGCTTTGGTGGCAAAGCACCTCAGACTGCAGTTGAATTAATGCACCACCATTTTAACAAATGTGATGTTTCATGCCCAAATTGACAGCACAGAATGAAGCACTAATGGTTTTCATTAAGCCTGATTTCTGCTTCTGTGGTGAATTGATGGTGTATCTGGGAACCTCTACACTGTTAGCTACTTGGGACCTTGATGTGTACGTCTCACCAAATAAAGCTCTGTGTCGCATTGCTGCGAACTGCAACAAATGTTACTGGCCAACTTAGTTGATCTGTTCTTCTTAAGGTGCGTTTCAACTAGTGGGGTTCCGGGGTAAAACTAGGGTGCTGGAATTTCCGGGCTGAGCTCCCCCTCAGTAGTTTCAGCGGTCACGTCTCATCTTAGCAAGGATTCACACAAAGTGCGTTGCACGTGATGATGTTGACATTTCTTCGTTATAACAAAAACAACCAATCAATTTCTTCCTGCTTGCTACACAAACAGCCTATGTGCTTTTAATTAGTCTCACCTCGGTGTGTGTGTAGCTGAATCACTACAACCCGATTGCCTGATATATGCGTTGAAGTGAGAAAAGTTGAAAATCCCCAAAGCGATACATGCAAAAACTACCCTGGAACCTCTGCTAGTGGAAACGCACCTTTAGACTTTGTATTTCCTGCTTCTCCTAATTTGTTGTTTTCAAGTTGAGTATGATGATAGTTTGTTGCCGTTTACATTTACCAGTGCCTTGCTTTGTTTGCTCTGTTGCGGTGTCTGAGCTACATAAAGGAAACACAAAGAAGCTCAACAGTACAAGCGGCAGCACTGCAGACAAGAACCTGCACCACCATGTAACGCTTGGTGGTGCAGTTACAGAGCAACGCAACGTCAGTGTACAAGCATAAACAGCAACAGATGTCCTATACATAGAAGCATAAATCAGGTTTTACTTATTGTCACTGCAGAGGGTTCATCCCCAGGCTGCTATGCCCTTGAATTTAGAAGCCTTAGCACATTTCCTTTTCTATTACCCATCAGTTCAATACAGGGGCAATAAAAGAACACATGAAATATTTATAGATATATACTCGTTTCAGTAGAAAATAGACTTTGTTGCTGGATCAAACATGCACTTTAAACGTTTTGAAGAACCAGTAAACAGATTTGCATTTTTTCTTCTTTTAGTGTTCTTATGCAGTTGCATACCGTTATCTGGGATGGGCATGGAGAACTAGTGATAAACTGAAACTCATTCCATGCTGGTTGGCACCAAAGTACCAGTGAATGCCTGGGCAATGGCTCCACTATCATCTAGTGTAAATTCATTGCAACTGTCCACTAATGATGAAGAAGCTGCTGGCTTTGCTAGTTTAACTTAAACATGTCAAGGTGTAGCCAGCGTTTCACGTTGAGGGCAGGGTAAACTGCTGATAAACTGAACCACACTGCTTTCCACATTCTGTAAGACTTCGGCTTCAGGCTTTAAATATCTGATAACTCAAAATCCTGATAGCTGAAATATATATATATATATATATATATATTATTTATTTATTTATTTATTTTTTTTTTCCTCTGTCTGCTGGTGGGAGTGTGTGTGTGTGAGCACACATGCCTGTGAGGTGCGCAGCCATGTAGAGACATTTATTTATGCTGTTGCATAAATCACAAATAATAAATCAATATCACGATTAATTGAACATGTCTCCTCGATTACGACTAATGAACAATTATTTTAGTATTGTTTTACTTGGCCTCATACATCACTTATTAGGTTTTTGGTGCATGTAAACTTAACTATTAAAACTGGAATATTTTTCTAATGTAAGAGTACAAATATTTGATTTTAAAATGTCTGAAAGTGCAAAGATTAACTATATATGATAATTGATTGAATATTACAAAGGATAGCAATAATTGAAATGATGGGTGAGATTATGTCAGTTATGGATTCTGAATGTTGGTTTCGATTAATTGCCCAGTCCTGCTATTTAGTTTGTTTAAAAAAGCAAGGTATAAGCCTGTTCTGTAGGAAGGGTAACCTTAAATGACTTCTGTCCACCAAAAGTGATCTAAATGCAGTGAAAAGCACGGCTTTCAGACTATGTGATTTGTCAGTCACAGAGGTCATCGATGGCAACTTGGCAGGTGGTCAGCATTCTGCACTTTTGTCATTCTGTGTGAATAACTCAACTCATTGAAGAACAGCATGTCTGTCAGTTAGAAGCAGTAGTTTTTGCAGAAGTCGGAAAACAAATACCAGAAGAAAAATGAGTCACAGAGCTGATACCAAGTTTATTCTGAGAGATTTTCAGCCTTCTGTGTCAACAGAATTAAGTGGGTTAGACATTTTTATTTTTTTTTTGAAAGCTAACACAATTTCCCAAGGTCTTAATAATAAATATATGAATAGCATGATGTGGTCAAAATACCTCATGGGAACAGTACAAACCCTCCCTTTTCAATTACATCATTACAGGTCTGTTCCAGGCAAACCCCCTCTTCTGGAGGTGGTGAAGTTCTTAAAGTGGTGTTGCAGTTTTTGCAAAATCCACTGCAAATGTACTGTAAATTAGGTGGACCTAATTAGATGGAGAAGATTTGGTAATTCTCCTCTGGTCTGCATCTGTGATGTCACAAAGTCTAGGTCTGTTTTTACTACAAAAGTGTATTCCACATCTATTTACAGCACAATACTGTCTGAAGCTGCAGAAGTAGATGATAAACTGAATATGGTGAGGTTTAAAATGATATCGGCCCATATAATGATATTATTTCATATGAAAGGACAAAGTGTAAAATGCGCTGAGCATTCAGAGTGAATGCAGATCTGAGGACAGTATATTGAAAACAAGTGAAATAAGTGAGTAGCAAGTGTGTCTGAGGTCATTCAGTAACTTGGAAACTATATAGACGATAATATGCGTCAATAGTTCTGGTCACTGCCCACTGGGCTTTTGTCTAAATATGATGACAGTTGTATCGCAGATATTAAAAAAAAGAGAGAGAGATATTCTAGTCTGCTTACTGTATAACTGTTGGAACTTTTCACGCATTTACATCTCATGCCTGTATATTTACCTTTAAAGTATAAAATATCAATGGTATTGAGTGCAAATATGTTATCAATAAACCCTAACAGTACTTATCCATATCCATCATTTAGATCAGAATCCCCACCATGTGTCCTTTTGTAATATCTAGGGCTGCATGATATTAGAACATATAACATGCCATATCATAGCCTAGAATTGCAATGACATATAAACCAATACTTCAGCGTATTTCTGTTGTCCAGATAAAATTGTATTCTGGCTGCATGGACTACGCAGAAAATAAATGAAATGCAATACTTCTAGTCAGGCAACAAGGTTTATTTTTTTAAATAAGTAAACAACTGTGGCAACAACAACACTATTCAGGCAAATTGGCATCTAGGGCAGTGAGGATTCTATCTGACTGGCCAAATATGTAAAAGGCTCTCCGAGTACTGCACAAGATGACGTCTACGGTGATGGTAATCTCACTTTTCTGGGACTTTGCAGACCTGTGCCTTTCTGCACTGGTAGCTTCCTCCTCTGGTTATTGCTGGCAAAACAGACGGGATCACAACTTGTCACCATCGGTGTTCATGCTGAATTGGGGGGAAACATAGCCTGGAATTTCTCATGAGGTTCAGCACATCACATTCTTCCGCGTTTTGTCCTTACCCTCATGATAAATCAGTGCCTTTCCAACTGCGGGGAGTTTTGCATCGTCACTTTCAAATCCAGAAGTTTAGTATCTTCCAAAAGCTCAAAATGCAGCGGTCATGACTGGTTTCAGCTTGTGCTACCACCGAGAGGATACCATTTTCGCAGTACTCGGGTAGCCCCTATTGAATTTAGAATGCAAGTATATGGCACTGGGGAAAATAAAAATTTCTGATATTAATTTTTTTGTGATAATGATACGGTCCTAGTAATATCCATTGTGACATTCAGGGTTTGTCATGCGTTGTTAGTACCTGCGATGGCTACCCCAAAAATATTTGGCAACTCATTCATCTTTTTTTATTTTTTCTACTATTAAAAATGGTGAAATCTGCCCATGTACAACTTTGTGCAGTGCTTGTGTTCAACCCCCAACTCTCTCTCCTTCAAGGAATGCTCATTGGCTTATACTATCAACAGCTATATTTAGTGACTTTTTCCAGGTTCATTTTCAAAAAGAATCAAGGCAACAAATGTAACACTCTAAAAAAAAAAAAAAAAAAATTAAAGCAAATGTAATTACTGTCTTTATGAGACAGTCAGTCATGCTGCTCCTCAGCATCAAGCACAGAGAAGATGTCATGCTGATGCATAATCATGATCGATAAAAAATGTGATGGCTGCATACCTGACTGCTGTCTAGTCGTCAGTGGCACAAGAGCTGACCAATGTGTCAGTAAGGGCAGGTTCTTAGTAGGCATGCTCTAAGCAAATGTGGCAGCTAAGTACACACAGCCATGGTCTGTTAAGTGAATAGTAAGGAGAAGGATAACAGCAGGTGAATGTGAATATATGGAAAATCAAGGCATTCTCCTGCTTTACCAGTTAACCTCCCTGATATTTGTGACAAAAAAAAGTTGATCTCAATTTGTGGTAAACACTGTTATTATGGAGTGTAATACTTAAAAATTAGGAGATTGATTTTCTGAAATTAAACATCAAGAGCCTATTTTGTCAAGTGTCGAGAAAAGCCATTAGTGTGCAGGTCCGCATATTAAAACATATACTCTGTGGAATTGAGACTACATTGGAGTGTACTCTTCATATGTAGGAATTTTGTCTGAATCAAATTCTATACAGCAGACAGATCAAAAGGTACCTGAGACCCAATACATCAGTCTTATACCAGTGATAAGCAAATCCTAGAGAGCTCAGTTTGTGTTATGAAAGCAATCTGATTCAACAACATGTTGTGCTTTTCAAGTCTGAGCTAAATGGCTTCTGCTGCAGGGCACAGTTTTTATCCTGGGATGAGTTTGCTTGCAGCTACGTGTGCTGACTCAATCTGATCTACGCTACCAACGTCGTAATTTGATATTCAGGTTGATGTCTATCCTACGTTTACTTTCCTCTTCTCACCTGAGATGCGTTTTTCTGCAAGTTAACATTTTAACACTTCATTTTGATTCTGAAGAAATAATAGAAAATAATTGTTCAAGAACTCCATACATTTGGACCAGAACAAACCAACTATTGGGTTGAAAATGTCCTGAAAGTGTCATATTTGGTCTCTCCTCTCTGTGCTGCTTAATTACTGTAACTGATACATACACCTGCTGCATAATTCATGCTATCAAGGGTTACATAGAAAAAGAAAATCACAGTTTGCCCAGTCTGACTTAAAATGTTTGAGATTGTTATTTGGTTTTTCTGTTTCTTATCTTTTGCAGAGGAGGAGTACAAACGTCTGAGCGAGGCACTGGCTGATGAAGGCACATACAATGCCGTGGCCTTCAAATACAGCGCTGACTACTATGACCCCTCTCAACCCACAGAGGAGGAGGAAGCCAACAGGGAGGCTGGTGAGAAGTTGTTAGTTACACACATGGTGCTGATTGGAAGAATGGGAGTGAAACCAGGAAACCAATACAGACACCTTTTTATTAGTAGACCCAGTGGTACTAATCATAGGTATCGGCAGTGTTGCTTGCAAAAACAACAAAGAATGTCTTAATGGTTTCACCTCTGTGGCACAAATGTGCTTCTTGTAGCTTACAGACTTTACTCTGGTGTGTGATTATTCAGAATTAATCACATTGCAATGTGTTGATATTAATGTTATGCATGAAAATCTAAGGATATTTTATTTTCCCCACTGTACAGGCAATGGAAAAGTATTTAGTCAACCACCGATTGCAAGTTCTCCTACGTAGAAAGATGAGGTCTATAATTTTTAACATAGGTACACTTCAACTATGAGAGACAAAATGAGGGGGGGGTCCAGGAAATCACATTTAATTTAATTTAATCACAGTTAATTTATTCCTACCAACCTGCTTTACTATTGTAGAGTCACTCCTCCCAGTTTGGTGCAGGTCTACAATTTTCTTCCTGGTGTCCTTCGATAGCTCTTTGGTCTTGGCCATGGTTGAGTTTGGAAACTGACTGTTTGAGGCTGTGGACAGGTGTCTTTTATACAGATAACGAGTTCAAACAGGTGCCATTAATACAGGTAACGAGTGGAGGACAGAAGAGCTTCTTAAAGAAGTTGCAGGTCTGTGAGAGCCAGAAATCTTGCAATTTTGTGGGTGACCAAATGCTTATTTTCCACCATGATTTCCAAATAAATTCTTTAAAAATTGTAAAATGGGATTTGCTGGATTTTTTTGGCTCTCATTGCTGAAGTGCACCTATGATGAAAATTACAGACCTCTCATCTTTCCAAGTAGGAGAACTTGCACAGCCAGTGGCTAACTAAAGACTTTTTTGCCCCACTGTATGTCTGTGACGTGTGTGGTCAAAGTAGTATTTGTGATGATTTACGTACAAGTACACATGTGGATTTCTGTAACTTTAAATATTTGTGGATATTGCTGGAGGCATATCTTGTTGGCTGACAAGGAAGCAGATGAAGTACCTCTCATTGACTTTGGGGAATATTATAGCGCTGAACCCATCGTCCTAAAATGTCTGTGGAAGATCCTGACGCCTGTAGAAATTATTCCTCAGAAACAGGTTTCCTCAAAAATTACTTTAGAGGAATCTGTTACTGTGGTTCACATTCAAGTTCATCCTTAACATGACCACAAATGGAGTTTTATTAAAACCTGTGACCAGTGTCCCCACAACAATGCAGATCAGTAGCTTTAAAGAGAGAGTTTGAGCTGACAGAAAAAGAGAGGGGCACTAACAATATAAAACTGATTATGACCTTTATTTCCTCCAATTAAGTCATAATCCATCATTTTCATTGCAGTAAAGTTTAAATGCTCTGTCAAAACATGAAAAAGAGTCTTAGTGATAGCTTTTTTGTAAAACGTTACATGATTTATTTTCCAGCCAAAATAACTTATTCTGCGTTGTCTACTAGCTGAGCAGCACGCTATACTTCTCAGGAAAAAAATGAAACTGCATTTACTTTGGTTTGACGTGCTCGTATCTTAAGCTGTACATACGCTACTACATGGGTGTATTTTGATAATAGAAGTGATTAAACGGAGCCGCCCGGCATCGCAGTGGTTAGAGATGTCCAGTAGGGACATTGATCTAATTGTTTTTATGTCCCTCTTCACATTCCCAGAGGAGGCAGAGTCTGAGGACAGTGAAGAGCCATTTGTTGCTCCACCAGGACTTGACATACCACCTGATGTGGAACTGGTGAGTGCTGTCATTACTGCTGCCAAGCAGATACAAAAATCATGCTCTAGTCATAAGTGACTTGTGTATAACTGCTTTTTAACTAGAGAGTGACAACGCACACAATTAATGCAATGGCATTAAAATGAAAATGTGTATATATCTATATACACATATATTTTATATATCTTTCATTTTGAAGTCAGATTTTACAGGGCAGAAAAAAAATTTCATATATATTAGAGCTGGGCAACGATTAAAATTTTTAATCACGATTAATCGCATTGTATATGCAAAATCAAAGAATGAATTCAAAAGTAGTGTTAAGTGCACTTTTATTTAAATGTTCTGCTGCCATATGAACGAAAGTGCCCATAACATTTGTTGTTCAAACACTTTTAACATCAGCACTTTTCATTAACACATATTTAGTGTAAATTTCATCTTAAAAAATCTAAAATAAAACAAAGCTTATTGCCACTGCCAGGGCATCAATGTCACCCTTTTTTTTAAAGGGAAAAAAAAAATTCTACCAACAAAATCCTGAGCCACAATTATAACATTAAAACAAGCAATTTCTGAGGTAGCAGTAGAAACTTTTAATGGGGAGTTCAACTTGGCAGCAGTGGTTACAAATAACCTTGTTTCTGTCAAATCCTCCGGGAGAAATTTAAAATGAAAATGTCCATATTAAAGTTCTGTAACTTTATTAATCCGTGTATCATTCATTCTTTCCAATTTCAATTGTCAATCAAAAATTAAAAAAATTAAAAAGTGACGTTTTATTTTGTTTTGTAATCTAACCCCCCACCCCCCCCCCACCCCAAAAAAAAAAAAAAAAAAAAAAAAAGAAAAAATGCCTGGTTTTTTAATATTTTAATTTTAGACTTGGATTAAAAAATATGCAATGAAAAAATGGACCACGGGACTGAATTTGTTTTTAATATTTAATTGTCCTTTTGTTTGCAATATTGTGGAAATCTGAATGAAAACTCAGCTCATATATAGTTACACATAAAAAATAGAAAAAAAAGTAGATAAGGCCGAAAGAACGACTAGCAAACGAGGGAACTGAGGAATTTACGTTACACCTTGAATGCAACATTGCGGCACAGTGCGCTGAAAAAAAAAAACATGGCAGCAACTGTATGGAACTTCATTAAAGTTTCAGAAGAAGATAGTGAGCTGGTTATTTGTAACAATTTGTGACGTATTAAAAGCACAAGCTTTAATACGTGAGCAAGTCTCTCCTCCGCTCCGAGTCAAAATTGTTTTTGGTTTTGTTCACAGTATTGATGTAATGATCTTAGGTATATGTGTGTGTATTATTGGTTATCGGTTATCGGTATCGGCCTTTAGGAGCTGAAAGTTATCTGTATCCGTTTTAAAAAACAGTTATCATGCATCCCTAATAAATACAATGCAATACAAACAATACATACAATAGAATACAAAGCTTTGAAGGATGAGACGATTTCCACATTATTGCTGTTTAATTTTAACACATGGAACTTTTGTTATGGCCAAACCTGGTGCCCATAGTACACTGTTGAGTTTCAACCCTTGAGAAAGTGAATTTTTGATCCACGGCAGACGCTGTTTTAGTTCATAAAAGCTGGGCTTGTGGTCTAGTGTGGATTTACCAAACTGAAAGTACATATCCTTTACTGTTTCTCCAAGCCCGTATCACATGACCAGTACAGAAAGATGATGGAGGGAAAAGAAAGCACTTAGGCCTTAATGATGAACAATTTTGTTTTAAAATGCCATTTTTATTCTATTCTTTTTTAAAACAGTTTTATGGTTCCAGTGGCCTTTATTGAAGATATATTGACATTTGAAATTGGGGCAGAGAGAGAAGGAATAGAAAAAAAGGGTAAAAGGCTTGAACTCACACCTGTTCATGCACAAGGACTATAGCCTCTGCAGACGGGTATTTTCAAATGAAATTACCCTGGTGTGGACAAAGCCGTCTTGCTTTTTGTTTTTTTGTGTTTCTGCTGTTTTCTTGGGTGTGTAATGGCTTTTAAGTTGTCTTTGTTCTTTGTTGTTGTTTTAATGATTTTTTTTTCATTCTGTAAAGCACTTTGTGTTACTTTTGTATGAAAAGGGCTTTATAAATAAATTTGATTTGATTCACTAGTTGGGTGATGGGTTAGTTTAGAATAGGTTTGTTCAGCACCCTCAGCGTAGTACTGTAATATATTTATTTAAATATTATTATGTTAATAATAAGAAAACCTTGTCTTAATTTTCTTTTTTTTAAGGAAATACCTGGAATGGTACAAATGGTACACTGCCTTGCATTTGTCCAGGAAAAGTAACAAACTTCGGTCGATCCTGACACAACTTTGTGTTTGGTTTTTGGATAAAAATCTAATCATCAGCCTTTGTTCTGTGAAATAAAAGATCCGTTCCCTCCTCTCAGTCTTATGATTGCAGTCAACCTCTACTACATGACAGCACAAATATGTTATATATAAATTTATACAGCAGATGACACTTAATATGTATCATGCGTCATGTCAACATGACAAAGAAAATATACTATATCATGTACACAGTAGTATAGATCGAGTTAAATAATTTAAACTGTTTTGTTGTGTCTGGTGTCTGCAGATGGAACGTTCATAACTCCCTACAGCTGCGACTTTCTCATGCTTAAGAAGGAAGGCAGCCTTTAATGCTTTCCTGGCCTGTGTCCATATTCAGTAGCCAAAGCACCCTTATGTGTTCCTATATACAATGTACCTACAGTCGATGATGTGCAAACATGAATATTTCTGAATTTGGTAGAGTGGTTTTTTAAGGCATAGTGGTATGCTGCACTTCACATGAGATGAGGCATAAAGTTTTATTCTGGCACCAGTCATCCATTTAATATTTTCATCAAATGGTGACTTAAATATATGAGTTTAATGCTTGACATACTAAAGTATCAACTGTAACCTAAATTCAGGAGTGTATTTGTCATTAAAAACAACAGCGGATTACCAAATACACTGAAGATATTATTCTGTTACGCTCATGACTCAAAATAAAAGCTGATTAAAAAAAATAAATGTCTTGGGTAACAAAAGCTGCTCCTTAGTCTGGTGGTTCAGCAGACAATGCTAAACAGCAGCGGGTGGTCAGGTTGTCGCTCAGCTGGTTTTCGTCTGTGACAATCGTTTGGGCTCCGTGTAAACACGCCTCCCCGATCTCTGGTGCTTGTTTGATGGGTATCAGTGGTTCGCTTGACTGTCTCCTTCTGCAGAAGCATCTTGTCTGGGGCCAAGCACATCTCATGCCAGTTGTTCATGCTTTGTGTTCAAATGCTTTCTGTTGCTCCAGAAAAGAAGTTTAATTTGCAACTCAACTCATGATGGTAGTCAAACTTCACATTTAAATTTTCTTCATGCCTGATTGTGCAGTCAGATGAATAAAACATGACTATGAGTGACTCTTTAGTGACAGTCTTTTTAGTTTTATTTTGTTCGAAATAGTCAAGGTCCTGTTTCAAAATCATAAAACTCTTGAATTTAAATTATTGATAGAAAATTAAAAACTGCTTTCTGTAAATACCAATCCATTAATATAAGTACACCCATTCATATCATCCCTAGGTTATGCCCTTCATTTGTCACTATTAATTTTTAAGGCTCATTCGATTTTTCCTTCCTGATAGTTATAACAAAGAAAGATGGACAGCTCTGGAAGAAAGGTAGAAATTGTTTTCTTAGACGTCAATGGGCAGAATCTAATTAGGATTCGTTTTCCCTTTAGACAGGAGAAAGTGTACTTAGAGGATGTATGCACGTCAGGCTCCACGCCAGACTGGAAATGTTGGGTTGATAGAGATTACTCATTTTTCTGTGCAAAAATGAGAAAATGGCTGTAAACTTTATTCTTTCAATATGTGGGCATGCTTATAGGTAATCTTTTGGCATCGTTATTTGTGAATTATAAGCCTGCGGGAGGCGAGCTTTATAGCATATATCATATGCACATAAAACAGGTTTACACAGCCTTTCCTATTATCGCTACGTTAAATGACAAAGGTCCTTGTGCGTCAAGAAGTTCTTTACTGCTTAAAGTGTAA
This sequence comes from Hirundichthys speculiger, assembly GCA_018398805.1. Taxonomy (NCBI): domain Eukaryota; kingdom Metazoa; phylum Chordata; class Actinopteri; order Beloniformes; family Exocoetidae; genus Hirundichthys; species Hirundichthys speculiger. The sequence continues at coordinate 305,839 of JAGFBZ010000446.1, read as the reverse complement.
TAATATTCTCTTAGTGCTGGGCATTGAAATCTTTATAGCTAGTTTCATATCAAGGTGAAAGTCGTGATGAGTATTATTTGTATCCTTTTTAAGATTGCTGAACTTCTCTGGCAAAGAATTAATAATTGAAAGCACATAAGAGGGTGCAATAATAAATAAGTTATTTCTTGTTCTTCTGATTTCCATCTCGTGTGTTTTCTAAATTAATGTCATGACAAGAGTCATAAGAGTTCTTGTCATAAATACAATCTGACTTCGAATGGTTTAATGTCAAAGATGTAAACAAGCTGCTTATTAATATGGATTTCATCATAATGTCCACTCTTACTGATGGCACAGATGATCATTTTTCACATCGTTTTCAAAGTGTCAAACATTTCAATTAAAACCGAAATCTTGAATGTGTATCGTATGAAATAATGGAGATGGTTTAAAACATTAATGCTCATTTCTTGACTGTTTTATTATTCTCTCCTGTAGCCGGCAACCATCAAGACTCACAACATCATTGAGAGGACAGCTAACTTCGTGTGTCAGCAGGGGGCTCAGTTTGAGATAGTGCTCAAAGCAAAGCAGGCTGGTAACTCCCAGTTTGACTTTTCTACGCTTTGACCATTACCTGAACCCTTATTATAAACACATTCTGCGGGCTATGAAGGAAGGTCGATACAACCTTGTATCTGGTAGCAAGCAAGAGCAGTCACAGGGTGAGTCCCAGCAGGCAGCCACTGAAGCCACAACTCCTAGACACTCATGACGTGACATAACTTTTTCATAAGTGTCATATTCTACTACTATTGCGCACTAATACTGATTGTGAAACACTTTTCTTTATATACTTTTAGAACTCACCCTTTTTGTTCACTTTCCCAGATTCCAGTTCTGAAGATTCTGATGAGGATGGTGATGGAAGTTACCTTCATCCCAGCCTTTTTGCCCCTAAAAAGAGCTCTCGTCTGGAGGAGCTAACAAAGGTAATGAAGCCCAGTACAAGTCTGCTTTACATGGTGTTACAATTCCTGTATTTTATCAAAAACATTTGCACTAAGATAAACAATCTTGTTTTCATCTGGCAGTAAAGCATTTTTCGGTGAGTTAAGGGAGTTATGGATGATTTGAAGCTATAGAAACCATTCATTGATCTTAGTATGAAAATATAACGCTGTGTTTCTTTCAGTACACCAACATTAACCACAAATTGCACCTTAATACAAACTTGAGAAGTAAACAATTTTCTTAACTGATACCTATAGATCAGTGATTACCAAAGTGTGGGCCTGCGGCCCCCTGGTGGGCCACCGTGGTACTGCTGGTGGGCCGTGAGAGGTCGTTAAAAATAAACAAATATGTTTTAAATCTTCGATTGGAGTGTTATTCTACTGTCATTTAATTGAATATAACAAGTGTATCACCTTATTTGTTGAACCCCTTACACTGATATCAGAACGCAGCTTCTAGTCTTGGATGTTGATCACAGTTGTGATTATAGGTTTGGGTGGGCCGCAGAGATTTTTCACATTTCCATGGTATTCTGAAGTTTGGGAATGGCTGCTATAGACATTTGAAAATGCCATCCAGATTTGTGATGCATCATTATTATTTGATTACCAGTGTAGACTACTCTGTTGAAGTTGTCCTTGTGAAGCTGAGTTTTCACATTCCTAGTACTACCAACCTCTGCTCATATGACTACTGTACAGCCACTGAATGCAGCTGAATAATGCTAGACTGCTGAATACTGGTGGATTATGTGTTATTATTAAGCTAGCAAAACAGACTTTCCTTTCAAATCTCAGGTATTTTTTGCTCAAGCCTGATACGTCATGATTTATGGCATTAAAGCTTAAATTCTCCAAACCGTTCACAAATATAGTGCTACATAACAATAACAACGATAACTGTATATAATACGTGGTAATACGTGTATTCAAATGAAGGTTGAAGATTTAAAGAATTCTGAAATCATAAAGCTATGAATTCTTGGTGTGGGAGAGACGTCCATGTTGATTATTCATTCATAAGGTGATTGATTTATTGTCTGTTGACTGAAATCATACAGTTTTCAGCTGATGGATTTGACCAATAATGTTAGCAGTAATTTTTAATATTGGTACCATTACCATTCTTTGTTCTTTGTCAGCCTCTCAAGGTCATGGACCCAGATCATCCCCTGGCAGCACTTGTGCGAAAAGCCCAACAGGAAAGAAATGGCACAGCACCAGTGGCAACCAGTCAAGATGAGGCTGCACCCACTACTCAAGCCCAATACACTGCTGACTGTAAGTATGTTTTTTTTTTTTTTTTTTTAACCTAAGCTGTTGTTTTTACTAAGCTGTATGCTTGCTTGCTATGCTTTATACTTTTGAACTTTTCTCTCCCTGTAGTGTTCTTCTACTTATACAGATCTTAGTCTATAAATAATGTAAAAGGATTTTTATTGTCTTGATGGAAAAGTAAGATTCAGTTTTCAGATTTTTCAGGTTAGGTCAGACCTCCCGAGAAATGCAGTACTTGACCTGAATAAGCTCAAGTGTGTCCTACACAAAAGCTTCATTCTGGTTCAGGTCAGATTTAAATAGATGTGTGGCCCTGTTTTGCAAGTTCAGTAATTCCTGACAGAGCTGAAGAAGGTTAGATAAAAGGAGATAAAAAGGCTGGAATTGTTTAGGGAGAGCTGAGACAAAACCACATTTGTAAAAATGTACATCCATGGGATTTATATAATTAGAGTAGTGCGGATGCCAGACATGACCATAACAAAAGATTTACTTTTGCAAATGGAAATACATTAGTGTGGATGTAGCCTTGGTGTCCATTATTTCTACACCGAGAAAGACTGTTCACAAGTGGAAAAAATTCAAAGCAGTTTGCAGTCTGCCAATCAGAACAAACCACAAAACTTTTAAAATCAATGTCATTTGATAGATGAAACCAGAGTGCAGCCGTTTTGGCGATGATGCATGGAGTACCAAATACAGCATATCAGAACAAACTGATATGCAGTGTTGATATATGTAACATTGGTATGGTATGTAACATTGTAACAGTCTAGCACAGTTGTGGAAGAGTAATGATTTGGTCCTGTTTTGGAGCTGCAGGACCTGGGCATTGTAATGTCATCCAGATGACTGTGAACTCATCTGAATACTCCAATCTGAAAGTGTTCGAACAACAAATGTGCAGCCGAACAGCTAAGGCTTGGCTGATTGGAGTCAGGACGATGGGACAGGACGATGATGTTAGATGCACCAGCAACTAGCAACAGAATCAGTCAACTTATTTCTGCTAAAGATGGTACTCCAAGCTACTGAATCATGCGCTGTGTTCACATTGTTCTTCATCGGATGTTCCTTTACCTAATTTTTAGACCTGATCATTACCAGATTTCTTTTTGATATGTCCTGATCAGTGTTTCCGCTAGAAAAAATTGGCACCGGACAATGTGACCGGCAGGTTTTCAATTTACCGGACAAATGATTGAAATTCCGGTCACATAGGCTATATGAATTTATTGAGGTTAAAAATAAATCATATGCAGTAGTACGATATCAATGCAAGTCATTTAATAGTATTTTTTTATTGAAAAACAGGCTATTTCAAATAAAATAAGTCCCGTCAATTGACTCACGAGCGTAACTTCAAAAAATAAATAAATATTTTCGGCGGGAGCCACAGCATCATCTGTGGTAGTCTCCATCTCTTCAGATAGCCTTTAGAGTTAGACTTATCATCACCTTCGCCATTAGAGTTCTTTTTAGTTTTAGAAAATAGCTTTTAAGGATTAGCCTGTTTCGCCATGTCAAAGACCTCTCTGTTGTGGTGCGCCGTTTGTTAGATTTAATGAAACAAATGCGACAAGTTTCGTTCCGCGCAGAAAAAAAGTTTCGTTCCACATATAGGCTACATTCATTCATTCATTCACACACACACACACACACACACACACACACACACACACACTACTTATTCGTAAAAGTATATGTTTTTTCATAAAATGATGTGGAAATTACCCATTCTATTACAACTGAAATTGTGCTTGGGAGGAGTTTTTTCACCGGACATTTTGACCGGAGAGATTATAAAATACCGGACTTCGGCATATTTTACCGGACAAAGTCCGGCAATTACCGGACAACGGAAACCCTGGTCCTGATATCTAAAGCATTAGAGCCAAAGGTATTCCACTTCCTCTCCACATGATTATCGGTGGAGAATGGTGACAAGAAGAGCAACCTACTCTATAAAAAAAAACTGAGCTCTACGATCGTTTTGAAGCTATTATTTGGTTGCTTGGGCTGGAAAATTGTAGAATATCTTTTGGTTTATCTCTACACTCAAAAGCAGAACTATGCATCCATTCACTAATTTCCAAAGCAGGAAATCAGAAAAGCTTTTTTTTTTCCATGTAGAGTAATCAAATATTTTTGTTTGTTTTGATTGTCTTTTGTTTACAGCAAATGCAGCTGCAATGTACTATGGGTACTACATGCTTCCAGATGGATCATACTGCCTGGCCCCACCTCCCCCCGGTGTAGATGCCACTTCCTACTATAACAAGTATGCCTTCAGCTGTCATGGCAGCCCCTGCTTCATCTGAGGCGTTACATGTTGGAACTACTCCAACACCCACTGAAACTGTCGCCATGGCATCACCAGCTCCAGTTCCCTCTGAGGTCTCCAGCTCTGCTGCTGTGAATGTACCAGAGACCAGGTAGGAATCAGGAAAATGAACATTTATTTGTGATAGCTATAATATAATTTAAAATGTATCTTAAATATATTTTAATAACTGCATTCAAGTGTGTTCAACTATATGTAGTTGTTTTGATTGCTTCAATATTTAATAAAACTGCTCTTTGGATTGTGTTGGCTTCAGTTTTCATGATAGAAGGAATGAGGAATTCAGGAATTTGACAAAGTGTGATTCATAATATGGTTTACATTTGAAATTAAACTTCTCCCCAAAACAGCTCAAAGCCTGAAACATCAGTTTCTACACCAGCAGCAGCACCAGCACCAGCCATCATCCCTCCACCGCCAGACACCCAGCCAGTCATAGACAAGCTGGCTGAGTATGTTGCAAGGAACGGTTTGAAGTTTGAAGCCAGTGTCCGTGCCAAGAATGATCCCAGGTAAATAATTTTACTTCTGATTTCTTTATTCTACTAGTCAGGACTTTTCGGGACTCTTATCAACGACCGTGCCTTCAGATATTTCGGAGCGTCAATCAGCTGATCCTTTGAGTGCTGACCTCTCAGCTTATACATTGTGTACTCTTCTCTCCATCCACTGTAGGTTTGAATTTCTACAGTCTTGGCATCAGTACAACACCTATTACGAGTTTAAGAAGAACTATTTCATGCAAAAGCAAGGAAAAAGCTTTTCAGAGGTATTGCACAGTTTCTGCATATATGTTTCTTTGCAATTGGGTTTCATGCTTTAATTTTTTAAACTACTTAACATTTAGTTCTCTGTCTTGGCAATTCTTGTCACTTTAAATCAAAACTTGAATACATTTTATTTGCTTTTATTTAACCGGGTTAGTCCTATAGAGGTCAAAGATCAAGGATTTATTTGTCAAATAACTAAATCTCTTAAATATCTAAATCTCTTATTGATTGTAAGTCAAATCACCAATAGCTGCTATGTGAACACTCTCAACTTATTCATTCCAAGATTACTGGAAGGCAGTGCATGTCTAGACGAGGCCCTAACATCTGAATAGTTTAAAATATAAAAGGAACATTTGATTTGCTGCATGTTTTACATTAGGTGTTCGCAGAATGGTTCACGATGTGTTTCCCTTAAATTTTTTTCACTTAAGTTTAGATTTTTTATTTCTTTCAAATGAATAATCAAGTGCTACCTATTCAAAAGAATAGATAGCATTATGTTATTTATCTTATTTGAGCAACAGTTTGTAATTTCTGTCTCTACGTGGTCGTCAGTGTTGTACCTGAACACGTTCATTGAACGGAAGTTCACAAACTACAGTGATCCCTCGCCAATTCACATTTTAGGTTCAGCAGTTTTAGTTATTCTTGGATTTTTCAGAAATATATAATATAATAAAAAAATCAAGAAGAAATTGCAGAAACATCACAGGATGCTGTGCGCGTTCTCTCACAGCGAAGAAATGTGAGCCAGCCTGGCCCCTTTAAGAAGGTAGCCTTATGGGTAATGGAGTGTGTGTGTCATGAGACGGCAGAATGAAAACGGGGTTAGATGAAAAGTGGAGAGAGCATAAACAGCAGCTCAGCGTGTATAGATTTACATTCTCTGTTAACCGACAGGAGCCGAACAATACAACCTGTGTGATGTTACAAGTTCCTGCAGTACCAGAATAAAGTGCCTGTTCCATGCAGAGAAAACCGGACTTTTTCTTTTGTTGTTGTTAGTGTGTTAGCCAATAATTACTAGCCAAAAAAAGCACAATAGCAGCGGTTTCTTTACTACGGTTCAGAGACCAGAGGCTGTGAAGGTAACAGAGAGACCACAGTTGAGCCTTGGTCTTGTTTCGCTGAAGTGCCTCGCTACTTTTTTGCGGTTTTAAAACATATTTTAAACACATGATTTAGGCTTGGGGGGCTCCGGCTCCAAATCGCGGATTTTGATTTTTGCGGTTGGGGGCGGTCCCAATTAATTAACGTGTTGGGAATTAATTGTTGTATCTGGCTCTGATAGACACTTCTAAAATCCAACTGGGATACTTGGTGACACTGGACAAGCCAGCAGTGGAAATTTATCAACTATGTTGTCTATTTGTCATGTTATTGTATATAAAGATTTTAAAAAAAAGAAGCAAAATACTATATATTAATATACTATTAAATTTTTATAGTGGGAAGGACTTGTCTGGGAAATGCACGAGAAACATGAACAAAATTCCTTTAAGTTTCTGTGTGGTGTTTCCTGCTGCAAAGAGATTGTGTGGATTGCAGATTACAGTCGAAAAGGTCACTTTGTGAAGCTTGTAAAATTTTAGAAAATAAATCACTGATTACCAACTGAGCGTACCACAGTTCATAATTGAAAGTGCATCCTTGTTAATTTACAGCCTTTGTACTACGGAATATTTCATTTTTTTTCTACAGCTTTCTATTAAAAATTAGTCAAGTGTATGCATTGATGCTATCTTGCTTAAATTTGCTATAATTTCCCCATCAAGAGTCCAGATCAAGTGTGTCTTTCTATTACCGTTATATTTATAGGAACTTCATGGAGAGAGAAAAAAAAAAACATGTCATCAGACTGTTTTAGTTCTGCAGTCTTTAGCTTTTAATGGTGCCAAGTTTCCTTTATTGAAATATAAAATTGTACTTAAATGTAATGGTTATAATTTGAGTGTAATAGAAAGAAGTGATTCATTCTTACATTTTACATGCATCCATTAATGATATTAACACAAGTCACAGGCATTAACAGCATGCAAACACTAAAAGATGTTTCTCGGCTCCAAATGAACAGGAGACAGACATCTCGCTCCTCTTCACGTGTCTTTTTAAAAGCTTTTCTCGAACCAGCATCTTCACAGCCTGCTGCTATGCGTCTCAGTGTAACAGCACATCACGTAATAATGAAGTTTTCCGTGAAATCTCCTTTTCAGCACCATCTGTCTCCTGTCAAAATTCTACTGCTTTACCAGTAATGTGGATTAAACACAAATTTTTATAAACTCAGATGTTGCATATTACTGATTTAACCTTATAAACTCAGCTGCTAATCTAATTTTCCTTTTTCTTTTTTAACTTCATCTAGAGTGGATCAGCAGATGATGATCTGCAGTCAGACAAGTCAGCCAATGATTCCAAGCTGGCAAAAGGTAGCACACCGACTCAGTGCACATTACATGCCCATCCTTTTCATAAACGTGTGTGTATACAACTACTCATGAGTAAATATTTACTTCTTTATAAATATATACTGCAAATGTGTTTTGTTTTCTACATTGTGATATTCATGCACAGGCACCTATGAGCCGGCAGTTTCATCTGATGATATCAGGCCATAAATGTCTGTGCAAAGATGCGACTGCTTACCACTACACTGGCAGGATCCATTACCCTGCACCTGCACTGTATGCAAATGAAGGGATATGTGCACACAGATTATTGGCATGGGACAGATCATGCAGAAAGCCATTGGAAAAGTAATTGCGAGTCAGAGCGATACACAAGTAAACTATCCAGCCCTCCTCAATAAGGATCTGGGTTTAATAATATGCTTCAGGAAAGATGGCACATGATCTCTTTCAACTCTGCCAGGAAAATGTTATTTGATAATAAAATAAAAAAGGAGAAAAATCTTAATTTGTTTTCCTTACTCTGCATATATAATTAACTGCTTCTTATTTCATGATCTTCTCAGTTTCCTTGGACTTTCTTCCTTCCACCGTTTCATCTTTGTTCTGTTATCTTTTTAGCCGTTCTCCTTCTCATCCGTCCTCCTGCAGTGCTCCCATTTCCATTTTACTGAAGAATGTGGCCAGGACGCACATCTGACTCTTTTAATGTGTTCTTAATCTTTTTTGGTTTCTGTCAGTCACTGTTTAACCTTTTTTTTTCCCTCTTCTGTACCATCACAGCTTCTTTTGCCCCCATTTCTTTTGCCATCAAGCCAAAGGAAAATGACATGCTGCCACTGGAGAAGAACAGAGTTCGACTAGATGATGACTCAGACGAGGATAAGGTCTAGTTCAACTTTGTTTTTACAGCACATTCTGGAAATCTCGGGCAACTTTCAAAACATTGTTTTAGTACCATTTAGTAATAAATGATGTTTGTTTTAAGTTGTTGGAAGAGGAGAGTCTGGAAGCTGTGTTGGCCGGAGCTGAAATGGTTGACAAGGATCTTCCTCCAGTTCAGTGCACCCGAAGAGAAAAAACCCACCCTTAGTTTGGAGGAGCTAGAAGCAAAACAAGGTAAATTAAAGAAAAAAAAAGCCAAACATTACAACTGTCTACTGCACTGCTTTCTGTGCCAATTGCGTTAAATGTAAAGACATCATGTTGGTTCACTCCAACAGTCATCCGTTTCATTACGTTTAGACAACTGAGGTGCTGTTGAAAAAGCACCGTCTTAGCTTCACGGTGATTTTTAATGTGGATCTGTTAAAACTGATTTTTTTTTTTTTTCTTTTAGTGTTAGCAAATCTATACAAGCGCTTACAAAGCACGTCTCTTTCACTTCTTCCCATCCTTTTATTTACTGGGTGAAAATTAGTGGAGAAGCAAATTCTGATTAGAGGAGATGACTGAATTATGTAATTCCTCTAACTGGGTCAGCCTTTATTATGTAGAATGCGGCATTCTGGCTTTTTCTCATTCCTCTTAAATGGGATTAATACTGCATTGACTTTGCATTGAAACAAAAAAGAACAAGATTTCATGATTCGATCCATATGAAGCATATGCTGTGAATCCTTTGTTTGAGATTTCAAGACTGACAGTGTTTAAACAAGTGGCTTTTACGGACGTGCTTGACTGATTTGTTAGATGTTTTTGCACTTCAATAACTCCCAAACTGTGCAATTATTCCCTCTAAGAAAAGATGGAGATCTTTAAACATTTTCATATAAGCTAGAATAATATTCCTGAAAATTGCAATTTCACATCCACTGACAGCCAACGGATGTAATCAGGAATCATATGAATGTGACATTTTAAGTAGGTCCAGTCAAGCTAGTCAGCTCACATAGTTGGCCTTTAGAAGTTCGAATGAGTCGGTCAGTGCTGATGAGTGCTGCTGATGATGAAGTCAATAGTTTCACAGATGCCTGCTCCTCAAAGTGGCCTTCATAAAATTACAGTATTTCATTCTCATGCGATGAAAAAGCGTGTGACCAATAAGAGCAGTAATATTCCATTCCCTTGGATGATGACATTTTTCACTCTTTTTCTGTGGCTTGAATGTGAAAGGGGTTTCTCCGCTGGGTCGTCGATAAGTTAAACCTGTAATTTTAAATGGTTATTGCTGTTATTGTCAGATTCACATTATTAAAGTTTAAGTCCTTTTTATTTATTTATTTATTTTTAAATTCCTTAACCAAATGCTCTCAAGATGATGTGAGCCTTTTAAAGGCTTGAATTTCAGCATGTCGTGAGGCTAAAAGATTAGAGCAATGTGCTATAATGTCCTTTAGACTTGAAAGATGGCCGCGAAATAGACCCTAAAGATGGACAGACAGACATTTAAAGACAAATGTTCTACTTTTCAGCTTCAAAGGGGTTGACAGGTCCCGTTAGGTTAAAAAGAAAAGTTTTAGAGTGTAATGGCCTCTTTTGAAGCTGACAGGCAGCTGGAGTAAGAGAGTGGAGGAGCCTAATATAAAGCTGACTGAATTGCCTTTGCAGGACAGCACAGCGACTGTCATTCAGCAAGCCTAATTTGATCAGATAGCACCTGAATCAGTGGCAGACGGCAAACACTAATCTGTTGAGATGGGGCGGAAAATAAGCCACACACTAAACATGGTCTCTGCAGAGGCTGTACATCGATGGTTAAAGTTAAAAGCCTTTACCAGTGGATGTGCAAGTTTACCAGTGCAAGAAGATGACTTTATTACTATCCAGTACTGTGTCTTAAATGGTACATCTCAAACTAGTAAATAATCTGAGCTGAGATATACCATTAAATGTTGAGTAGGATATCTTTTTATGTTTTTTTTTTTTTTTTTTGGTCACAGAATTACCTGAAATTTTCAAAACACACCAATGGCAAACAAAATAATAAGTGACCCGTGGAGGGGATGAAATATGCAATTATTGTGCGTGACCCCTTCATGTGTGTTGGGGGTGTGGCTTCAGAGGCAGCTCTTAAATGTGATTCCAAAAACGTGTTGTCTTTCTGTTTTGTTTTGTTTTTCCCACCAACATCTTCTAGTCAGGCATTAATTCCTTCCTCCTGAAGACTTAAAGAGTTAGAGTTGTTGAAATGATAATATCATAAATGAAATTAAAAAAAAATCTTAGTGTGACAATTGGGATGAGCACCCAAAGAATGATCAATCTGGTTAGAAATGTCTTCATTTTATCAAGCTTTGCAGTGTTTCTCAGCTTTCACCACTTGTGTAAACATGAACCTGAGGTGGGTTTTCTGAAAAAAGAAAGAAAAAGGTGCTTTTCAACACTGCAGTCATAGTGGATATTTTCTTTTACAGGACAGTAAGTTAATGCATGTAACATCTTGCACATCGTTAAACATGCACAAAGCCTTCAATATCTACACAGTATCCATAATTGGCTTACAGGAATCCATTGATCTGTGTCAAAGAGAATGTTTAAAGCTTACATATAATCAAGACAAGATCCACTGTGATGCTCCTTTTTACTACACTCACAGTAGGGAAAAAGAAAAGCCTTTATGGTGCCAAGCTCACAACAAATTATGCATATAAGACTGCTTATATGCATTTAACCAACACTCCCATTAAAACAGATAACCAAAAAGCTTCCCGTACCAATAATATTTTCGATTTTGCATCCATATATCTTTTCATAAAATAAAGTGAAATGTGTATGGAAGTACAGTAGTCAGACTGAGACAGGATTTGACAGGATGTTCTGCCATTGTCTGGGGTACAAATAGATTCTGCTTCACTTGGCGAATGTTGCCTCAGCAGCTGGTCTATTTTTTACCACTGAACAGACAAAGTAGCCCTGGCAGTTGCAGGACTTAAAACAAGTTTTTTTGGTTTACTCTGTGCCTTGTTTCAGTCTCTGTGCTATCTCCTTACCTCTCTGTCCTCAACCCATCTCTGTCACTTCATCTCTTTTCCTCATCTTTTAAATTGTATATTTTTTTCCCCCTTTGTTACCAATCAGTACGCACATGTATGTCTTCTCGTCTCCACCCACGTTTCATCTTATGTTATTTGATACTTGCGCTGCTTTTGTGCATGAACCTTGAATTTACATACAAATATGTATCACTGTAGACTCAGTCTGTTATTATGTTTCAGAATAGGGTCTTCGTTGATCTAAAGTGGAGATTCAGCTTAGTTGTGACAATAATGTTGGAACATAACTTTTTTTCTTTTGTTTTCCATTTTATTTTCACCCACTCTCATTTGTCTCCCATCTGTACATTTCCTTGCTCCCCTCTCTCTTATTTTTAATTAGCTCTTTTCAAAAATAATTTGACCATGAACAAACTTGCCTTTGTTCCCTCCTCCCCTACCACCATTTAGTAGTGGAATATCTTGCTGTAATAAAAACAAACAGTGACTGCAGTCCAAATGTTCCTCCAGTGTTTACCCTTTCATCTCCCTACCCCTCAGCCAAGCAGAAACTGGAGGATCGTCTAGCAGCTGCAGCCAGGGAGAAGCTGGCCCAGGCATCTAAGGAGTCCAAGGAGAAACAGCTACAGGCAGAACGGAAGAGGAAGGCAGCACTCTTCCTACAGACCCTGCGTGGCCCAGTCCCCGGAGAGCCTGAGGCCAAGAGAGCTGAGCTAGACTCGTGTACACAACTTGAGGTAGGAGACTGGCTGATAGAAATTGACCTGTGTTTTTCATTGTGTATGTGTGTCCTGGGCTCTCTAACTCTCCATTCACATTATACTCAAACAGCAATATCTGTTGGAGAGATATCAATATGTGTGAACAATTCAGAGCTGCACCGACTGCGGGAGTGCGCCAGTGTTTTTGCTGTGTTGAGACAGTATTACCACTCTGGTCTTGAGTTCAGCTGTGCATTATATCCACAAGAAGTCATTTTTAGGCTTTAAATATGATGTCTTTTCAAGCAAAAAGATAAAGTATATCTTATCTTATTGATCTTCCCGAGGAGGAAATTCATGGAAATTCATACACTGCCCATCCAAAAAAAAAGTTACATTCTAATATTTCGTTGAACTGCCTTTAGCTTTGATTATGGCACACTTTGCAATGGCATTATTTATTATAAGCTTCTGCAGTGTCACAACATCTATTTCCGTCCAGAGGTGCTTCAATTTTTCACCAAGATCTTGTATTGATGATGGTAGAGTCTGACCACTGTGCAAAGCCTTCTCCTGCACATCCCAAAGATTCTCAATGAGGTTCAGGTCTGGACTCTGTGGTGGCCAATCCATGTGTGAAAAAGATGTCTCATGCTCCCTGAACCAGTCTTTCACAATTTGAGCCCGATGAATCCTGGCATTGTCATCTTGGAAGAAAAAATCCATTTGGAATAACCTGGTCATTCAGTATATTCAGGTAGTCAGCTGACCTCACTCATTGGGTACAAAATGTTGCTGAACCTGGACCTGACCAACTGCAGCAACCTCAGATCATAACACTGCCCCCACAGGCTGGTACAGTAGGCACAAGGCATGATGGGAGCATCATGTCATCCCCCACTCTTCTTACCCCGATGCACCCATCACTCTGGAACAGGATAAATCTGGACTCAACAGACCACATGACCTTCTTCCATTGCTCCAGAGTCCAATCTTTATGTTCCCTCGGAAATTGAAGCCTTTTGTTTCTGATTAGCCTCACTGATAACTGGATATCTTGAGGCTACACAGTTATTTAGTCCCAATCCCCTGAGTTCCTTTCACATTGTGCATGTGGAAATGTCCTTACTTTCACTAGCAAACATAGTCGTTAGTTTCACTGTTGTTTTTGATTCCACCAAACGTTTTAGTGCTCACAGATCACGATCATTCGTGGATTTTTTCCAACCACATTTCTTACCCAAAGATGATGGTTCCCCACTATCCTTCTACTTTTTAATAATGCATTGGGTAGGTCTTAACCCAATTTTAGTAGTTTCAGCTCCTTCAATGTTTTCTTTGCTTAATGCCTGCAAATAATTTGACCCTCCTGAAACAGATGAACATCTTTTCCACGATCACAGGATGTGCTTTCCGACATGGTTGTTTAAGAAATGAGAAGCTACTCAATGCATCAGGTTAGATAACTTCCTGCCAGCTTAAACATAATCATCCATGCAGTAATTTATTCAATGAGAGGCTCTTAAGTATTTGCTTTGTTAAATCCAGGTTGGTGACTTTTTTTTTTTTTTTTTTTTTTTTTTTTTTTTTTTTTTTTTTTTTTGGGTGGGCGATGGTATGTTAAACCTCTTATAAGGATATCCTTATAATACTTGTTTAGGGACAATGGAGTGAGATCTGAGATCTGAGCACAAGTTACTACTCAAAATGCATGTCGACACACATGTTAATGCCAGGTGTGAAAAGACACACTTAAAGCCATCTGATCATATGGTTCAGGATGAGCTTCAATACTTGATGTAAATAGAGCCAAAGTTAACATCCTAGCATTGTTTATAGTGATGCTTCACCATCTGGTGGGGTTTGTTTAAAAAGGTTTTTTTTTTCTCCTTAATAATTAATCCTGGCTCACAGATGGCTAAAATATGTCAGTTTATATATGATAACAGTTTTTACTGTGCAAGAGAAGTTTAAGAGATTACATTTATACTAGGGCTGGGCAAGATCACACGTTATCACATTCATTTATTAACGCTGACATTTATTTTATTACACGTTAACGCATGTTAACGTGCAACGTGTTAACACAACAAAAAAGAGGATGACATTAATGCCCTGGCAGTGGCAATAAGCTTTATTTTATTTTACATTTTTTAAGATGAAATTTACACTAAATATGTGTTACTGAAAAGTGCTGATGTTAAGTGTTTGAACAACAAATGTTATAGCACTTTCGTTCATATGGCAGCAGAACATTTTAATAAAAGTGCACTTTACACTTCTTTTGAATTTATTTGATTTTGCGTATACAATGCGATTAATCGTGATTAATCGTGCAAATCATGCCATTAATTGCGATTAAAAATTTTAATCGTTGCTCAGCTGATATATATATATGAATTTATCTTTGTGCCCTGTAAAATCTGACTTCAAAATGAAAGATATATAAAATATATACGTATATAAATATATACACATATACACTAGGGGTGCAACGGTACTCACTAAAATACCGAATCGTTCTGTACGACCTGCATGGAACAATATGCTTTTATGTCCCGTGGTAGGGTTAGGGTTAACCCCTTGCCTACAATGCGATTAATTGTGATTAAAGGAGCCGTATGTAAGAGATCTAATAAAACGAATCATAAAATGACCCCGATATGTCAACAGACATTTAAAAATCATGTTCATTTCAAATACTTATGTCACTGACAACAGCACTCAAGCCAGGATATTCCCGTTTAAAAAGAGGAGTTGCAGCCCTCAACTGATGTTGATGTTGTCATTTTTTGTTTTGGCCTGAAGCGCCACCCTCCACCTATCTCCCAATCACCAAGTCAGTAGTGTTTCGGCATCCGGGTTGCCAGCTCGGCTCTAATTATCGCAGCAGCCGCTACGAACGTGTTGGATGAAAAAATGTCTAGCTTTCCAAAACCTAAAAGACCTCGAGTTACGTCGTGACAAGGTCCGAAATAAAACAAGGATTTGTATAAGAGATGCTTTTGATAGATGGAGACGGCTGAAAGCAGAGAAGAATTTGAAGACAGACGCCAACGTTGCTGATTTTCTCCTGGACAGGTAAGATTCATAGCTAAAATGTTTGGCTAACGCTAATTTACTTGGACAAGGTAACAGCGGTACCTCTACTTACGAACGCCTCTACATACGAAACTTTCAGGTTACGAAACGCCTCAACGGGAAAATATTTCCTCTAGTTACGAAAGATCAAAGAAAGAAAAGATCTTTCATAAAGCATTAAATATAATTAACAGAAAATAAACTTACTGTGTAGGACTCGTCGCTTGCCATGGCAGCCTACGTTCCTGCTGCATTCTGCAGCCGACCTGGCAACCTCTGGTCGGGGAGGAGGGGGAGGGTACACGCCGCTCAACAGTAATTTGAAAGTGACTGCAGTACCAGTTTTGGCCATAATCTTACAAACGGCTCCTTTAATTAGGGAAATCACACGATTAATCACGATTGAAAATTTTAATCGTTGCCCAGCCCTAATTTATTTACATAGAAGACTAAATTGACAAATACACACTAAAGTTTATTATACAAGGTACAGCATAGTGCATGATGAGATGGCATCCTCAGCTTACATGCTATTCACGTTGGCAGCTTGGTTCCTGGGGCTTCTTATCCTCATTTTATTTTATTTTTTAAAGAAAGGGCTACATTTGTATGCTGAATAAGTTGGTCACTATGCAGCTACTGGGGCTAAATAAATTTGACCTTTCTTCAACTAATGCACTGTTTCAATCAAAAAATGCAACCCGCAAAGAAAGGTCTGACTCATTTCTAGGATTCATACATGCATATTTTTTATTTTCTTCCTTATTTCCTGAGATGATTTTCATTTCTTTGCACAGAAATCAGTGTATTGTTTGATATGCTTAAATATAATAGAAAACATCTGTGCTAGTAGGTTTGCACTTTGTTTTATTAATTGTAACGCTGCATGCTAGAAAAGGTAATCAGTATTGACCACTGCTGTTGTATGTTTTTATTGGTATCAATGTTATTGCACCATAAAGTATTTATAGCAAACATTGCTGAGGTGGGTAGCCAGTCAATAAATTAATAAGGATGGCTAATTCTGAGTTTTAGAAAACTGGTTTTCTTCTGTCCTCTTAACTTTCCTGTTGTCTCAGTGCCCATAAGGTAATAGAAGATATCTGTACGTTCTGTCTCACCATTTCTCCTCCTTTATGACGTTTCATAAAAGTACTGCATATTTTAAAAGCCCTTTGTCATGTTAACAGCTACAAAAAAGGCTAGAATCCTTTATAGTGTAAATAAGACACAGCAGTCATTTGATGTGTAGATTGCCCATCAGCATGATGGATGTTGCATGTCAGCTCGTCGTGTGAGTCCAGCCGATGTACGATGACCTGGCCTGCTGCCTGTAAGGCCAGGTGGCAGCACGTAGGCTTCTGTCAGCGCGGCTCCAGCTCTGTCATTCTTCTCCAGATGATCTGAGACTTTTTCAGTTGCCTTCAGAACATAAAAGAATGTTGATTATGGAATGATGAACATTGATTGAGATTTCAGTTGGATGTAATGGGGGTTAGAGGGTGTGTACTTTTTGGAATAGTTATTAACTAGATTCAGAGCAAGTGATAATAAGGTGACAACATCCTCTGTAAGTGTAAAATCTTTGCAGCAGCATTTTTTAAAGAGGATTCTGTATTTGGGAAGACCTGTCAGTACTGACGCTGTATGCCTGAATGAGCTGACTTGGATCTGTTGAAGAGAGTTTCGCACCGGGTTCATTGTATTGGTGATGCAACAAGACGGTATTAGCCTGTGTAAGCTGTCCTGAGAAAACCAAAGCCCTCCACTGCCGACTCAGTGACATATCAGCAGTGTATCATCTTCAAAGCTTCCATTTGTTTTCTCAGAACTCGCGCACAGGCAGTCAAATGCAACAAAGGCACATCAGTCGCAGCAAGCACTGTGAAAATATTTAAGCGCCACTTAATGCTGATGAAGGTAGAAATGTGCCTGCACTGGTTTTCAGTGTTTAAAACTACAGCATCTATACACAATGTTGCATATGTTAAATTAAATATATGAAGTAGTCAGAGTGCTCTCAGCTCTCCGACTGTTGTCACTGTTGGATTTTTAAACTTTTTTGAGGCGTTAATTAATGAGCCCTGTGGGCTTGAGAAATGCCCCGCTGTTTCTCACAGTGAATTCTCCTATTAATTAGTTTGAGATGTCTGCTGCTTAGCTGCTTTTATAATTAGAAGACATTATGTTGTTTTAGAATAACAAAAAATATCAGGTCTCAGAGAATGTAAGCTCTCCTCCCCTTCTCCCTAGATAGTTGGTTTTTATTTATTTTATTTTTTTTAATCAGTTTTGCAACTTAAAAAACAGGTGTGAAAAGGTGGATATTTTTTGTCATATTGTCAACGTTTATTCTAGTCTAAATCCTACCTCTTATCATCTCATGGTTTTTCCTCTTAACTGACATAACTAGATTAATTAAATGTTGTTTTCTTCCTGTTGTCTCTTTTTAAATATTTGAGTGCCTGATGTCATCAGTAGATGGTTTCTCTCATGTCTCTGTTTCTTTGCCACATTTGCCGCCTCCTTTCATTTTCTTTCATCATCATCCTCTCCCCATCTTCCTTTGCTCCACCCATTCCTTAAAAATGTAAGCAGATGGGTTAGAGGTAGGGGTGACTGAATTAGAAAGACTGATCAGCTTTGCTCTTATTCAGTTTTCATTCAGCTGAAGTTAGTTGTCACTCCTCTGCTCTAGAATGAGCAAGCAAACCCACACCGGGGTAATTGGAGGCATTTTGTGACTGACGGTTGAAACTCATTGTGTAGCCAGAGGGCTGCACTGGGTTGTGTAATTTGCACCATCTTTCCATCAGCTGAGTTTTTTTTTTTTTTTTTTTTTTTTTTATAGGACAGACTGAGTCGTAATTTCTCAAGAGGGAAAGATGCTCTGTGTTCCCTAAATCAAGTTATTTGGGATTTTATTACATGCATATGACTTATCACCAAAGAAAAGAAAAAAACACTCTGTTTATCTTATTATAGATCATTTTAAATAATTCTAACCAAAGTTTGTAAATATTTTATATTTTCAAACACATTAATCTCCAGGAGCTCTTTAATAAATAAAAATCATAAGATAAGAAGCGTAAACACACTGTTGAGTAGCCTGTAAGTAAACTGAAAAGTACTTTCTCACCACATCACATCAACTTGATGTGATGTGGGGGATGTTCAGTCTTTTTCAAAAACCAAAATGATCCATCCCTGTGTGAATTACATGAACATATAACAATGATAAGGATTTTACATGGATGCTTTGAATGGATAACATATAATCTCAACACACAGGCAGCCTTGTGCATCACCTCCATCTCTTTAAGTAGACAGGCTTCTATATTGATTTCCCACAGATGCACAGACTGATCAAGCATTTAAGAATTCATTCAGTATCCCTGATGTCAAAAAGAAAGATTGAGTGTTTAATCCAGTCAGTGTTAACGTTCTTTCTTTATCTTGAGATCAGTTAATTGACGATGGTCCTGAATATAAAGTTAACAATGCTTATATCACTTGCTCTCTCTGTCTCACTTTATCTTTCTCCATAGCTGCAAGAAGCCTACTCTGTTCTCTCCAGTCCTGCACCCTCTCAAGTACACCCCGCACCGCTTGTGTATTCTCAGGATCAACGACTCTCTGTGGAAAACCATGGATCCAACCGCAGCAGGGAGGGCCCATCCTTCGCATCGTCATCCTACACTACGTCTAAAGACAGAGACAGAGGCAGCGCCAGAGGCAGAGACCGAGACAGAGACCGTGACAGAGACAGAGAGAGAGACAGACAAAGAGACAGAGATCGGAACAAAGGAAGGGATAAAGACAAAAAGAAGAAAAAACACAAACGGAGGTCGAGGTCGAGGTCAAGATCAAAGAACACTCACTCCCTACCTAGTGCCTACAGACGAGGCCGTAAGACCCGGTAAGGCGATGTGGACCCAGCCCTGCTCTCACTCGTGTTTTGTAGTGGAACGTGCTTCAGTGTTTCTCAGCATTATGATTTAACTCACTACTTTGACCGGTGGTCTAATTTATAACTGAGTTTCACACGAAACACAACTCAAAAGAGTACTTGTTGCATTTCCTACGTGAAATGTGAATGAAGATGTATAAAAACAAACCCTCTGTCCATGTGCACGACATGTGCATAATGGGAAATATGATATCTTATACTTCATTTTACTTTAAATCACATTTTTTCTTGTGGATACATCTATTCCAACGTGGTCTAACCACTAGTATTTTTATGTGCCTCGGTGAGCCATAACTCTTCTGCAAGCTTTTTTTTTTTTCAGTAATTAAAGATAGTTGCTATCTCATATCTAAAATCAAATTCCACTCATATTTTTTTTCATCAGAGCTGTCCAGCTGACCATTTCATTCCCTACCCATAGAATATGGAGGACACCATGTGACTGTAGCTCTGAACATTTGGGTCCAGCTGTGGAGTGCACTGCAACACAGTGTCACATCGCGGCTGGGAGCTGAGAAGTTCTGGCTTGTTAGACCCCAATACTAAGCATCAACATGTGGAAACCACATTTAATAGACTGCCTGATGGGATTACTGTCATTGTTATTAAGGATGGGGCCTTTCAACTTAGCACTTGGTAATCATGGAAGTCAGTAGTGTTAATAGTTTTCAGTAACTTCATGTGCTTCATATGCATATCTTGACTATAGCCATATTAGTTTTCACGTAACTGTTTTGGGTGTAATTGGCAGCAGTCCTACCTACACGTGGATTTTATAGGTTTGCACAGTCTGCAAAAGTAATTATGCTATTCTCAAAATGGTCAAAGTTCACATTATGTTTCCTTATTTAACTTTAGGCAAATGAAATTAAAGCAGTCAAAGAAATAAATACATTTGTTCAGCAAACTCGTATCTGATCATAGAGAAAACCATTGACTGTCATGATCATTTTAGCACAGTGTGAAACAGCGTGGTTGCTGTAAAACAGTTGTTTGTGATGCTGCCCTGATACTGTATAACTGCACTACTGGAAGAATTAAAAGTAGGGGGGGGGCAACACAAAGATTTACTGGCTCATTACTAATTCGATTTCTGTCTGAGTGTCCTTTCCAAAAAAAAAAAAAAAGCTTGCACATTTCTCTGCAAAATGATTTGTGGGTATACATAAGATATTAGACTGATCGGCAGTTACATATTTTTATTTATAAGCTGAACATTGTTGACAATTGTGCTTGCATGAAGTCTTAAGGATCTCTCTTTAGGACATGTCAATTTTGGATTTTTTTTTTCTTTTTTTGCATGTTTTATTAAGGATGAAATCCATTTACATCTTTATAAATTAGCCCCTTGATCACAAAATTAATCGCTGCACATTTTCTCATGATAAAACCACTTTCACAAAAGCTAAATATTTATCAAGTCTTTTTTTGTAGAAATACTTTTCTATAATGGTAAATCCCCACTACAAGCCACGTTTTCTACTTTTTTTACTATACTGATTTGGGAAAGATCTTATTAACATTTCACATTTACAACTAACGATGTCTTGCATCAAACTTTCGTGTGAATGTGGGAGCCCTCAGAAATGTCGTGCATGTGCACCAGATACGTGTGGCTATGTGTCATTTGTCAGGCTGGAATGACTCTTCCTCACTCATGTGTGTCTTCAAACTTTTTAAATGTACGTGGGATGTGCATTGCGTTGTTTTAAAATATGTGTATCATTGACATTTCTGCAGAACAGCGTGCCTGTGTGGTTGGTCATTTACAGGCTCCTGATTATCATGTTCTCAGCTCATTTGTTACAATTTTAGGACTTGGATGTTTAAGAACTACTTGCAGTTTTTCTGCATTATTAACTCTGCCCCTTAATCTTTTACAATGTCCATAAATGTTTAATGGCATTATCATTTTTGGGCTGATTAAAAAAGAAAAGTCTTTCCATATTGGGAATATGATCCAAGGATACATTTTTAATTAAACTAATAAAATAAATTCTAACATTATTTTTAAACTTCAACGGCCTTAATGTGAACTGTGACACATTCAAGTCTGAAAATCTTCAGCCCAAGACTTTTTTTTTTTTAATTTTTAGTCATGTGAAAGTCATCATTGAGCTTTTATTGTTTTATTTTACGTCAACTACGTTATTTTATTTTCACTCTTTTATTCCTATTCCATTCTTTTTCTTCATTTGAAATGCATCAACTCCTTTCACGCGGTCCTTTGCAATTTGGCGGCTCAAACCCATCTTCTGTTTTCTTTATCCTCTTGTCTCTCCAGATCCCGTTCACACTCCCCAGGGAAGAGAGACAGGAGGGGCTGCTCTTCAGAAAGGAGACGCGAGGAGAGAGATCGCTATCATCCCAGCAGCAGCGCCAGCTTGCCAAGGGAACATTCGAGATCCAGGTAAGTCTAGCGGTACGGGCTGAGAGGAAGAATCTGGGTTATCTCACCAGTCAGCTGTGTTCATTTCAACAGCGAAACACTTGATTACTGCAGCTGGTAAAGCACAGAGAGATGAAATGTTTCATCCCTTTCAGCTTTAGTCCTCATTACCGCATTCTGGGGGGGCATAACCATATTTGGTTATCTCTCATACTATACAATGTGCAGAAAATCTTGAGTGCCTGCGTTGAAAACTTTCAAATTCTGGTCTTGCCATTAGGAGGTCTCCTATCATACAGTGTAACTCTACTGGAGTTTTTTCCCTCTTTTTTTCTCAGATCCCCTCATGAGCAAAGGAGGAGCTCATTATCATCTTCAGGAAAGACTCAAACTGTGGGCTCCTCTGTCACCCCATATTCCTCACCCAGAGTTTTGTCCACATCAGCCAGTCCTGCGTCCAGCTTAGGCCACTCAAGGTAATCCTCCTCAAACTGTCAATAAGCCAGCTAAGCGTGTAGATTTACTTCCCTGAGGTAACTGTAAATGTCTCTTCACTGCAGAAATATATCGATGTTGTGGGGACTGACTAGAATCTGATGAATCAGGAGTAGTTTACAGCATTCGATGATGATGATGATGATGATGATGATGAAGTCTTATTGACACCAATAGATCACTCTTCCAATTCAGAGTCCTGTGTTTCTCATAGAACCAGATCATATCTACAGCAGTCTGGGAACAGTCTCATATTTCCGTATAATGTTAAACCTATAAGCAACAGAATGCTTTAATTTTCCTTTCTTACTCTCACCGAAATCACTGTCAGCTGAGCGATGCTTCTTGTTCTTTTTCTTTATGCTGCTTATTGAGCGGACCGACAACCGTTATTCAGCCACCATATTTACTCAGTTCACCCATCATCATCATCATTACGATAATGCACCAGCACAGCATCCACACACACACACAGCATCCACACACACACACAGCATCCACACACACACACAGCATCCACACACACACACACAGCATCCACACACGCACACACACACAGCATCCACACACAGCATCCACAGCCACACACCAATGGATACATAAAAAAATTTATGTGATAATGACAATTTTTATTTTGTTGTGAACCTTTGGCAAAATATAATTAACCACACTTGGAGAATGCCCCCCCCCCAAAAAAAAAAAAAAAAAAAAAAAATTAGAGTAATATATTTATCATCTGAACTTTCTGGCTTTGCAAAAATGCCTTAAAAAAAATCAAAAAAATCAAATGGAATTTTTAATAAAATAAGCACCTGTACAATTATAAATATGCAAATGAATCTTCCATTATGAGAGTGCTTGCAGACTTTAATGGGCTCTTGCACTGGGCAGATTGATGGTAAACATGGCCTCAACATGAGAGCTCTTGACTGAACAATGGAAAGGATTAAATGGTTGTTGCTCAGAAAGATGAGATCACTGCTCCCAAATCCAGGTCCTTGAGGGCCGCTGTCCTTCATTTAGATGTTCATCTGCTCAAACGCCTGAGTCAAATTAATTGAATCAGCTTGCCATCAAGGCCCACACAAGTCTGTTAATGAACCAGTAATCTGAGCCAGGAAAACATCTAAAACATGCAGAACAGTGACCCTGGAGGACTTGGATAAGGAACATTGGATGATTTTTTTTTTTTTTTTTTGGCACTAGTCTACCTCCTTAGGGTTCTCGGGAGAAACAACACATCCCCAGAAAACTGCTGTTTTCCTTCTACCACTGCATATTAACAAACTGCATCTGCTTGTGGTTTCACAGTGGTACCAAAAAAGCAATCCAGGGGTCTCAAAGGTCGCACAGAATATCATTGGCTGCCTTCTTCGTGCTGCCTCAAAAAAGGAAAAAAAAAAAAAAAAAAAGGGAAAAGCCTTCTGAATTACTCATCACATTTGAGCCAATGCCGTCAGGCAGACTGTAGGTCACTTAAATCAACAATCAATCCTTTAAGTGAACAGATTTAAAAACAGTTTTTATCTCAGAGCTGTAAATTTAGGAGCCTATTCTACCAATTCTTTTTATTTATTTTTTTTTTATTTTGCCTTTTGGTTTGTCGGATCGTTACATCTTATCAGAGGCAATATTATTTGGCCAGTAAGTTTTTTTTCTTCATCTTTTATTTTCACGTATATAATTATATATAGACTTACATCAACGTTTTCTATCAATTTGCATCTAAAATCCCCAAACATCAACAGTAGTCTGCTTTGCAGTTGCTTGTCACCAGTTATGTTCAAATACATTAATACACATAATTATGTTATTTTAAAAGGCCACTGAAAAATTATGAAATGTTTGGCTGTAAAGAGAATAAAAGCTTTGGACAGCGCCATGATATTGAATGTGGAGCCTCTCCTTGTTTTTTTTTCTATGCTTTTTTTGGGTGGTTTTCGCTCTAAATGCACAGTTTTGTTTTTGTTTTTTTCCAAAGGTCACAATGGCTTTGTCTTCTACTTCTGTGTTCTTTCACTCACCCCTTCTCCTCCTGGTGCTGCTCTCAGTGCCTATCCAGCTTTAATGTTTCAGAAAATATCATGAATATTGTATAACCTCTCCTGTTAAAGTGATTGATTTTTTTTCCCCCTTTTTTTTCTCCCCTTTTCATCTCAGGGGCGGTTCTCAAGAGAAAGACAAGGCAGTGTCCTCATCCATAGTATCCTCTGTGCAGTCCAAAATAACTCAGGTATTGTTCTTTGCTTTTATCCACGATATGTCCTCTGCTGAACTTTATAGTCTGCCCAATAAATGTACTGAGTGGTGTTCTTTGTTTCCATCATGCGAAGAGGAAGGGCGCAAAGTGCTGTTCACTTTCACAGCCGTTTTTATAGCTTTTGTCTTGAGGAGCATTACCCGCGTTCATTTTTTATTCCCTCGCCAAACCTGTGGCATATTTTTACAACGCATCAGTGTGTCTTTGGATCGGTCTCACAAAGTGGTTGGATGTGCTAAGATGCATTTGAATGCGTTTCTGTGTAACCCTGAGAACATGAAGCTTTTTATTGTAATCTTTGTATGGTTTTTATTACGTTATTAGTGCTTAAAAGTTCATCATCGACCTTGGAAACAGCTGTTGACAGAAACAGTTTGAGCTCAGGATCCACTTAAGACCTTTAAACGTTCTTAGAAAGGTACTGGTGTCACTATGGCATCAATTCAGAGACAAATATATTCAGAATTGACGCCATAGTCAACACTATGATAAAACACAAGCAGATGGTAAATGGATAATACAAAGCAAATAGGCATCATGCAACAATAGTTAAGGTTAAGGTGCGGACATGTACCCTTCCTCGCTTGTTTGGTTTAAAAACTACAAACTGTCATTGCACCAGATTGAGAAATTTAACGTTCCTAAATTACTCTAGCTCTTGTGATGTGTATTGACAAGCATGTTGCCTCAGGCCATGTGATTGAATATTTAGGAGATCTTGCTGCCTGGAGTGTATGAGGTGTTTTCTGAGGCTGTAGTTTCTCATGGTGTTGTATTGAGTGACATTATTGAACGGTGCGTGTGGGAATGTGTCAGGGCTGTATGTTTCTATTAAAACACATAACCAAAAGTTCTCATGTGAGCTCAGTGAAGCCCATCCTGCCTGAAAGTGCACTTCTGCCTCTTGTACTCATTCTGGGAGCTTCGCCATGATGTTAAAGAGTATTTGAATGGTAAGCAGCGGCAGATGCAGTCTCACCCCTGGCTGGGAGATTTTATGGAGTTGGGAGATTTTTCCTCTCCAAAATCTTTGCCGCTCATAGAAGCCGGCAGAATTGATGGCAGAACTTTTTTTTTTCCTCCGGGGCATACAAATGCAGACAAAAAGGAGTAATATTTCAAAGTTAATACCAGTAATTTATCAGCACGTGTTAACAAAGAATGACTGTAATTTCTAATGTGGTTTTTAGCTCCCTGCCACATGAAGGTTTCTCTACAGCAGTTATTTTCAGTTATTTTCTGCCATCCCCCCCCCCCACACACACACACACACACACCCATCCTCCACTACAACTTTAAATAGTATTTTACTTTAAAAGTACACCTCTGCATAACACTGTATCCTTATTAACATTAAGGGAAACAAAAAAGAAAGAAATATAGATCAACTTATAACTAGGGCTGGCCAACGATTAAAAATTCTAATCGCGATTAATCGCAAGATTTCCCTGATTAATCACATTGTATACGCAAAATGTTCTGCTGCCATATGACCTGAAGTGCCATAACATTTGTTGTTCAAACACTTTTAACATCAGCACTTGTCAGTAACACATATTTATTGTAAATCTCATTTTAAAAAATGTGAAATAAAATAAAGCTTATTGCTACTGCCAGGGCATTAAAGTCATCCTGTTTTTTTTAGGAAAAATAAAACTCAACCAACAAAATCCTGAGCCACAATCATAAGATTAAAACAGGCAATTTCTGAGGTAACAGCAGAAACTTTTAACGGGGAGTTTAACTTGTCAGTGGTTACAAATAACCTTGTTTCTGTCGAATCAGCCAAGTTCTGAAACTTTACCGCTCTAAATGTCTGTTTTAGCTTTTCTACATGTTTTTCTCCCAATTTTTTTCCAGTTTTGCAGAAGCCAGCAACAGACTTTTCAAAACAAAAGCATGTGGGAAGCATGTGTTAATCCGTGATAAAATAAATGTCGCCGTTAATAAATAATGAGTTAACGCGATAACAAAATGTGATTATTTTTTTTTGCCCTGCGCTACTTATAACAAAGAATAACTTTATTGAAATTGTTTTTCAGTCTGTAAAGATTTAAAGTGCATCAATCCCACAGTAGTCACAGTGAAGCCAAGCGCTACATCAGCATCGTCATATTTCCTCGTCTTAATTTATCTCCATCTCTCTCTGCCTTTTTAAAATTTTTTTTTTAAATTTCATCCCTGTTAAATCTTTTAGCTTGGTGTCTCTTAAGGGCTTGTTCACTTCATATCTCCTGCTCTGTGCTGTGCACGTGGATGTCTGTACAAAAAGCCCGACACAATATAGCTAATACTCCCTGTGCACTTTGTGACAATGAGAATGCCACTGCCACCTACTGTAGTATATGTGCAATTACACGTTATTCTAATAAAAACATGTTCCCCGGGGTCTCCCCCCACCACCACCACCACCACCACTATTTGAGAAGGACTACTTTACGGTTAACTGTTTCTTGCAGGAAAACTAAAATGGTAATTACTCAGTCACCTTGTTTTCAATGATAATGTTATATGCGCAGAGAATTATCAATAATCCTCAGATAACATCAGCTGCACTGAGCTTCATCGTGAGTTATAGCTTCTTTATGGCTTTTCTCCCCTTTTGACTTTTTTTTTTTATAAACCTTCTTTTGCTGCCTTCAGCCACTGACAATTTCAGAATCATCCACTAGAAAAAAAAATACTCATGCTTTTCTAACTAGCTTGTTTGATTCTGTGATTTTCTGGATTGAAATTGTGAAACATTTCCTGAACCACAAATCTTAGTCTGACGTGCTTTACGCTGCAGATTAATCTGAGCCCTGGTCTGGTTCAGTTCTAGCATGAAAACATCTTTACAACGATTTGGACCAAACAGAGGGAATACATTCTGGGTATTACATTGGCAGAGACCAGTTTCTAAAATATACTCCAACTGAACTTTGTAGTCTTAGCCAGAAGCAGATTTGCACATGGGACTATTTTGAGCCATCACCTTCTTGCCAGTCAGTGAATGTAGTTTTTATGTCCATTTACCAAATTCAGACCTGCTTTGAGTGCACTTGAAGTCAGGTTCATTCATGATTCTCCACTTAGTCATGAGGTAACAGATATCCAACAACATAGCGAAGCAGACTTTGTTTCTGTCTGTTTTGAAAGGATTGTCTTGTTTTCTTTTTTTTATTTTTTCCAGAAGACATTTGAATCCCTTCAGGCTCTCGTAGGAATAACAAGTTAATGACAAGTTGTCATTACCAGCTGTCAAAACGCCAGTTCTTCATGAACTGTACTTTTCCTCATCAGCGCCCTGCCATATCATATTCACAAATGCAATTGCATGTAACAGTAATCAGACATTTGTATGAACTTATTCATGGCTCAGCCAGACCAGGAATAGGGCAGCAAACCTGTAATTTTCTGCTCCATAGTGTATTTCACCACCTGAAAGCACAATTGACCCAAAATTATTTCAGTTTATGACAGAAATAAACTATATAGCAAGATGTCGGTGGAAATTTGCTCTGTAGTTTATTTACTCAACTCTAATTTCCATGTCAGCCACCCTATCAGCATCTAAGCGCTGGCCGAGCCACTTGGACTCAGACCATGCATATTGTGCGTTGCAATGGTTTGACTGGGTTGCATGTGGTACATTTGAAACGGCTTAGAGAAAGTCAGATGTCAGGTGCTTTCAATGAACAGTCAGTTGTCAAGATGCATCTTTTTTGTTTCTCTTAAAGCCCTTTTATGCAGTATTATATTCTTTCTCTTAACTTCGACTGTTCTGTAAAAGCCTGTGGAGGAAAAAAAAAAAAACTGAGTATGCAGCTAGATGCAGCCTCTTTGAAACTTTTGATACCCCGTGTATCAGGACATTAAATGCCAAAAAGCTTGTGTCATGTGATGTACGTAGTTTTACACTCTTTGTTTCTGCATTTTTTTGTCTTAGTTTTTGCTCAGTAAAATAATGACGCTAATGTGTCATGTTCATATTATGTTGTATTAACCTCTTTTTAAGAGCTGGTAAGAACAAGATGATTTCCTTTATTGCTCTGATACAAAAAAAAACCCTTTGAATTGAAAGAAGGTATACTAACTTCATAATGTAATGGCTTATGCTGTCATCAGTCCTGATCTTGACACCATAATTCCGTGCATCCCTCCACTGAGAGCTGACGGCATGTTGAAGAGCACACTGGAGGCCTTGGAGTGTCTGTGAGTGTCTGACTACCTGACAGAGGAGGTGCAGCAGGCTGGAGGATTTCCTCCCAGTGTTGGACTTGCAGAGTTTGGAAATTATTATCCCAGATTCAGCATAGCTGCCTCTTGATCACTTCAAGAAAGATTTTCTGGTTTCAAAGAACACTTTCACAGTTATTTCAGTCTCCAGTGTGTCAGCAGATGGAAAGTGCAGCCTTGAGAACAGAATTAAAACATTCATTAGAAGTCATCTGACTGAGGGAAAGCCTCTGCAGCGGTCTCAAGTCCAGTGCACATTTAAGTCCATGCAGACTAAGAGGAATGTGAGTTTAAGTGAGACTGCAGTAGCTTGGGCACCCGTCTGGATTATTTTCTTCTTGGATAAAAATTATTAGTCTCATTAGTCTCAAACCTGGTTGCTAAGGGGCAGAACCAGCAGGAGAAACCAGTACAATCAATCAGAGAAATGAAGCATGTGATGTAGACAGAGCGACAACCAGACTAGTCCGAAAAAACTCAGAAGTGGTGCAGGGGAGTAGGAATTCCAGTGTTTTATGTTTTCAACCAGGTTTTGTTCTGTTTGTTTTGCATAGTGGCTCTTAGACGCTCCTGTATGATTCACTGTATAAAGCCCACACCGGTTAGTCTGGTACATTGTGTACCAGAGACAATGGCTTTTTAATGAGAAGGGAACCAGGCCTCTTTCAGGAGAGAATTTTTGCCAAGTGAATTAGACTGACTGGCTAAGCTAAGAGTACAAGAGGTCACCTGAGCTGATTTCCTAATGAAGTTAATGATTTTTGAGGGAAAAGGTGGAATTCTTGGCTCCGGACAATAAATTTGATGCACCACCTGACCCCAAAGTACACAATAAAGTACACAATGTTACCAGAGCCTTTTATTCCTCTTTGATCCTAAACACACAGGCTCACTACAATCAGTGTTGCAACAGGCATTTGAACAGCTGATGTCATTTATGTTGAGTCTGACTGCTCAGTCTGCATTACTTTTGATGCACCTGCAGAAGAACAAATACTGCACTTACATATTTGTTTCTTATGAATACAATTTGAATCGACCAAAATCAGATTTAGTAGCTTAGACCTATATTCAAAGGGGGGAAAAAAAAATGAACCAAGAAAACTGCAACCAGAAAAAACGACACTAGCTATTTTCTCAGCCCTGGTACTTACTTACGCTCGATGGGAACTTGTTCTCTCCCCTGGCTCTTGGCCGCTGTATGTGATAGGAAATGACAGATTGTGTCTCAGAGTGAGCCTCTGGTGTTCACTGACCAGATGCTCCGTAGATAAAGCATCACACATCTCCTTTCTATTTATGCATCTCTCATCAAAGAAGCATCTCATTTCTTTTTTGTTCTCATTATCTCACAGTCTCTCCTCTACTTGGTAACATTAACTTGTCCACGAAAACATCTTGTTGCAACATGCCCCACTTCTAAACCACTGACTACTTATACCCCATCTGTGATGTTTTACAAACATATTGAATAATTCAGTAAATCCTCATCTGTGCAGTGGCCTCTACTTCTCAGAGTATGTCAGGCTGCTGTTTCTCTTGTCCAATCTTTGCTGTGAGTTTGATAAATACTTGGTGCTAAACCATTGTATTGCTAGAAATCATCAACACAGTACAAATATGTTCTACATTTGTTTTTGACATCTGTAACAGAGAGGCTAGAATCCAAGCTCACTTGTCTTTAAGATGAGGATTGTAGCATTTGTTTGTGCAGCATCGATCTTAGAATTTATTTAATAATTAACTGTTTGAACATGCAGAGCACGTTTGCAATGTTTCCAACAGTAGCACCTTTCCAAGGGCCAGATGCCAATAAATCTTGGATTTTGTGCAGAGAAAAATTGGGGCAAATGATTATGTGAGTTTTGAGTCTTTTGAAGTTACAGCAGTTTTTATGTTTTCCATTTAAATGTCAAACAAATCAAGGCAGCTTACTACCACTTCCATTTGGAACTTTGAATTTTTTGGTTTTTCACTCCTTTTAATGTTTTTAAATTGTCAGGGCAAAAAAATTACTGATTTTGTTTTTTTTTTTTTTAAATTGAAAATAATTTCATATTAATAATTGTCTAAAGTAATACTAAAGATTATTGAGCTCACTGAAAACTATAAAGGGCTTGTAGTCATATCATGGATGATGTAATTTTATGGCTAGTTTAAAAAAAGAATTAAATTACTATTTATGAGGCAAAAGGTTTTTATGGTGGTCCTGATTTGCATTTAGAAAGGCAGAACATTTGCTCTTACATTTGTAATGCAGCTTGGACTCTGAAGCTTCTTTAATTGTGATCTAGACATGTGTAACTTTGGATCTCAGTTAAGTTTAGAAGAAGCATTACAGTTAGTAAAAAGCAAAAAGTTAAACAATAGTTCTTTTGATTTAAAAAAAAAAGAAGAGGAATTAAAAATGTAGATGAAATAATTTTAATTGTTTTTGATAAGATCTGCAAAGAGACTGAATCAGTTCTTTAATGCTCCTGATGTTCTTTAAGTGATAATAGGCTGTCTAAATGTGACTACTGAAGTTCAGGTCTGAGTCCATAACAACACCCAGATTTCTGGCTTTGTTTTTGATTTCTAACTTAGCTCTTTGAAACTAAGTGCTTAATCTTTCTTTCTTGGCTCCAAAAACTATTATTTCAGTTTTGTCCTTATTTAACTGAAGGAAGTTCTGACACATCCAATCTCTAACTTGATGAACGCATCTGGTCAGTTTGGATCGGACTGTAGTCTCCTGGTGAGATAGTTTATATAGATCTGTGTTTCATCAGGATAGTTGTGGTAACATATTTTGTTGTTGGTCATTATTTGAGCTAGTGGAACCATGTAAATTTTGAACAGCAGTGGCCCCAAGATGGAGCTTTGGGGAACTCCACAAGTTATTTTAGTTTGCTCAGATTTATAGTTACCTATAGACACAAAGTAGTCCCTGTCTTTTAGACAGGACTTAAACCAATTTATTGCAGTGCCAGAAAGTCCTACCCAGTTTTTCAGCAGGTCTAGTAAGCTGGAGAAAATTGTTTAGCATTAACACACTGATCTGTTCAATGCACTGACACAATCTAAAGGTCTCCTGCTGTCAGTGGCACACATGTGGCCTGTCTGACCCCTGGGGAACCCACAGGTCATAGCCACTTTGTTGAAATGGTAACTGTGTCTGAGACAGGGACCGAACCTAAAAGGCATCCTATCTCTTTTGACTCATACAACAATTGCTTCTCTAAGATCTGCATGTTTTTTCCTCACGTTGTGGTCATACCTGAATGCTCCAAACCAGCCGACTGCCCCCCTCCCCCCACCCACCCATTTGGGCTTCATCTCGGTCTGACGGCAGTCATTTTGAAGTTGTATTGGCACTAACGACTATGGACACAAAAAAATTAATTAGCTGCACGGTACTATAAGGAGCTACTTGTCAGATTGTACATAACAGATAGAAAAGTTCCTTCAATAATGGAAACAACTACAGTCTGGTTTCATTGAATTTCTCTGAAATAGGATTTGACTGCACTTTTTGCAACTGTTGAAGAATAAATCTTGAACAAGATTTCATTTTGAAAGCACATAGCACATCTGGTTCTTTTGGTGCAAGCACAAAAGTAATGGAAATGTTTGCATATGATACAGCAGACCTCATTTTTGGACTAATGATTGTCTCAAAAGTATCAAAGTATGGATTATTATTATTATTAGCCTTTATTTAACCAGGTTAGTCCCATTGAGATCAAATATCTCTTTTTCAAGGGAGACCTGGCCAAGAGGGATCCTGCAGGATTGATCCACTCTGTCCCTTGTCCTCTGGATCACTTAGACCCAGAGTTGGTGGACTCAGTAACTAATGATAAAAAATAAATTGCAGAAGATTTATGACTAAAAATAAAATCTGGGTTTTAGTTAATGAAATGTTTAATTAAAAAAAAAAAACTTTCAAAGAATGTCATGCATTTCCTGCAAAACTCCTCAAACTTATGAACTTTACGTCTCTTTAAGACTTAAAGAAAAAAGTTGCAATAGCGTATAAACTTCAGAGTAGAATTTGAAATCTGATGGGTGTCTGTTGCCACAGGCTTTTCACTGTCTGCACTGAGTCATTAAAATTTCACCCCCAAGTCCTCCCGTCCACCGGATTCGTGCTGGTTTAAGAAGAAGACATTGTTCCTCAGTTCTGATTAATTTTAGATGACAAAGTTGGATGAGGACTAATTTGGCTAACAATTCACATTTTTTTGTAAAATGTTTTTACTTATCTGACAGTTGCAATGTAATGTGAGATCAGTTATAGATGCAATAAGATTTTCCTGCTGCTCTGCTGTTTGCTATGACACTTGCCACTGGCAAGACTTGAACAATGCTCAAAGCATCATTTGCAGCATTGTGGGTGTGCAAGTAGTTGTTAATGGCTGTGTGTCTCTGCATGTGTGTGTGTGTGTGTTTCAGACATGTCAGGGTTTTGAAGAAAAAACAGTTTTGAGTGATTTGATGTGATGTTTCCTTCTCTCTGTGATTACAGCTGTTAATTTGTCTCATCCGTCAGGGGAGCTCGGGTGGGTTTTTGTCTGTGCGTGCACGAGTCGCTCATGAAAAGAAATGCAAATTAACACCTCCTTTTCTGCAATGCAAGCATATGCCTGGTGGTCAGCAGAATTTTAAAATCGTACCTAAAAAGTAAAGGAGGAGAAAGTGAAATATAAAACTGCAGTTTGTTAGCTTCCGACACCAGATTGCTATATTTCCCATCTCACTCCTACTTTTCGTAAAGCTAGCTTTCTTCAAATGTATTTTTTTGCCACACACCTGTTGCTTTAGCAATTCAAATTAAGGATTACATGCTTGTAAATATGCATGGAGTTTTGGGTGAAAGTAAGAGTGTTTTTTGAAGAGCTTAGTTTTAATTCTTTAACTAAGACTGCCTGCCTCTGTTGCACAGCACTGACGGTCTGGTCCCTTTTTGTTCGAGCTCTGCGTTGATTCATGCAAGCCGCTAGCAAAAGCGGAGCTAAAACACATGTGAGCTTAAGGAAACAGTGAGCTGCTGAGTTGATTCCCATCGGGAGGAGGATTACTCGCAGCTCTTTAATGCCTCAGGAAGTAGTTTAAATAATTATAGCAGGAATTATTATTCATTGAGGAGCTGCGGTTCACTGAACAGACAACAGAGAAGTGTTGTCACATCAAACTAATCTTTTTTGTTGGTTATTTTAAGTGGTAGTCTGTTCAGGGATATTTATTCATATGTCAATACAGTGTGTTGGTCCCTGACTTAATTAATGATTTAAGATCAGGTTAGCTTGGTGGAGAATCAGATATCTGCTTAATACCAGCCAGAAGAGCATGCAGTACAACTTTTTATTGAAAATATGTTGCACGGATGAGTAAATCCGATGCAGACTTGCCAGATCTCAAGAACCCACGAATGTTGGGCATATCCAAGTTTGCAAGATCAAACTTAGACTAATTACGGCTAATCCTTTAACTGAAGTGTGCTTCATTTAAACTAATCCCCCCCCTTCCTTTCCCCCTCTCTGTTTTCAGGATCTCATGGCCAAAGTGCGAGCCATGCTAGCCAGCTCCAAGACCTTCCAGCCTCCCAATTCCTAAAGAGAGCGCGCTGTTCATGGAGCAGCGACATCCGCTGTCTGTCAAAGAGCCATTCTTCAATTTCCCAGAGATTTATCTGGCCCGCATCTGTTTCAGCCTCCTGTTTATCCGTGATTTATTTTCGTCTTGATTTGAGCGTCGCCAGACTCGGGTTGGCTTCACTACTCATTCTGCATTGAAGCCAGAGTGGAGCTGGAGTGTTCGGTTCCCCCCCCCCAGGCCCAGTTCATTAGCTGGGAGCTTACATTACAGTAGACATATTTTTGGGGCATTGAGGATCAAACATGAAAATAATCCATGTGATATTTTGCGTTGTTTTAAAGATGAACTTCAAAATGATGTCAGTCATTTTTGCAGCATTGATGTAAGCTGCTGTAAGTAGATTTAATCTCCTTCTATGAAGGTTTATGTTTTGATATTTCATTTTCCACTCCTTTATTTCCTATTCTCTGCTGCTATTTTCCCTTCACTTAGTTTTCAATCTCAAGCTCTCTCTCCTCTCCAGCACTTCACACTTTTACTGGAGAAGTGGTTTTAATTTTTTACTGTCTCAGCTGTAGTGCCTGGCCTTCTATTTCTGTTCTTGGTTTGCAATGTTAAAGAATTGAATGGAGATCAATTTTCTAATTGAAAAGTCAATAAATTTTCTGTTATGACTTTGGTGTGGTCTTTAATCCTTTTTTTTCTTTTATTAATGTGCCATGAGTCGAGATTCCTTACAAATATAATTCTGTTATAAAACCTGGATTTTAAAGTACTTTACAAACAAAGAGAAAGGCAAAAGGTCAGCTTGACCTTCGGTCTCGAGCTCAGTCTTGAGTGCTCTGAGCCAGAAGACCCCTCAGGTTTTGTTCCAGTTTCCTGCAGATACAGGAGGGGAAAAAGAAAGAAAAATGGATGCCTGCATTTGCGAAGCCCTCGAGCTCATACAACACACACAAAGGGACTGGAGCTGTAATCCAAATGTGGGGCATTGACCAATTTTGCAATATTCTTCTAATGAAATCAACTGTTGATTAAAGGAAATGTCTTAAATTTGGGAAAGGATTTTCTTTTGGTAGGAGATAGTTTGGAAGATGTTAGAGACAAATTTGGTGCAGCAAAATTTTAGGTTTATTCAAACTTGAAGAAAATAAGTCATGTCTTTGTAATGAGTTTTATTTCCAAACACACAAATGCATTGGGAACACAGCAGCTTCTATTCCAAATCAAAACATGAATGAAAAATAATCAGATTTCTTATTGATGTTCTTATTGTTTCAGAGAAGTGAAGAAAAAAAGCTGTATTAGGCTGTAAGAAAATTAGTAGCATCTGCATTTGTCAAACTAGTTGTATAACTACTGTTTCTGAGAACTTCTTCACATCTGTGTTGCATGGAGTCGACCAACTTCTGGCACCTGTGAACAGGTATTCCAGCTTCAGGACGACTGGACTACATTCAAGCAGTCCCTCTGCATTTCTTGGTTCTGCCTCAAAAAAACTCCACATTTTCTGTTGGATCAAGGTCCAGGGATTGGGCTGGCCACTCCAGAACGTTAATCTTGTTGGTCTGGAACCAAGATGCTGTTCACTTACTGGTGCATTTGGGTCGTTGTCTTGCTAAATCACCCATTTCAAAGGCATTTCCTCTTTAGCACGAGGCTTCTTCAGGTTTATTGATGTATTTAAAATGATCTATGATCCCCGCTATGCGATCAACGGGTCCTACACAATAGAATGTAAAAACATCCCCATATCATGATGCTTGCTCCACCATGCTTTACTGTCTTCAGTGTAGTGTGGCTTGAATTCATTGTTTGGGGAATTGTCTGAGAAACTGCGGCCCCTAGACCAGTCCTTGAGGGCCACTGTCCTTCACATCTTAGACATTTTCCAGCTTCAGCACACCTGATTCAAATAAATGGATCACCACCAGCTTGTCATCCAGGTCTGGGGGGGCTTCTTGCTGATAACTTGGCTTTGCAGAGGCATCTTCTAATTGTTACAGTTCTCACAGGGAATGTTGGATCTTTGATCATCCTGGAGCTGATCACTTTTCCTTTTTGTTCCCATGTCAGAAGAAGCCCCTTGAAGAGAAACACAGTATTCCCAATAACGTTAAGAAAAAGAAAAAAAGGACAAAGTAGCTGAAGGCTTAAGGTAACACAAAGAAACTTTTGCAATTTTTTTTTTTTTTCCAAGTTTAGCAAGTTCCAAAAGTGTGTGGAGGAGGGGCTGAACAATAATTCAATAACAATATACACTGCCCGTCCAAAAAAAAAAAAAAAGGTCTCACACCAATATTTGTTTGGCATTGTTTTGATAAGCTTCTGCAATGTCACAACATTTATTTCCCCAAATATATATCTGTTATCACTGCTCCAGACTTACATAGACAGGTTGTGCTGGGGCCTTTTCTGAGGCCATTCAAAACTCCATTATCTCCATCCAGCGTTGCATTCATTTTGCCCCAAGATCTGGCATTGATGATGGTAGAGTCTGACCGCTGTGCAAAGCCTTCTCCAGTACATCCCCAAAGATTCTCAATGGGGTTCAGGTCTGGACTCTGTGGTGGCCAATCCATGTGTGAAAATGATGTCTCATGCTTCCTGAACCAGTCTTTCACAATTTGAGCCTGATGAATCCTGGCATTGTCATCCTGGAATATGCTCGTGCCATCAGGGAAGAAAAAAATCCATTGATGGAATAACCTGGTCATTCAGTATATTCAGGTGACCTCATTCATTGGTCACATGG
Organism: Hirundichthys speculiger; assembly: GCA_018398805.1. NCBI lineage: Eukaryota > Metazoa > Chordata > Actinopteri > Beloniformes > Exocoetidae > Hirundichthys > Hirundichthys speculiger. The sequence continues at coordinate 268,654 of JAGFBZ010000446.1, read as the reverse complement.
CACCGGTGAACTTAGATCTGATCAACAGCAGCAACCCCAGATCACAGCATGGCCCCCAAAGGCTCATACAGTAGGGACGAGGCATGATGGGAGCATCACTTCATCTGCCTCTCTTCTTACCCTGATGTGCCCATCACTCTGGAACAGGGTCGATCTGGACTCATCAGACCCATGTCATTCTTCCATTGCTCCAGAGTCCAATTCTTCAAGTTCCCTGTTAAATTGAATTTTTGAATTTTTTCCATTTAGCCTCATTGATAAATGGTTTTCTTGAAACTACACAGCAGTTGTGTCCCAATCCCTTGAGCTCCCTTTACATTGTAGTAATGCTGTTACTTTCACTATTAAAGCAGCACAAATGACTTTTTTCACTTTAAAATCAGTTTCAATTTCATTTGAAGGACTATTTACTCACTTTTACCCACTGCCAGCAAAAACCAGCCGAAGTATCCTTGAACACCCGTCCCAGTCATTACGAAAACTGCACATTGTTTTATATAATTATGTCTCGCATCAACTACAATGAAACTAGCTCACAGAGCCACCTTTTACGTTATGGCAGAGGTATTTTAGGTTCAACAAAAGTAAATATGGAAGCGAAAATGTGTGAGTGACCAAGCAAGAGACCAAACGAGTAAATTGTAGACGGTATCTTAAAATCAACTTATCCTCCACGTGGGCCTGGACAATATAGACTAAATGTATGTCACATTATACTTCTTAATTTTGTTTCAACACAATAAAATTCTTGATATTGATATAACTTATATAAAAACCACAGAGAAACTGCCAAGAATGTCCAGAAAGGGTAACTGCACTCACAGATCACTGAAAAAATAAATCTGCAAATCCATTAAACCTCTTCCTAAAAAGAAATCTTTATTTGAGAAATACAGTTAAAAAAATATATATAATAATGTTCACCTTTTATATTCATAATCAAGAAACATTAAAAATTACAATAAACATCTTGGCATTGTCTTAATATTAATATACACTAAAATGTGCTTTCAAAGTCGTATCATTATTGAAATACTGCCCGTCTGAAATGAAAATCTCTCTGTTACCTTTTTAACAAACCAATTAAAAGTAACAACCTCCCACTGAATAATAACTGCATGGATGATTATGTTTAAGATGGCAGCAAGTTATCTAACCTCATGCATTGAGTAGCTTCTCATTTCTTAAACAACCATGTCGGAAAGCACATCCTGTGGTCGTGAAAAAGATGTTAATCTTTTTCAGAAGCGTCAAATTATTGGCACGCATCAAGCAAAGAAAACATCTAAGGAGCTGAAACTACTAAAACTAGGCTGAGAACCGTCCAGTCCATTATTAAAAAGTAGACGGATAGTGGAGAACCATAATCTTCGAGGAAGAAATGTGGTTGGAAAAAGTCCTTGAATGATTGTGATCAGCGAGCACTTAAATGTTTGGTCAAATTAAATAGTAAAATAACAGGAGGATTCACGGTTATATTTTAAGACATATACTTGTGCGACGCTGCTTTATCAGCTTCCTGCTCATTGATTGAAACTCAATGGGATTTACTTTCCAGCATCATCATTGTATCTAAGATAATGTCAAACATCTCACAAGTATGGCTGCCCTGAAGCAGCTCTTTAAAGAATAAGACACCAAAACTGGCCCTGACCATCACAAAATGCTGGTTTGGTCAACTGTTTATTGACAAAGAATACGATTTATGTAATTGTTTTGGGCATAAAATCATGTGAATCGTATGATTGGTTAACAGAGAAAAATCTGGTAGTTCAGAATTGTTCGTAAAAAAACTCTCCTTTCAAAGTTTCCTTGTTATGACACACAGGTTTCAAAAATCTCAGTACGTGACTCAGCGCGCCTCCCAGTCCTCCTCTGTCCTTCACTGATGATACAATGATGAGATAGAGGAAATTGTTTCCTGTCCAGAAGCCTTCACCTTCATGGATTATATGAAGTTTACAGTCACAGCAGCGATGCTAATAAACCTTGAAACCTTAATTTTTTGGCTGATATCCTCTCAGTGCCGCTGCTGCTGAGATGGCATTTGTGACCTGGTGCATAGGTAAACTGAGGTTAAAAAAGACGTGTTAGTAAACTCTAGCTTGATTAGGCAGAGGGCCAGCTCATAAGGGATTAACTGTTCAGAGTGATAAGCCTTTTTAAGGTCATGTTGAGTTGTAGAAGTAATCAATAAAATGACAAAGCCAATCCTAACATGGACAGGCAGCTAATGGAGAAAAAACAAACACTCATGGTTCATTTTCCTCTGCACTAATACCTCTGTGCTCCAGGTAATTGTAAGAGATGAAGTGTAAGTGTAGAAGATAAAATAAATTAAGTCTCGGGTACAGGTGTGTGTCATCTGCATAGACATGTTTTCAGACTTGGCTAATCACAGAAGGACATTTAGAGCATACATTATTTGTCTGCTAATATAATAGCATCTGTGCAACCAAGCTTTTCTTCCAAGGCTCGACAAAAGTTTGGTGCACCATTGAAATATCCTAATTGTTTTTCAGCAGATAGTTAGGCGTCTTTTCACCATGGCAAAAATCTGTACTAGACCTTAATTAACCACATATTTTTTAATTTTAATTTTTTTTTTTTTAAATTTTTATGAGAAGTCAAGTGAAAAACTTCTTTTAGCCTTGGGCAATGTGAAAACTGAATTGAACTGAAAAACGCATTGATCCCAAATGTACTTTGGCAAGCTATAGACGTTGTTGTTACAGCTCAGATTATGGAGTAAAAACAATTGAAATAGAAATAGAAATTCAGTTGATAAACTGTTGGAAGTGTAGCGCAGGAAGATGTGGTTGAAAGCTCTAAAGATCAGCATGAGTGTATCATTGTGTTTGGAGCTTGGAAACAACTAAGCTGGTGATGTCATATGCAGCATTGGCAGGTGAGATCTCACTAGACAACCTGAATTTCATTAGATTTGCTCAACCAGCATAATGATTTCACTAAATTGGAAATTTTCAGTAAATTGTGGCTCAAGGTTGATTTTTAGAGTCTGTAGCCTATAAATAACTTTCCACTAACAAAGGGCTTAAATTGTGTGAAGGAATGAGCAGCAAGTATTTCCTCACCAATTCCCAAGCTGAAACTTACCTATTTTTTTTGTACAAACTGCTGGGAGGTAAAAAGACAAGTTATAACACAGCTGGATGAAAAAGCTATGAAATCACTTTTTTATTTCTGTATTCAAATTTTGGTGAAGAAGATTGAATGTAGTCAGTGGTCTTCACTGAAAACATGAAAATACACCTCTGAAGCACTTAAATGAATCCCTTCAAGCTTTTGTATACATTATGAAGAAAGAGTCCCTGCACTGATTCTGAACCCACATTCATGACAGTTGTTTGGTGTCTCCCATTCACAATGAGAAGGTGAGTGACAAAAGAGATTATTTCAGTTGTTGTTGCAAGTAGTTATTCTATTATATTTGTTTGTGTACTTACTTTTGGGTGTGGACTCCTACAAAGTTTGAGACTGTTATTCTTGGGTCATCTTTTTTCTTTACATTTTTTATTGGTTTCATTTTAATTGTATTTAATTTGTGAGGTGGGATTTTATTGATGATATTGTGTGGTAGTTGGTAGATGATATGCAATATGAATTACTCATAAAACCTATAAAAAATAAATGTACTATTGCCACAACTGTCACATTTATATATCTAACATTAACATTGGTTCAAACAACATTTAAAAGTTTGTTCATGTTCAGACCTCAACATCTGGAAACACTGTTGTTCAAAAGCTAGGTGGTGCAATACAGTTCAAAACCTTTATGTACATCAGTGTTCAAACAAAATTTCATGATGCTGTCTCCATTATGTTTAAATCCAAAGCCATCGTAATACTATGTTCAGTTCTAACTTATATTGTCTTATGGGTAACACACTGTAATCATCATGATGACCAAAAATAGTTTAAACTACCTCATCTTTGCTCTCCAATTGGTTCCTGACATCCATTCTGAAGGTGTTGTCTTCATATCTTCTACATCTGGGCTTTTTTTTCCAAGCATTACTCAAAAAGTTCAATCAACTGTTTCCACTTAAAAAAAAAAAAAAAAGAAAAAAAAACAGCACAAACAGGTTTTTCTGTTTTCTGCATTGGGACCTGTTTGTATGTTCGCAAACATTTACATTAATTTTCATTTTATTATGAATAAATTCATTGTAAATCAAGGTGTCAATTCTCAAATAAAAACAAGAGCAGCATCACTGTGAACTCACTGCAAGAGAGCCATCTCTCAAAGACCCCACCCTCCGACCTGTTCACCCTCCCACCATCCGGCAGGCGTTACTGCAGCATGTGGTAGACTTGACTTAGACTAAACTTAGACTGGAGTTTATTGATCCCATTGGATGGCTCCCTCAGGGATAATTCAAATTTCCAGCAGCATGTATTTTTACAATTAGGATAAAAAATAAATTAGACTGTAAACTCAAAAAGAGGATGAAAAAATAAATATGGCCCAGTGTGGGTTTTGGTTAAATTAAGTTAAATTACATTATTGGGTGAATCGAAACTATTGCACTGTGGATGAGCTTTTTGCACACACACAAAATAAAGGGGGGAAGAGGAAAGTGTCCAGGTCTGTTTGTGTTTGTTCTTCTTGCACAGCGGGTGGCCATCACCCTTTCACTTTTGTCCTCTGTGCCCTACACCCTCCTCCACCCAGTGAGGAGTGTAGAGTGTGATGGCGTGGTGGACAAATGAGTTCTTTAGCCTGCTGGTCCTGCACTTGGGAAGGAGCAGTCTTTCACTGAACAGGCTCCTCTGGTTGCTGATGACAGAGTGCCAGAGGGTCCCTGGCTTTGTCCATAATGTCCAGCAGTTTATTCAATGTCCTCACCTCTGCCTCCGTCACCAGAGAGTCCAGCTTCATGCCACCAGAGCCGCCCGCCTGAGCATCCAGAGTCTTCTTGGAGCCCCCTTTCAGTTTGCTGCAGATGTTGAAGGACCGCTGTCTGCTTAGGAAGTACAATCTGCTTTGTGTCTTCCCATACAGGTGGCTGGTATGTATTTTTCCCACAGGCCATCAGGCCACTCAACTCACTCAAGAAAATTCTATGAACACTGAACATGATAACCTCTACACCCACAAAACAGAGACCAGCCAACAGTTAAAAATAATTTAAACTCAATGTCTGTGCTATACTTTATGCACACCAAACATAAATGCCTGCACAATGCTCTATCTGGAGCCTATAGGTTAACATACATACACTATATTGCCAAAAGTATTTGCTCATCTGTCCAAATGATCAGAATCAGGTGTTCCAATCACTTCCGTGGCCACAGGTGTATAAAATTAAGCACCAAGGCATCCAGACTGTTTCTACAATCATTTGTGAAAGAATGGGTCGCTCTCAGGAGCTCAGTGAATTCCAGCGTGGAACTGTGATAGGATGACACCTGTGCAACAAATCCAGTCATGAAATTTCCTCGCTCCTAAATATTCCACAGTCAACTGTCAGCTGTATTATAAGGAAATGGAAGTGTTTGGGAATGACAGTAACTCATTTGTCTCTAAAATGTAAAAATGTTCTCCTAAAACATATATGCCCACTGTCTGTCTGTATATGTTCTGTTTACTTGCTTATTTTGTTGATGACGGTGTGCAATACTATGTTATATGTTGTGTGCTAAATTAATAAGTGCACATTTGAAGTTTGGGGAAACGCAGTTTTGATCCTCTGTGTAATTACTATTGCATGGTCTGATTGACAATAAAGTTCACTTTGACTTTGACAATGCAGTGAAACTCCATTGACCACATTATAAATATATTTTGTGAAGAACATTCCTTTTGGAACTTTATTAGAGAATCAAAGTATTGAAAAGTTATCAGACAAACTGGCCCACTGGTCCATTTACAGTCTGCTCAGGCTGAGTTAAGACCTGCATTGTTCATGGTGTGCCTGATGAAGTGTAAAATTGCTCTGGATGTGTCTTTGCTTTATTGGCTCAAGTCTGATCCACACAGCTTGTACTAATTGGTCTCTTGTTTCCATGTAGTTCATAATTAAGAAAATTAAGCAAAATGGAGTTAAACCCTTTTCTTCCCTTTTTTTGTTATTTTACTATTCTCCTTTTTGGTTTTTCCTGACTTGCCACATTCACGTATAGCTCACACTCTCCCTGCTGACTCAAAACCTTTACTTTCGCCTGTCAATGCAGTTTTCACTGGTCGATGGAGGAGGTAGCTTTTAATCACATTAGTAGTCCATGAGTTCTACACAAACAGCTGTCTCTGAGTTTACAGCAATGAATGTGGAAAGAAAAAAAAATGAGGGCACTGATAAGGAGGTTGGAAGGCTCTTCTGCTTTAAATGAAAGTCCGTGAAAAGCAAATAGCAAGTCAATCATGAGACAAAATTAATTAAAATCATGTAAGCTTGTTGCACGGAAACACTTCCAACTTCAATTTTCATGGGCAGAGATAAAATAGAAGGAAACTGATACAGTACCATGGTCATGTATCCAAGTATGTCTTTTTTTTTCCCAATAACTATATAAACCTAAGGCTGGAAGCTTTTAACAGATTAGGCAGAAATGTTTTCTAAGAATAACAAAAGTACAAGAAAGGAATAATTCATAAAACAGTTATTTAAATCCATTTACTGTTGACACTGTTTAAAGAAAAAATCAAATCTCTAACTGTCTGTGCCACGTTGGGAAGACTGCAGGGATGGAAATATGGACTGGTGCTTCCAGCAGGCAACAATGACCAGTTGAAAACAGGCAGACGTGTCATCATACTGACATTTTAGTCAGGGCAACAAACTTGACCACTTTAAAGCCACAAAGTATCTCTGAAGATACTTTCAGAGATCTCGTCTTAGCTTTCTTTCCATTGTTTGTCCAGTATCAAGAAATTAGGCATGAAAATCTGATGGAAAAGGTAATAAGAAGAAACAGTGCTGTTGGAAACTGGCAACATTTACACTTGCCAAAGCTTCCCTTTTTTCCTGGAACTCTTCAGGACACGCTGGGAGGTTCATTGATTTGAAGCTGGGCTGCTCGGCAACTGCAGTAATGTTAATGTAAAACTCAAGAGGTCATCTGGAACAGGTACAAGTAATCAGTTTTAGTCGTCATTCATCCTGGAAGTACCTGATGGCAAGTCACATGATATGCAGACACAAAAATTCTGTGAGGACATGAGCTCTGTGAGGACATGTGTCTAGTTCATTAAAATTTATTTCAAAAAGGAGCATAACTAAGACTATTCAAGGACTCATTTATTTAAGACCACAACACTCTGCAACTACTCTGATAAACACCCAGGTTACTATTTAGCGCCATACAGCTGAGTTCCTCTGAATATCTTCTTAAAAAAAAAAAAAAAAAACACTGTCATACACCTGCTGAGGTTGCTTTGTAGACCATAAAGTGTTTCTGGCCAAATATCAAAACACAACACCTTTTATCTTTCTTTCACTATGACCAGATTTGCAACATATTAAAAGCTACATACTGCAGTGTGAATTTACAGGACAACCCCAAATTCAAGAAAGGTTAAGATGATAAGCAAAATATGAATAAAAGATGCAATACTTCTTACATTTACTTTGACTTTTACCAGTTTGTAGATAGAATGAAACCACAATGATTCATGTTTCTTTTCAACTTTGTTCAATTTGTTAAAATGCATCCATTTTTTAATTCAAGCCTTAAAGCGCCCTTCTCGCACACTTAAAAAGCTTTCCGGTATTAAGAATAATAAGTGATGTTATTTTGTCCAATTCTTTCTGTAAATATATGCATTTTTAAGTTATGAAACACTATAGGGTTATCATCATCACTTCCTTTTTTTTCATCTAAATTCTCTGAACTCATTTTATTGAGGACAGGTCATGACTACAAACAGGTCTGTTCCTTATTCCTCCTCAGTCATGAACATCCCTGAAAAGAAGAAGATGAAGCCATTGCTTTAAAATTTTCAAAGTCATTTTCAGCATTTATGCTACCATAACATAAGTGTAAATGATCTTTGTTAAGGACACTAGCGCAGCCCAGTACCATTTATAGAGGCGGGCTATTCGACTTGCTGCTGATAACAATCTGGCTTGTCCTTTTCGTCTTTTGTCTTGTATCCGGAGCATACACCTTTCCATTTCTTTTTCTTCTTTTCCTCTTCATAAAAAAAAAAAAAAAACCTAAAATATTGATTTATCTGACCACAATGCACATTTCCAGGTCCATCCCAGATGTTCCCAAGCCCATAGATATCTTCTTTTTTGAGCAGTTAAATTTTAAGCAGCATTTGAGATTGTAGCTTTGTATTACGGTGCTTGACAAAGGTTTCCATGGCCCATCTGACAACATCAGCTGCTGATGAGTAACGACTGTTGAAACCGAGCCGTCTGAGGGATAAGACGGGTTGCGCTCTTGCCATTCATGCGCTGAGATTCTTTCATATTCTTTGAATCATTTAATGATATCATGCTCTGTAGAAGGAAAAATATGCAAATCCCTCCCAGCCTTTCTTTGAGGAGCATTGTTTTTAAACCTTTTGATGATTTTCTCAGACAATTGTTGACAAGACTCTGCCTTTCATGGGTACTGCCTTTGAACTAGATCATCATTACAATCACTTTTTCATATCACCTGCTTGAAACAACATCATTATTTTTCCTTTCACCTCCTCACTAGAACTAAATTGCCTCTATATCAACATTTTTTGGAATGTGTCTCAGGCCTAAAATGTAAAAATGGAGGCATGGTGCATATTAACAAATGACCTGAAGTTGATTTTTTGCTTCATATACTGTCTGCAAAGAAATAAAATGCAAGGAAACCGTTTCTTGATCAATTTGAAGTTTAGTATTAGGTCTGAAATAAGACACAGATGAGATGGCATCAGTTCTAATCTTAAATATTCAGCCCTTACAAATGTAAAAAAAAAAAAAAAAGCTATCTTTGTGCTGGTTATATAGCTAAGCTCATCTGTCAAGTCCTGCAGCAGATGAGTCCAAGTCAAGTCTCAGCTGTGCAACTCATGGAGGGGAGACGGACAATAAAATAAATAAAGTTGCCCAACAACCCAGATTCCCCACAACATGTAGGACTTTCTTCTTTAGTCTTCAGGCTGATAAACATAATAAACCAGATTTTTGGTGTTTCCTTACGTCTATCAGCAATGTCTCGCCTTGGTACTGTATGAGACACAGGTCAAAAATTCAGCAAGCAGCTCATCTGTCCAATCCAGTGAGTGTGAAAGGACACTTCCTTTATCATTTTTGTCCTTAATCTGTCTGCACAGCTGCACTAAGTTTGATAAGAAAGGCAAAGGATGCCTTATGCTGCATTTTTCAAGTGGTAATTGTGTGCTACCACTGAGGAATAGATAAGTATGACCTCAAAAAGAGTCTGGAGAGGCAGATTTATTTGAAGGATCAGCCTGTGTCCCTTTGTTACCAAAGCAGTTAGTCTTATAGTCCTTCTAAGCATGTATGAGGTTTCTATGACATTCCGCCTTTTTGGTCCATGGTCACAATGTTAAAAGAAGACGAGAAAAAAGTTGCTGATACTGTAGACCAACTGTACCCCTTTTTTTTTTTTTTTTATTTCTTGCATCCCTTTTGGCAAATAAGGCAGTATTATTCAGCTTTATTTTGACATGCAAGCAAAAGACTGAAAGAAAAGGTGGGGAAGCATTTCTTGAAATGTAGGGGAGAGTGAGGTAATGTGAGACATTTTTATCACCCCCCCCATAGCTAAATTGATGTATCTATGAAATCAACACATTTCCCTTAGAACGGAAATAATCAGAATGAAAATATGTGAGAATATGATAATTTTTTTTTAAAAAAGTGGTCAAGTTTCTCATTTTACCCCAGCCATGGGGTGAACTGAGACAAAGCCCAGATTTCAAGGGGATCAAGTGACCCTGCTAGGGGTAAAATGATCCATTTACTTTTTCCCAACTCTGAAGGTAACTCTAAACAAGCACGTTTTATTCACCATTCAAATGAGGGAAAAAAAACATTTTCACAGTAGGGAAACTCAGATAAGGACACCTCTCACTCCGTAGCGAGGCCTGAAGGTTGCAAGGAAAGATGAAGAGTTGCTCTCTTCGCGTGGTCCCTCCAGCCCTCGTACATCGCAACATTGCTTTTAGGAACATGTGCCACATCCTTTTTAATTTATGGCAATAGTGGGCCTCTGCCACACTTTCCTGTTTCCCTGGATTCTTCTAAGGAATTGTGTGAGTATTTCATCACTGTCGACTTTCCCAACCTTATAAATGTAACGGACATTCCTGAGTTTGGTTGCAAAATTGACAATGACAAAGTCACCCAGTGACAGATCCATGCTTCCCGGTTGACGTCTCTCAGGCTCGGATCTTTCATCTTCAGATGCTTCATGGAGTGGTAGAGGAACATCACTTTCCTCAGAGCTGCTGTCTGTGATTTTCTTCTCAATCGGTTTCTTTTTTTGTTTTCTTTTTTGTTTGCTGTTTTGCATTTTCTCTTCCAGTTTCTTTCGTCTTTCTTCAAAAACTTTTTCAAGTCCCTGCATCTCAGGAGTATCGGTAAGGATGGTGGTCTTCACGTGCTTCTGTGTGGTTTGTTTTCTGGGGGTGCAATTTGGGAAGTGCAATGATTTCCTGCGGAGGGACATATCCTAGCCATTTGTCGCACATCCGTGTCAGCTGGTGAGGGAGTAGGCGAATTAGTATGGGGAGTGACTTATCTGCAGCAGGAGGTTCATTTTCAGGTGGATCGTTTCCAGGGTGCAGGCCTTCTGTACCTTCTGCTGGAGGTGGACCATCCCTGGTGGCAGGCTGTAGCTCAGGGTTTGGCCGGTCTGATGGAATGGATGTGCAAACGCTTCATCTGGAAAAATGTCATGATTGTATTGAAAAATCCCAGTGGACCTAAACCCTGAAGTGATGTTGCGTGGTGTCACTGTTGTCATGAAGGCTTGATTCACAACTCCAGCAACCTGGTAGATGGTGACTGTTTTACCAGGATTCAATCTCATCCACCCATCAAGAGCTCGGCCGTATTGGGCTTTGAGCGTACACAACCACGTCGAGAGGCTGCATGCGAGCTTTAAGATTGTCCATGATTAGCAGCATGGGGTGGTCAGGGGTGCAGTAAATGTGGTTTATCGGGTGATGGAGGAACTCGGACCAGGTATCTTCTTTCATCCATCCTGTTCTGGTGAGGGTACCCTTTGCTCCTGAAGGTGCATTGATCATGAAGCAGTCTCTAAACTTTACCCTGGGAAAGACAAACATGGGAGGTGCAGCGTCCCCAGCAGCAGTCACCAGTTACCAGTTCCCCTCTCTCAGTCGATGTGATGGAACCAACTTGCTTTTTCCCTCTTCGTGTCACAACCTGAATCCAACAGAAGTTCAGAATCAATTCCACATTCAATCTGTAGGCTAGGATGCTGCTGCAGCCTGCAGATGATCTCAATAACTAGCTGGTTATTATATTATTACAAGCTACATATCAAAGTACTACCTCCAGGGTGGGATCCCCGAGCAAGCCTATCCAATTTCGGAGCGCCATTCTTGGCCTCGCTCGGAGGTCCCTCAGGCGTGTGGTACCAGGGGTGTGAAAGTCAGAAAAATGGCAGTCCGCCTCCATGACGGCACCCCCGGGTCCCTGAGCCAGCCTGCCAGATTGCAGCACTCTATTCTCGGCCTCGTTCACTCAGAGGTTCCGCTGAGCTCCTGGTGCTTAGTACCAGGGGCGTGAAAGTCAGAAAAAAATGGAAGTCCACCCTCAGTATGGTACTAGGGGCACAAGATCCAAAAAATGGCAGTCCATGCTGTCCATGGTACCAGGGGCGCAAAAGGCAGAAGAATGGCTAAGTCCACCTCCATGAACGAAACCCTGGATCCCTGAGCGAGCCTATCCAATTTAGGCCTCGCTCGCTTGGAGGTTCTGCTGGCCACCAGAGGACCAGGCGGGGGACTGCTGCTGCTGCTGTTACTATTGCACTAAAGGTTCAGTAGTAGCAGCAGCCTACAGATGCTCTCAATAACTAGCTGGTTATTATATTCCAGGCTACACATGTTGGTCTTGTGTGCGTCTCGTGTATCTTACCTGCAGTACCTTTGTACTGTATAGAAACCTGTTTTATCCACATTGAAAATCATGTGTGGAGGGAATTTATGTCTGTTAAAGAAAAGGAATCCAAACTACTTAATCTTAGAGATAAAGCCTGAATAAAACATTTGCAGTGGAAGAATTAATTCTCTTACCAGTCCATGACTACTGCCAGATTATCAGAGAGCTCCCCAACAGTCATTCTATTGAAGGCAGTGGCCCTTCCGAGGGATATTGCTTCTGGAGTTCGGACAGAAAGATGCCAACGTGCTAGGAAGCTGCAAAACTATTCTTGACCTATAGACAATCCATTATTTTAACATTTAGCCTTGTGGGAAGATCAGCCTCAGTAACTAGGGGTGGGACGATACGGGTAACTCACGATTAGATACTGTGACGATATCTGGCCCACCATAATGATAATATCACGATATACGATATCTGCAATATTCGATATATTGCAAGAAATTTCATCAATGATATATCACGATATGTGACTGAAAAATATCTGTAAAAAGGAAATGTCTTAAGCGTTTATTTCAAAACTTCGTACAATGTACAAAAGAATAAACAGCTAGACATATTAAAGTGCATGAACATTGATAACATCTCTTATGTAAATCAGGACAGTGCTTTCTGATATATATATATATATATATATATATATATAATATATATATATATATATATATTATATATATATATATATATATATATATATATATATATATATATATACACACTACCGGTCAAAAGTTTTAGAACACCTCCAGTTTTCCAGTTTCTATAGTAATTTACAGTACATAGCTTAATGTCTCAATGTAATCTGAAATTAATGTATAGAACAAATAAACAATTAGATATTTGAAAAAAGATATCATGAAATCTCTTTTACAAAAATTTAACCACGATCTTTGAGTCATCAAAGTCCGCCACTTTTTGCAGATATAACAGACAAACACACTTGTGTTAGTGGCTTTCTTTCTACAATGGAAATCTAATATTGTTGGGAAGGTTCTTCCCAACACTGTCAGAAGTTTCCAGAAATGTGTTGAACTTGCAGGTTTGTTTTGCTTTCATCTTTCTCTCCAGTTCATCCCAAACCAGCTCAGTGGGGTTCTGGTCTGGACACAGGGCTGCCATTACATCATTTGAAGCCGACCGTCTTGTTTTTTTCTTTTAAGGTCATCCTGACAGAATGGATGTATGTTTTGGATCATTATCTTGCTGTAAGATGAACCCCTAGGCGACTAGGCGTAGACCAGAGAAGGTACTGGATGGCTCTGTAAAATGCCGTTGTAGCCCTTTTGGTCCAGCGTGTCAGTCGCTCTGTACAAGTCACCAACTCTGGATCCAGCAATCTGTTGATTACTTAAGAGCTTTGTAAGTAATCAACAGAGGTTGGGACATCTGTGGGAATTGTTTGCATCAAATTTCAAGACTTAATTTCAGTGGCGATTTTGATATGAAAATTCTGGTGGGGCCACAGACAGAAGAAAATTTGATAATGTTATCCCAACATAACATATATTACACTGAACCATACTCGCAGTACAAATGAAAGACAAGTGAAAGATGCAGTAACAGCACCGGTGATATGCTAAAATTACACAATGAAGATCTGACAAACATATCTCATCCTATCACCGCACCGAGGTGATTAAGAACCCGACATCATTTACTCAAGATTCACCAACACCAACGTGAGGACCATAAAAACAATGCAAATTTCATGCAGTGAAAGCTGCAAGCCATGAATGACAGCCAATGCACGGGCCAAAAGAGGAAATACTCCACAGCCATTTAAGCACCACAGACAGCAAAAACAGCTCCCGCAGGGAGCCCGCGTAAAGTGACGGCTCCCACACACGCCCAAACGGGCAAACTTATCGCCAGCAACGTATTACTCAAACATCACTAAAAATTATTACATAATTAAAACCACATATATATAAGTACATTACAAAAACTGCCTTCTGACACCTGTGTGTCAATCTGCGCCAAGCATGAACCAAAGGCTCAATACAGCAGTCACTAGTCGATAATTAAGAATAACAACAAATTAGACTCACCGGTGAGGTTCACTTCCTGAAGAGGAAGGAGGCTCGGGATCCTTCATCTGTGCAAACTTCTCTATGACCTTGCTGTTAAAGTCAAACAGTCCATGGATAAGTTCGTTTCAATGGACAGCATTGCCAGGGGCGTTCAGTCTTTGCTGTCCCATTGTATTCCTCGTAAAGGTTTTGATTCTTTTTAGAGTGGAGAAGTTTCTCTCAGATTCAGTGCTTGTCATTGGTGTGTTGATTATGATTTGCAGAAGTGTCACAGTTTCAGATAATGCCTCTTGGAGGTTGTTTTCATGAATGGACTTCAATAAAGAAAGTGCAGTGTTGCCTTTGCTGAGTTCACTGTGCTGGTACAGGGACATCAACTCGGTTTTCAGCTTTGCCTTATTTGTTATTGGCCATAGTTTTAATGGCCATTCTAATTCAGCCTCTGGAAACGACTGCACAAACTTGGGGAAAAGTGTGCAATCAATGAGTTTAGCTGCAATCAAATGGTCACTCTTAGCGAACCTCTCCTCCATGACTGATCACAGTGTCGCAGGCCTCTTTCATGACTGTAGCGGTGTTGGTTTTCCTCCTCTTTTTTCCCTCTGGCCGACTTTCTTGCACAATCACATCAGCGCGCTCCCTAAGTCTTCCTACATTTTTGTTGAAGCTGTCCATCGCGTGGTTGATGCCAGCCGCATCGATGTCCCGTTTTTGTAGTACACTGTACAAAATGTCCACTTCTGGCATGAGTTCAGAAAAGAACTGCAAAAAAGTGTAGAAGCTGGGTTCCTGCAGATGCATGAACAGACCATAGGCCTCGCTGATGGTCACCCTGTCCCATCCCTCTTGTGTGCGAATGTTGTCCAAACACTTCTTAATCTCCTCGCGGCATTCCCACACAGCATTAACAGTTCTGCTTTTGAAATTCCACCGTGTGGCTGGAGGTCTGGGGATGCGCCTGTCTGATGTCTCGGCTAGAGCAGCTGTCCTCTTGGGTGAATTTGAGAAAAATGTGGCGAATGCTGACAGATCAGCAAAAAACACTTTTAATTCAGAAATCCTTGCTGAGCAGATTTGTTGAAGGGTTAGGTTTAGCTGATGGGCGTAACAGTGCACCAAAATGCGCGTTTGGATATCGCTCCTTCACAAGCGTCTGAACTCCGCGCACACCTCCACTCATTACTTACTGCTGCCCCGTCATATTTTGCGCTATGAGCTTGTCAGTCAGGTTCAGGGGCTCGATAGATGAAAGTATGGCATTTGATAGACCAGCAGCCGTTTTGTCCTTCACCTCAATAATTCCCAAAACCTTTCTGTCACTGTGCCGTTTACCATATAGCGCAGCATATGACCATTTGTGATTTGCAGGACACATCGGTTTGTCTCGTCTGCCTGCACGGCAACAAAGGGTGCATTTGCCAGCTTGTTGCGCAATCTCATCCTTGTAAACACTGTACATGCAATCCAAAAGTTCATTTTGAATGACTGCTGAAGTGCCCTTAAAATACGGCTGGGAATCGTAGTGGCTCCTGAGTCTGGAGTCTCCCTCGCACATCGTCTCAAATATGCACCTAAAAATGCCGGGGTTTAGGGAACCGGCAGGACTCGTCATGTCCCCACGCAGGGCAATTTCACACTTTCCACAAAGTTTAATACAGGTTATGATCCGGCCAAGAACATACCTGTTTTCTTCAGTCTGTCGGTTATGTTGTTCAACACCACGTCGGTATGCACTGTCAAGCTGAGATGCAACGTTAGTTGTCCCCAGTAAGCCTAACTTGATTGCATTATCCACATGCGATGCACAACTTTCGTGCTTTACCAGCCTTTCTGACAGGTGTTTCAGGTCTTTAAATCCGGTTGTTGTCCAGACAGTTTCCCCTCCAAAAGAAGACATGGAAAGCAGAACAGCGCTTTCTTTGAAATGCTCGCTGTTAGCCACGTTTTCCGTTTGAACCACTCCTGGTTGAAGGACCTCGTTTTATCTTTACCTTCTTGCGAAATGGTAAAGTCATCCGGTCGATGTGGTCCCAAACGTTTTATTTCCAGCTTCTCCTCAAGGGATAAATTCCGAAATCGAACCGTTGTTAAATAATCCACACTATTCCAGGGGCAGTTCTAGACCAATTTCACTGAGGGGACCTGGCTGGGGCCAGGGGTTTTGATAGGGGGGCACATTAACCCGCGACAAAATCTTATTTGACTTTTATTTTTTTTTATTTCATAAAACTTGTTGAACCATTGCAGTCATAACTTTCCAGTTACGATGAAAAACAGTTTAATTGTCACAGTATTACTGAATTAAGTGCTGATAAGAGACAGTGTACCTTGACAGTATAAGATCGTTAGTCGTGGTAATTTTTGCACTGCTTCATATGTTCGCGCTCGCATTTTCAGTGGTGCAGCGCACTTAAGGGTCCGACTAGAATGTTAAGCCACGCACTTTAGTTCCACCTTCGACGTCGGCGATTCGGCGCTACTGTATAATCTACGTTCGGAGAGGGGGCCACAGGGGGGTCAGGAATCAGTGCTACAGGGGCACTGGCCCCTGTTGGCCCCTTCCCAGAACCGCCACAGCACTATTCATCATTACTCGCCTACTGTACATTAATATCACTCACTTACTAGCTACGATACAGCTATCACAGAATGCGCTGCGCGCCCTTTCGTCAGTTAAATCAACCAATAGGAACGCTGCAGGGGCCCTGGCCGCCAGGCCCCATGTACGACACTGAAGTGTGTGCTGAGCACGCGCACGCCCGCGCAGCAGTTTGTCCAGCCGACAACAGCGCAGGTGTAGGGCCAGCTCAGCCCGGCCCCACCGAGCGAAAACAGGCTAGCAGCATAGGCACAAAGCCAAATTCACACACTATTACACTGCAAAAAATCCGTACAGAGGTAATTGTGTTCAGCATGTGATGAAAAATGACGAACATTTCATGATAGAAATAAAGTTATGTTAACTGTTATCTTAAGCTCAATGACATTATTGTGTAAACCCCTATAATCTTCTTCTGCATAACAGCGCCCACTGGTGGGGCCGTGCCCCACGGGCCCCTAATGCAAAAACGCCACTGCTTAATTTACATCCATTGTTGCTTGATCACTGAAAAAGACCCCTCTTTTTTTTATGACTCTGAAATTTGTTTTGGCAATCTAAACTTTTTTTCCACCTCTGGCAGTTTACTGCTTACCTTTGTACCATTTAAAGTCATTCACTGGACTCGACCCGCTTTAATTTAAAACAAACAGGAAAAATAGGGGTGTTCTAAAACTTTTGACCAGTAGTGTATATATAAATCAGATCAACTATATGATCAACTATATGGTTGTCAACTATAAAGTATATAACACCATTTGTCGCTGTTATGGTGGACGAGACGACAAATGTCAGTAACGCGGCGCAGCTGATGTGCTTTTTAAAATACTGCAGAACGAATCATTGAATGAGCAGTTTTGCCTGTCAAGGGTGAAAGACTTTTGTGACACCATTGAGCCAGACAAACAGGTATGATGACATCTACCTTCCACCACTGAGCTCATCTCGGGTGCTCTGAGCACAAGGAGAGGGCCAGCTTAAGGAGGCATCGCGCACAATACAAGAAACTCAACGACAGTGTTCTGGTCAACCTTATCTGCCAGATGCAGAACCGATTTAAAGATCACAAACAATTAATGTTTCTGTCCCTGCCTCGACCACCACCAGATTCAGACATATCAGAAATAAATTCCCGCATCCAACCTTTTCTAGCTTGACACCAGAGCCACGGAGCTCTATTTGATGATCTGACCTGTTTAACAACAGAAGTGACCGTAGGCCTTGATGGACTTTGAAAGCGCTCGGAGAGCTCAGACCTCCGCCAAGCACAACAGTTCTCCCATATAGCGATTTACAGATTGCGATAAAATCTGCATTCTGGATCAGATACCGGATCAGCCTTTGAAATTTGATAGAGATTCCCGTTGTCAATCCCTCAGTCAAATTTCAAGGGTTTTGGGCGATAATTAACAGAGATATTGAGAAACAAAATTTTCGGCTCCATTGACCGCAATGTTATCAAAAATTTAAAAGTGATCCAGAATCCAGGATTTCTTCTGGATCACACCCAAAATGAAATCAGTTCTCCCTTTTCACATTTCTGACAACTCCTGAAAATTTCAGCAAAATCCATCCATAACTTTTTAAGTTATCTTGTACGCAGGCAGACAGACAGACAGACAGACGCCGGCAAAAACATAACCTCCTTGGCGGAGGTAATTAAGTTATAGGAAATACATTCCATTGGGTCTTGACTCGTCTCCTCTTTAACATATGTATTTGCAGAGGCAGTTATTTTATTCTAGAAATCATATTCTCAAAAATGTGGGTCGTCTTATAATCGAGGTCTAGACTTTTCTATTGTAATTACACATCTGTGCTGCTAGATGGAGCCAGCACCGAAGTAACCAGTAAGCAAATCGACCGTCACAGTGAACGCATGGAGCAGTATCTGATGTAAAATGGAGGAACCATGCAACCGTGCTGAACAAAGGGGTTTGAAAGTTTTTTTTACAGTCCAGAATTTTTTTTTTTACAGACTGAATGGTTAATGTTGTTCTTGAATTGAATTGAATTGAATTTAGAATTTATTTCAAACATGTACATAAAAAAAAAATCTAAAACAAAAACAGCAAAGAAAACAAACAAACAAAAAAAAACAAAAACAAAAACAAATAGTAACGTCTTTATATACACATATGCTTGAAAAAGGAGTAGGAAGAAGTGCATACTTTTTCTAAGTTCCTACCCCTTTATAACTCTATAAATTTATAGCATCGCCATTACTATATCTAGATATATATATATATATATATCCCTATAAATACAGTCCACATAAACCACTAATTAAACACGCCTATTATAGAAAATACAATAATTATATAAATCTATATAAATATACACTATATAAACTTGAAACAGAATATTACTCGACTTTGATGGTTATTGATGGTTATTGACATTATCAGTGCAGTTACTGAACTACATTGTTGTTGCTTATTCACTGAGTCACAGTCTCCGATTTTAAGAGAATAAAGTATATTAATAGTCCTATACCTTGATCTTAAATAACATGGAAAGCTGACATGTACCTGTACCTTAAGTATGGTACCATACTTCCTAAAAAAGATGAAATCATTAAAATGTTTAACAATACAGCAGAATGTTATCTTTGTGTGAGTTTTTTCTATAGTAATTGTACAATTAAAAAGTTGTTTCGTGAATAACCTTATTATTTTCATCATATTTTTATTTTCCCAAAATTATATTTGAAAAATAGGGGACTTCTCATAATCAGAGTCGTCCTATATTCAGCCCAATATGGTATATAACAACTGGTTAAGTGTTGTTATGTGTCCCATCAGAAAAGGAAAGTGCCTGTTCTTCCAATCAAGTATTTGTTTCTAAAATTACAGAAAATCCGATGTCGCAACGCGGAGACCTTAACCAATTACTGATGTCCCAGTCTTTACTAGGGCACTTACCACAGCTTTTCAACAAATGCAGAAAACTGACACAATTCACTGTTAAATTTTCTATCGAGACATTAGCAATTTTACCATCTGTCACACAACATTTTGAAAACAATGGCAGACTTTCGAAAGCCTTTAGACGAACAATAATGATCGTACTGACACATTAGTGGCAATTGCTCATCAAAGAAAACAAACAAACAAACAAAAAAAAAACAAATAGCCTAATAAGTCATATGAATGGCCATTTCATCCCGCCTGCTCATACTCCAGTCACTGGTGGCCGTAATAACCACAGGGCCCAAGCTAGACTTTAAATCAGAATTTTATATGTAATCAAGTCAAGCTCATCACATCTGCTCTGATTGATTCCAGACTAAATTGCGGCCTGGCCTTTGCAATTTCATTAACTCATACTGGCAGAGAGTGATTGTGTGTGCGTGCAAGCAAGACACTGAAGCAGAAAGGAGGCCTGCACTGAGCAAAGTGACTCAGGCAAGCAGTTAGAGAGAAACACGAGCGCAGGCGAGTGATTTGTTTGTTCTACGGAATGTGGATGCATCGTAATTCAGTGAGACATGTGAGGGGATGGATGAGAGGACAAAAGAAGGTGCTGGCGAGAATTAAAAAAAAAAACAATTCAATTCCCAATAGCAAGCTGTGGCTATATTTGTAATTCTATACCCAGATGCATTGATGATTCGGTCCTCTGGCTCACCATGATAGGATTCGACGTGATGTTGCCGTACCATATGATTTTCTGTTGCACAGCTATTTGATGCTTAATTTTGAGAAAATACTGCTTCACTTTGGCGTAATCATAGTTCACGGCTCCAATATAAATCAAAGTGGGGAATCAGAGAAAATCAGTCCGTTTATCTATCTATAGATCTATCTATACATCGTGTGCTTGGCAGTTCTCTGTGATTTACTGGTGGAAACTGGGATTCTGGGACTTCTCTTAGAGTCCCCCCTGTCGCAGCCATTGCCACTAACTTTAATTAGACCACTTTGTCTTTGTCTCGGTCCACACAGTCTGTCTGCCGTCTTGCTTCTGGAGTTGGTGGCTCAGAGTCTGACCCACTCACTCTGAACAAAGGAGGCGATCTGTTTCAAGGCCCCTCGTCCGATCCACTTAGCGTGATTATTGTCCTTAATGTTCTTCCTGAATTCAGCGAGGGACTCTGGGTTTTCTTCCATGATAAGATGAGCTCAATGCACCATTTCATTCGATATGTGCCTACCAACCTGCACTGTGTCAATGTCAGATGTCAGGTTTATTAAACTTCTGCTTAACTGTTAGTTTAACAGCTGGAATTTAAAAACAATGAACCTTGGAAGCAAGGTAATGCTCAGTTTTATTACATTACTGGGGGATTGCCAACCCTTTTCAGCTCATATTTCAAGCTGAATGGAGGGGCCCAAGTGATCCCTGATCATAGCTGGTCTTTTGCTCCTTTCAGCTCTGCTTCAGTTGCATTTCATTGCTACTGACTCTTTGCTGTCTCCGTGGCAGATCTCTTCCTCTGTAGGTATTCATTTTTCAACCAGGTAGCAGTTTATTATGTTTGTGCTAACAACAATATGCAGCCGTAAAGGAACGGAATGGTTGTGGACCACAACCATATGCTTCTGTCATCCCTGTCCTCTCTGAGACTCAAGGAAATAGAAATCCATCACAATCCTCTTCTTCAAAGAAGACCATTTTAAATCACTGCACTATTAAAAAGATAAGTTTGCTTCCTTGTCATTAGATAAGAAAAATACATCCTACTGTATTTAAGATGATATAAAACCTTTGAAAATATTTCTCATATAATTCAATTTTTTCTTTTTTAATATAACTCAGTTGGAAGGGTACTCCCATCCAGGTGCACTAAATGATTTGTGTCACAGAACCATCTGGGAAATCCTCTGTGAAGGACATCTGGAAGAAGGAAGGGACTTTCAGGGGATACTCAGCACGTGATGGGATGAAGTATCTGAGTATCAAAGCCATAAGCAGATTTTATTTACCAATGTAGGACACTGGCTGGTCCAAACTTTTGTTTTTGAGCCACAACTTCGATGAGAACCAGCAAGATGGATTCGCTCAGAATCTTGCAGATCTCATGAAAATCCACTGACTTTAGAGGGTAAGAGCGCTCCACCGTCAACAAAAAGATCCACTTGGATCTGTGAAATGTCACATACTTAGAGCTCAAAAGATTTATTCATATTAAAATGCCAGTTTCAATTTCATTTGAAAGTGTATTTAATTATTTTTAACAAATGTTGCCCTTCTCTGACAGTCTCCCGTTTCTGCTATTACCAAGTAAATTTGGACTCTTGTCCCAGCTGTCTGTTGCAACATCTGTGTATTGTTTGCAGCATTATGACACAGATCAAGAAAAATGAAGCTGGGTCACATCGTGGATATTATGGCAAAGGGAACAAAGAGACTATAGAGTAATGACAGAAGAGAAAACAAGAAAATGACTGAGTGGAAAAACCAAACTACACTAAAGGTGGATTCACATGTGTGTGTTGCGTGCACCGTCTGTGTCTATCTCCATAGACTTTGAATGGGGTGGAATCTTCCATTTGCGGAACTGCATTGTAGGTTCCATGTGTCACATTAATAGTACTGGCTCCATCAAAAGTTGGGGAATTTTCAACTTCAGCCATCAGCCAATCAAGTTGCAGCTATGCATCTGCGACTAGACAATGAAATAGTACAAGGAGGCAGATCTAATTCAAAGTACGACATTATTTATGTCGTGAACAGGAAGGAATTTGATTGGTTGGTTGTTTTTGGCACAACAAAGAAATGTCACCCCCGTGTGTTGGCTCAACTGTGTGAATTCCACCGTAAAACTTGGATAGTGATGTAATTTAATGTTCATGTCTGTAGGGCAGTGCTGTTCAATTATTTTCTGCTACGCCCCCCCAGGCAGAAGAAACATTTTGCAACCCCCCACCCACCCACCTTTCAGCGCGACTATAAATAGTATAACAATAATAATAACTATAAATAAAAAAAATGTGTCTATATAATTGTCACAAGTACATTTGTGCATAACATTGTATCCTTCTTAACATTATGGGAAACAAAAAAGAAAGAAATATAGATCATTTTACAACAAAGAATAACTTTAATAAAATTGTTTTTTAGTCTGTAAAGAATTAAAGTGCATTAATCCCACCATAGACACAGTGAAGCCAAGCGCTACATAAGTATCATTATATTTCTGGTGACTTTCGTTTGTTTCATTATCTCTGTCTCTCTCCACCTTTCTTTTCATCCCTGTTAAATATTTTTCTGTGTTATCTCTTCAGGGTTTGTTCACTTCATGTCTGCTGCTCTGTGCTGCGTGAGCGCATGTCCATGCAAAAAAACCTGACACAATATAGCTAATACTCCCTGCACACCCTGCAACAATGAGAGCGCCACTGCCCCCTACTGCAGTATATGTGCAATTACACTTTATTCCAGTACGAAAAAAAAAAGTTCCCCAGAGTCAATACTGGTTTTACTGACATGACTGCAAAAGTGCAATAAATAAATAAATACAAAATATCCTCTAAACCCACCCACCCAGTCTTAATTGTAACTTACTGAAGAAAATTATCTGCTCTCCCCACCTCTGAGATATTTTCTTGATAAATTATTTTTGATCCTTTTTGTAAAAAAAAAAAAAAAAAGAGTAAAATTTGATGTGTGTAAAATTTGATAATGCCAACTGCTCATTAAATATGCAAACATCGCAAGCAGCACAGCAGGAAAATCAGCACCATCAGTCCCACTGAGAGATCCAGTCCAAAATAGTGAAACAAATGGGTTGATATCATCACATGTATGGCACTGGTTCTGCTCATCTCTGGATACTATCAGAAAAGAAGTGCTCAGGGGTAAATGGCGGATTGTTAGAGACAGTGATTACGTTCTATTTTCCCTTGCCAGATTTTCAGACCTCCTACAGCTGGCAGAGTTTGGCTTTGCTTTTGAACTCGCAACAATGAAGGCCCATTTTCAACCTGCATTTTCATTCTGAATCACAGATCTGTGGTAGGTTCAGGTTGCTTACTTTGAACCCTTTGGTAGATTTGCTTTGCAGAGTTGTAGTATTGCTGTGATATATATATATATATATATATATATATATATATATATATCTATATATATATATATATATATATATATATATATATGCAAACATTATTTAAAGGGGAAAAAAAGACATATTTAGTCAAGAATGGTCAGGGATCTTGATATTTGTGCATGTTAGACATTTCAGCATCAGCAGTTTTTTTAAAATGTACAACACTGACGAATATGAATTTTTCTGTTCTATTTCATCTCAAACCACAACCATGTCTCTCTGCAGCAACAGAACATATCCCCTGGAGATCTGAATGTCAACAGAACTAAAGAATCTGAACACCATTTTTTAAAAAGTACTATCTGTCTAGAATCTCAGTCAAAAATCATTCTTATATCTGAGGAGATTATTTAGAATAGTCATCGCTTATAGTAAATTTTCCCTAATTGCCTTAACTCGAACCATGACCAATCCTGTGATCTGATTTTAGCTTCAGTTGTGCCTCACAGTTGGTAGTTGTTGTCCACAGTGACAACTGTTGTCATTGCAACCCAGTTGTCTATTTTCTTAGAAGAAAAAGTTTTGTACATAGGCATAGAGAATTCGAGAAAAAGTCATCTAGTCTTAAAACTTTTTTAATATAACTCCAAATAGGCAACTCCAAATTGTTTGTGGGGCCCATCTGATATATAAATGTAAGGAATTGTCCATGGGTTCCATGTTGGCTCTATGTGAACTGCATTCAATGATAATACTCAGGTACATTGGTGATGAAGGGACATGGACCCAAAATGGGTGTCTTTTGGCTCCTGGTAAGGTCAACCTCTTGACCAATCCCAAATAGGCCATTCTCATGGAGCTAACAATAGAACAACATTTCAATCAGGTTCAAGTCTGAAATATGACTGGACCATGGCATCATATGGAATATTTTCTTTTTCATCCATGTTGTTTTAGGTTTTGCTGGTGGGCTTGGGATCTTTGTATTGTTGCCTGACAGAAATTTCAACCAAGCTTTAGCTGTGAGACAGACGTCCTCACACTTGACCCTAGAACACTTAGGAGTTCATGCTCGACTCAGAGGCTGCAAGGTCTGTCTCTCAGCTTTTCTGCTGCCAAGTCCTTTGATAACTCAAAGACTACAGATGACTTGACTACAGATGATTTATCAAAACCTATTTTGCCCCTTTTGAGATATTTGAACAAAAATGTGTATTTCTGTTCTGAAGAGGTCAAAAAGTGAACTGCATCGTTAAAACCTTTTTAGCAAGTCCTCAGTAATCATATGGTAATTTCATAGTTATCATAAAACGTGTTGTGCATTTCATCTTCCAGGGTCACAGCTAAGTCTGAAAGAGAAAAGAAAAGATGAAAAAGCTGACCTTTCTGTGAACTAAATGTTAAAATGAGACTTGTCGGTCTGTCGCTTTTTGTTTTTGGACTAAATTTCCATTTGAATAGAATTGGCAGAGGTCCAGGTCTCAGAAAGGTGAAGCAGCATTCAGAAATGCTGAACAAGGCGATCATTTTTTACAACTTGTCTCTGATCTCTCTTTTTTCTTTTTGACAGAAAGGCAAAAATGAAGGACTGAATTCATTTAGTTCAACCACTGTTTGACTTTATTTTTTCTTTTTTGTTTTATTAATTTAATTTAAAGTGTGCAAAGAAGTTTCCCTTCTCAGACATACTTTCCAGCTCCAGACTTCCATATGTGGGACATTTCTCAGAGGGAGGCAATTTCTCTTGGTGCATTCCATTTATCTCAGACGTGGGAATTCAGTACTCGAAATGCTGTCATATTTAAGTCGACTGCATTCAAGTTTTGTTCTGCCCTCACTAGAGGAGTCATGTGATCTCTGACTTGGCAGATAGTTAAAAAGATTTTCCAATAAACATCCAGTAGTCAGCAGGTGAGTTCAGATTACTAAAAGGAGCTTTGTGAATCTGCAGTACCAGGGCTCGCTCTGAACCTTTCAATCAGAGAGAGATTATGAATCTTCAGAGTAGAGAACTATCCACATGCAGCCCCACCCGTGCAGAATTGTTTTTTTTTTGTTTCTTTTTACAAAAAAATTGATCTTTTATGCATCTTAAATAGTCTACTGAGCCTAAAAAGTGTTGTCAATATTTGCCCGATATATCAAAGTATTGTAATGGCTTCAAAGAGACTTCTGATACGAGCAGTTGGCGAACTGTTTTTCATTGAATGGTGTATAGATACGACTGGCAGTACAGTCATAGATGAACAACAACCATGAACTCTCTTTTACTCTCTATGCCTCCAACCTGCAGGAGAGGACCTAACATGGCCATAGGACAGCCCACTCCCACTCCCTCTGCCAACCACCTGCCCACACCTGAATGACTGACAGGGGGAGGAGGAAACAAGCCAACTCTTTGCCTCCCACTTATTCTGGGTCATTACAGTATTGTGCATGTGACATGTCATGCGGAACAAAAAGAAATCATTGACTGATTCCATTAGTCCCCTAAAACTCCTTTAAAATTGATCTCAAAACTTTTCATTCAGGCAGCTGAAAATCTATAAGCTCATAAATTATTAACTTCTTACTCAGTTTACCATGATTGTGAAGATTTTCATTTCATTTTCATTTTATTGATTCATTCCAGACATGTCAAAACAATCTTTTAAAGCATAGACAATTTTAACACTATCATGAATCTATGTATCTGAAAATAAATATAATATATTTATAAAATAAAATATATAATAATGCATAAATCAATATACACTGACACGTGCATAACCATAATTTAGAAACATATAGAACCTCTTGTAAATAAATCTAAATATTAAATGGACATATTACCCCCCCCCCCCCCCCCCCCCCCACCAAAAAAAAGAAATAAAAAATAGACCAAATTTATACCCAATGTATACACACCGATCTATATACATACACATACATACCAATATGCCAAACACATATCTGGTTTAACTTGTCTGAAAAGGGGTAAAGAAGTAAAACTTATTTAATCCTACCCCTTCTCCAATGTTCCATGATTACCCTTAAAATTTATCCGGTTTTTGAGGCCTTGTCCTAAATTTTAGTTGTAATTTCATATCCAGATAGACATAGACATCTAACTACATACATACTGATACACACACATTCACACTACAGTACATAGTACAATATATACTATACTATACCCCCCATCCCACCATGCTGCACTCCAACGCCAAACCCACCCGAGCCCAGTCCCCCCCACCAGCCCCCCATAATGATGGCGCAAGAGCAGAACCAAGAGGGTCCCCGACCCGGTTGGCCCACATAAGACACCACATCAACACAAGCACCCAGATCCCCGACAGCAACACCCATGAGCCCGCCCAGGCACCACCCACCCCCCTCTTCACCAGCCCCTAAGACCCCCCCCCCCCCCACCCCACAGCGGAAGCCCCCCTGCTGGGGCAGGTTGGGGGCGCCCACCCAACCAGTAGGGGCGAACCCCCGCCATGCAGCGGAGACATCCCAGCAGCGACGAAGAGTGACGGGAGGCACCCTAGCAAAACCCCCGAGCATCGCTGCCCATGGAAAGATTCATTTAGTGTAGTAGTTAATGCAGCCTCAGGAGGGCACAGAGTTTTTTTTTTTTTTTTTTTTTTTTTTTTTTTTTGAGCCTGTCCCAAGTCCAGATAAATGCAGAGGGCTGTGGCAGGAAGGGCATTCAATGTAAATCCTATGCCAAACTAACTAGGCAAATCACAAGACCTGTGAAACCCATACCAGATCAGTCAAGGCCCGGATTAACAATGACTGGCACCGGCACTGCTGATCTACAGGGGAGCCGATGGAAACTGGGCTACTGTTGGTTGAAGATGGAGAGGAGAAAGGTGTGTCCATAGGCAGAGAGAAAAGAGAAAAAGCAAGAGACTAGGGCAGAGAGCAGGGACTTTGAATGTTGAGACTATGACAGGAAAAGCCAGAGAGTTGGTTGACATGACGCAGAGGAGGAAGGTGGATATTCTGTGTGTTTGGGAG
This sequence comes from Hirundichthys speculiger, assembly GCA_018398805.1. Taxonomy (NCBI): domain Eukaryota; kingdom Metazoa; phylum Chordata; class Actinopteri; order Beloniformes; family Exocoetidae; genus Hirundichthys; species Hirundichthys speculiger. The sequence continues at coordinate 240,908 of JAGFBZ010000446.1, read as the reverse complement.
ACCAGGTGGAAAGGTAACAAAGCTAGAAGCTTAGGAGCAGGGTTCAAACTGTTTTATCAAGGTGTAGATGGAAAGAAAAACTAAGGAGTTATCATGAAGGAGGAGTTTGGAAGGAATTTTCTGGAGGCAAAAAGAGTGTCAGCGTGGTGAGTCTGAAGCTAGAAACTGAAGGAGTGATGTTCAGTGTTTTTAGTGGTTATGTCCCCACAGGTGGGATGTGAGTTAGAAGAGAAGGATAAATTCTGGAGTGAGGTGGATGAAGTGGTGCAGAGTTTTCTCAGAAACAAAAGAGTGGTGATTGGTGCAGATTTCAATAGACATGTTGGGTGTTGATAGAGTAGTACAGAGAAGGTCAGAGAGAGTTGCATTGTGTTTATGAAGACCTTGTAAAAACATGACAGGGAGCCAAGGGAGGAGCTGTAGTATTGTATGAGGAGGTCTGGAGTAGCAGAGAAGTATGTTAGAGTGGTGCAGGACATGTATGAGAGCTGTAAGACAATGGTCAGGTGTGCTGTAGGTGTGACAGAGAAGTTTAAGGTGGAGGTGGGACTGCATCAAGGATCAGCTCTGAGTCCCTTCTTCTTTCTTATGGTGATGGACAGACTGACAGATGAGGTTAGACAGGAATCTCCATGGACTATGATATTTGGGGGTGACATTGTTATCTGTAATCAAAGCAGGGAGCAAGTGGAGGAAAATCTGGAGAGGTGGAGGTATGTCCTGCAAAGGAGAGAAATGAAGGTCAGTCACAGCAAGACAGAATACATGTGTGTGAATGAGAGGAACCCAAATGGAAAGGTGAGGCTACAGGGAGCAGAGATAAAGAAGGTCCAGAGTAATGGAGAATGTGGAAAAGAGGCGAAGAAGCATGTGAAAGCAGGTTAGAACAGGTGGAGAAAAGTGTCAGGTGACGTGTGATAAAAGAGTATCAGCAAGAATGAAAGGAAAGTTTAACAAGATGGTGAATGAAACGTGTGATGATGTATGGTTTAGAGCAGTGGTCACCAACCTTTTTCAAGCCAAGATCACTTTTCATGTCAGGCAAAAAGCAAAGATCCACCATCTGATTTAGATTTACTTTACAACTTTTAGATTCCAAAATTTAGAAATACAGACATCAATTCATTACTCATGCTGTATCATTTTATTGCCAAAAACTTTCTGAACATACATTTGACAACTGATATGAAAATCATTAGCAAAGTTGTGGTCCAAATATGAGTTGTTGTTTGTACTGCAACATTTAAAACTGAATCAACAGAACATGACGAGAATAATATATCACTGCACAAGAGAAATAATCCTGGACTTCTGCCTTTTTAAGTACATCACAACCACCAGTCAGTGTGATGGTTGTGCTTGCATCCCACCAGTTAATTTATTGTAGTTGGGTTCATTGTTGGAGACACTTAAGCCACGATCGTACACTTCCCGCTAGCCGCTACCCACTAACCGCTACCGCAAATTGCGGGTTTAGGAACCTCTGCTAACCGCTAATGCAATCTTCTGCTCCCTAAAGCTGCTACCCGTTATTCTGACTCCCTTACTCACATTGTAGGTGTGCCAATGGGCGTGTCTTTTGCCCTTTCCGCAAACTTTCACAATCTTGGGATCGTGGTTAGCGGGTAGCTACAGGAGCACGTGCAAGATGCGCCCAAATGGTATCAATGTGGCCCGAATGTCCTAATTGGCATCAATGTGCGTCCACCTGGTCACACGTAGATGTGCACAAATGGCTCTACCTAACTCTTGTATAAAAAGCGTGATTTGGCCTCAGTTGAACCCCTGAGAAAATAGCAGAGATTGTGTTAAACGGCTTGCTTGCCAGTTAAACCATAGACGACCAAAACGTGTTTACCGGGAGCGCACCAACTATCTGGGACTTTCAGGTAGCCAATAGGAATTGTCTGTGTAAGAATATTTTTATGAATATATCAGTGCAGAGGAGGAGGTGGAAGGAAGAGGAGGAAGCTCCACAGGAGAGTCTCAGACGAGCTGCACATGAGAGCTGCTCTGATCTGGATGAAAAGACGCTCCATAGCGGTTTGCAGGTAGCGGGTAGCGGTTTGCGGATAGCGGAGAGTGCAACCTGCTATTAAAGGCAAGGGCTACTTATGCACTGATTGGTTTAACAGATTGAACGCCCTAACCACTCCTGTGCATAATATAGCGGCTAGCGCAGGTGGGATAGCGGGTTTAGGAAGGTGGAAGATTGCGTTCTTTGCGGGGGAATGCCCCTCCCGCTACCCGCTATCCCTAAATAGCGGCTTTAGGAGATCTGGCGGAAGTCTCACACAGTCAGCAAGGTGTCTGTCAGTCAAACAGGTCCTGTTCTTTGACTTTATTATTTTCATGTGTGAAAATGTCACCTCACAGAGATATGTGGTGCCAAAAAAAGATTTGATCTTTGCAGCACAGGGGGAGAGACCCCAAAAGTGTCTTTCATTAGCTCACAATCTCACAATGTCCTCCATGTTATGCATTTCTTGAAAACGCCTGTCAAATTCAAGCCGTCATTTTATCCAGATGAACACAGAATTGTTCAGGGTGGGTGTTATGGAAAAATTACTAATAGTGCATATTAGTTTCACCAATAATTAGTGAGTTCTAGTGAGGCAGTTGTACAAGACTTAAACAAAGCACTTGACAATCGGACAGAGGGTACAGAGTAGATTTTAATCTCCATTTGTCCCTACAAGCAGAGATGGTCAGATTACTCACATACAGCACAGATAGCAGTTGTCAACACAAGACAACGAGCAGAGGAAATGCAGTCATTCTTAAACACTGTTCATCAATACCTTGAGCTAAATTCTTCTGACAGCTACGTGTCTCAAAAATGATAGATAATGCCTGAGCAGTATCCCACATTGGAATTAGATATTCCACATTAAATATTAATATTACTGGAGAAACAGGCCATGCTAACCTGACCCTATTTTTAATACAACAGTGGGGTTCTCTTATATTTTTTGAAAGTCTAGTCCAGGTTTGGGAAGTGTGTGAGTTTTCCATTTCTCAGCTGAGAAATCCACAGACCGAGTTTGGCCTGAAATGCGCTGACGGGCATTCATCATGTGCATTACATCTCTGTCTTTACCCTCTAACTGTGTGTTCAGCTCATTCATTTTGGCTGTCAGGTCCTTAAGGAATCCCAGATCACACAGCTGTGCATCATCTGACAGTTCTTTGTAGTGCTCTTCACATGATTCCAAAAACGAGCGGATCTCAGGCAACAGGTCAGTAAAACGCTGCAGGACTTTCCCGCGACTTAACCAACGCACTTCAGCACGCAGAAGCAAGTCACCGTAAACTGCGTCAATTTCATCCAGCAGGGACTTGAACAAATGGTGCTGCAGTCCTTTTGCTCGAATTGAATTAACAACCTTTGTCACCAGCGTCATTTCATGAGGAAAGTTCATAACTTTAGTAGCAAGAGCCTGCAGGTGGATAACACAGTAGTAGTTGACAAATGGTGGGAAATCGGGATCTTTGTGGCATAACGCTATAAATCCAGTATGTGTGCAAATCATAGCTGGCACCCCATCTGTAGTCATAGCAACCAATTTATGAATGGGAATGTTGTTGTCGCGCACATACCGTTTGAAGTCAGCGAAAATGTCATCTCCCCTGATCCTCTCCTTCAGTGGTAAAAGTCAGGAAGGCTTCTTTTGAAGTTAAATAAGGTCATCCTACAAACACCATCAGCTATGCTGTGTCAGTCATGTCAACCGATTCATCAAACAGCAGAGAAAAGCACTCGTACAACGATAAATCCAACATCACTTGTTGGGATACGTCCTCAGAAAGAGACTCGATTTTGCTGGCCACCATTACAGAACCAAGTGGCCCACTCTCAATAGCATGTTTGATCTCAAGTGTCTACAGTTATGGACATTGCTTCCTTAAACAGTTCTCTGTCGGGGAATGCTTTCTTCTGTTGAGCCAAAAAACAGCACAAGCGAAATGACGCGTCTGTCGCATCCTTACTTTTGCCCGCTGGCTCGGTTAAAAGTTGCTGCTGGGCCTTCAGGACCATCTTCAGCTCCCTAACCTTGCTGGCAGGCAGGGAGCTTTTCGGCAGGAAGTCACAGCTTAGTCTAACCAATGTGAAAAAAAGTCCTGTTCGCATTCGGAGTGGAAATGGTACAATTTTGGTTTGTCCATCATGTTGTCTGCTACACTTGTTGATGCCAAGCGGCTTCTTCTTCTTCTCTGCTGTCATTCTGCAAACTGCTGATGATTTGGTTGGTCCAATCAGAGATTCGACAGATCGGCAGATTTGCAAAAAGGCTGTGGTTGATGTAAAATACTATATGTATTTTTAAGAATATTTTATTATTTAAATTGATTTTATTTGTATCACCATGTTAAGCACTGTGGCATAGATGTTGTAAATTGCATTTACAAATAAAATTGATTTAATAATTGAATTGAATCAATAGCGTGACATCATGGTGATAGGCCCAAGTGCAAATTTTTTTTGTGCCTCCACCCTGACCTCAAGCACATGTGCGCAACACACAAGCTTGGTCACACACGCACAGCCACTTGAGGGAACTGGTTACAGGTGATTGGCCACTCGCTCTTCCTGCGCACCATATTTGGCACAATGGGCTGAGGATTTTCCGTCATACTTTGTGACTTAGCCTGTTCCGTTTATATGCAGCATGAGTTAAGTGTATATGTGATTGCATCACTTCTGACCAAATTTAGACATTTGAATGATAGCAGTGGTTCTGACTTTTATAATTTGTATCGTGAGAAATGGTATAAGATCGACTGTGAAATGGGCGATGGGCTACCGGTCGATCACGATCAACGGGTTGATGACCACTGGTTTAGAGACATGGGACTGAGGCAGTCGGCAGAGTTGGAGGTAGCAGAGGTTAAAATGTTGAGGTTCTCCTTCAGGAGTGGCAAGAATAGATAGGATCAGGAATTATTTCATCAGAGGGACAGCAGGCGTTAGATGTTTTGGAAAGAAAGTCGTTTTGGACATGTACAGAAAAGGGATAATGAATATATTGGTAGAAGAATGATGAGGTTTTAACTGTCAGGGCAGGAGGCCTAGAGGTAAACCAAAGAGATTAATAGATATAGTGAAAGAAGGCATGATATTAGTTGGTGTGAGAGAAAAGCATGCAGAGTATAGAGTTAGATGGAGCCAGATGATGTGTTGTGGCGGGCTCTGAAGGGAGCAAGCCAAAAGGAAAAGAAAATTGTGGGGCACAAGGTCTGGGAACCTAAAACAATTGCAAAACACAAACTCTGGAAAAAATGATGGAATACCCACTATAAGAGGATGTTCATTTGATTGTTTAATTCTGAAAAAAAAAACAAAAAAAAAACAACAACAACAACAAACCTTCAAAAAAAAGAGAGAGAAAATAGTTGTAATCAATAGCAATTGCTTTTTTAAATCAAGCAGAGGGAAAAAAATGGAATCACTCAGTTCTGAGGAAAGCTTTATGGAATAATGAAAAAACACAGCACCACTAGTATTGTGTTGCATCACCTCTGGCTTCAATAACAGCTTGGATTTGCTGAAGCATGGACCTAGCTATCGACAAGCAGTATTCTTCATCAATCCAGCTCCAACTTTCTCTTATTTCAGTTGCCAGATCAGCTGTGCAGGTTAGAACCTTGGATTCATGGAAGATTTTCTTTACACCAGAGACTTTTAGTTTGATTGAGGTCAAGATTATTTGCAGGCCAATGCAATTACACTTGTCTGTCTAGAAGGAAAGTTTTTACACCTTTTGCCCTGTGGCAAGATGCATTATCATCTTGAAAAGTGTTGTCATCATCAGCAAACATCCTTCAAGAAAAATGCTCAAAATGTCAAAGCAGATTTGTGCATTTATTGACGATGTAAAGGCTATCATCTCCCCTGTTCCTTTACCTGCAATCCCACAATGATTCTGGAAATTTGCATGTTTTCTTGAGGCAGTCCTCTTCATACATTTAATTTAAACAAATCCCAAACAAAAGTTCCAGCATCATTACTTTGCCCAATCCTTTTTTTCTCTGGTTCATGTCTTATGTTAGTTTTCTGTCTCGACACTTTGATGTCTTCCTTGGTTTGTACCTGGTTCAAAATTTGCACACAGTTTGTTAGGAATAACCTACATCTTTGAGATACCTTCTTGATAAAGTTTTATAATCCACTTTTTTGTTTGAACTGTCATCTTTCATGTTGGAGCCATGATTTACTGTATGTCAATCATGTTGGTGCAATAGCTCGTCAAGGTGTGCAAGCACAACATTTTTAGCTGCAGATTTAAGCAGATGCAAGTGTTTGTTTTAGAATAGCACATTACAGGGTCATTCCAGAATATTTTGCTCGGAGTTGAATGATTTCAATTTTTATTTTTTTTTTCCTCTACTTGATCTAACAAAAACAGTTTTCTTGTGGGACTTTGGAAACAGCTGAAAGGTACCAGCAGGTCAAGCAGACATTGGTGATAAGGTTAGGGTTAGGGCAGATTGGTGCAGCATCTGCAGTATGCAAACTGTACCGGTCTGTTTTAGTGAAGGAAGAATTGAGCCAAAATGCCAGGCTCTCTGTTTACCAGTTGATTTACAGTCCTACCCTCACCTGTGGTCACGAGCTGTGGGTAGTGATCGAAAGAATGACATCAAAGATACAAGTGGAGAAAATGAGTTTCCTACACTGGATCCCCATCTTTAGAGATAGGGTGAGAAGCTCAATCATCTGGGGGAGATACAGAGTAGAGTTGTGGCTCTTCCACACTGAGAGGAGCCAATTGAGGTGGTTCAGGCATCTGATTAGGATGCATCTTGGACGCCTCTCTGGGGGAGGTGTTTAGGGCATTTCCAGTGGACCCTCCCTCCAGTAGAGGGTCCGGGGCAGACCTAGGACATGCTTTAGAGACAATGGGGTGGCTTGGAAACACCTTGGTGTTCCCCCGGAGGAGCTGGAAGATGTGGATTGGGCCAGGTAGGTGTGGCCTTCTTTGTTCAAGGTGCTGTAACCACTAGCCAAACTTGGATAAGTGCAAGCTGATTGATGGATGAGAAAAAATACACTTGTAGCCCTGTGGCTTTTATTTCATTCCTTTATTTACTGAGATTAAAATGTTCTAAGTTGATAATAAATAACAGTTCATAAGGTGTAACTATGTTTTACAAATGTTGTATTATAACATGTTAAAATTAATTCTATTTACAGTTTAAAAGTCAGAGAGTAAAGGGTTTTGTTGGTGTTAATTTTACAATTCATAGTGGTTATAGGCACAAAGAGCAGGAGACTGTGTTAAATTTTGGTACAGTGGAGCATCCTCTCATTTTCTCATCTTTGGCCATCAGCCCTGAGCCAATCCTGTCCTCACCTCGTTCAGGTAGGAGGTGCTTAGCGTCAACTACGGCCTTTCAAGGAGAATATCGGCAGAGCCGTTTTATCTGCGTCGAGCACGAGAGCTGTATGCTGTAAAGTGAAAATAAAGTAAGAACATTCTAAACTCCCAAGACTGACAAAGAGTCGTCGTGTAGTGGATGTGTGTGTACTCTGAGAAGCTGCCAGAGGTAAATTAATGTGTTTTAGGTACCTACTGTTTTTTGAAATGTGTAAAAACGAGCTAAGATGCTAATCGCTGCTAGCCGTTAGCTTACCATTCTCATAGTCTTTCGTACTGTTGATTTTGCATTGCAGTTAGCAATTGCTAATGGTGTTTTTTATATACTGTGAGTTTTCGCCACGAGTTAGCCTGTAGTGCTGACATTAAAAAGAGTTATTTGGTTCAGGACTGGACATTTGCCGTATGGGAGAGAGTGAGGACCGGGAGAGCCCTGGACCGTGAGAGAGACTGTAGCTGCTGTACTTGAGAGCTGTTTTCCTGTCTCGTGGAGCTGCCCGCTTCATCCTGACCGCCCAAACTACATTGTGCCTTCTGCCCTTTTCCCCCACCCCCCACATCTCTGACTGTTGGAGTCGTGAGTACTTTGCGCGTGCTGTTTTATTTTGTGCTGGTAACCCAGTGAATCGGCCTTTAGTTTTTGGCCTCACCGCTCACGAGCATCGACCGGGCCTGCAACGCTTTATTTTATTTTTCATTTTCTTTAATAGTGTGAGTGTGTGTGCGAGTGTGGGCTGTGGACATTTAAACTTATGGTCATTTTCACTGATTTAATGTGGGTCAAACTGTGAGATTCTTATATGGTTTTTGAACTTTGTTACCAATACACCTTTAAAGGTCAACAGTGAACCGCGGTTACCTAATTTGAATACATTTCATAATTGTTTAATAAATAACTGTTTGTTAAAATAAATCTGTGTTTTGATTATAAAATTAATACTTTGTGGTCATTTACAATATAGGACAGACAAAACAATTTAAAGGGGAAGTACCTAATTTTTATGCTACTTCTTAGATATTATTGGAGGCACCGCCAAATTATTTCATCTTCTTATTCAGGTCCTTACCGGTATGTTGTGCCAAACTTAGACGAACTCAGGCCCCGTTCCAGTGTACTACAACACCCCAATTGATTGTTAATCATTACTAATTAGCTACCTGGGGCTGGGGTTACACACTAATCTGTAATATTTATGAAGCCACAGTATTGATTGTAGTAGTACAAGACATTTTACAGTAGTCTACCATGTGCAGTCTCCACAGTGGCTAGCTATCCCCAGCTAAGGGCCAATAATCACAGGAGAAAATATCCTATCTCTTTTGGCCAGGAACTCTCTCTGGCCATTTATTCTGTGCATGCTCACAACATATATTACAGTGCACACAAGAACTCACGTTCAGAGTGACATCACTGCATGGGTAATTTAACATGACTTTGCCACTATTTATGAAATATACTTAACACTCTCACTCAAAGTTTATATCTCCCTTGAGTGGTGAACAAAAATACATAACTCAAAAAAAAGACCTTTCATATCCAGTACTAGCAGTGTTCTGTAAACTATCCATCCATCCAACCATCATCTATGCCCACTTAGTGCAGATCGAACAAAGTAATACTTAATATCAACATGTTTGGTTCTCTCCCTACATACTGGGTTCTTAGACAAAGCTACTGCCCCTGATAGTCCTTGTATATCTTGACTGGTACATGCTAGTTACTACCATCCATTCCTCTGAGTAGTTGTACAAGGTACATACTCTGTTGAGCTATGGCTGCCAGTTCCATATACTCCGCTTCACAGGTAGATAGTGCCACTGTTGGCTGCTTCCTACTTTTCCATGATATGACTGGACCACTCTCAGTTAAGATGAAACAGTATCCAGTTGTGCTGGGTACAAAAATGATATGAATCATTTTTGTCAGCTGCCCAATCAGCGTCACAATATTTCCCAAGCTGTAACCATTCCTTACATTTTCGGTAGTGTAGCTCTTGATCCATTGTACCCTTTAAGTATCTCAGTAGGTGTTTTGCTGCAACAAAGTACTGTTGCCTTGGTTCGGGCAGGTGTTGTGATAGCTTACTAACAATCCAGCTCAAGTCTGGTCTGGAACATGTCATAATGTAGGTCAAGCTTCCTACTATCACTCTGTATCCTGTTGTCTTAGCAGCCTCACCCTCACTGTCAAAATTTAACTTTTGCTCAGATGAGGTGAGTCTTGGTTTGCATTCAGACATACCAAATTTGGTTAACGTCTTCGCTATGTGTCTCTTTTGAGTCATCTTGATCTCTCCCTCATTGTGTCAGTACCCAGGAAGTGTTTAAATGGATCCATATCCTTCATCTTAAACCTTCTCTTCAGCGTCTCCTTTACATCACTGAGTAATGTGTTGTTACTCACTGCCATAATTAAGTCGTCTACCAACACAGAATCACTTTCTCATTCTCAGATTCTCTGCTGTAGATGCAATGATCAGCATCAGTTTGCACAAAACCATTCCCTGTAAAGTGATCATGCAGTAACAAATTCCAGTTGCAACAGGACTGTTTTAACCCACACAATGACTTGTTGAGTTTGCACACTATTGGCCCGATCTTACACCTCCCGCTAGCCGCTACCCACTACCTGCAAATTGCTGATTTAGGAACCTCTGCCAACTGCTAATGCAATCTTCCACTCCCTAAGGCTGCAACCCATTATGCCGACTCCCTTACTCACATTGTAGGCGCGGCAATGGGCGTGTCTCTTGCGCTTTCCACAAATTCGGTATCTTGGTTAGGATAGAGGGTAGTGGGTGGTCTGACCACCCACTACCCTCTATCTTAAACCCGCGAGATATCGGTACCGCAAGATACCGAGTTTGTAGAAAGCGCAACCGGCATGTCGGCACGTAAAAGAGCGCGTCCAAATCGCGTCATTGCGCATTCACCCAGTCACATGTGGACGTGCACAAACGGGTCTACCTCTCGATTACGCATCACTGTATTACTTGCATACGTTTTTATTCTCCTAAGGGCAGAGGATGTCTGTACAGTTGTGGCAGGATCTCATTCAGATGTTTGCTGTGGAGGAAACGAGGAGATCACAGAACACTGTTGTGGAGTTTCTTGTACTGTGCGCCTCCCTCTGACCCTCTCCTTGTGCTCAGAGAACCCGAGATGCGCTCAGTGGTAGAAAGTAGATGTCATCATACCTGTTTTTCTGGCTCAATGCTCATCCAATGATCCGTTCTACAGTATTTTAAAAAGCACATCAGCACAGCGGTTGTGCACTTTGCCGCCCGTGAGCTTCCAGGAAAGCATTTCTTAACTAGAAAAGCACTCGGAGAGCGCAGACCTCCGCCAAGCACAACAGTTCTCCCATATAGCAATTTACAGATTGCTTGAAGGGCTATTTCATCAAAATCCATCCATAACTTTTTGAGTTATCTTGTACACAGACAGACAGACAGACAGATAAACGCCGGCAAAAACACGCAGCAAAAACATAACCTCCTTGGCGAAGGTAAAAATATTCTTACACAGACAATTCCTATCGGCTACCTGAAAGTCCCAGATAGTTGGTGCGCTCCCGGTAAACACGCTCAGGCAGAGCTACGAGAGCCGCTGGGAGGGGCTATGCGTCTTGGCGCAGCTGTGCGTCTTGGTGCGTCTTGGCGCAGCTGTGCGCACAGCTGCGCCACTGTTGAGGATATGGCCGTCAGGACCTCAGAGTGAGCGAGGCCGAGAATGGCGGTCTGAAATCGGATAGGCTCGCTTGGGGACCTGGGATGCCAGCATGGAAGTGGACTTTGCCATTTTCTGACTTTCACACACTTGGTACCACGCGCCCAGAGGGACCTCTGAGCAAGCGAGGCCAAGAATGGCACTCCGAAATCGTATAGGCTTTCCGGGGGACCCGGGGGTGCCCATCCTGGAGGTAGTACTTTGACATGTAGCTTGTAATAAAATAATAACCAGCTAGTTATTGAGAGCATCTGCAGGATGCAGCAGCAGCCTAGCCTGCAGACTGAACATGCCATTGATTCTGAACTTGCTGTTGGTTTCAGGTTGTGACACAAACAGTGAAAAGGCAAGTTGGTTCCATCACATTGGCTGGGAGAGGGGAACTGATACCTCTGGTGTGTGCAGTAACTGCTGCTGGGGACGCTGCACCTCCCATGTTTATCTTTCCCAGAGTAAAGTTTAAAGACTGCTTCATGATCAATGCACCTCCAGGAACAAAGGGTACCTCCACCAGAACAGGATGGATGAATGAAGACACCTGGTTCGAGTTCCTCGATCACCGGATAAAGTGCACTTACTGCACCCTTGACCACCCCAATGCTGCTAATCATGGACAATCGTAAAGCTCACATATCACTCAAGGCAGTAGAAATGGCCAAAAGCAATGGTATTGTTGTTATAATTTTTTTTTGTCTGCATTTACATTCATGGCTAGTGCCATCATCTAGCAAAACCATCTAGTACACAGGTGTCAAACTGATCCGTGAAAGGGCCATGTGGCTGCAGGTTTTTGTTCCAACCATGCAGCAGCACAGCTGACATGTTTTAGTCAATCAACTAGTTGTCTTCACTAAAGGTCTAAACCAGTTCAGCTGATTGAATGAAACAAGTCAGCTGTGTTTCTGCATGGTTGGAACAAAAACCTGCAGCCACACGGTCCTTTCACGGATCAGTTTGACACCCCTGATCTAGTATGTAATATGCAATTTAATCTTGTAGCAGACTTTTTGTGTGAATGTGAGCGGTAAATGTGTCCTTCACTGGTCCTCTCTGGCAGTAAATTCTAACATCTTTATTAACTTCTTAAATCCTGATTTTGTCAGAGAGGACTAAAAAACACCAGCTGTGAAACATTTAAAGACAAGACGATTAAAGAGACACAACAGTGAGTTGTGAAGTATGAGGGGTGTTGTATAGAGGATTGTTTTGTGATGCAGAACAAACTTAAAAAGATAATATGTAAGGAGCAGAGAAAACTACTTACAAAAAAATAAAATAAATAAATATGTAAAAAGGCAAAAAACTGGATGAACATCTTCTACCAAGCAATAGACCAATGGGCATGTGAAGAATTCATGTAAAAATTATAGATTGATTATGTTCGATAGAAGAGAAAATAAAATAAAATAGAGGTGTTTATAAAATTAGCTAAGAGGTAACCTCTCAGCTAATTTTATAAAGGCCTCTATTTTACTTTCTTCCCATTAATTAACCTGGTTACTTTGTTGATGCGAGTGGCAACCATGTTGGCTTTTGAATCCAGGATAGGTGAGGGTTTCACCAGCTTTCTGAGATAAAATCCTCATTAAAACGTCCGACTAGGAACTTGGAATATCCCACTTTCAAAAGTACAAATGGAAAGCACAGCCCTGCTGACAAACACACAGTCCCCAATTGCCAGAGAAAACTGAAACTTGTAATGAAATAGAGGAATTCAGTTTTAGTCACTACTGGAAGGCACTGACACAGAAAAGTGTTTAGGCCTACTCTGATGAATATTTCATATTTGTGTGCCGGGCAGAAACAAAGAAAATGAAGTAACTTCTTGTTGATGTTTAGACCTACTGCTTTTGAAAGCAGGAAGTTGATATTTAAATACAGTTAAGTTTCCTTTTAATTGGAATTATAATGCAATTAATAAGTTGAGTCAATTTCTTGTTGTCACACTGTTACTCACTAAAAGCGGAAAATAAATGTTTGCTTTTTTTGTTTAATTCATTTTGATTTAGTTTAGTCTCTTCAGTTTACTTTTATTGTTTGAACGTTTCAACAAATGTTTCCCATCCTTTTGTCTCTTTTTTGCTCTGGTTCAGCTATTCCATCACCAGCGATTTTTAAATAGTTTGCTCAAAGTACTCTGTGTACAATCAAAACCCCAAACTAAGTGCTGGCTTGGCAGATATCTTTTTTAGCAATCATGGATGATAACTGTCAGCTCCCTCTGGGTGTTTTGTAAAATGTTGTATTTTTGTGTTTGCAGAAATTTTTTGGCATCATTATAGTGAACAAGCATCTCTTACTGCTAACCAGTGCTGTTGTGATTTCTTTCTGAACCATGAGTTACCAGTGCAATAGAACAAAAAGCTGTTTTTTTTCCTTTTTTTATATTTATGGATGGACAGTTTTGCACCCGCTGTTACTGCTTTCATGAATTTTTGAGAACTGTTTGCATATTGCTTACCGAAGGTACCACATATTGATGAAAATGGTAAATAAATATGTACAGGCTTAGATACATTTTTCTGACAGATTGATGGATTATTTTGATGCCTTAGTGTAGACGTCAGAAGTTAGATAGACTTATAGTTCCACTACACGGTGATTTAAGGCACACTACTTCAAAGACAAAGAAGTAAATAGGATTGCAAAGTTATTTTTAAAAAAGTAATTATAAGCCACCCATCCTGCTATATAATATTTCTGACTGTGTAAACATCACATCCTTTCAGTGGTGGAAAAAAATGAGTCAGCAAGCCCCATTTGGCCAATTTTGTTTGTGATTTTAGAAAAGACTGCTGTTTGCAAAATGGAAGCTAGTCCCACCTGGAAATTGTGGCTTGACATTGATTTATTTTTCTAGCTTCAGTGAAAAGTAAATACAGAGAAAAGGAAAAAAAACGTATCTGTAGTAACTAATTAGATGGAGAGAAGCTTACATGAGGATAAAAAACATGATAAAACACATTCATTCTTCATTAGCGTGATACCAGACATGCTTCGGCTCATTAGTCAGAATCAGCTTAACATCAACAAATGTGCAGTAATGGGTTTTCATGTATATGCTGCAGTGGTACTGAGCATAAGTCAGTGTGATACGAAAAAAAAAAAGTCCTCATCAGGAAACATAAGGCCTGGTTATTGTCCTATACTCATTTAAAAGGATCACGGTAGATCAGTCATCGACACATAACACCAGATTAAAAGCACGACTTAAACTTTTTAGTGCAGATATAACAAAATTATTATTCCGTCAATTATCAAAATTTACAATAGTTTCCTAAAGATTAAAATTTCCTGTTGTTTTCTAGATAGTAACAAGCTCAAAGTATATATTTTCCTAAACCTAATCCATATTATTTTGCCTAAATCTAACCAATTGCTTTTTCTTTTTTTTTAAACCCTGAATCTGACCAAAAAGTCACTGAAAATTAAAGAAACGATAGCCTTGACATTAAGGGAATGGAATAAGGGTCTCCGTTCAATGCCTTGCAACAGTACCGGCCCCTGTCACATGGGTTGTTATGCTATCTCAGCCTAACAACTTGTATACTGACCACATCTTTAAAAGTTCCACTACAACAAAACCACTATACTGTTATGACTTGAGTTGTTTGTGCAAAAAAGGACGCTACATAACGTGCAAAACATAGTGGGTAACACTGCAAATCCTCAACATGAAACGGTGATTAAACAACACCATGTCTTCACTAAGAGGCCTCTTTGGGTTCACTGCAATAGAGACCACTACAGAAGATCAAGTCATGAAAGATAAAAGAAAAAAACGAACAAAGCCTCTTTAACTAAATTGGCCCAACCATAAATTATGACAAATGAGTGCTGGAAGGAACTGAGTGTATCATACACATATAAGGTCATATGAGTACAGTCTTTGCAGACTCAAGATAAAACTGCCAACAAACCGTGGTAGGACCACAGTCCAGACTGATGGCTATAACAGTATATATAGCCCCCACGTGATCTGAACAGGATGAAATGCATATTGGAAATCCATTGCCAGTCTTCCCACTGAGATGTCATAAAATGTACCTTGCATAGACGCTTGTACACACTCTGCTGCACATACACACCCTGATACACTTGTTAATGCAAGTATAGCTATGGACAATGCTAAGCTTTACACCCTCAACCCCCCTACCTCACCTTCTTTCTCCTCAGTCTTGGCTTTGAAGACAGCTGAGAACATCTGAGTGCCCATCTCTTAGTGGAGCAACACAGCAAGGATACATCCTCCCTGATGCTTTTAAAACCACTTACCAACCTTTGTTCTCTGTACACATTTGTGTAGAACTTCACATTGCCTTGTACCTTTAGTTCTCATTATGAATTCATTTTTCTGTGTCTTATCATGTGAATTTCCTTTTCAAACCTGTTCCTTCTTCTTCTTTGTTCAATATCTGGATGCTTGGTCATTCTCCTATTTGTTTCTGTCTCTTTCACTTACTTTTCACTGATCCACTCGTTTGTTTACAAGTGAATGTTTGTTGAAACAATTCCTGCTCTCTCACTATCACCTTTTTTCTCTTGTCATGCAGCAAGGCCAAACAACTGAGTGCAGTCATAGGCAAAAACCCAAGTGTTTCTTCACCTTGAGTGCGAGAGCATCTGCATCTCTTGGCCTGTTCTCATAGACAGGACAGCCCTGTTCACCAGGACACTGGGCAATGTAAAGCAGCCATTGTTCCCTTAAAGCATAAACTCCACCATAAGCTATCCTCTCGGGCTCTGGAATAGAGACTAAGCTCTCTAGAAAGTGGCCCTTGAATTACCATAATGCTGGATGTATAGTCCTGCCATAACTGGAAAAGACCTCTAATGAGAGAGTCTGAATGCCTGACCATAGACCACAACGCCTGAACCCTGGGAGTTTGCATTGTACTTCTCCTTCTCGTGCTTTGGATGCAAGTGCTTTCACTTTGTCTGGGTGTGAGTGAGCCATGTGAGGATTTACTTTAAGAATATCTATTTGGGTGAGCTGTCCACTCCCACAGTGCACATCCTGACTTCTGTTCTTGCCTGATTTGCATTCCCTCCCAAAGCTATACTCTATTCAATGATGCGCTCAGCTTTCTCCCTTTGCATTCTAACTAATCTACCTGGAATGCACATGCAAATCCTCCTACTTTTAAATCTTATCAATGACATATTATATTCCTCTTCAGTTTCTTTACTTTGTCCATGAATAGACATGGTTGAGGACAGCTTGTTGAGGTGATTATTATCCCTTCCACCTAAAAGAAAAGTAAATGCTTTCGTATGCAAGGGCTGCTTTCTTGCTCAAAATTTCTGGGAAGGGTGAGAAAGCATCTTTAATTAGGGGCAATAATACTCCAGAAGGAACTCTCACTGACCCATGGACATCATGTGTTCATTTCTTCTCCTGGCAAATAATTAAATCAAGATGTCAATGCTTCCTCTTCCTTGTCACATCCTGAAGCCGTCATCACTCCATTCATGTTCAAGCCCCTTTCTCTCACAGCCAAAGCAGCAGTGTTCTCACACCTGTCCGGATATTACATGCCAGCCTCTTCACATTCAGCCGGGAGTGAGGTCACAGCCTGTCTGCTTCACTCTGATGGGTTCCACAGTGGGTTTCCTTTTAATTGTAGTTGCAAACATCCGATGTGGTTTTTGACCATCCAGCTGTGACTGCAACCATAACAGCATAATCTCTACCACCTATCGTATCTAGAGGTCAAAGCAGAAACAAAGCTGTGACACTGAGCCACTGCTGTTCTTTATCTCCAGTTTGATGTCTTCAGTATCGACCTGTTCCCCTGCTGCACCCTCTGTATATTAAAAGCATTGTAACAATTCCTCTCGAAAAATCCTCAGTTTATTTGCTTAGGTGTTTCAATGGGGTAAAAATGATTTTTTTTTTTTTTTCAACCAGCTATGGTTGGACCACAGACATGAAAAGGAAACAGCTCGTGTTCCCTGTTAAACTAGCTGAAGGCTGTAAGCTGTCTGCACAGACTGTCTGGGGGTTAGAGGGACTGATGTGGATGGTAAAGTTTCACAGACATATTTCCTGAGTTTGAATGGTGTCCTTTCATAGACTTTGTTAGCTAATGAATTTTTGTATGTGATTAAAATGAGGGAGATTAATTAAACCACAAAAATTAGAAACAATTTTAAAGGACTAAAATCTCTGAAAAGACAAATTAGTTTTTGTTTTTTATTTTGTGACAGCCATTTCTTCACTGTTTTCAAACCACTTTGCTTTATTTAATCTGTACAAATTTACAAAAATACAAATTCATCCTCCCTCTGTGTCCACCACTGGCCTTGCTGTATCTGCTCACCATCACCTCTGCTCAAATACTCTGTATAACATGTAAATGAAAACAGGATGCAAACAATTGACAAACCTATAAACCCATTTTATTCTATTCACAATAGAACATAAAAAAAAACATATCAGATAGTCAAAGCAAGACATTTAACCTTCTCAAAAAAAATAGAAGCTCACTTTGAATTTGATGGCAGCATCACATCTCAAAAACACTGATTCCTGGGCAACAAAAGGAAAAATAAGTGGTTTGAAAAAAGAAAAACCCACAGTTCTTGTATCTTAGGTTAACAAGCAACAGGTCAGTGAGTATAAATAGAGTATCTCAGGCATTAAGGATGGTTGGAGGTCCACAAGTCTGTGAAAAAATGTTGACGAATTTTTAAACAGTTTCAGAATAATTATGTCCCTTGACATAAAATTGCAAAAAAATAAAAAATAAATAAAAAATTGCATTTAGAGCGTCTGGAGAAGTCTCTGTTAGCATAGAACATGGCTGAAAATCAGTTTTGGATGTCCATCATATTTGATCCCTCAGGTCACACTGCATTAAAAGCAGACATTATTCTGTAATAGAAATCACTACATGGGCTGAGGAACATTCCTAGTAATTGATCGTTATTTTTTAGTTAATGATATTTGCTTGGCGGTCATGCTCTGGCTCTATGTAAAGCGGCTAGAGACAATTGACATTGCAAAAGACGCTATACAAATAAAATTGAATTGAATTGATGTCCACTATAGGGCTGGGCGATTTTATCGATTTGGCGATACATATCGATATTTTATTTCCCAGAGAGTATCGATATTTCAGCCGCGGGTATCGATATTCTAAGCTCCCTTCAAAACCCCCGTGTCTCGCACGGGTGCTCTTCCTGCAAAGTGCCATTTAGTCCTCCAGCCGCTAGTGTCGCTGTAGAGCATTTGTAACAGGGTATCCAGAAGCAGCTTCTTACTCTTCCAGGTAGAGCTGAGCCAGTCAGGAGGATGGCGGCGAGTATAAACCCAGCGCCTGCGTGCTTAAAAGTAGATGTGTGGGAGCAGTTCGGGTTGAAAAAGAAAAAGGAAAGCGAAGATTTAGACAAAAGTATGATGGTTTGCAAGCTGTGTCACTCAAACGTAAAGTACTCTGGAAATACCACCAACCTGCGAGGCGAGCCCACCTGAAACGTCACCACCCGGACAAGGTAATGCTAACTGAGAGCGAGCCAAACTTTATTTGTCAGGATTTGAGACCGTATTCAGTGGTGGAAAACGCCGGCTTTAAGGGCTGTGTTTACTCTCACGGCAACGTGTCGCAGTTATCTTGTCCCCGGTATGCCGCAGTTATTTTTGATATATGTTAATGTTGAAGCGCGGTCTCCGCTGTGTTACTCAACGCCACAACGGAGAGCGACAATCACGAACTAGCTAAACTTACTAAACTTATCTCTTGTGTTTTTCCACTTCCTCACCGTCTCGGCCGTATCCAGACCCACATTCATCGCTATCTCCCTCCATTAATTACTAGAATATGTGCTGTCTTTGTAGTGTGGAGAACAAGAATCGTACAGATGTGGGTACTTCCTCATTTCTTCGATGACGTGGATGCAGAATTGATCAATCAGAGGCCTCCTTTCTCTCCTCTCTGCGACGTTGTTTGCAGTCACCTACCTTTCAGTTCAGTTAATTCAAACAAATTGGAACACTCACAAGATGTGACCAAAATCACTTTGTCCTGTTAAAATCTTTCAGAAAATGATGTAAATGTATTGTTAGAAAAATATCGATATAATATCGTATCGTGAGCCAGATGTATCGTATCGTATCGTATCGTGAGATTAGTGTATCGCTACAGCCCTAGTCCACTATGTTATCCACAAATGTTGGCTAAAACTCTGTCATGCAAAGAAGCCATATGTGTCAATGATCTGGACACGCTGTTGTCTTTTCTGGATCAAAGGTTATTCAAAATGGACTGAAGCAAAGTGGAAAACTGTCCTGTCATGAGATGTCTCGAACTTTAAAAATCTTTTGGGAAGCAATGGGTGCCGCGTCCCATGGACTAAAATGGAGAGGAAGCATCTGACTTACTGTCATACCACTGGGTATTTTCAGTGCTCAATGGTATGGAGCTACATTTGCCTCTATGCTGTTGGCAGCTTATAGATCTGGAAAGGAAACATCAATGCTGAAAAGGTATATGCAGGTTTTGTATTGAATAAACAGTTGTAGTTTTTTTTCATTTACAGAATTTGGGCCACTCTGTCATGGTTTTGACCATCTGTGTCCAAGTTAAAATCTTGTTCTTCAATAGTTACTGACCACAAGTACATAAGTATCCTAATACTTCAGACCCAATTTTAAATTTCAACAAAATTTGCATGGACACTTAAAGTAGACATTGTTAAAGATGGTAGATGCTTAGTCACCGTGTATCTAGTACTCATTTGTTATTCAAGTCAATTATTGCCAACTCCAATTTGTGCTAACAATTCTCTAACTTAATAATTGTATTATAAAAAAGATGATGGTTAGAATATATATATATAGTTCATTGGGAATACATGTCATTTGGGGAATGTCACCAAAACACATGCAAATATGTTACGATATCATGCACATATATTTGAACAGGTCTGATCCTGCAACACTCTCAAAAGTTCACCTTTAAAATAACGCTCCTCTACCGAAGAGCCTCAGTCCACAAAACAATGAAGTGTGTAATGACCCTGCTGTCCTGTCTCTCTTGGCTGATCTTTTTTCACCATGCTCGGGGTGTTTTCTTTTTGCCAGCCTGATCGAGCATGTGCAGTCATTTGGATCAAAGAGACATAAAACTTAAATCAAGAGTGAATTGGTTGTGAATTTTAAAATCATAGTGTGTTCTAACTATCTATTTTTGAAAAAGCAGCAAAGCAGCTTTTTGAACATAATTTTTCTGTTATTCCTTTTTTTTTTTTTTTTAATATCGGGACATTTGGTTGTTATCACCACACTTAGTTTTTCACACTACTACTGCATTTTAGCTCAGTTTGAATAAACTAAGTTCACCCTTACTGCTGTTTCCATGGGGATTAACAGGGCAAATCAACAGCAATTGATATAACACTTCTTCAGAAAAAAGGTTTTGGTAGTTTGCTGGTTTGGACCATTCAGGCATGAATGGTCCAAACCATTGTGTGTGTGATTCCATGTGATTACCTCATGTGAAGCCATTGTAAACAAATGAAATAATTGCATTTTAATTAGCCTCTGAAAGGACTATGTTTCACTCAATATGGGTCAATATGAATAGAACTGGAAAAAGAATGAGGCTGTTAGGTAGAGCGGAAAGGTCACTTCTCTACTGGAGAGCCCAGAAGAGGAAGAGTGAAGGATGACTGATCTGTACATTGTGAACAAAAAGAAAAAGGCTAGTGCCCGATAAATACTTGTGTCTAAGACCTAACCATGGCGGGAGCTTTGGGAAAGTAGATCAGCCCCACAGATCTGACCTTGAAACCGGCGATTGATGGAGGCCAACTTCACAATGGGAGGGTGGTGTGAAAAGCTGACATGTTGCCGTGTTCTTGAGGAAAGAAAGGAACTGAATAGAGTTCAAGAAGTCAGGTGAGAAGAAGCTACACAATGAATGGGAGGTAATGCAATGATAACTAAGGAAAGAGCAGGGAAGCTTCCCCAGTGAGTAGGATCTCATTTCATTTGTTGCAAAGAGTACAAGCACACAGCAACAAATCTGATTGTAGCAGCAAGGTTGAGCTGAAATACTGTTTTTATAGAATTTTTACATCCAGATAAAGATTCTAAAGGTCAGACTTGGCAGTATTCGATATTTTTTATTTTGAAAGAATGCTTTGAAAAAGCCCTCTCAATCTCTACCGGAGTCCTGGGAGACTCTGTGGCTCTCTGAGCAAGGCGCAAATCTGTTAAAATGGTTCACTGATTTTCAAATCAAGTAATTTCCTGAGACGGCTATATACAAAATATAACACTGACAGTCTTAATGTTTAGTCCACCAGCTCACGATGTGCAGTGTGAGAACGAGCGGACAGAAATAAAAAAGAGAAAATTGTGTTTTCAGTATAATAACGATAAGGATTACGGAACATAATCTCCATTCAATGTGATTTTCAAAGATTCGTGGTAGAATGTGAAAGTGTTGTCCAAAGTAATCTATTGATTTGTCTTGCTGGTCACTATTTTCTCTCCTTTTAGAGGTCTAAGCAGCCAAGCTGTTGGAATCATATTGTATTTGTTATTATTTTCCTTGCCTTTTTCCTGCTTTCTGGGCAACAAAACTATACATTAGTCTGAAACAAACTGGTCCCCCTAAAGACTGCTTTATCAATCAGTCAAACTTTATTTTTTAGCACTTTTCATGCAAAATGTGCAACAAAAAGTCATTATAATGTCCTACTAAAAATCATAAAAGCAATAGAAACAGTAAAACTCCTACAAGATCCTCATTCTGAGTAATCTAACAGCCTTCATAACTTTTCTTTTACTTTTTTTTTAAAGAAATCTTTATTAACTATAGTCAACAATGCAACCCACTTAAAGGAGAGGGCTCAGCCAGTAATGTCTGTAATGTAATTTGCATTTGAAATCATTTGGGTAAATTTTAAACAGATTAAAAAGTAAGATCATTAACTACACTGAGGTGTGCAATTAAACGCAATTAAATTATTTAATGACTTGACAGCCTTAAAATTAACACATACTCTGTATCTCTCATCTAATCTTAACACAAAAAGGAAAACGTATTAAAAAAAAAGCTTGTTTATATCAGGGATCAGTGGAAACAGGAAATAGCAAATATGACTTCCACTGAAATAATCATTTTAATTCAACAGGGAAATCAAAACATAATCAAGGAAAGCCCCTGAGTGAATCAGTCTGCATTAACTGTGTACGTGGTGCATGACTTTCAGAGTACGCCAAGAAGAAAAACTGGTCTATTTACTCAGCTTGACAAGAAAGCCAGTTTTCTCAGAGAGCCTTGAGTGTATGGTTTTGTTTAAACATTTATTTCAAAATTCTAAGTGCAATGACTATGACAAAAATGACAGCCTTGGTCTTAGTACATTTAGATAGATGCACCTTCTTATGAATAACCTTTAGAATGTTCCTGCACATACATAAGACCAGTAAATAGCCTCGTCTGCAACGGCTCTTGTCTTCTTGGAGAAACAGCACTGCATGCAGACGTAGGCTGCAGCGGCATCATCCCACGAGAAGGAGAAGAATTCAAAACCTTTCCCTTCGTACCGCTGATGTCTAAGCTTATCTTTAATTGAGGAGGTGCTCACTTGACAGAGCTGGAGTCCCACCTATGATAGTCATTAGAGCGGCTCTCCTTGAGCTGGAGAAGATGTCCTTTACTCCCTCGTGTCCTGCAGTCAACTTTTAAAAGATCAATTGTAATTTGAGCTGAATAACCTCATCGACTGCTGATGGATTGCTCACACAGACTCATGGGGATCAAGAAATCAATGCATTTTAGAAAATGAAATAGGTGCATGAGTGTTCTATGTTTACTCCAATCACAGTGAAATGCATACTCTATTTAGCTCGATCCCCAAGAAGGCCTGCATTGAGTTACAGATGACCGAGTTCAATAACATGTTGGTACAAAAGTATTGAAGCTTCTTGTGGGAACGTGGGAGTTTATGCTGCCATTTGTTAATTTTGAGGTACCACCTGTTGGCGTTCATTATGACTGAGTTGCACTGTGGAGCTTGAAAGGGTTTTATTACTTTTTGTGGTTTATTGATGCTTGGGGTAAAGTTACATGATCGATTGATACCTTGCCGAATACAGATAGAGAGCTGCTTTTTTTTCATTTTGCCTAGCGAGAAATGACAAAATGATTTCTCTTTCATAAATGGACTGACACCAGAGAAGAATAATAGACATGCTGCATACACGGAGATGAGACATTATTTCATATGTAAACCTTTAACCGTTATCAAAAGTTGATGTAGAAGATCAACGTAAGTAATGTTTTGTGTAATTACCTTCAACAAAAAACAAAACCAACAAAACAAAAAGCTCATTTGAATATTCAAAACATTGGTTCCAATGTCATGCTTTATGCAGCTGAACAATACTGACCCCGCTGTGGTCTGGCTGCGCTACACCAGCCATTGTGATTCGTGGCCCCTCCAGGCAATGAGAGTGGTCCCTGAGGTGACAGTTCGCTCTGCTCTGCTAAAGATTTTGGTGCTGAGCTGCAGCCAAGCCGTGTCAACTCACGGCAGATCTAACTGGCAGGAAATCAGACAAAAGAACGGCATAGCGAATGGCCTGCGACTTTTCAAAATTAAACCCCATGAGCTAGCAGCAACCCGTACTTCTACTTTACGTTAATTCATAGTGACTGGGGGAAAAACAATACAGAGAGAGGTTTCAACCACATAAATGGAGGTGTTCATTTAAGAAGCAAAAAAGTACAATTTATTTGACAAGTCATCTCTTTTATTAGGATAATTGCAGAAAGGCCATGGCAAGAAATCTTGAACTTTCCAGTAAACAACCCACAAATCCAGCCAAGGAGACTGAAAAATTGAGATGAAGGTTGGGGTACATTAGGTTTATCACTCCTAGTCACTTTGCACTGAACCACTTTAAATACCACATTTTAATTATTTGAACGCACAGTTTTGACATTGTACCTTTTACTGG
Organism: Hirundichthys speculiger; assembly: GCA_018398805.1. Classification (NCBI taxonomy): domain Eukaryota; kingdom Metazoa; phylum Chordata; class Actinopteri; order Beloniformes; family Exocoetidae; genus Hirundichthys; species Hirundichthys speculiger. Next base: position 216,824 of record JAGFBZ010000446.1, on the reverse strand, counting down.
TTTTAGCTCATTTTTCAGACATGTAATTCAGCTAAGTGGTTCAATCAGGCATCTAGTTGGCTACATGGGTAGATTTTTTACTACATGATTTTGCTGGCTTGTAAATTTAAAAAGAGTGCAGAAGCATAGATCTATCATTTAGGTTTGTGCTTGAACTTGAACAGGTTGGTGACAGGAGAGAATAAATGTTGTCAGGCTGTTGGGTCTCAGATCTTTAAGTTTGGTATATTTTATAAAAATCAGCAGAGCTAAAGCTCAACAAAGACTAATATTATAGCTTCGAAAATGAAAGAGGACCTCAAATGATCAATGTGACTCCAAATGAATCAAAAGCTATGTGAGCATGACAATGTTGATGATCAGTTTTAGTGTACCTGCCATTTCTACGACAGCACAAGATTATTAGCAATGTTTTCTGTCTTATCTTCAAATATACTCGCATACTCTACTGGAAACTGAACTTGTGTTTTATTTGCATACTGTCTGATTGATATCTATTGCTTGCTGCCCTGAAATGATGGGCTGCATGAAATGCTATTAAGGATGGTCATTGGCCTGTGGGCAGAATTTCAACATTGCATTATTCATGTAATTTCCATTGAATCAACTCAGCTTCGCAGTTAAAATAAAGCAGCATTTGTTGTGAATGTTTGTGTGGTAGAACCAACATATCTTGTGCATTAACAAACTGTCTCTCTGTGTTAAATTAACCCAACTTGTATTTAGTTCCAGCCCAATCTCACCAAGACTCCATAATAGACTGTATCCATTACATAGTAATGCTTTAGTCCGTGGCTGCAAATTGTGACATGTGCAATCCTCTCTAGGTTCTTAATTTTTTTTTTCTTTAGTTGAACTGCATTTATATATTAGGGATGAAATTGGATCCTGTTATAAGTACAATGTATATACCATAACTATGCAGATAATTAAAAAAAAAAACCATCTAATTCAAACTACATATTTTTATTTTCTCATCTTAACAATTTGCAAGTGAGAGCTCACTTCACTATTTACTTGTTTGGTCTCTTCTTCAATCAGTCTCAAATTTTCTCTTCTGTTATTGCTTTCTTGAGTGTGAAAGTCGCCTACGCCATAATGTCCATCATATTTCTATGAGCTAGTTTCATCACCGTTGATATGTGACATAGTACCATGGGGCAAGTCACAGTTGCCATAAGATACAAGGACGGGAGTCCAAAGTACTTTGGCTGTTTTCTGCTGATGGCAGGGATGGGGAGAGGAAGAGCAAGACAGTGCTGTTGGAGCCAATCTTAGGACTCTTCGGGAAAAAGGCAGGGGTACACCCTGGACAGGTCGCCTCCAAGCAAATATCTAAGCAGACTGATGTTCAAACACAAAAGAAAGTCTTTTTATGGTGCTTTGAATGTAAATTTCCAGTGTTTCAGGCTCTAAACCAATCTGTTTCACTTTTGAAGCCTTGAGTTCACATTCTGGTGCCATGTTGGCTTTTTAGGAGTCAAAAGTGACTGTTTTTTTTTTTTTTTTTAAAGGGTAGAACAAGAGAATGATACTTGAAAGCTAATGGGACAAAAGTGTGTTTCTTTGACCACTAATATCCATTGAACTCTGAAGTCTACCACTGCAGAGAGAGTAGATATTTCCAAGTTAGCATTCATGAGATAAATTTCAAATGGGCACCTTGCAGCCATATTGCACTTAAGGGCACTTTTGCATTGGCTTCACGTCCAACAGCAGATGGCTTCGTCCATCATATATACAGTTTGTTTTTCTCTTATTTTATGGTGTAAGGATGATAAATCAGATAACCCATGTGGATAGTTTGTGGCAGTATGTTTTTTTTCTTTATTCAGACTCAATGTGTTATAATTATAAGGTTTTTCTGGTGGTATTTTGGTGTGTGTGTGTGTGTGTGTGTGTGTATATGTATATGTATATGTATATCTATATGTATATGTATATATATATATGTATATATATATATATATATATATATATATATATTAGGGCTGTCAAAGTTAACGCATTAACGCGTGATTAATGCAAAATAATTTTAACGCAACTAATTTTTTTATCGCGCGATTAACGCGTTGCCGTTGATGTACAATAGTAGAGAGGAGAGTAGGTTTGATGAGCCTCAGGGCCCCGCCGTAGTTGTAGTCCTGTAGTCCTGTCAAAACAGGAAGTCATTCGACGTCCATGCCGCAGACAGACGGACGTAAACAATCCTCCGTTAGCAGTAAAAAAAAATGGATACAAAAGATACTATTTTGAATGGTAAGTTCAGCTTCAAAACCTTGCCTGATGGCTAACTCCACAAGATAAATGTTGTTTGTGTTTACTGTCGATGTGAATTTAGTTACCACCGGAGTCCGGTCACTTGACGGCTAATAATGAGAGCGCTGATGCAGAGAGCCCCCCCCCCCCCCCCCCCCCCCCCCCCCCCTCGTTTAAAGCAAACCACGAAAATATTTTGTATGAAGAACATAAGAGAAAATATTGAGTAGTATATATATATATATATATATACATAATATAATGGATTTGGCATTGTAGCAATAAATAAACATGCATTTTTTTTGCATAAGGCAAGCGTTTGTGTACTCTCATATTAGGCAAGGCAACTTTATTTGCAACTTTATTTGCAATTCAATTCAAAGTGTTTTACAGATGCAGTCACAAGAAGGCAAATAGAATCATTCCATACAAGCATAAAAATAATCAATAATAAATAAAAATTAATTAATAAAAAAAATTAATTAATTGAATTAAAAATGAAGAGTGCAGATAAAATCCTTCCAGTCATCATCTTCACATCTAAACAGAACTGTTTTCAGTCTGGATCTGAACATTGTCAGAGTTCAGGTCTGTCTCACATCTGCTGGAAGACTGGTCCAGATTTTAGGAGCATAAAACTGAAATGCAGCTTCACCTTGTTTAGTCCTGACTCTGGGCACCAGCAGGAGACCACTACCTGAGGTTCTCAGAGTCCAGGTTGGTTCATATGGCTCTAACATGTCAGAGATGGACTTTGGGGCCATGAAGAGACTTGAACACAAGTAGAGCTGTTTTAAAGTCTATTCTCTGAGTGACAGGAAGCCAGAGACCTCAGGACTGGACTAATATGGTCATATTTCCTGGTTCTAGTCAGAACTCGTGTTAATAAGAGTAATACAACTTGAAAAAGATTTGTATAAGGTAGATTTAGAACAGATAAAAATATGTGATTAATTTGCGATTAATCATGATTAACTATTGACAGTCATGCGATTAATCTGATTAATTTTTTTGAGAAATTGACAGCCCTAATATATATATATATATATATATATATATATATATATATATATATATATATATATATATATATGAACGTTTAAGTTTCCTGAGAAATTAATTTTTTTGCACACAAAATGATGAATTGAAAGTAAGTCCAGTATCCAGTACAATATTGTTAAGCATGAAAACATATTTTCACACACGTCCATGGATGCACCAGAAAATAGTGACTCATTCACACAACACTACAGACCCCTTTGTTCTGCTAACTGAACATTCATGTGCGAAGCACATGAACAATCTGCACTGTAAAGAAATATATTTTGCTTCTAAAGGTACATAATTGACACAGCTTCATTTAACATCTTTTCATCCGTGAGGGATTTTCACTGTTGCTGTCAGCTTAGAAAAGTGCTCCTGTACACAGGGTACAAACAGATACTTAATGACACCGACCAGATCAGTGGATGTGTAGAGACTGAGTACTGCCAGCAGAGACAGCACCATGGAATTGGATAAAGGATGGCGTGTTCCTCACAGAGCTCGCAGGCAACTGGTCCTTCTGAGAGGAAAGCACAGATGTAATCACAAAGCTTATTTATTTTCAAATGAAGTCACAGTATCAAGCTACATGTGCACTCAAGTGCAAAATGGCACATACCACGACACTCATGTCCAGTGATCAAATTCAAGCTTATCTTAGATTCAAGACAGAATCATTGTGAGTTCATGCAAGCAAGTTTGTTTGGTGCATGTGCTCTTACAGAATATGTTTTATGGAAGAAGCTCAGAACTAACACTTTTCTTTAGTTTGGCGTTGATGTGCCCTGTAGTAATAATTGTATCCCAGAGTCTTTCCATCTATGGCCAGTGATGTTAGAGTAGTGGTAGAGCCACTCAGTCATCACATCTATTATTTAAGAAACCATGTGTGAGCAGCTGTTCACTGGATCATTAGTCAGAGATGATAGCAGGACTGTTGATACAGGTTTAGTTGGGATCATACTGTTTCTTGATTAAGGTAGCATGCAGTCCAACAATACTGAACAGAGAGAAAGAGGGAAAATCTAAATCACATGTAACCATTTGAACAGATCATTTTTAATTTGAAGGTACAATTCATCTTTAACTGGTGGCACTTTGAGACAAAGTTCAAGTGCATTCCAGTCTGAGTTGTATGGGTCACCATGGAAACCATTAACTGCCGGTCAGAGCGCCTTAACGGAAAGTCAGAATGACGGCAAGCTCTCACTGCCAATCAAGATTCAAAGCTGATCAGCAGCTTCTCTGATCTGCATTCTCTGTTTTACTCACACTTTTTTAATCTGAAAGATACAAGCAGTATGAAAGAGACCAGGGAGAGGCAGTAGCAGCAATCCCCCTGCAATAGAGGCTACCAGAGTACCGCGGAACATGATGCGTAAGGTGGCAGTGCTCCGTTCATCTGGGGCTTTGCAAATATGTGCCTTTCCCCTGTCTTCCCATAGCAGCATTGTCCCTGTACTTGACAGCTCACTTGGATGAGTAGCAGTCCCATATATAGAGGCTACACGCCTTCGTCACAGTTGGTTTTGGTTTGACTCCCGGCCTTTGACCCTTTGCTGCATGTCACCCCATCTCTCTGTCTGACCTCTTTCTTGCCTATGTGCAGTTTTAATAAAGGCCACTTTATATCAACCCAGACCAACAAGAAAAGATGATTGAGTTGCATTATTGGCAAGTTACAATTAGGTATCAAATAGATAGGGGTCAGTTTGAATCCAGTGAAGGATACAGTAATAAGACATGCTGGTAAAAACTAAGACTTTGAATTAACTAACTGTGTCTGTGAGAGAAATGAAGACTTTTCAGGGAGACTCAGATCTTCTGTTCAGCCCAGAAGAGATACCAGACACTTACAACCATGCTTTGCAAAATCCCAATGAGTGTCGTTTATCATTGCCCATTTATACTGAAGATGTCCAGTAGTGCGTATTTGAATACTTTATCACAACTCTCTAAAAACTTGTGCTTGCATATGGTCAGGATTTCTTCCTTTGTCCACACATGGTAGCTAGATTACACTGGAGATAACACCTGGGTCACGCTGACATTTGGAGAGCATATCTTGAGACTGGTGAGAGGTGAGGACCATGTCGTCCCAACCCAGTCTCAACATATGTGTGTGATACATCATTCCTATTCTTTCTACGTGTGTGTGGGCAACCATTCTCTTCTTCCAAAACTTCTCTCTTTATTTTGCTTGATTTTGTTTTATCATTTGCTGTCCCTATCACCACGGTTATATTAAGATTATTGAGTCCCTGTGAATGGATTAGGCATTTGAGATGACAATAGAGTGCTTCTTTTGGTATACAGCCCAATCCCAACATCCATCCACTTAATCCTCCGCAGGGTCACGGGGATCTACTGGAGTCTATCCCAACTCTCTTTGGGTGAAAGGCAGGGATTCACCCTGGACAGGTTCCCAGTCCATCGCAGAGCCCAGTCCCAATAAGGAATGAAAAAAGATTACAGCATGTGTCAGATTTTGTTTCCCAATTTAGGGAAAATGGATCTGGCATATTTAGATAATTGCTTCATTTCTTTCTTACATACTGGATTCCTCTTTGTGTGGTGTGAGAAATGGGGAAAAGAAGCACACAAGCTCTGCACAGAGCTTGTGTGCTCTCTGATTTCTGGTTTTATAGATGAGCCACTGCCAGATCCTTAAATACTGATGTTTTGACCATCCTAGCTGAATCTCATACTTAAAATATTAGTAAGATGGGTCCAGTTTGTGATTTATGTATAGCAAGGAACTGGTTATCTAACACACTGCAATATTAACTTGGATATGGCCATTCTGTGTTTCAAATTCATCTAATGACAGGTACGGAGGAAATGATTTTGGCTGTCTCAGACAAATGATGTGCAGTCATGGGGAAAAATAAACGGCAATTGTACATCAGAAATGGTGGTTGTAGATCTCAGAGATAGTGAGATAGGACCAAACAGGAAAGATATAACCATCTTCCACGAAAGACAGGCTGCAATCGTTTGTGACAGATATCAAGTTGCATCAGTAATTTGGAGGAATTATGTATAACTGGATTTCTATTCTTGCCATTGTTGACAACGTAAGTGATCTCTCAAAGTTTTGTTTATCAAAGCTTGGAGCTCAGTGTTCTGCATCATTAACACTGGTCATGGTCAGGAACAGAATACAAAATTCAATGAATCTGAACGTATTTACTAGGCTTGGGCGGTATTACGGTAATACCGTTTACTTCCGGTATTTAAAAATAGCGGCAGTATCAGTTTCAATACCGTCATAAAAAAATGCAATGAATGATTTCTGTCGTTTAAAGTTTAGTTTAGTTTCTCTCCTGTATTGCTGTGTGTTCCGCTTTATTTTACCGTTTATTCATGTTCGCTTGCAGCTGATCTCGGTTTGACTCGTCCTGTTAAGGTACTGACGATGAAAACAACACTTCCTGAGTTTGCTGCTTCAAAATAAAAGCTTCTAATGAAACTAATAATGTTAGACTTTTATGTTGAAGAATTTACAGGAAGTGAAACGCCCAGCATCAGACACTTTACTATAAAGCGCGTTTCAGCGCTGCAGGAGAGAGAGTAGCTGGCATAGATATATATATATATAAACACTAGATGGCTCACGCACGCTGTTAGCCAATGGAGACCGACGTCCTCGCATGGCGGCCATCTTGCCACAGGCAGCTCGCCCACTCGTAACATCAAAGTCTATGGTGCATGAAGCATTTCAATAACCACAGATTGCTTAATTTTAAACCGATTTTCAAACAGTTTGGTTTGTTATAAACCTCAGAGTTGTAGTTATGTTCCTGCATACTCAAGAATAATTTTAACCATGGATAAATAAACATTAAGCAGCTAGGTAGAGCAATAGCTATAGGACTACACACACAAGGTAGTTTTATTAAATCATTTATATATAAAACATTTAATCATTCCATGTATGTTATATTAGTAATATTTCTATTATAATGATAACTATAACAACACATAACATTAACATATATGTATTTATTTTGTTATGCCCCTGGTCCCCTGGTCCTGGCCCCTGAGAAGGGGGCGCCCTCTGAGCACATCTTTATGCTTTATGCTTTCTATATGATGGCCTAAATATCCAAGATGAAGACACGTGAGTTAATTTAACAAAGTTCACAGTAGTTGAAACAAAATGAGGTGCTAACATGAAATTATATTTTCTAAATCTTTGACAAATAAAAATATTTAATCTCTGTGTTCCTCTACCTGACCTTTAAAATGTATCTTCCTTCATAATAGGCAACATACTATGCACTGACATTTATATTGATGAACTGATGATGCCATGTACAGGTCTGTTATGCCCCGGCCAAGGGACTACCAGAACATAGCATAAGGATCCCTCTCTCCTCCCCACTTTCTGAAACGAATCACAAGACAACGAATGCAGTCCAAAATAACAAGGGTTTTTTATTTACCCACACGAAATTAAATAGCTCAGGGTGAGCATCGCCTAAAACAATAAACAAAACAAGCTGATGAACAAGGTGATCCCCCTTTTCCTGGTTTCCAGACACCGTTTGTTGGAGCATCCATAGGCTGCACAAAAATCAGGCATTTTGAAGTATTCCTGTAAACACAAAGTCAGAGGTTTCCTGTATTATAATGTATTAACATTTAAGATGTTTTTAACAAACCAAACAGCTTGGAAATCACGTGCAACTTAAGTTATGTTGAAACTAAAGAGCATTTCTGCCTCTCACACTGATGTAAAATTGCTGGGTCAACTTTGTAATACGTACTTAGTCTCACTCACAGCCAGTCTGTTAGCCAAGTTAGACAGCTAATAAACACAAGCACATCCACAAAGACAAAAAAAAATAGGCTGTCATACAAGAAATTAAAATCTCGATTGTGGTCTCAGCCTTGAGAACTCGCACCAAGCGACTCAAAGTTAGCGCAAATAGCCGCGAAACAACTGTGCTGAACGATTAAGTCTTTTTTCTCAAACAAAAAGTAGAAATTTCAACATGTCCAAGCATCCCGACTCATAGCCACGCTATTAAGGTTTGTAATAAACAAAACCGCTTGGAAATCAGTCAAGATTTCAGCGAGTTAAGAGTATTTTTGATTATGCAGATAACTCACCTTCCGACAGCTACCATAGGGCGTACCAGACTGCTATACTGTGGTAAGATGGCCGCCGTGTAGGGACGCTAGTGACTCCGCCTCGAGCCATCTAGCCTTTCTTATAGATATCTATGGTAGCTGGACCAGAGAAGGAACAGTTAAAACTACAGTGAAAAGCAAGAAATACACAAATAAATAACAACTGTAGTTGAGTCTAGTTTATATTGAAGCACTGAACTGCTGTTTTGAGGTAAACTCGCCTTTTTTTTTCCAGGCGCGTCAACGCTGGGAATAGTACAGGGGGGGCTGTTTTGACGCGCGGCAGTGTGTGTTCACCTTAATAGTCGCGGGAATACCGTATACCCCGGTAAAATGTGAGGGACATTTGACGGTATCACAATTTGGATACCGCCCAAGCCTAGTATTTACGGCAACATAATGTCATTAAAGAAAATAGCGTCACAAATAATATTTTTCTTTATGTCTCTCAAGTAAACACAAAGTGAATGGAGCTAAGATGGGTGCAAGGCTAATGTAGAAGTAGCCTAGATATGTTTTATTTTATATATTTTCTATTTTGTATATATGCTGGTCATTTAATTGTATCGTTGTTGTTTTTTTTGAGTTTCATTTCTCAGGCTGCTAACCAGAGAGTTGCTTAACTACATTTCATTGTTTTTCAACAAACAATGGTGCTCCACGGAGTGGCAAAATCAGGAAGAATGATCGGGACTAGCCTCCCAAAGATCACCTCCGTCTACACCAACCGCTGTCTGAGGAGAGTGCGCAACATCCTGCATGACTTGGCACGCCCTGCACACCACTTGTTCCATCTGCTGTCCTCAAGGAAGAGATACAGGTCCATCCGGGCCAGAACCAGCCGTCTGAGCCACAGCCTGTACCCCCAAGCAGCGATGCTGTTTAATGAACATTTTATCCCCACTCCTGCCCCCAGCCAATGCCCCTACACGTCATCTTCCACACAATTACAATAACTGTGAACTGGACTTTATGATGCTGCAGCACTCATACCAGTCCACTAGGACTGTACGCTCTTGCACTTTTTCTTTCTACTTTCTTTCTACATTGTCTGCTGTTGGACATCGACATTGATTTGATTTTTCTGCACTTGCTTTTCTATGCCAGTTTTTAGGGATGCTTGACTACTATATCATTGTTTCTGTACAATGACAATAAAGTACTGAATTGAACTGAGTTGAATTGAATTGAATTAAATTGAATTGAATAAAAACTGATTCTTAAACGGAAAAAAAACAGCTGGAAATTGCCATCTGCTTTACATTAATAATAATAATAATAATAAAAAAAACAATGCACATTAAAACAAAATAAAAGCCATCACACACCCCAAAGCCGCAAAGCCATCCTCCCATTACCCCTCACCCCCCCATGCACCACAAACGTAACAAAACTCCATCTTTTCTGTTTCTTAAAAAAAAAGAGGATACAATACTTATATTTAAATAAATAAATATCAAAAATGAAATATCAGTCACCAAGTAACAATGTATCATTCTTCAGTTTTTCATGTTCACATGAAGTTGTTTTCCCCTTTAGCCCAAACACGAGCCACAAGTCATGTGACAATGTTCAGTGCTGTCATTGGTCAGCTTTTTACTTCAGGCCGACTGCTAGAGTTGGCCATTGTTTTCTGTATTATTTGTTTGTACCATTCTAGACCAGCTAAACACCTTGTAAATAAAATGGCTAGGATTTATTTGTCCGTGACTGCTAGCGTTACTTTCTTTGCCATGTTTTCGTTCTCCTTCACAACCAACAATGCACTGTCCAGCAGACTACCGAACCCTCTTTAGCTCAGTTGTGTGTTGTACAACCTGTAGTAAAGGTTAGTGCGAGGTCATGGAGCTTTCACACCACTTTCAGACCGGTCTCGGAACAGCTGTTTTGGTGTGCATCATAGTGCAGTTGTTCACACTGATCCAAGTGAACTGCACTCATGACCAAAAGCGTGAGAATAGCCTTAGCCAGCATTTAAATATCATCTCATGATGTCTACTTCAAATCTTAAAAGACTTTCAATGAGGCTAGTTACAGTCAGAAAGTAATACTTAAGAAATAATCTTTGCCTTAAAAAGTGACACAGATCAAGCAACCATTTTTGATGGGTTTCAAAGTTTGTAGGACGTCTAGAGGGAACAAAGTCTATAGGAACCTAACAACAAATTGATTGAACATTCATGGCAGGTAGTATGCCTTGTGTAAAAAAAAAAAAAAAAAAAAAAAATCAACAAACATTAGTCAATGAAGGCTAATGTGTCTAGTATTTGGAGATCAGAAATATAGAGGTACAGAGTCAAACACGCCTGTAAATAGAATAAATCAACAGGAGCCTTTGTAGTGAGTTAAGTGGAGAAAAATGAAGAGACTTTCACTTGCTGCTTGGGTTGTATCCGTTATGGATTTTATTTGACATTCTCTTTTATCCCCCTTGTGTCTCGTCAGATGCTCAGATTACTGAGGTAATTAAGAGAAAAGCTCAAACCCCCACACTAGTCCTTTCTGGTACTATCCACCCAGCCATTTTCTTGTATCCAGTTACTAATTAATGTAGAGCTATGAGAGGGTCACCCAATCAAATCACTGCATGAATAAATCAAATTCTCCTATTCCCATGGGCCGTTCATTATACTATTCATGAAACAGAGACATAACACATTTTTTAAATATGTGTTTGGATATTATTGGGATGGTTCTTGCAGAGTAGAATTTTTCAAATCTTCTTGCACTTGATGGTATGTGTGTCGCTGTGCATGTCTTGGAGAAAAGAGACATAACTAAATATTTTTCTTTGCAAGCTGGTATGAAAACATTTTCAAGATGGAATATTTGCACTGCTCAGTTGCACAAAGACTAGGACCATTAACCAGATTAATATGGAAGCCTGAAGAGAGAGGCAAAATGAGATGAGATTGACAGACAGATTTGTAGGCTAGTAAAGAGATCTAAGAGGGAGACAAAGGAATAATAATCAGCCCAATCTTATAAGAAAAACTGAAATAAGTGCCTTGTCCACATGACCAAGCACGTTATTCTTTCAAGAATGGTGAACAAATTGTGAGATCTTCAATTTTTACTTTCGCTGGCTGTCTTGACACAATATAGTGCCAGAAAAAAATATGTCCCAAACCCAAAAAACCAGTCCGACACATTTATTTTTTTATGCTTAACCCAAACATATCATTAGTGCCTGTTTAACATTGTGTAGTTTCCACTATGTGTTTTAGATATTTCACAAATGTCATCAACCCTCCAAGCTCAGTAAAAACTCTAAGGAACAGCACTGAATGTTCTGAGCATCTCGCTGCTGCCGTGGAGCTAAGGGACCGTCAGCAAATCACTGCGGTCAAGCAGCAGCCAGACAAAATACCCAAAGAAGCATGATGAATTAAGCCCCCAAAAAGTACGACAGCATTTGCGGATTTCCAGTTTTCAAACTAAAGGCTTAAAAAAAAAAATAAAGCAGATCCCTGTGACCCTGTATAGGACAAAACGGGTATAGATTATGGATCTATACCCAGAACATAAAAAAAAAATGCGATTAATGGTGATTAATGGCAATTAATGGCGAGTTAACTATGAAAATCTTTTGATTATTCGCGATGAAAAAATTTAATTGACTGACAGCCCTAGTGTATACACAATGGGCCCATCTTCCGCCAAACCTCCTAAAGCCACTTTTAAGGGATAGCGGGTAGCGGAAGGGGCGTTCCTCCGCAAAGAACACAATCTTCCACCTCCCTAAACCCCCGATCTTACCTGTGCTAACCGCTATATTATGCATGGGAGTGGTTAGGGCGTTCCACCTGTTTATCCTATCAGTGCATCAGTAGCCATTGCCTTTAAGAGCAGGTTGTGCTACCTGCTATTAGCAATCTTCCACTTCCCTAAAGCCACGACTCGCAAAACACTATGGAGCGTTTTCACCCAGATCGGAGCAGCTCTCATTGGCTGCTCATCTGGGACTCTGCTGTAGAGCTTCCTCCTCTTCCTTCCTCCTCCACTTTTGCACTGATATATACATAACTAGCTCTAACTAATGTGGAGCAAATGATTTAATCATTTCTTTTATACTCCAAGAAGTTTCAACAAACTGCTCAGAAAAAAAAGAGCCAGTGAGCTTCCAGGAAAGCATTTCTTAACTAGAAAAGCACTCGGAGAGCGCAGACCTCCGCCAAACACAACAGTTCCCCCATAGAGTGATTTACAGATTGCGATAAAATCCGCCTTCTGGATCAGATCTGGAAATCAATAATTAACCGAGATATTGGGAAACAAAACACGCTCAGGCAGAGCCGTGAGAGTCACTGGGAGCGGCTGTGCGTCTTGGCGCAGCTGTACGCACAGCCACTCCTGGCGCCTACTGCTGAGAATATGTTCTCACGGCTCTGCCTGAGCATGTTTACCGGGAGCGTGTACAAGACAACTCAAAAAGTTATGGATGGATTTTGATGACATTTTCAGGAGTTATCAGAAATGTGAAAAAGGAAGAACTGATTACATTGTGGCTTTGATCCTGAAGAAATCCTGGATTCTGGATCTCTTTCAAATTTTCGATAACATTGGGCCTGGAAATTTTGTTTCTTAATATCTCCGTTAATTATTGCCCAAAACTCATGTTCACTCAGGGATTGACAATGGAAACCTCTATCAAATTTCAGAGGCTGATCCGGATCGGATCCAGAAGGCGGATTTTATCGCAATCTGTAAATCGCTCTATGGGGGAACTGTTTTGTTTGGCGGAGGTCTGCGCTCTACTGGACTCTCCCTTAGAGATAGGGTGAGAAGTTCAGTCATTCAGGAAAGACTCAGAGTAGAGCCGTTGCTCCTTCACATTGAGAGGAGCCAGTTGAAGTAGTTCAGGCATCTGGTTAGGATGCGCCACCGGACTCCTCCCTGGAGAGGTGTTTCAGGCATGTCCAACTGGGAGAAGGCCACGGGGCAGACCCTGGGGATGCTGGAGAGATTATATCTCTCAGCTGGCCTCGGAACGCCTCTGGGTTTTCTCAGAGGAGCTGCTGGAAGCAGCCGAGGGGAGGGAGGTCTGGGCTTCTCTGCTGAAGCTGCTGCCGCCGCGTCCCAACTCTGGACTGAGTGGAAGTTAATGGATTGATGGATGGATGGATGGAAAAATATTCTGATAGACAGGAAGGGTCTGTCAATTTACAATGGTGGTGAAAAGAAGAACGACCCTCTTTTTCTCGGCAGCTGGGTGCAAATCAAGGGATCACTGCATCTCGCATGTAAAAGTAAACACAATGTATTTGATCTTTGCAGGTCATCTCCTTGCTTATTTGCACATAAGGTGGGGGAATGAGAGCTGCAAGTAGTCAGTGGAAATCCATGTTAATACCAAGTATGAACAGATGAGCTTAGAGCTGTTCACTTATGATCAGATCACTCAGAACATATGTTACAGGACCTTTGAATTGTGGTTTATCTAGGAATTAATCCACTGACCTTCTAGTTGGAGAACAACACCTTCTATCTCCTTTTACCTCCTTATAAGTATTTTTTAAATATGTTTTAGTTGTCCAATGCCCTTTTTGTGTATTTCACCTAATGCAAAACATAGGCAAGTTACAATTTGAAAAAGTAGTCGCAGAAATATAGTGATTTTGGATCCAGGAAAATATTGCAATTTCACAACTTTCAGGCTTTATTGTGAAATTGCTCTGTATTGACTTTGGGCCAATGGAGCTATGAAAGATTTCTGAGTGAGACTACATTGTGAGGAAAGGCTCATGGGGGAAGAGAAAGAAGCGCAGATTGAAAATAGGGAAGAGGAGATGGAACAATGAAAAGTGAGACAACATGAAGGAAATGGATACAGATGTGGGACCTTCTTTTGTAGGATAATTGCCCCTTCTCTAATCTGTCTCCTCTATTGCTCACTGAAGGGCACAAGTGTCTGTGGACAAATACTATGTCAGACTCAGGGCAGCTTAGGCAATTTCATGGAGCTAAGGAAGATGGTGATAATCCCTTTAAATTGAAAAAATGGGAATGACTATGGCTTCTCCTTCATCTTGTAATTAATCCTCTCTTACATTCATGCATCCTCAGAGTTTATATGATTAGGACTGAATGAATAAAATACTTCCCGCAGTCTCGTCGTTGTGAAATATGGCTTGCTTCAAGTGAACATTTATTTAAAGCTGTACATTCAGCTAAATTGGAATGCATTTGAAAAGCCAGTTTTAAAGTGTGCTTCAGTAATGCTTACCCATAAATAAATCACCACATTTTGCAGCCTCTTTAGTGTTTAATGGAACAGTTAAATATAGTGTTGCCAGGACAGGCACAAGCTCCTGAAATATGATCACATGTGAATGAGGGCGCATGTGTGATGGTGTGCATATGTTACATTTGAGGACACTTTTTGGACAAAACCAGTTGTTTGTAAAAGGTGCAATTGGGGGCAAAGCCCCTAATTTTCTTTTTATTGCTCTTACAGTTTGACATTAATTCAGTATATACAAACAAAAATGTGTGACAAATGCAGAGTAGACCAAAGATAAAGTAATAGTTATTAGAAGTGAATTTTAAAACTTTGGTAAAATCAAGTTAATGGTGAAGTTTATTTGAAAAACAGTTCATTACTCAAGATAAATTATTATTTTCTGAACCTTACAACTATTGCAAGAATATAAGCTGTGTTTTGTTCAGTCACAAGGATTGCATAGTCACTTTTATTTAGATTTTAAATTATGCTTTTTTTTTTTAAATTACAATATAAATAGATAAAAATGTAAAAATGTGCCTGAAAGGGGGGCAGTGTGGCACTAACCAGAGAGATCAAAATACTGCAACAGGTTTTTCTTCTTACTCTACAGATTTTTACCTCCTTCTCGGTGAAAAGAAATGCCAACTCCAATGTAGGTCCAGTGGTAGGCTACACACATAGTTGCTATGTAGAAACAAAACTCAGGCTTCACATGGTGATATCAATATAGATGTGTGTCAGCAACAAAGTTCACATAGTTTTCATTTTGGCATTTCTCTAAATTTAGTTGCCCATTGAGCAAGATGGATCATCTTTACCATAAATATAACATTTATAAATTGTTTAAAGGAACTCATAATATAGATTACATTTAAGGAATTTCTTTGTATTTTCAACCAGGGCCTTTCCTTCCCATCTTTTGTGATCTAAAAGGTTGATAGATAAATAATTAATAGTTTGGAATTATCTCTGTATTGAGAAACAAGGGTATGACTGCCAAGTATGATATGGCTGATATGTAGTCTATAGGCCAGTTATTTGAATTAAGTGAAAGTTATCCAGAGCACTTTTCAATTTCGAGATATTTAGCACCCCTACTGGCGTGCTGGCCAAAGTGGTATTTTTCAAAAGTCACAATTCTACGCGTGACTGTGTTTACGGGCTGAGAAAAACTGAAGATGTTGACTGAGCTGGTAAAATGTTAAGACTTTTACGCAAATATCAATGTATAATTTTCTGACAACGTGACGAGCATGAATAGAGATGTTAGAGATGTTTTGGCACCCAGTGACATATCTTGGATTTCTACAGAACTCTTGCTGACTACGTTTCCAACCTATACAACGTTCTGTGAAGATGTAAACAAATACGTGTTTAAAGGAGCAAAAAGCGAAATCATTTCACCGCTAGGTTTGCTGTTGAGCACTGCCTGTAGACCAAAACAAAGTGTGCCATTAGCCACACCTCCCTCTGCCTCTGCTCGCCACCAACCCCCCCCCCCCCCCCTCCCCTCCACACACTCCCCCACTACACCCCCGCTCGCTTCGAAGATCTACCTACACCGAGCAAAACATCACCATGGCGAGTAACAAAGTAAGTCATTTATAACATTATAATGTTTATACTGGTTTGTCCGTAAATTAATCTTTATGTCACTAATTTAGTGAGTCACCATTAGCATCAAACGTTATCTATTCGCCGCTAATTGCGTTAGCAGACAGTTCAACTTTAGTAACAATATGACGGCAGTGAATAGCTTTCCTGTTTTGTTCCGCTGTCTGCCATTTCAGTTCGAAAATGCTGCCGCCGTCACTACTCACTGGCTGTCGCGTTTTATAGAGAGGGAGGGGGGAGGAGGGAGGAGGCGAAGTTTCACATGAACGCACATGAACGCGCGGCCGGACCGGCTTGTAAACTTGAGGCTGGAGATCAACACAGAGAGCGGGTGTGTGACGTCATCCTATACTCCAGATGAAATTACACCTCTCGTTCTCCATGTAGCGATTTTTTAATTCCTTCAGTCTCAAATAATGGATTTCCACTTATTGCTCCTTTAAAGCCAATATCTGTGTGGCTCTTTTTTTTGTTTTTTTTTTTTTGTTTTGTTTTTCATACAGGCCACGTCCCTATTAGAAAATTTGGCATCCTAAAACAACAGCGTTCAAAACAGGTTTCCCCCAACCGATTTATCGTTATTGGTGGTTACAGCGGTTAATAACCGAATAACTGTTAGCATTATTAGACACACAAGATGACACTGTATGATTCTAGTGGATAAATATCTGTTGAATAACAAATGGGCCACCAACTTTAATTTCTCAACCATGCCTTAAGAAACCATAAAATACAAAACCAAAGATCTGTTGATATGTTTGTAGGCAAACTTACTTGTCCAACAACAAGGAGAGATCTGCATCCAGCTTCATCCTGTTTCCTCTTTAAGCTCTTCCTACCGAGTGAATGTCTGCTCAACATTCACTCGTTTTGCTCGATTTGTCTCTCGTTTTCTCTTTCTCGTGTCCTCTGTCAATGCTTTCATTGGTTCCTCTGCCATGATCTTCACTGTGCAAAACATGCAAAACTGAACTAGCTCTCTGAGTTAGCCTCTATTCATTGTTGATATGTGAAAAGAAGTGATAAAGCAGCTGTTACAACAATATACCGTACTGAGATTCAGAAGTTGCTTTGTAAGCTTCTGCTGACAGGAGATCCAAATGGATGAAAACACTGCTGTCTGTGCACTGCATTGTGTACAAACTTTATAAAAATGTTAGTTTTTTTTTTTATTGTACTTTTTGTATAATGATCACTGTGGTTCAATAGGTAAATAAATCCTGTACAGATGCCTGTTTTGCTGAAAAGAAATGCAGTCCCCAGAGCTGACAGAGTGACATTGTTTTGTTATCTTAAAGTTACTGCAATTTGTCGACCTGTCTTCAGTTTACAAGAAATCATGGCAGGGTAACAGCAAAAACAGGCACTTTTACTTTGATGCAGACAGTTGTTGCTTGGGTAATCATACTGCCTGCTCATGGTTGATAGTAATAGCACTCTTTCCCTGAGAGTTGATTACGGCCTTAAAAGAAGGGTAAATAAAGTTCATGTTTGAAAAGAAAAGAAAAATCCTCAGATTCAGACAGAGATGTCACAGGGTGAGCTGTATGGCAGCATTTTTTCCACCTTACTAAACACTGTCGTATTTTGCGTCTCACACAAGCAGTAAGGACATTCTCTAGATTTACAAGGGACAACTTCTCAAAGAAGATGCTTAAAAATTGCCAGTGGGTTATGCTTCACTAAATCTAACAAGTGACATTTTGAAGGTGTGACCCCTCTTGAGGGCACATTTATCTTTGCAAAAGTATAAAATGGCTGTGTGGAACCATTACACTCTCTGTTTCAGGTCAGGTAATAGAAGGAGCCTGTAGAGATGGCAGAACCGGCCCATCAAATTGGCTTATTCGTCACACCCTAAATGAACGTGATTTATTTGTCTCAAATCTCCACACACAATCAACAAAACAGGGAGTCTTGAGTTGTTAAAATATGATTTAGAAGGCCATAGAGGTAAAGAATATTTTTGTCCATAAAACATTTCAGAACTAAGATATGTCCCTAATAGCATACAACTATCAGACAGTAGACAGAAAAATGTTGAGTGGGGCAGAATATTTCCATCCAGAGTTGCATTCTTTTATTACTAAGATCTTGTATTGATGGTTTGAGAGTCCGGTGGCTTCTCCATCAATCCAAAATGCTCTTAACGTGGCAAAGGTCTGGACTCTGCTGGGCTCAATCCATGTGTGATGTCTTTACACCCATGTCTCTGTTTTATTTTAAATTATCCTGACAGATATTCTTTTTTTAAGAGGATGCAGCTGTTTAGTCCCATACAAATACATATCGTGTGTTGAAATGCTGCTACTTTGAAATGCTGCTACTTATTTTTTTTTTTCAGACCACATTTCTTCCTCGAAGATGATGGTTCACTGCCATCCCTCCAGGTTTTAATGCAATGGATAGTTCTTAACTTAGTTATAGTAGCTTCAGCAATCTTCTTGGTTGTTTTGTTATCCTGATACAGAGCAAAGTCTGTAATTCAAAAGCAGATTTCTCAAATACCTTTTATTGATCATCTCAGTTTTCTTGAGAAACTAGTGGACAGGTTTAGGTTTTCCAGAAAATCCTCAGTTGCTAGTAGTCAGTCAAACGGGGAAACTGTGGTCCTCTGAACCACTGCATCAAAGAAGAAACTGTAGTAGCATATTGTAAAACATTTCATAACAGATGTCAGCCAAACTGGGATTTGCAAGGTACTTTAAGGACTTAGAGTGTGAGGGAAATTATTTCTAAGTTCTGCATCAAGGTAAAGTCTACAAATATGCATCGATGAACTGTACAGTCTCTAGAGGGAGAAGTATGAAGAATCCTGAGTCTCTTGAAAATATACCTCATGTGAAACAAAACAAGTAAGCTCATTTCAGCTGTAAAACAGGAAATGGTGGGGAAAGTAAGAAGTCTTTAACATTAAGCGAGAATATTAAAGACTATTAATAATTCTTGATAAGAACTGGATGAGCACACGGCAAATATAAAAGGATCTGAACTCTCTGAAGAGCTGTGTGGATATGGTTCAACAAAGGACTAGGTCCTCTCATTGCCAACTTTCTTGGCCTTGAAAATCATTTGAAACCATATGTATAAAAACTTTGGGTGTAACATCAGATAATGATTTTTTTAAATTAGAGTAACAGATAAATTCTGAGATGAAAAATGGTTTGTTTTAAAACTGAGGCTTTTATCCAAGGTCAAATCTTTATCATTTAACAACTTGGAAAGGGTAATGCATGCTTTTATCACATCCCCGTTATAACTGATTACGTGTGGATGACCTCAAGCCAGGACATGGAAGGCAGAAGTGCTAAACAGAAGACTTTTAATGAAAAGAAAGAAATCTCAGAAAGCTAAAGGTGGGGCAAGTGATTATTTCAAGAAGCACTGTTCATTTGATTGATAAAACACATTTTTGCATTCCAATAATAAACAATTAAATTAAATGTTTTGAGGTTAATATGAAAAAAAAAACATCTGACATCTGTGGAGGTTGGGGGATTGTAAAATATATGCCCATTCATTTCACACAGACAAAGGGAAATTATCTGTCACCGTTTTTGGAAATCAACTGGACTTTCTGCTTGTTTCTCTGGTAGTTATTAAAACACCGACAGTCATGGCCAAAAGTTTTGAGAATGACACAAATATTACATTTTCACAAAGTATGCTGCTTCAGAGTTTTTAATCAGGTGTTTCTATGTTATAATGAAATACAATTGGAAGCATTTCATCAGTATCAAAAGCTTTTATTGAGAATTACACATAATTCATGCAATAAGTCAATATTTGCAGCGCTGACCCTTCTTTTTCAAGACCTCTGCAGTTCTCCCTGGCATGCTGTTAATCAACTTCTGGACCAAATCCTGACTGACGGCAGTCCATTCTTGCATAATCAATGCTTGGAATTTGTCAGAATTTGTGGGTTTTTGATTGTCCACCCGCCTCTTGAGGATTGACAACAAGTTCTCAGTGGGATTAAGATCCAGGGAGTTTCCTGGCCCAAAATCTTAATGTTTTGTTCCCCGAGCTATTTAGTTGTGACTTTTGCTTTATGGCAAGGTACTCCATCACGCTGGAAAAGGCATTCTAGAATCTGAAAGAGCAGACTTTGTGAAAATGTAATATTTGTGTGATTCTCAGAACTTTTGGCCGACTGTACTTCTCTCATGCGTACACAGTGTGGTAGACCAGTAGTAGGCAAGCAAGCAGAGGCAGAGCTGCCACACTGAGAAGGCACCAAAAATTGTTGTGGGTTGAAAAAGAAAGTCTGTATCACAAACAATTACAGCCAAGAAAACACTGGATTCTGCCAGAAGTAAAACAACAGTCGGAGGAACAGAAGGGACTTAACAGTAATGCCATGTCAGGTGTAATTTTGCACTGTGACAGGATTAAAGATGGTGGAACACCAAAGGTAAGATTAAATTCAAAAAGTGGCTTTTTGATTGCATTTTGGTTGTATACTTTTAAAATACATCTCATTCTTGCAGAGATTTAAAATAATTAATAATACATTTTATTTATAATGCACTTTTTATTCAAAGCATCTCAGAGTGCTACAAAAATACATACTATAAAACAGAGATCTTCAACCCTGGTCCTCGAGGCACCCTATCCAGCAGGTTTTAGAGGTTTCCCAGCTTCAACACACCTGATTTTAATTAATAGTCATTATCAGGTTGTCCTCAAAGTCTGAACAAGTCTGTTGATGACACAGCCACTTGTATCATGGTGTGAAGAAGAAGGGGAAACATCTAAAACCTGCTGGATAGGGTGCCTGGAGGACCAGGGTTGAAGACCTCTGCTATAAAAAATTGCACATCAACAATTATAAGCATTCTTAAATAGATATGTTTTTAAGTTGGTTTTAAAAGTGAATATCTATCAGCTCCACAGGGAGGCCTTGGTGCAGCAGAGCAGAAAGCTCTGTCCCCAATTGTTCTTAGTCTGGTGGTCTGGAGGAGGCTGCTGCAGGACCTTAAAGTGCGGGTGGAGGTTTGCCGTGAGATGAGTTCCTGAAGGTATGACGGGGCATGTCCAGTGACGCATTTATGGGTGAGGAGTTGAATTTTATAGTAGATGCGGGCAGAAACAGGAAGCCAATGCAATCAAAACAGAGTTGGTGTGATGTGGTCATGTTTTCTGGCACTTGTAAGGATTCGAGCTACACTGTTTTGAATATGTTGTAGTCTTTGAAGCTCTATTGCAGTGATCCCATATAAGAGTCTGTTACAATAATCCAACCTTGAAGACATAAAGGCATGGATGAGTTTTTCGGCATCTGGAATGGTGAGGAGAGGGTGGACTTTAGCTATGCTTCAAAGATGAAAAAGGTTAGTTGGGGATCGAACCAGAAGCTGAGGTTTGTGACTGAGGTAGAGGTGATGTTTATGACCTTGTTGTCAAAGATAAGATGCGGTATTGCTAGAGGGTGGGTCTGGTGAAAAGTGCCAACAAGTATTGCCTCAGTTTTAGTGTTGTTTAGTTGGAGAAAGTTCAGGTTCATCCGTGCCTTTATCTCCTTAAGGCATTCCGTAACTCTTGCCAGCGTTGCAGTTGGACAGGGGGCAGTTTGGATGTTGTGTGTCATCAGCATAGCAGTGACAGGACATCCCATGTTTGCTGATGACATTCCAAGGGGCAGCAGGTATGTGGTGAATAGTATGGGGCCAAGCACTGACCCCTGTGGGATTCCACATGTGCCTCAGAGTGGCCTAGACTTACATGGCCCCATTTGGACATACTCGTTTCTGCCAGATAGGTAGGACTGGAACCACTGTAAGGCTGTACATGACAATCTAATGCTGGTGTGGAGACGATCCAGGAGGATGGTATGATCCACCATATCGAAGAAAGCTGTCAGGTCAAGGAGGAGGAGCAGTGATAGAGAACCTGCATTAGCTGCCATGAGTAGGTCATTCGTTACCCTAAGCAATGATGTTTCTATGCTGTGGGCAGAGCAAAAGCCAGATTGGAATTTCACAAACAAGTTGTTATTCATGAGATGGCTCTAGAGCTGGCTGGCAACAACCTTCTCCAAGACCTCAGACAGTAAAGTAAGGTTGGAGATAGGTCTGTAGTTTGCAAGCACTTCCAACGTGGGCTTCAACGTGGCTGTATGACAGCTGAAGGAGTGTAGAACATGACCATGAAGAATTGAGAGATCTACACATCGGGTTATAACTGTAATGTCAGTAGAAACCAATGATTTGAGCAGTGCAATCGAGATGGGGTCCAGTGTGCAAGTGGATGATTTCATTCCCTTAATGATTTTTTTCAACATATGTTTACTGAGCCTCTGTGAAGCAGTGGAGGACAGTCACATTGCTGACAGAGGCAATGGGAACAGTAGGAGGCCACAAGCTTGAGCCAGCCAGAGATGACTTTGGACTTAAAAAAGTCAAAAAAGAAGTTGCATCTCTCCTCTGTGATTTCAGAGAGGGAGGGTGGTTGTGGCTTCAGCAGGTAGTTTATAATCATAAACATCTGCCTGGAGTTTCCAGAATAATTTGAATTTGATTTGAATAGTACTTGGAGCGCGCATCTCTTAAGGATGTTAAGTAGGACTTTTGATCACGAAAAGCCAGCTTGTGGACAGTAAGTCAGCTGATTTCATTTGGCGCATCCTTTGCACGAACCAGGGAACAGAGCGTTCAAATTTTCTCTTATTCTGATTGGTGCATGAATATCAAAAACACTGCTCAAATATGTGTTGTAGTGCTCCAATAGTTCATCCAATGTTCTTGGGGCCTTACAGGTGATATACTGGAAGATCTGCAGCCATAGAGGTTAAATTGATGTATGGGGACTTGCATTTGAAAGCTAAGCACTCTATGGAGGCGACAGTTGGCAGGGGCAAGGGGGAGGCATTTAAATCAGGCCAATAAATAACAGCTATGTAATAATGTAGGTAGTTGGGGTGGAATGAATGGATGTTGAGGGAGACCCAAAGAACGGCAGGAGAGGAGCGAGGTTCCAAACAAAAACATCCTTTTATTAATTTTAACAAAAAAAATACAATTGAAAAAACTCAAACCAGCAAAAACAAAGTAAATCCAAGGGGGAGACACACGGGAGGAACAGGTCAACTAGAAAGCCAGGATTGGATGGGGAAAACACAAAAAAAAACACAGATTGGCAGCAGATGAAGGAAACAGTACAATCTGGCAACAAAAGAGGGGAAGACAAGATTTAAATACACAGAAGGGCCTGTAGGATTTCTTCTCGTAATTTTTTAATATCGGGGCACCACCCTTTTTTGTAGATAAAGAGGGAAACTATGATTTATCTCTGATCGGAATCCAAGTTCTTTTTGGGCTGGATTGGCCGGGTACATCAAACGACAGACTTCAAGACAGTTCTACGATCATTTATATATATATATATATATACAGTGATCCCTTAGTTATCACGGTTAATGGGGACCGGCGCCCCCCCGCAATAATCAAAATCCTCGAAATGGAGCCGGAGCCCCCCCGAGCCTAAATAATGTGTTTAAAATATGTTTAAACACCGCGAGACACTGCAGTGACACAAGACAATGGCTAAACTCTTTCTGTTTCCCTCACAGCCTCTGGTCTCCAAACTGTCAATCAATAATCAATAACTTTTTTTTTTTTCATAATGAAGACCTAAGCTATAGTCAGGAGGGACGGTTTTTCACCCACTATCTTCTTCTCTCGGTATTTAAAAGAACAACAGCAGAGGGAACAAAGGAGTGTTTGTATCTGTTTGTCTTTGCAAAAGGGAGTCTAATCAGTGAACCTGATCTGTTAAAATTCTCAAATCCCGTGATCAGCGGCCCACCAGTGGACCACTTAAATTGGTAAAAGTCTCTCTCTTACTAAAACAGTTTTACACCAACGTTCCTTTACATAAACATATACTCCACCTCCGCATGATTTCCCAGTTGTTGCAGACCCACTGTCGGTGCACAGCTGACCTCCGAACCCGTCTAGATCACCGTCAACGTCTTTTCCCCGAGCCAGGTCTCAGAGAAAGCCAGGATGCAGGCTTCTTTGAATACATGCTGGTGGCGGACAAGTCTGTAGTTCCTCAGTTTTATTGCTGAGAGCACGGACGTTGGACAGGATCATTGAAGGGAGGGGGATGATGCGCAACAGGTGTCTCATGCGCTCCCGTAAGCCGCTTCTCCTGCCTCGCCTCCTCGGTTTCCGTCGTGGAGATACGAAGTTGTCGCCTTCCCCGTGCTCGGTCAGGAAAGACTAGGTCTGCTGGTGGGCCGCTGATCACGGGATTAGAGAATTTTAACAGATAGTCTCTGGAATATTGAATGGAGCTGTCAGCAACGCCAGGTGACATGAGGACGCAGCACCGCCAATAAAAAGATCAGAGTCAGATCCATGTCACTGAATCATGACACTCTTAATCACACAAAAGTGAGGTTGATCAATTCAAAGTGCACAGCAAGTTTAAAAGTTTAAGCATAAAATAACTTAAAACTGACAAGACAGACATGCTTTCCACTGTTGCCGGTCGCTGCGTCGTGCATGCGCCCACTAAATGTAGTAAATGTAGTAAACGCGTCTCGGCCAAACAGCGCCCAGATTCTAGAGTTCTGTCTGCGTTTCTTTGTTGCTTACAGGAGGCTGTGAGTCATTGTTTGATGTTTTGCTGGCAGCTGTGGCCTCTCGTCTACTGTGGGGTGGATTTTCGCAGAATTTCAGTGATTATTTCTTGATTTTTTAATTATAATATATTTCTGAAAAAAATCTGCGAAGCACTAAAACCGCGTTAGTCAAACCGCGAAGTGGCAAGGGATCACTGTGTATATATATATATATATATATATATATCAGGGTATATAGATATAAGTATATACAATCACGCATGTAAGAAATGGAGTCCCATAGATCGCTGAATGAGATCTGTAGGCTATTAGGAGTCAGAAGTCAACAAAAAAGTGAAAACAAGGAAGTTGCATAAACGAAGGAGGGGGGAAAAAGCATTTGACAGGAGCAGACGGAATTTGGCTATTTATCAGAATGGGAATCTCTAGACTGGAAGAAGACAAACATATTAATCTGAACTAAAAAAAAGTGTTCTCTGTTTAACAGTTAAGCCACTTACAGGCAGCAATTACTCCACGGCATTCCACGGCTGAATGAGACACCAATCTTATACCACGTGACCCAGACCTTACCAGGTGTGCAGGGACAGCCAGGGAGTACCAGAGTACCATTCCAATTTTAAGTCAGCAGTTAGACAAGTACAGTCTGTTAGGATTTGAATTTGCTTTAGGATTTTAGCTCACATTTAGCTGTTTAAGTCTCAGAACATACCCTGATAGTCTTTAGGAATGCCTGCTGTCTTTCGATTTTATGACTGAGCCCCCAATTTTGTTATCTTTTAAATTCTTGTTGCACCTAAAAGGTGCAATTTAGTGTTTCCCATGGGGACCCTGACCCTCCAAAAGTTTTGTGGCTTGCACAGATAAACACGTTTTGTTTACAATCCTTACCTCCTGGACCCAGACAATGTAAATGCACATATATCTGGAACTGTGATGCATGAAAGCTACCATTTGGACTCTACAGACAAGAAGAGAAAATGCTAAGGGAGATGCAAGACCCCTTCTCTCTGGGGTTATCAAGTTAGAGGAATGGCACACTGGTGTGCATTTTTCTCAGCACATTCGTGGTGTTAAGAAGAGTGTACCAACTTGGCCGAAAATATTCCGCATGGCATAATAAAGCTTGTATCAAACTTTGTTTTTGGTCTTTTCTTGGCACTAGATAAAAAGAACACAATTTATCTTTCAAGTCAAGGTCCTCGGATGTGTTCTTGCATTTTATCATGGATGCATCTAGTGGAGACTTGTATAAACTTGAGATGGCAAAGTATCCCATGATGCATTTTACATCAACAAGCTGAAGTAATGGCAGAGGAGAAAGGAGTAAAAGAGAGATGATAATTTTGTTGTTTTGTTACGGAATGTAGCTTTAAGACGTTTTCATGTGAAGATGTAGTTCTTTTAACTTCAAATTTGTGGTTAATGGAGGCAACCCGAGAACCTCGGATTATGACATGTAAGGAGGCAGCACTCACCCTCTTCCAGGGCTTTGCAGATACCCTGTCTGTCCAAAAAAAAACATCACACACCCCAATATTTTGTTGGACCACCTTTAGCTTTGATTATGGCTCACATTTGATAAGTAAATTCATGACAACCCTCTTGTTGGTCACAACATGCTTTACTCAGTTAGCCGACCATATGAAAATACATAGGAGACTGCCGGGAAGACCTCTGCATAGCACAACAATAGAGCTGTGTATTACTATAAACATCCTAATAGAACGGCTACTCATAAAGTGCCATAATGGCGTGCTATACAAAAAACCAGAACAATCACAATCTCCAGGTTTGTTTGTTTTTTTGTTTTGTTTTTTTAACAAAAAAAAGAACAACCTACCATTAAACTCCAAAGGCATGTGGAAAGAATAACAAAATGACCAACTGGTAAATTCTGTTCTAACAAACTTTTATGACAGTTCAAATTGACGAGTTTCTATTCCAGTTTCCATACTCCAATACTGAGTGCTTTTAGGAGCTGAATGGCTGATCCACCTCGTTTTGTTAAGCAATCAGCCAGCTGCTTTCCAGTTGCTGCCCACTGTATCTGCTGGTTTCTTTTACTTTGGAGAAGTTCCTGCCACTTATTTCAAGGTGGAGCCTTTTTTCTGTCACTGACTTAGTGGATTTGATGTTATCAGCAAGGGAGTGATTATCAGTTACACAAAATATAGATAAGATATGCTGTGTTACATTCCCTGTGGTAAGTTCAGCATATAGATCAAACAGAGAAATTGGCACTGTCCACAGCATCTGCAAGGGGAAGAGTTTCTCCAGCAAGTGTACTCTGCCAGTAAACAGGTGAGAATCTTCCTTGCCCACCCATCAGCACGATGAGATGTCCTCCTTGAGTACCACCATCAGGAAGGTTTCTTTGTAAGGCATCACAGAATATCACTAGCTTTACGGAGCTGTCTTTTCCAAGGTTCTGGAATTTCAGCGTTACTTGTTCTGATTTTAACTTTCTCACCACCTTATTTGTCTCGTGTAAAGTCTGTACAGTAGCATTTTTTATGTTTGCGGCAAGGATACATGTATCAAACATAATATCAGGCCTACTTTGTCTGGCAACCCAAAGAAGTTGACCTATCTTTGATCTCAGGCAATCAATTTCACTTTCGGTGATTGGAGCATCTCGTTTCAGTGTTCGAGAGGTGTCCACATGAATTGGCTCAACATTCTCTATGTAACTGTCTTGATGGATACATGTGACCCCATTCTTTGTGACATACTCCATACCTACATAGCGAAAGGTGTCATGTTCTTCTTTGCCAACTTGAAAGGCAGTTTGTAAGCAAGGAATTACTGTTGTTTCAAAACTGTGTGAACCACCCCAGATGAAATTATCAACGTGACATGCAAGCACTCCACACACTTTACAATCTTCACCCAACCAGTAAAAGATGGCAGGGTCAACTTGTGACATCTTTCCCCCAGCTAGACTCATTGTTTCTTTGATTCTATTGTACCAGTACAGTGATGCGTCATTTAGTCCATAAACACATTTAATCACCTGCTGCAGGGGCTCTTGCTGCAGCGGTTCTTGCTGCACGGTTCTTGCTGCAGCGGCGGGGGGCGAGACCAAGGCAGAGGCCAAGAAGACTCAATCCCTACATCGCCCGAGACCGCCTTGGGGACACGGGAAGGCGCGTCGACCGCCACGGAAGCAAGGCGCGTCTACCGCCACAGAAGCGAGGCGCGTCGACCGCCTCGGGAACGGGATTGGGTGAGCATGTCTCGACCGCCTCGGAAGTGGGACCGGGCCGAGGCACGTCGACCGCTTTGGAAGCAGGATCCGGATTGCGCCAGGCCACCAGGCTCCCCCTCAACCTATTAAGGTCATCATATACGGTCCGAATGTGGGGCAGGTGAAGGAGTTGGCGCCGGAGGGTCAAATGCCTCAGGAGGAGGTCATACACAAAGATCCCCCGACTCCCGTCAGTCGACCCCTTCAGTCACGACGTTGGGCAGTGGTAAATGTCCTTAAAGCTTCAGACCTCCTCCTGAAGGGGTTCAAGACACCCACGGGCCACAGTAGAGACAGGGTTGGGAGCCAAATATGGGATGTCTTCCCGAATGTCCACGGGAGTGGGGGCAAAAGGTGAGGTGTCCTCCTGGATGACAGCCCAGACGGGGGCCAGAGGTGGAACAGGAGCCCCCTCGAGAATCGGCTGCCCGTGGAGTAGCCCCGGACCGGGAGTGCCTGCCTCGCCTTTTCCTCTGCATCCTCCCAACTGCCTCTGAGGGGAGCTCTCCCAGGAGGCAGGCTGGACCAAGCCCCAAGCTATGGCCCGCCCACTGGAGGCTTCTGGGACCCCCCGACGCCAGCCGGGAGCCCTAGAATGGGGAAAGTTCCTCTTCAGCATGGGGGGGGATTTTTGGCCGCCTCCCTGCTTAAAAAAGCCAGCAGGGAGATCGGCTGGTCTCCTGCTAGGTCCATATCGGCTGGTCCGTTCTGTCAGGTTTTGAGCCAGAAGGGAGGACCCAGACACAGGAGTTTCAAAAAATAAAGTCTTTATTTTTACACAACAAAACAAAAATCGAAGAAAACTAAACAAATCCAAAAAAGTAATCCAAACCAACATAGAGGGATCAAAAAACAGAAAAACACTCACGGAGAACAAGAAAAGACTTATGGTGCATCAAAAAAAAAAAAAAAAAAATGGACCAGCACAGACAGGAGAGATGACAAAACTTAAATACACAGGGAATCAAACGAGAGGCAGGTAGCAAAGCTGAATACCACACAGACAAGACAGACCTTCAAAGTAAAGCAGGAAACAGGTAACACAAAAGACGGGAATTGACACCAATTTAACACATAACACAGAAGAACCCAAAATGGCTGTCATGACCATGTCATGGACTGTCATGGACTCAGACCATGACATATATGATTCATGAGATGAATCTTCACGACAACAATGACACATTTCTGAACAAAGAATTGTATCATTGAGATCTGGAAAAAAATAAAATGAAATAAAAAGTTAGCCTTGCATCACAAATGAGTGTAGCTTTTTATAAATAAGTAGGTTTTCTTATAAATATGTAAAATGAGATGAGATTAAAACATAAGTTTGCTTCTAAAATTTAATATGGACAGACTAAATGAATTTCATGTCAGGTAACATCCCAAACAAACAGATATATAAAAAATAAAATTATGTACATGTGTTACTTTCAATTTTTATTTATTTTGCTTTGTTTTTTTTTTTGTTTGTTTTGTTTTGTTTAAACAAATTTTCAAAGCCAGCTACTATATCTCATTCATGGTGTCAACAACAATGCACAGATCTGCAAATGTCAGATAAAACAGCATTACTTGCAGGTAGTTACTCCAAATGTGTCCATGGCTTCTGGAATTGATATTAAAGTCTTTTATCCTACATGAGGCATCCAGACATGCAGAGTGTAAACACGATAAACCATGTTCATTGTCATGTGATGGAGATCTCTTGGACACTTGAAGATATGCATTACATCTATGAGAAAGTCCATATATTTCACTGTGTGAAATGACTACCAATTTAAGGTCTCTGACTTAATTCAACATTCTCCGCTTGGGGCTTCATGTATGTGACATTTTGTAATTAGTTTTCTTGCAATATGACTGAAAGCATTAGTTGTTTTTGTTTTGTTTTGTTTTTTTTGTTTCTGCTGTTGTTTTTATAATAAAGTCCAGAGGGGTATACTACGAAGCGAGATTAGAGGGTTAGCGAGGTATGTTGAGTCTAAAGCCAGGATTTCCGGTACCACGAAGGTGGCTTTCTTTTAACCTGGCTAGATCACCATGGTAACTTACTCTGCAAACTTATCCTGGTCCGGAGCAGGTTATGTGCAGAGTTTAGGCTCAAATCGGCTCTAAAAAGCGCCGCCCTTTCACTTTCACCCAATCCCGTTGACCTGAGCGCCAGGATGTGTAATGGAGGGAGAGTATTCAGAGACCGGACTGATCCGCTGGCTTCCCATGACCATATTCTCTATGAACGCTAGAGATTTCCAGCTGAGGGAATACGTTACATTTGTAATCTGCTGGAGCCAGATATTGGCAGTGCCACCAAACGCAGCCGTGCGCTCACAGTAGCGCAAACGGTGTGCGTTTCTTTGCCGCGGGAACCTACATGCATTCAGTTGGTGATGCAGAAAATCTCAGCCAGAATACTGGAATAAAGGTTGTACTTGTTCTTACTAAACTGCTGAATATGTTTGTAGTATTCCCTGGCTATCTGCCCACGCTTCAAATAAAAGAAGCGTTTTACTAAATCAGGTAACATGAATTAATAGTCCATTATATTGATAATCAGTGTGACGTGGAATTTCATGTGAAATGTTGTAATATAATTCATAGATTCCCCAGGGTGATAGGGTACCTATTAAAGTGGCCGGTGAGTGTATATTGGTATCACAGATAATATTAAATCTTAAATTAATTTCACATAGATTTAGCAAAAAACTAAAGTGATTTTTATTTATCATCCATAATGGGACAGTCAGACCTACATAATGTTTAAATCTGCTGCATTAAGTTTAAAGTTTAAGCGCTCTAAAAGAGGGAGGGAGATTAATTAAGGTGTATTAAGTGGTGAAATAAATATAATTTACTGTGGCAAGAGACACTACAGATAGCCCGGGCGGGGTTTGACCCCCAGACTCACGGGTGAAAGTAACGCACAATTGCCAGTCAGCCAAAGGTATATCCCCTGAGCCATGTAGCCAGGACACGTCATCAATCGGAGATCAGTGACAGGACCTCACACTGTCACATAACGAATTTACACGATCTGCAATTTTTTGCCAGCACTCCTCTCTGGCTTTATTCGCACCAACAGTGTTGCTTTTGGCCGTAAAGATTTCTTTGAAATCCTCATAGCCCTGCATTATTAAAACCTGCTCCTCCTGACTGAAATATACGGACCGCCATCTATCCATTTTATCCGGAAGAGGCGTCAAATGAGGCGTCAAACGCCCCCTTTCGTGTGAACGCGCACAGAGCAGAAAGCAGAAAGCCGCGGTTAACAAAGATAGTTGATAACCACCGTCGTGGTACCAGTTATCTCTGATCGCGAGTTTCAGGTTTGTTAAGCCAGCTCACCCAAAGAAAGCCTGGCTGTGTCGAACTTGCTTCGTATACCCCTCTGGTGAATTTCAGACATAGATCTATTTATTTACTACTTTGCATGTCAATGGGTGAGACAAAAAGTGACCATTCACACAGACCATGTACATATCATTTAATTTATGCTGGCCAGTAGGGCTGCACTATTGATTCTCTTACTAATTGAATACTGTATTGATTATTTCATTGATTAATCAAGTAATCATATAAAAAAAAACTTTTCCATGTGGAAGAGTATATACAAAAGAGAAAAGACAGGCCTCTTATGATGATCAACAACTCAGTAAGGTACATACTTCACCAGCCTTCATATCTTCTTGCAACCACTTTCTAACTACAAAATTCTTATTCATGTTTTGACTTGTAAATATAGCCTCTCCCAAAATGACTATGTAAAATGAGGTGCAATAATCATATAAGCAAACATATATAGAGTATAATCTGACAGGAACTGAATGTTTTCGCTGCAACGAATGGAACCAAGTGATGCCATCTGGAAAAGACTGAGTACAAACTCTCAATAAGGAAGAATTATCAGTTCTAATACATCATGGGTCCTGGTGTAAACTAGAAAAATAACATATATATATTTTTTTTTTTTTAAATCAAGATTTGAGAATGATATATATCCTCTTATCAAACTCTGGGAATAACAGCAATTTAAAATAAAAACAAACAAAGTTTTATTCGAAAAAATTACACTGATTTTTTTTTTCTTTTTTTTTTGTAAATCAACTTAATCGAATTTCTCAAAGAATGGTTTCAGCCCTACTAGGAAACATCCAGACTCATTTGTACTGAACAGGATACTTCCGAACCTCCAGTCTCATCTTCATTCTGAGCAGGCTGGCTGCTCCTGTCACCTGTTTCTTGTGTTCTCTGTTCCATACACAAACTGCTCACAAGAGCTGAGGGACTTGCAAACCGGCTGTTTCTCCATCTGGAAATACACATGTCAAAACATGCCCAGCTCTCTTATGCTCTGTTACTTCCATGATGATGAATATTAATGACTTCAGTTTTTTTTTTTTTTTTTTTAAGGCATATAAATGTATTCATCACTTGTAATTTGCTTTTGATGTCTATTTATCCCATACTGTCTCACTTATTTCTCAGCATGAACAGCAATTGATTGACTTTGTTCTCATTAAATTTTCCTGCCATCTTTTTTTTCCTAAATTTGCTGAATGAGTGCTCTGGTTGACTGGAGTTCATTTATGTCAGTGATACATTGCACAATGACTAGCACGTTATTTACATGACAGCACAGCAGACTTCAGACTCAACATGCTCTGAAGAGGCACAAAAGGCTTTCTTTCATCTAAAAATGTCAGTTTAATTTGATGGACTATTTGATTACCCGTTGGAAGTGCTGTTTTGCTCTAGGAGTCTCCTACTATCAGCAAAAATCAGCCAAAGTCAATTTATCTCTAAACTTCTGGAAAAAGTAGTTGCAAGCAAGTTAGGAGACTACCTGCATAAAAAATGATCTATTTGAAGTTTTTGAGTCAGGATTCAGAACACATCACAGCACAGAAACAGCGCTGGTTAAAGGCACCAACGACCTCCTCATGGCCTCAGACAGTGGATTAGTGTCTGTACTTGTTCTGCTGGACCTCTGTGCTGCTTTTGATACCGTTGATCATGGCCTTTTGCTGCATAGATTAGAGCACACTGTTTAAATCAGGTTAAGGGACAGCATAGGCTTGTTTAAGTCATACTTATCTGACAGGTTCCAGTTCGTACATGTTAATGATGTTTTTTCTGCATGGACAAGGGTCTGCTATGGCGTCCCACAGGGTTCAGTGCTGGGACCAATCCTTTTCACTTTATACATGCTGCCCTTGGGAAAAAAATATCCAGAACTATGGCATGAACTTTCATTGCTATGCTGATGATATTCAGCTGTACTTATCCATGAAACCAGAGGAAGCAACACCGCTGGCCAAACCTTAAGGTCTTGGATGTCCCTTTGCTTCTAAATTCAGATGAAACAGAGAATATTGTCTTTGGTCTCAAACACCTGAGGAATGGATTAACTGAGTTTATGCTAGCTTCTAGCACAGCTGTGAAAAACCTTGGAGTCATTTCTGATCAGGATATATCATTTAAGCAGCATATTATTCAGGTTTGCAAGCCAGCCTTTTTTCATCTCCAAAAATCGCAAAGATTAGGAGCATCCTCTCCCAGGGTGATGCTGAAAAAATAATCCATGTGTTTGTTAGGTCTTGAGTGGAATACTGTAATGCATTGTTAGCAGGATGTCCAAAAAACTCTCTGAATAGCCTCCAACAGCCTTCATTCAGTCATTTGCGTGCTCTCCTCTCTCTCTCCTACATCCTCTCTCTGTTTTGTTTCCGCTCTCTTTTTCTTTCTTTACCCATCTGGCCTTCGGCAGGAAGGTGCCCCCATACGAGCCAGGTCCTGCTTAAGGTTTCTTCCTCTTAAAGTGGAGTTTTTCCTTGCCACTGTTTGGCTTAAAGGTTTTTTTTCTCCCTCTGTGGCAGTTTTTTACCTGCCATTATCCTTGATTTGGATTTAATATTATAATTTTAGTTAATGATATTTGCTCGGGGGTCATGCTCTGGGTCTCTGTAAAGCGCCTAGAGACAATTGACATTGTAACAGACACTATACAAATAAAATTGAATTGAATTGAAAGTAACTTTGGACTCCCATTCCAGTCATCTCTTGCAACAACTGCGTTATATTTCATGACACTATGACACACATCAACACCAATGAAACTTGCTTGAGTTTCTCAAACAGTTGAGCTCATGGCAGAGGTAACGGCGTGACAGAGCAAAAGATCAAACAAATCTTATACTGTAGTAAAAGCGACTCAACCTCCATGCCCAAAGTTCCTTTGTGCTGCTTTGAGACTACTTTAAGGCAGCACATAGGAACTTTACCATTAATCACATGCTGGAGGAAAACAGGCCACAAGCCATGGCCACTTTTGCATTTTGGATTCATTAAGATGGACCACCTTAACACTGAATTAGCAACTTTCATCATTTGTCTGAAAGGATCTAAAACACAAGACACGCCTGAAAGGAGAGAAGCTTGTTCCACACTGTTGTGGAAAAAATAAGATCCAATCTCGATGAGAAAATCAGAATAGAATTTATTACAGAGAAAAAGGACAAACATACAGATACTTGTGCACAAGGAGAGCGACCAGCCACCACTCCGCAGAGTACTGGCTGATGACTCTGCAGATACAAAGATGAGGCTGATCTTTATACACCAAGACACCAAGGTGTTACATATTTGCATACAAAGTCTAGACACAGTAGGTGATGGTCAAAGCAAAGAGACATTTGTCTCAAGACAGTCTGATTGAGTTTAGCAATGTTATACAGAGGCATTTGTTTAAACAGACTGATCGAGTTTAGCAACGTTAAACAGTCCCTTGATCAAGAAGTAATTTACAGTGATGCTAATTGAATTTAGGAAGTCACAGCTGACCCCTGCTGTGTTTCCTAGATCAGTGGCTGCGGTTACATGATGTTTTTTAATTCGGAATTAAAATTAGGAATTAAATAATTCCGAATTAAACTATTTTCCTTCGAGTTTACATGGAAATAGTAATTCCGAATTAAGGTTTACATGGAAAACACGTTAGTTCGGCTTTATCCAACTCCGCTTTAGGTCTGGGAGTTGGGAAGGGTTCTGACTGGATAGGGGGGGCGGACGTCTTTATATCTACCGGAAGAAAACAAACTTAGCTAACTGGTTAGCAACAACATTTCACTTATTTTTTACCTGGGTGGCGTCTCTATCTGCGAAACCTCCTTCATTTAACCTGGTCGCTTTGAAAAGCTCACAATTTTTATGTTTCCTGCCATCTGTTCTTTAATTATTTCCAGTTCCTCCAAGCTATTTATTAAATAAATCGTCTCTGCTCGTGAACACCGCTTACTGCGTGCTGCCGGAATATAAGCGTCATCGCGACAGACGGGCAAGAGAACGAGCATGTGCAGAAAGACGGGAATTAATTTAAAGAGGAATGAGTGTTTACATGACCGCGGAATTACTTAATGCGGAATTAAAATGGAAATAAACCAGCCACTTACTTCGGAATTAAGTTAATTCGGAATTGACATTTTCATATGGAATTAAGTGTTTACATGGTAACTTTTATTCGGCTTTAACTTTAATTCTGAATTAAAGAGGAATTAAACGTCCCATGTAAACGCACCCAATGAGCCACAGCTGACCCCCGTGCTTGCCTTTTGTCAGACATTTGGTCTCGTTGACTATGATGTGTATTGGTCTTGTGTGACACAGACAAATCACTTTTAAACATATTGTTAGAGACAAGTAAAATGACAAAATTACAAGATTAAATAAACCAAATAAAAATTTCCTCCACACACACCAGCCTCTCCCCAGTCAATGCTGTAGTGAACAATCCAACTGCTGCCTTTTGATCACTCGAATACCTAGAGGAAAGTGCAGCTCTTCACAAATTAGCAGCATCAACAGTGTCAAAACTAGAAAAGAGCATGTTCAGGTCATTGATAAAAGTGAAGTGGTCTGGTACTGTGAGGAGAGTGGACTGTACTGTGAGGACATAGAGACAGGTCCTTTATTTCTCTTAATGTTTTTTCCTGTTTGTGTTGCTAAACTCTTCAAGGTTTTGTATTTGTGCCTCGCTTAATTAATGTCAATTTTCAGTTTACTTGAAGGGAAGACAGACTCTCCTTTTTAAAAGCCTTTTGTTTCTGTCTTAAACAGTGCCTAATGTGGAGAGATTTCCAGGATAAGATGTTGTGAATGTCTTGAAAGCAGTTGAGGCTTGATACAGAAAAAGGTTCAGCTAAAACAATATCACTTGCAATGCAGGCTCTCGCTCTGTCTAGCTTTGAAATAGCTTCCACAGTTTCACTGATGAATGCTGTGGGACACTGGGAATGGGGCATGTGATGTTTGGGTTTCAGTTTGCAAAATGGAAAATGGAAAACAGCTCTGTGGTTGTATAAACTAAGTAGATGCTATTCATTGGTAATGACGGCCATTGGTAATACTTTAGGAGAAAATAGTCACTTAGTGAACATCACCTGAATAGATTGGAGTCTAGAATTCGATGAGTCTATTGTCACTTCTTTAATCCTTTGTTATTTCTTCGCTAGAACTGCCATGGAATTTTGGAGAATAGCTATTTTAGATGGTAAAAACTGGTGCTTCTATGACCCCCATTCCATATCTGCTAGCTCCAGTGGCTATTATTATCCCTTTACAGCAGTGGTTTTCAAACCTTTCTTCCCACAACCCTCTCTGGAGGAAGACAAATTTCCAGGGCCTGTGGTTCTGGTCGAGGTGAATTTGTATTTAAAGTGCCAGGTGATGGGCCCCCCCGAGTAGGTCAGTGGTTTAAGCAGGCAGCCTGTCTGCAGAGGCACAGTCCTCTGCAGTTGGTTGCGGGTTCAACTCCTCCTGGCCTGTGACTCTTAGTTGTGTGTGTGCACCAATTTTCTGTCTCTCTCCCTGTGAATAAAGGCTCTGATAGCCAGGAAAATGAGGTGCCAGGTAATATTGGGATGGAAAAGTCCCAAGCTCTGCATTACACATGTTTTTGTTGTTTTTTTTTGGTTTGTTTTCCTTTTTTAATAGGGCTTCAGACTTGTTACAGATACTTTCAATTCATGTTCAATTTTCAGGAAAAGCCAATCTCACAGATTCAGAGAAGAGAAGCAAGATTCTTACATTCCAGCTGTGTCCCTATTTGTATTATCACCATGGAAAGGCAGTTTGTTTTGTGTAAGGCAAAAATGAGTCCATGTTGTCTATTCCCTAACATTAGCTCCATCCAGTACATTTTTCTGACAAAAAACATAGATAACAAGAGCTGCCACATAACTGCCTTTACACTTGTCCATACAGACATCAGCATCTAATACATCTTCACTAAGATCTGTGTTGGTTTGCTATCATTCAGGAAACTCTGTCTTTCCATCGTCTATTTAATAAGCACTTTTTTTTCCAGAAAAACAAAAATTGATGTAAACACAGCTGGAAGATAATCAAAAAACGATCCTCCAGATCTTGTTTCAGATCCAATGATTGACAACAGTGTCCACAACTGACAGCTGAAAGACATATGCAAAAGACTATGGTCTGATACAGGAAGGTAAAGCACAAAACATGTGGTCACAGCAGGTCACATATCCATTTGGAAGTATTAGTAACAGATGTGATAGCTCCAGCATTTCAGAAAAAGTTGTTATTCTAACAGAAAAGCACTGTACTAACTTTACTCTAATTGTGGTTGGTAGCTGTCGCATATGCACTGTAGTTGGGACGTCTGTTTACTGTGTTCTGCTGTTTTTGGAAAGTCTACAGACAGATTTGATAAAAGAAATACAGTGTAATATCCATTTATAAAGCAACCTTACTGATATTTCATCTAACGTCCTTTTGTGAAAGGCCTCACTACAAACTGGAGCAGAATTGAGGGTACAGTTACACTGGCCCAAAGACAACAAGAATTACTCGATAATACTCAGTAATTTGAATGGTCATGAATCGGAATCACCTGAATGGAGTAATGCCAGCTAAGACGGCTAGAAAGTGCTTTGTAAGGGTGTTTTCTTTTCTGGGTGGCCAGCCAACATCAAAGGACTCATCAATTTTTTACCATGATGATAAGTGTATGGCATTTTAGGGATACCTCATATGCCAAACTATTACCCTGGAGGGGTAATTCAGATTTTTACTTCCATACAGGATGTCCTACTTAAACAATGTTTGAGTTCACTGAAAGGGCACTCATCCTGGCATCATGTTTTCTCACAGAAGGGAGCGCCAAAAATGACACTTTATTGTGTGTGTGTCTGCGTGTTTTCAATTTCTATCAAAAGGTGTCAAATTCTGCACTTTAGTAATTTTTAGCTTAATTCTAAATGGCGTTTTTACATTTTTTCACCTGATGATACAAACAGCAACACTTATAAGCAAAGACATTTTATTTCCTATTTTCTCAGTTTTTGGGACGTTTTACATGATCTATCAGATTTTCCTCCATGGAATGGACACTCGTGGGAACTGCAGTTGAGCTGGTTATGTATAGAGGCACTGTTCAGGGAATGCCACCTAGATTTACCCATAACTTATACAACTCGTAAGTAATCGTACCTGTTCTTCTTTTTTCTTCGGAGCACCATTGAGGGAGACGTCATTGTGACAACTTTTGATTACTTTCTGCAAAATGCTGCACAGGATGGTGTTGGGACCTGAATGTGCTGCGGTGGGCTGCACCAGCTACAGATCCCAACTTACACAGACATTTTTCAGTGAGGCAGAAGAGTTGTAGCACAAAGGTACATATTATACATACAATTATGTAGAAATGGCATGATGCTGGTTAGTGTTCCTCTTTCGATCAGATCAGTGTCCTGAAAATATATGCTTTTGCAGAGGCAGAATTATCCTTCAGTACAGAATGTGGTTTTTATAGCCAAATTAGTTTGTAATCTTGATTAAATCCTTTGGACATAGTTAGCATGAAATTTATTATATTTAATCTTAGTCCAGCTGTAGATTATCTACAGAGCAATTACCAATTTGCTGGCTTCATATCATAGAATGTCTTGGACTTTTCTCTGATGTTTCATCACTGAAGCCGAGAGATATTCCTTCTCAGCTTTTAACTTGTGATTATTATATCCTGAGTGACTTTTCTCTCTTTCAGTTAGTAAGTAATTGATTAACATTCAAAAGGGAGCAGGGTAAATCAGATTTAATATTCATGAATTTTGCTAAAAGAATTCAGTGCACAATAGTCTAGCTTCTGACAGATAAACTTATTTATCTCTTCTACATGCCTTTAACTTTTTCAGACCTAAAGCATAATATAAGAATGCTGTCTAAAACCTGAGAGTTTAGCCAAAATTTAAAGCTGCCAACTAAATTATTTATATTTCATGTTCTTAAGAAACTGTATACATAAAATAGAATTCATTTGAGAGGTTACGCTTCCTGCTTTAATTGGATATTATTGAGTTTATTATTTCCAAGCTCTTCTGTCAAAAGCCACCAAAGACCAACCAAAGTAACTTTGGATTCACATCCCAGTCATCTCTTGCGACTACTGCATGTCACTTTAAGGCACCAAGTCACATATTGACAACAATAAAACTAATTCACAGAGCTACAGGTGATACCATGGAAGAAGCAACAGGGGACCTGAAGGTGACCAGATTATTCCATCAATGGATTTTTCTTCCCTGATGGCACGGGCATATTCCAAGATGACAATGCCAGGATTAATTGGGCTCAAATTGTGAAAGACTGGTTCAGGGAGCATGAGACATCATTTTCACACATGGATTGGCCACAACAGAGTCCAGACCTGAACCCCATTGAGAATCTTTGGGATGTGCTGAAGAAGACTTTGCACAGCGGTCAGACTCTACCATCATCAATGCAAGATATTGATGAAAAATTAATGCAACACTGGATGGAAATAAATCTTGTGACATTGTAGAAGCTTAGCGAAACAATGCTACAGCGAATGTGTGCCGTAATCAAAGCTAAAAGGCGGTCCAACAAAATATTAGAGTGAATGACCTTTCTTTTTGGTGCTGACTT
Organism: Hirundichthys speculiger; assembly: GCA_018398805.1. Taxonomy (NCBI): domain Eukaryota; kingdom Metazoa; phylum Chordata; class Actinopteri; order Beloniformes; family Exocoetidae; genus Hirundichthys; species Hirundichthys speculiger. Next base: position 176,735 of record JAGFBZ010000446.1, on the reverse strand, counting down.
TTTTTTGGCCAGGCAGTGGCCAAGGGAAGCGTAGAACAACACGCTATAACATAGCAGGAAAAAATCCACACTACCATGCAGCATTTGATAGTGTAACTAGAAAAGCACTCGGAGAGCGCAGACCTCCGCCAAGCGCAACAATTCCCGCATATATCGATTTACAAATTGCAATAAAATCCCCTTTCTCGATCAGATCCGGATCAGCCTTTGAAATTTGATAGAGGTTCCCATTGTCAATCCCTGAATCAAATTTCATGAGTTTTGGACAATAATTAACGGAGATATTGAGAAACTAAATTTTCGGCCCCATTGACCGCAATGTTATCGAAAATTTGAAAGTGATCCAGAATCCAGGATTTCTTCCAGATCACACCTAAAATGAAATTAGTTCTTTCTTTTCACATTTCTGACAACTTCTGAAAATTTCATCAAAATCCATCCATAACTTTTTTGAGTTATCTTGTACACAGACAGACAGATAAACGCCGGCAAAAACATAACCTCCTTGGCGGAGGTAAAAATTACAGAGGGACTCAAATGACAATGTACAAGCCTAAATGCCAACTACATAGTTTGTCCTATACAAAGACTATGTGCATAAATCAAGCTTTAGGCACAATGAAGTGTACCTCTGGTCGGACAACATAGGATTACAAGACATACCAGACAGTCTCCAATTTTGAGCCCAGTATCATCATGCAGCAGATCTGTATGCCTCCATGTGGCCAGAAGTGGTATTGCTAGATAGAGCGGCAGATGATGGTGGTCGAATCTGTTAAGATTAGTTACAACAACTTCTGACTATGGCTTAGCTACAAATGCAATTTGTCCATCACCAGAAAACAGTGAGCAACCTCTCAGCACTTTCTTGTGGTTTTAATCACATTACATGTCTGTTTTCTTCCACTGAAATCTCAGAAATTAACGTGCAGTGGCAGATTATGTAGTTCAGACAAAACCTACTTTTGCTATCAGAATGTATTACACTAACAAAATGTCTTTTATCGTGACCTGAAAAAATGTCGAAGCTGAAACATTCAGTACTGTAAAACCCTCGCAATGACAGCTTTTTGGCAGCCTTGCAAAATCTTAGTGCTTCAGTCTATTTTCATTTATATTTTTTTATATATTTCTTCACACTGTGCAAAGACTGCAGTCAATGCTAGGATAAGAGATGTACACAAGCACATCAAGTATGCCAACATATTTCTATGCAAAACGGGGCTTTTAAGCAGCTGTACAAATAAAACCTGTAGGGTAGTCATTAAGCTTGATAACTAAATTGCAATTAACCTCATTTTTCTATTGTTACCTGCTAATATTAGAACACCTTTTTTGGACTCTCATGGGTGTTTTCATGGCCTAATTATGTCTCTTCCATAGAGAATGATACAGCACTTTGGTGTTGAAAGCCTATAAGTATTTTCGGATATTGTGTATTTTTATGGTGCGTGTTGTAATTTTAGACTACTTAAAACATCCCCTCTTATGTTTTTTTTTTTCTCTTGGTCCCTGAAGTTTATTTTCAACATTTACTTTTATCCCAGTGTGAGCTCAATAGATTTTTAACAATTCTTTTGCATTTAAGTATCTGGACAGCAAAAGTCCTTTAGTTGTGGAACAGTCTGTAATCTCACAGTGTAATGTAAATTAGCTATGACTGATCTGGTCTTTGAACCCCCCCACTTCCTAAACACTTGTTGCCAAAGCTCTTTTATTGCTTTGCAGGCAAGACACAGCAGGTTTTCAAAGGCAAGCGGCGAACACTGACAAACATAAATTATGAGAATGGCATGGGCGATGGACTAGTGAGATGCATGAAGAGCAGATGAAAGGAGAATACAGAGAAGGAGAAAGAGGGAGCAGACTATTGTTTCTGTGATGTATTAGTTTTGCGGCATCTCCTATGGTGCAGCTGTTTGTTATCTGTCAGAGTCACTGCACTGAGGACACAAGGGGATCAAGTAATGCTAAACTAGTCCTTGTTGTGTTGACATTTATTAGGACTGAATGAATGAAGCTTAACAGACCACCTGGCATCTTAACAGATACTGTAAACAAAGAAGCAAGCTGTAATACTTGCCAGAGTATAAGTTGATGTTGCTAGATTTTATACTAAATCCAAATTTAAGGTGGAAAGGGATATATTGTATAAATCAAGTATATTTCTAAAAAGAAAACTGTCAACAACATATGCAGTAGCATTTCAAACAGGAGGTTAATGATAGTAGTGTTGTTATACAGCTGCACCAGTGTTGCATAAATCAGCAAGTCATTCATTCTAATTGGTTTGTTAGTAGTTAACGGTCTTAGTGTACCAGGCAGTCACACTGCCGAGTGATCATCCTGAATTTCTGACACTGTCATAATTGTTCCTTGACTATCTTCAGTCACAAAGCTGTGATGACGCTCATCTCTGAACCTCTCTCACTGTCCACTGTAAGAGTGTTCAGAAAACCAGAGCTCCTCTGCATATTTAATGTTCAATTTCAAAAAGGCAGAATCCCTAAATGGAGTTCTTTACTGCAGCTAAGATAAATTCTTAGTTGGAGACATAAGACTAACTGTTGCTCCACAGGAAGCCACAACGGGCCAACACATCCCCACTTATCCTTGCTGCCTCAGAGGATTCAGGGTGACAGCCAGCGTAAGTATCTTAGGCATGTATTTTATGTTTTTTTTTTTTTTTTGTCCTTCCTTGAAAATAGGAAAAAGTTTCAGCAGCTCACGAAAAAAGGCATTCCTCATTTATCATTTTTCAAGTCATAAATTGGCTAAGCATTCTTTGTTGAGGAAATGTTTGGACTGCAAGTAGGCCAGTCCACTGCCTATACCCTCTTCGTCCACATCAATAACTTTATTTTGTGTGTAAAATGTGTTTTAACATTCTCTTGTTGAGTTAAAAAAATGCATGGGCATACCTGGAAAATGTGTCATCGTATGTTGCTTTAAAAATTTAGTGGATTTGTCTGCATTAATACTGAAGTCACAAAAGTGTAACTATCCATTGCCAAGGGCCCTGATACAACCCCATATCATCAGAGACTCTGGTGTTTGGATTTGCTGCTGATAACAGAAGTTTTTCCATTACCCCTTTCACATTGTGCAAATTGAATTTGTAAATGGAAAAGTCCCATATATAACAAAAAATGTTTAAAGCTTTTTCGGGCAGTTTATTATAAGGATTATTTTTGCAAAACTGCAATGGAAACATCTATTTGCGTCAGCAGGTCACATAAGAATGTTTTATTTTTCTGTGGGATGGTCCTTTTTGTCTTAAGTCTTAGCATCTGTTTTTGCCAAAATAACATATGCTATGAAATACTTATACTTATTCAGCTGATCATAATAAACACTTCCTTTGTGTAATGGTTCATCCCAGTTGCCTCTGAGCTCAGAGACATCAGCACAGCTGTTGGATCAGTTTTACATAAGGATTCTTTATCATACAGTAGAGTTTTTGGTTGCCTTTCTTAATGTTATTTTGTATTGTACAGTAATACTTGACAAAGCTTTCCAACAGTCATCCCTTGGCTATGTGTTAACAGATATTATAACAGTTAACAGATATTGATATATGAAGGATCCTCGTGCTATACCGTCTACCCTATAATTATGAACCCTGAATTTACCCCGTCCCAACATGTTTTAAAAGGTGTTGTAGACCTCAAATGCAGGAGTGGATATGTGTTAGCAAATTAAATTTAGCTTATGAAACAAAACGTGATATGTTCTGGGTTGTTTAACATTTTTTGAAAGGCCAAAGTAATACAATAATGCCTGCATTTCCTTTTTTCAAACATGCCCTTTTTCTTATTGTTCCAACTTGCTAGGATTTGGGGTTGTGCTTTCTGTTTCTTCAAACACCTTAAACATCTGATTTATAGTAAATTTTCTTTTCTTCAATAGTTATAAGAGACAATTTCTTGATTTTCTTAATTTTCTGAACCATGCCTCCAGACCTCAGTGGTCATCCACTTACATTGGTTACAGTTGGAAAATTACAGTCAGGGACATCCAAGGTGACAATGTGAAAGTATAAATAATTGTAGCAAATGAGAATGAGAGGGACACAACAAAAGCTGTTGTTATACCCCACATACAACTGTAAGATTAATATAATTGAACTACCTAGGACCCACAGCTTCCATGTCAATGAATCTTACACTGTTGTCAAAATAAATCATAGGATCTCCACCCTCAAAATCCGCTAACATGAGAAAGTTGCCGCAAGTTTAACACAGTAATATGAAAAATTAAAAGAGTTTGGGGTTATTAATATTAGGTGTTGTAGAAGCATGGAGAAAAGAAGAAAAGTGTCTTCTTTTCTTTGAGCACTTTCCAAGGGCAGCTTTGATGAAGCTCAAGGGGTGGTTGTAATTCTAGCCACAATATACTCAGCTAATGTTTCTTTGACAAGACATTTATCTAGCGATTGAATGAGAAATCCTGAATTAAGCAAGTGCTGGTTGAAACCAAATGTGAGAGACTGGCATAGAGTTTTACCGTTTTAAGGTCAGAAGAGAGTTGAGTTGAGAGAGAAGCAGGACGTGATTGTCATAATAATAACAATAATAAAAACCGTTCTGTTAGACCCTGAGGCTTAGTCCAGGATGATGGACAGGTAGTCGTGTTCTTTCTGAGGAATGGCAATGAAGACTCAAGCCTGGACATGGAAGTTAAAAAAAAAAATGCTGGACCAGTTGGAGTCAGTGCAATGGATGATGCTTTGTTGGAACACTGTATGTGGATCACAGACCCCATTCAGTAGGGATGGCAAAAAAAAAGACATATATACAGAAAGGTTTCAGACTCTTTAAAGCTTTGCACTTCATGTTATATATCAGACTCATCTTAAATTGGTCAGTACTCCAAATGAGAATGCAAAACAGGTTGTTGTAGGGTTTTGTTAAAGATAAAACACAGGAATCCTCCATTAACATAAAAATTCTGACTTTTCAACTAATACTTGGTTGAATCACTCGTGGCGGCAATGATGGCTTCAAGTCTCCTTAGAATGATCCAGCAAGCTTTGAACACCTTTTCTTGAGACACTTCTTTCACTATTTGTTGTTGAAACCTTCAGGCTCCACCAGGTTGAATGGGGAGCAACAATGCCCAGTCCTTTTCAGGTCTCCTGTGGCCAAACGCTTCAATCTGTGTTTCATCAAATCAGAATGCTTTGCGTTGATCAAGGTCTGAGAGTCTTTCAGGCACCTTTGAGCAAATCCCAGTAGGCTGGGATTTAGCGAGGAATTGCTTTTACAGAATGTTCTCTTAGTACATAAATCTGATCAGTCTACCATAAAAGCTGATTGATGGAGTGGTGCAATGATGACTGCCTTCCTGCTTTCCAACTCCACAAAGTCACTCTGGACTTTAATCAGAGCCATCATTGGCTTATTGACAACCTGTGTGACCAAGGCTTATCTCTTACTTGATAACTCGGTTTTAGCTGTGTAGTAATATCTAGAAAGAGGTGGTTAAAACATCTTCGTAGGTTTCAAAACTACTGGGCTCCAAACCAGACTTGGTCATTTTCATTTCATAATCGAAGGAACAGGGGCTTGAATTGGAGTGAGATAGGAGGCTGGAAACTAAAAATAGAGAAATGAATTCAAGAACGTTAAAGACTGAAAGCAAATACTAGGTTCTGGTAAGTTCAGATCCACCCCTGCAGCACTTTTACAAATGATATCTGCTTGCACATTGGTTGCTTGGGGTCAATAAAAGGAAATGGACTGAAAAGGTGAAATCCTTGCCGTTCCCCCAAGGTGAAATGATATTTCATTTCCGAAACTGAAAGCATGCACTGGCCAAGCAATCCATGATATAGTGTGTCAGTTTTAATTAATCAGTTTCAGTCTCAGCATTTTGCATGTTCTCTTTTAATGCTTCCTGATTTTGCTCAGAACCATACTGCCCATATGGGCTCAGTATGGTGTAGACTCTAACAAGAATCTAAAGTATTATTATTAGAAGGACATTTAATCACAGCTCATTTATTTCCTTTCTATATGCCCAAACACTCACCAGAAGATGAACATGATTGATAAACAGATGTTCTACATTGTTAGGGAAGCAGAGCGGGAGTGAAGGACCATTGCTTGTGGTGCCACCATAAGAGTCTGGAGGAGGATTGATAATATATCAGTGATGGATGATGGTGCCGGCACACCTGCGGATTCTGTTGAAGAGTGAGGAGAGTGCTGTTGATCTAAATCATAGACGGCTCTTGCTGATGGCTCACACTGAGGTCCTACCAACGAGACAGCCAAGTTCTTAACACAGAGCACGTTTTCTATTACAGCAGTCCCTGCAACAAAGATAGGAGGAGGCGTGGGTCTCTTTTTGCTGCTTCAACCACTGTAACACGGGCAACGACACGCAGCATGTTAAGCAGACAAGGAGAAAAGCATGTTGTGGAGGCAAAAGTATGTGGTTTACAAACACATCTTATACAGTTAATTTCTATGTACCTCTTTATCATGAAAAATGGTTATTTCTGTCATTATTTCTTTCATTGAAATTTTCAATTAGGTTTTTTGTTGTTCCCAATTTGTTTATTTGTCAACTCAATTCATTTAAGTCTATTTGTATAGGAACAACTGACATCAAAAGTCATCTCATGGCACTTCACACAGAAACAAGTTCACTGAAGTCCAATTAAATACAAATCAGTTTAGTTTTCATATTATAAACAAATAAAATCATCACCAAAAATGATGACTTTTGTAAGTGTTGGACCAAAGCTAGCAGAAAAGATTTGTGATCCTGGATCAGCTGATGGATGGAATGAAGCAATAGTAAGTAGAAATCCAAACAAACTGCTTTCTGTAATATGGATTTAGATCTCAAAGATCCACATCATTGGCAGTCCTGGAATTAATAGAAGAAATCATCAGCTCCATAGATTTGCTAAACATTTGCGATTGGGGTCTTTATTGATCTTTTTTAAAAAAAGCATTTGATACAATAAATTATGATATATTGATTTTAAAAATTGGAGCGTTATGGTATTAGGGGAGTGTGGTTTACACTGGATGGAAAGTTATCTAAGCAACAGGCAGCAGTTTGTGAAAATAGATGACTTTCAGTCATCATGCTTGGACATTGGTTGTGGTGTCCCCCAAGGGTCAGTATTGGGGCCTAAACTCTTTATTCTATAGTAAATGACATATGTAAAGTTTCAAAAGTATTAAAATTTGTTCTCTTTGCTGATGACACTAATATTTTCTGTGATGGGGAGAATTTACAGCAACTTGTGGAGAAAATCACCTCAGAATTTAAGGCTCATCCTTTTCACCATGGTCAGGAAGAGCCTGACTCTGCTGTGCTGTGGTAAGCTTGTGTTTTGTACAAAAATACATTTTTTGGATGTAAAAGTAACTTTTTTGGTTTTCACCATAATTAACTCTGGTGCTATAAGTAATTGATTCAAGCAAACAAACTCATATCCTGTATATTGTTGAACTATCGCCTTTTAAAATGATGCGGTGCTGGGAGCCAAAGATAGGCCTGAATACTGCAGAGAAGTTGTTTTAATAAAAAAGTGGTGGAGGGTTAAAGTGAGACAATTGTCATGGGGAAAAGTAAGACACTGCTTCACTTTTCCCCTGGAGGCAAAGTAAGACAAAAAATAAGCTTTGCTTTTTTGTGTCTTCAACAGTATGAAAAATCCATCATGCCAAGGAAATACAACAGGAAGACAACCTGGGACAAAACCTCCCTTGAATGGATGGAAAGTGCAGCCACTGAGGTCATGGAGAAAAAGAGGCCCTTAAGATGTGTTTCAAAGGAGCGAAATATTGACAAATCGAGCCTCCTTAGATTTATAACAAAGAAGCAGCTGGGCCTGGACTGTGGTACTGTGGGCTGGGACTCAGTAGCCCAGGCAAAGAGAATTTTCACAGATGAGATGGAGGAGGAACTCGCCAAACAAAGAACTTGCTGAACAGTCCTATGGCCTCTCTCCAGCTAAGTGCCGCACACTGGCCTTTGAGTATCCAGACAAGAACCATCTCCTCATGTCTGCCAATTGGAAGGAGACGCAGTGTGCAGGTCTAAAGTGGTTCCGCAGCTTTCTAGCACGTCGCTGGCTTTATGTCCGAACTCCAGAAGCCACATCCCTCAGAAGGGCCACTGCCTTCAATAGAACGACTGTTGGGGAGTTCTATGATAATCTGGCAGTAGTCATGGACAGGTGGGTGAATTGATTGCTCCAATGCATGTGTTTTATTCTCTAAAATTAAGTAGTTTAGATTCCCTTTCTCTTTATCTTTAACAGGCATAAATTCCCCCCTCACATGATTTTTAATTTGGATGAAACAGGTCTCCATACGGCACAAAGGCCTCACCAGGTGAGATAAACCCACACACATGGCTGACATGTGTAGCTTGTAATGATGTAATAAACAGGCCTGGCGGGACCTCTGAGCGAGCAAGGCCGAGAATGGTGCTCCGAAATCGGATAGGCGATGGAGCCAGCAGCCTCTCATCCACCTCCAGGACACTGCTGGAGCTCTGTATGTAACCTACAGATCAAACATGCCATTAATTCTGAACTTTCTGTCTGTTTCAGGTGGTGACACAAAGAGGGAAAAGGCAAGTTGGTTCCATCACATCAGCCAAGAGAGGGGAGCTGGTAACTCTGGTCTGTGCAGTGAATACTGCTGGTGACGCTGCATCGCCGATGCTGGTCTTTTCCAGAGTAAAGTTTAAAGACTGCTTCATGAGCAATGCACCTCCAGGAGCAAAAGATACATCCACCAGAACAGGATGGATGAATGAAGATAGCTGGGCCGAGTTTCTTGGCCATCTGATAAACCACACTTACTGTTCCCCTGACCACCCCATGCTTCTAATCATGGACAATCTTAAAGCTCACATATCACTCAGGGCAGTAGAACTCGCCAGGATCAATGGTATCGTTATGCTCACTCTCCCACCTCACACATCCCATCGCATCCAGCCTCTGGATCTGGCCGTGTACGATCCGTTCAAAGCCCAATACAGCCGAGCTCTCGATGGGTGGATGCGATCGAATCCTGGCAAAACAGTCACCATCTACCAGGTTGTAGGACTTGTGAGTCAAGCCTTCATGACAACCGTGACACCACAAAACGTGACTTCTGGGTTTAGGTCCACTGGGATTTTCCCATACAATCGTGACATTTTCCACGATGAAGTGTTTGCACCATCTATTCCGTCAGACCGGCCAAACCTTGAACTCCAGCCTGCCACCGGAGATGCTCCACCTCCGGGAGAAGTTATGGAAGGCCCGCACCCTGCAGATGATCCACCTGAAGATGACCCTCCTCCCGCTGTAGATAACGCAGCCTCCCGTACGAATATGCCTGCTCCAGCGCCAGCTGACACGGATGTGTCACCCCCAGAAAACAAACCAGACGGAGGCGCGTGAAGACCGCTATCCTCACCGACACTCCTGAGATGCAGGCACTCGAAAGGGCTTTAGAAGAAAGACGTAGCAGGCTGCAAAGGAACTGCAAAAGAGGGCAGAAAAGGGTGATCTGATCCAGAGCTTTTGAAAAGACACGGAAGAGACTCATGAGAAAATGCAAAGGAAGGGCTAAAAGTTGGAGCTAATCCCAAGGACGTGAGTGGATATAATCTGAGTTTCCCCTACTGTGGAAGTGGTTATTTTCTCTAAGTTGAATAAAACATTTTTTGAATAATAATTTGCATTATTTGTGTTTGTTCAGTCACCTCCAGAGTGGTGGAAAAAATAAGGGGATCACTTTACCCCACGCTGGCTCGCTTTACCCCCTTGAAATCTGGGCTTTGTCTCAGTTTACCCCATAGCTGGGGTAAAATGAGACACTTAACCTCTTTTTATAAAAACAATCCCATTTTCACCGTATTTAGCCCGGCAAACATTCTGATCATTTCCGTCCCTAGGAACCATCCTAAATTAAAGAAAAATGTGTTAATTTTATAGACACATCAATTTAGCTTGCTTAGAGGGCAGGGGGGAGTAAAGACCGTCTCACATTACCCCACTCTCCCCTATAAGGATCATTTTAGGGTTACGTCTAATCATTACTGCAAGAGGCAGAGCAAACAACAGAGGACTCAGAGGGCAACCCTGTTGAACACCACGGTGCAGGCTGAAAGATTGAGATCTGTCTGACTTGATAAGGACTGATGCAGATAGGTGCGCATAAAAAATTTCTTACCAAGAACTAAAATTTTCACTCAAGCCAAATTCTCTGAACAACATATGCTTCCAATAAACATGATCAAATGTCTTGTGCACATCAAGACTAAGTACCGCTGATTTGGACAGAATTTGTTTGCTATGTATGGTATTTAGTAATCTAAGGACATTAAAAAAAGGAAAGATTCCTGGGAATAAACCCCACCTATTTATAGCTGATATGTGTTTATTCAGAATTTTGGTGGATATTTTTAGATCAGCACCAAGAAGGGCAATAGACCCGACTGGATGACGGGTGAGTCTGATCTTTATTTTTATTTCAAAATGAAAGAATTACCGCAATATGTAATGAATCAGGTCATTTTCAATTTTAAGTTGATTCTTTGAACATTGTCAGAAGAAGAGGGGCCAACATTGTCAATGAATGCTTTGTAAATATCAATGCCAAGGCCATCAGGGTCAGGGGCCTATACACTTGGAAATTTATTTATGGCAGTAATAACCCCCTATAATGTAACTTCAGTGTAAGGTTTGTGCTGTGTATTGTGGTCCCTTTTAGGAAACAGAAGACAGTGCAAGAATTGTGAGACATCATCATAGCAGAATTTTGTAATTTACACACGTGGACAAAATTGTTGGTACCCCTCAGTTAAAGAAGGAAAAACCCACAATTCTCACTGAAATCACTTGAAATTTACAAAAGTAACAATAAATAAAAATTTATTGAAAATTAAATAATCAAAATCAGCCATTACTTATGAATTGTTGATTAACATAATTATAAAAAAAAAAAAAAAAAAACGAATGAAATAGGGGTGGACAAAAATGATGGTACCCATAACTTAATATTTTGTTGCACTACCTTTTGAGGCAATCACTGCAATTAAACGATTTCTGTATTTGTCAATGAGCGTTCTGCAGCTGTCAACAGGTATTTTGGCCCACTCCTCATGAGCAAACTGCTCCAGTTGTCTCAGGTTTGATGGGTGTCTTCTCCAAATGGCATGTTTCAGCTCCTTCCACAGATGTTCAATGGGATTCAGATCTGGGCTCATGGAAGGCCACTTTAGAATAGTCCAACGCTTTTCTCTCAGCCATTCTTGGGTGTTTTTGGCTGTGTGTTTTGGATCGTTGTCCTGTTGGAAGACCCATGACCTGCGACTGAGACCAAGCTTTCTGACACTAGGCAGCACATTTCTCTCCAGAATGCCTTGATAGTCTTCAGATTTCATTTTACCTTGCACACATTCAAGACACCCTGTGCCAGATGCAGCAAAGCAGCCCCAAAACATTACTGAGCCTCCTCCATGTTTCACCGTAGGGACAGTGTTCTTTTCTTCGTATGCTTGGTTTTTGAGTCTATGAACATAGAGTAGATGTGCCTTACCAAAAAGCTCCAGTTTGGTCTCATCTATCCAAAGGACATTCTCCCAGAAGCTTTGTGGCTTGTCAACATGCATTTTTTGCAAATTCCAGTCTCGCTTTTTTTATGATTTTTTTCAGCAGTGGTGTCGTCTCCCATGAAGTCCACTTTGGCTCAAACAACGACGAATGGTGCGATCTGACACTGATGTACCTTGGCCTTGGAGTTCACCTTTAATTTCTTTGGAGGTTGTTCTGGGCTCTTTGGATACAATTCGAACGATCCGTCTCTTCAATTTGTCATCAATTTTCCTCTTGCGGCCACGTCCAGGGAGGTTGGCTACTGTCCCGTGGGTCTTGAACTTCTGAATAATATGAGCCACTGTTGTCACAGGAACTTCAAGCTGTTTAGAGATGGTCTTATAGCCTTTACCTTTAAGATGTTTGTCTATAATTTTTTTTCGGATGTCCTGGGACAATTCTCTCCTTCGCTTTCTGTTGTCCATGTTCAGTGTGGTACACACCTTTTCACCAAACAGCAAAGTGACTACTTGTCTCCCTTTAAATAGGCAGACTGACTGATTATGAGTTTGGAAACACCTGTGGTGTCAATTAAAGGACACACCTGAGTTAATCATGTCACTCTGGTCAAATAGTTTTCAATCTTTTATAGAGGTACCATCATTTTTGTCCAGCCCTATTTCATTAGTTTGTTTTTTTAAATAATTATGTTAATCAACAATTCAAAAATAATGGCTGATTTTGATTATTTAATTTTCAATAAATTTTTATTTATTGTTACTTTTGTAAGTTTCAAGTGATTTCAGTGAGAATTGTGGGTTTTTCCTTCTTTAACTGAGGGGTACCAACAATTTTGTCCACGTGTGTATATGGATCTTCATAATAATTACCGAAGCACTTATTTGTTTCAACAGGATCTGTAACAACAGAGCTCATACGATTTTTCAGTTTGTGAATGGCCCTGCTGGTTTATGCACCCTGTAACTGCCATGAGAGCAGAGGGCCAGAATTATCCCCCAATTCAAACCGTATCTGCCTCATTTTTAGCATTAAAGTATAGTATAGAATAGTATATACATTTTCTGAGAGACAGTACTGTTTTTTTCATGCTTCAGATTGATAATCTCCTTCAATAAAGACTAGGAAAGATCTTCTCGATACTGTTTTTCAAGCAGAGTAAGCTGTGGATCTGTAGCTGATAACCCTTGTCCCTCTGTTTTTGTTGTTTGTTTTCTTTTATGCAGCTTTAAAGGATAGGACACAATCACTTATTACAACCTTAAAAACCTCCTACAGAGCTCAGTCGAGACTTTGTCAGTATCGTTAAAGCTAAATAGTCCTTTATTGAGAGTGAGCATTTCTCACTATTTATTCTGAGTATGGAGCTCAGTGTAGCTTTTCTCCAGCTTGGCCAAGCGCCAGTAAGAATCTCCATGTCATTCTTCCTGGTTGGTAATGTGGGAAGTTGGGATTTGGGAGCCACCACATTTTTAACCCCAGCAAGAGCTGTTTCCAAGTTGTCAAACCTAAAAAAAACAAATTACCATCAGTCTCAGTGGTGACCATTAGGTATCCTCCTTTGGTGTGCCTGTTTGGACACCCCGGGGCTAGTCCAGCCAGGTGAGCTCGTTTTAGCAGGTACATCTTCATCGATCTCAGAGGGAAACTCATGACCTTTTTGGTTTGGTTTCTTGGGCTTTTACTATCCCTTTTGAGTTTTATTAAAAAAAAAAAAAAGTTAGATAAAGTTAGGGTGGAGGAGCTGATGGACAACACAACCGACTACACAGCCGACTCTATAGCGGCCTCGAAAAGATATTCATTTTACTTCACATATTTTTTTTCTTATTCACCTGAAGTTGTATTTGCTTCATGCAAAGACCCATTACAATCAGATGATTTTTACCATGTTTTAAAACAAATAAAAACCTACGATTAATAGAAGGGAACTAATTATTATCCATTTCATTAACCAATTTATACCAGCTTTATAAGAAAATAATCCTGATAGAAAGCATTTAACAGATTGGGGGATAAGCCTTTTACTTTTTTGCCAAGGTTTAGATGGAAAGATGAACACAACTCTCTTTGTATGTGCTCAGTATAAAAGCATCAGCCAGAACATGTTTGGTTTAACTTAGCTTTGCAGAAAGATTGGCATCAAGGGGGAAACAAATGGTCTTACCCTGTACATTGGTCACAAAATGCACCTTCCAGCACTTTCCAAGTTTGAAAAGGAACATGGTGGATATTTTAAATAACCTGTACAAAACTGTGCATGTTTATTAGTGGCTAGAGTCCAGACTTTTTCTTGGTTGAGAGCAGTGACATTTTGGAGCCTCCACTTGTTGTAAGGGAACTTCATGCAAGACCTTTTACACGTAGAAACCAATAAGACATTATGTGATGAATATTAAACCTCTGGAATGAGCGACGTTAGCTTTCCCTTTTGCTGATTTTAAGCCAAACTCTCTGGCCCTGATTTTAGCAGTATATTGAATATTTTGAGATTGATTTTCAGCTTATGCTTAGAACAAAGCAGAAAAGGGTAAGTCTAAATATTGAAAGACTCCCTTAATTTACTTTGGAACAGGAATCAGTGAAAGCGCCATTGTTTAGAGCTGGTGAGAAAATATATTCAGAATTTCTCCCCATCTATAAAATATTAGATAAACTTTATTGATCCCACAGGAACAGGGCTTGAATGGAGGCATCATTATTTGCAGGAGAGAATATACATTTTACAGGAAAGTAAGCATCCTCTCTAAAGAGCACGTATTATGCTTTCTCATAATAACAGAAGATGAACAGCAACTACAGAAGACCCGTGGGACTTAGATCTTGGAACAAAAACATAATTACTCACTCTCATCAATATTACACATGAAATGAAATAACAGTTTAATGGTGGAAGGCAGCTTTAGAGGGGCCTTTGAAATTAGACTCTTAAACAAGGAGAAGTACACTTCTCCATATACTGAAGTGGAATCTCTAGCTCTGCATCATTTCAACATTTCTGTAGAGCCCTTTTTCCATCTGTGAATGATAAGCACCACTTTCTTTAAGTCTCACAAATGTATACCACATTCTCAGCACATCTGTCCTTGCACCATAAATGCTAATTTACTTTCATTTCACCTTGTAACTTTAATTTCTTGACTTCAACCATTTTTCTGAGTACAAATTTGAGGAGTGGGAGATTAAGTATGATTTCGATCATACGATGTTCCTCAGGGTGACAGTTGTTGGATTTGCATCTAAACTCATTCTCCATTCAATCACAAGAGTCCATTGACCTCTCCAGGGTTATTCTCTTTATTCTGCCTCATGCATGCAGGCATGAAAAGAGCTATATTCCCTACTAAAGAATTTATTCAAAAAGCTTTTTTTTTAACAGGGACAATGAGAACGCCTGTCTGTCATTGCATCAGACTAAATGTGAGTCGTGTACAAAATGATTTTGTTCCTAATGTGTTAAGGAGAAACTTTGAGAGTTGTATCTCATGTCAAAACATTTTTCCATTATTTTATTCAAATTGATGATCATCTTTAAACAAAGTTGTACAATTTTAGTAAATATTATGTTGGAAATAAAAGCTCCACACTTCATTTTCATGTCTTGCTGCGAGTCCAACAGATAAACCGAGTATAAAGTCTGACATACTTAAAGCCACTCTATTGGCAGTATATCAAAAGAAGTCTCATGTTTCTGGGCCTGGCAAGACCCAACAAAGTGCTCCTTTAGTGGAAAAAAAAAGAGGTACTAAAAGATGTGCTGAACCGTCCCCACTTTCACCATATCGTCAGTGGTTACTACACAGAATGTTGCAATACCACTTCTTAGTTCAAAAGCACCAATTAAAGATATATATATATATATGTATATATATATATATATATATATATATATATATATATATATATATATATATATATATATATATGCACACACACACATACACGCACCAAGGATGTATATTCACCTTAGCCTGATCCACACCTCCCAAAAAAAGATACTAGGTGGATGGGAGCAAATGCAATTGATCCAGTTGGTAGTTCCTTCTTATTCACTTTAATAATTCTTCTTTGTTGTTCTCATGCCAGGTGGAAAGATTATTCTACAATAATGTGAAGAAAAGTCTCTGTTACTCAAAACTGATCAGCTCAAGTTTTGAATTCAACACTCACCCCACCCCCAAAAAAGGAAAAAGAAAAATGCAGAGAGAGGGACAGTCTTTTAATGTGTTTATTGTCCACAAGAAACAAAAAAAGGCAAGCAGATGGTAGCCTGGAGTAGAGGGTATAGGTGGCCGACTGACGACCAAGGCTGAGAATGAGGATAAGCTATAGGGAACAGGAGACACTCAGGTACCCTACACATAAAAAAAAAAGACTCAGGTAAGTCGAAAGTCCCCCCCCCCTCCAAAAAAAAAAAAAAAAACAAACAAAAAAAAAACAAAACAAATGAACAAACAAAAAAAATCACTGCAAATACAAGGCACTGGAGAAGACACTGGAAAACTGATGACCAGCTGTAACTGGACAATCACAGAAGTGAAGTCTTGACCAGTCTATATAATAGGAGTCATTACAGGATCAGACAGGTGTTCTTGATTGCACAGCTGCTCAGCCAGCCACGCCCTCTGCTGCACACACAGAAGAAAACCCCAGAACATCCCCAATGACAGTACCATTGCTATGTCTGCGCTACATAAAGGAAGTAAACGAAAGGAAGCTCAGTACAGCAAGCTACAGCTGCATTTGGTGGTGTAATTACAGAGCAACACAAACAACAACAACAGACGAGCGTAACAATGACGTCGGTCATACAACAAATAAGATAAAGGTAGGAAATCTCTTAGGGACCTGGCTATACTAGTTCCAAGATATTGTTTTAGGCAAATAAATCAAAATGTCATTGAGTTTTACTTTTGGAAAATAAAACATAAAACCTCTCTGCAAATAAAAAAAAGCTTGTATGTGGCGCTGTTGAAATATTGTTCTTATTAACTAGTAATGCTGCTTGTCGGTGTCTTCCAAGCTTACAGCACATGACAATGATGCTTCTCATTTCCTAAAAGCCTGAGTCATACTTAGATAACGCAGCCATCCAGCAGGTAGTTTATGCCAGTGGACAGAATTATTCATTATCACAGTTGAAACTCAGAGATGGTAGGAGTGACACAGCTACTGTCACACTGGCTGGTCATGACACTGCATGTTGTAAATAATGAATAAAGAAAACAGATACAAAAAAACCCCCAGTAAGGATGAAGGTGATGATGATGAGGGTATTATGAGGCTGTTATCTCAGGTACACTTTTAATTAATATGTTTCCACAGAATGTTGTCAAAGATATATCGAATGCAGTAGTTTTTAAACTTTTGTGAGCAAAAGCAGCAAAGTCTAAAATAGAAAATAATTTAAGTATAGGGCAGAACGCCTTGGTTGTTTTTTACTTCACTGTACATTGTTAGTATGACAGATGAGACAACCAATTTAACTGAGTGTGAAGTTTGAATATAAAAACACACAAGGTATGTATTGTGGTGTTAATACTAACATTTAATCAGATACTGTCTTCAAAGTCAAGCAACATTCCACTAAATCACACATTTATAATCAACTCATTTCTCATAAGTGATACTGCTTGACAGGAACCAGTGGTTTAGAATATTTATTTGTTTTCACTAGAAGCAAATAAACTAACTTCATTTTGCTTCCACACTGAGTTTTCAATATGAGATTTATTACAAATGTATGTTCTGACTATGGAAAAGAGAAACAAAATTTTTCACATGCTCATATGTCAATTAAAAAAAAAAACATTTGTGCTGGCATGTACCTGCAGACTTGAAGAACACTAGTAAGCTTTTCCAAGTCTATCCTCATAATACAATAATGAACCTGTAAATAATGATAATGTGAGCCCGTTAAGACATCAGGCCATCATTGTCTTTATTTAGAGTGGCTGGGGTTGGAGTTATATTATGGGTTGTCGATTAATTACAGGTTTAAAATTTTATTTAAAGTTATGAGCAAAATAACTTGTGATTAAAGTAAGCTGAGAGAGTTTCTTAATCTTATTACATACTAACAATTGCATAGGTCAGCAGAAGTGGCAGTGATCAATCAGTAACATATCATCCATTTTCTGGCACATTATTGAACCATATTGCCATAGTGCAGTAACAACAGAGGCATCTCTGAATTGCAATCTTTAGGACGCTGTTTTTTTTTTTTTCCCCCTCTGATGAATCATGATTAAACTCCAAATATATTGAATAATAGGCTCCTCAAAAAGAAATAAAATTCTCTCACACTTACGAATAAAATCAGAAGAAAACTCTGAGGGTAACGCAAAGGAAGTTTAAGAATAAAAATTCAAAATAAAAGCACAAACTAAAATTAAGGATGAGGTTTGGAGAAAAGAGGGCAATTTATAGAAACATCATACATCTTTCCTGAAAGGCTAATAATATTGTTTGTATAGAATTTAATATCTTATCATTATCTAAAATACAATAAGATCTTTCATTAAACTGCCCTCTAATAAAACCTGTGTGAAATGTCTAAGTAAAAGTCAAACTACTTAAAAAGAAAAAAAAAATTGTTGCAGAGGGAGATTTAATTAATCTGCAATTTACAAACTTAAACTGTGGTGCTACTTTCATTTACTGTTATTCATTAGATTTAATTATTTGGTAAGTGAAAAGTGGACATAAGTGTTCTGTTTATCACAACCAGTCACAGTCGTGAGTTATGTCCTCATCATTAGTAATTAAAAATTAATGACTACAGCCTGCAGTCAGGTAACTCAGCAATGTAGTCAGGATTGTAATTACATGGTGCAGAAAAAATTCCAGTGCACCATAATTCGTATGATGCATATTGTTAAAATTGTTCTTCTTTGCGTGTATATATATATATGTATAAATATATGAAGTTGGAACTGAGGTCACATCCGAGTTGACTACATCCCAGTAACAAAGCGGTGATGCTCTCCAGATTGCAGACATTTTGGACTCAATCTGGGTTACTTTAGGAACCTATGATTCAGTTATGGTACAGCCAAGGGCCATGTGCACCAGATATGTCCCAAAAGGCATGACCTTGGGTAAACTATTTTTGGCTTGAGTTGTGTGAAGCAAATGAGGCTCAAATTTCATATGCTAGTTTTCACTTGGGTTATGATAAGTGTTGTAAGGGCCCACCGTGGACCAAAGGCTCAAAAAACAAAAAAAAACAAAACAAAACAAAAAAAAAAAACAAGTTATATCCAGTGTAAATGTAGCTAAATTTAGACAGCTACACTAACCTTGAGTCAAAGCTGTAAAGCAAAACCAAATAAAACACCCAAACTCATCGCCAAATTTGGGCCAGATTATCTTTTCTATCCTAGTCAGCGGCTGTGAACCCTTTCGAGCGTCAGACTAACCTGCCACTGCTTGCAATTTATGCCAAGTGATTTATGCACTGTGCAATGTGTAAAATAACCTCATTATTTACTGTGTTGATGAAAAGTAAACAATGAGGTGGGGTGCCTATCCATTCAATGGAATATTCTGCCAGTCATTTATTTTATTGTATTTTATTTTATTTTGTTTTTTTTTGTTTTATTTTATTTTATTTTATTTATTTATTCTTTTTTTTTCTTATTTTATTTTTAATCTTTAGTGTATGTTAAGAATAAATACGAACAGTTAAACCACAATGACATTTAGTCGACCAGTTTAATTTTGTTGCGCGGGCTTTTATTTTGTAATCTCCTTCCGGAAATGGAGTCGACTATTGTGTGTAACTTGCGCGCGACTCAAGCGCACGCAGCTGGCAGCTGCTGCTTTCATTTTTTTTTTCTTTTTCTTTTTTTTTTCTTTTACCCCTCTGTGCCCGAGACTCGACGACAGAGCGCGGAGCTCACGCTTGTTGCCACAGGGACGTTTACCTCTGCCAGACCGGAGACGAGAACAACTGCGTCCCCTTAATTAACTGAAGAGTGTGTTTGTTCGAAGTTTTGCGGAGAGTAAAGTGCTCAAATGCTCTCAGCTGTTTTACCGGCGCGGGTTTTAATGTGTTTCATGTGTTTGCGCTCAACAGTGAGGTAGACTTTATCCGGGCACGTTTTCCCAGCGCCTGCGTGTGATTTATCCCGTGGATGCGGCTGTCGGGGTCGGCGTCGAGCCCTGCAGGACCAGCCTGTCACGGGGCAGCATGAATTCTCCGGCTTTTCACAAGTGGACCAGGAATATCCCTCCTGAGATGCTGCTGTTGCTGCACATGCTGTGTTTTTTAGCCCAAACTGAAGCGGCTCCTTCTCTGACCACCGAACAGCTGGACATGGGGGTGGTAAGTTTAATGCCTCTCCCCCCCCCTCACATATTTACAGGCAATGGGGTTCAGGAAGTTTTTCCTCATTCATTGTGGGGTTTATTTCACTGTCATATTGGCCCTTCCTTTTTATTATTCTTTTCACCGTCCAGTAAAGAGCAAGTGCTGTCCTCTCCAAATACTTGCTCTGAATTTTAACATCTCTCTGCAGTCCAGTTCACGCAGAAGATGTCAAACAGCATCAGTGAACGGCAATAAAAATGTACAGCAGAGTAGGATAATCTCATTAAAAATAAATATCAAGATGTGTTGCAATAATTATATGCCCTTATAGGCTGTTCTTCCACCTTACAGGCGAAGGATAAATCAGTGATGGGTGTTTTATTAATGCTTTTAATGTTCTTTTCAGTAATACCCCTGGAGGGACCTTGCTGCGTTTAGAATTGAAGATCCAGTTCTGTAGACTTTGACAGCACTGAACTGAATCACAGTGATTCAGGATGTGAACAGATCCGTCTGAGCTGTGACTGCTTATGTGAAGAAATTAAACTCCTTATTCTTACCCAGCCTTTGAAGTGAGACTGCTCCAAAACTCATGCTTGGTTTTAATGCGCTGCATTATTATGTGCATGTGCGGTGTTGGTGATGCAGTTTCAAAATCCTCACTGCACTGGTTGTTTTGTGAATTATCAACATGGAGTATCAGCATACTGCACACAGTCAAGACAGATGTGATGTGTGCGCTCGCTGTGCTATAGGTTAAAGAATATGCAACTTTTTATTTATTTATTTTTTTTTTTTTTTTGAGGAAATGGTTCAGTTTGTAGCAGTAGATGCATTTTCCTTCAGCTTCACTCCTTGGGGCATCATTGCTTTTTGCTGCCGCTCTTTCCAGTTTCTGTCTCGTCTTTCCTTAAGCGCTCCATTCTGAACCACCACTAATGTACGGCCATTTTTTTTTTCTGAAAGACTAGAAAAAGAAATCTGAAGTGTTTTATTTACTTGTTGAAGTTTCTTCTTTAAGCACCTCCTGTTCTTGTCTGCTGCATCATATCTTACGTAGCGGCCAGTTCTGTTGTGAACTTATGAAGGTCATCGCTGAATGGGCTGCATATCCTAACAGAATAGACTGTAAACACTTACACCACAACCAATAAGCGTACATTACCTTCATGTTTTATATGTGTGAAATGGATCTGGTTTCTTTTTCTGGAGGAAATATAAAGCTGCATTAATCTCATACATGCAAAAAGTACTGAAACACAGAATTATTTTCCTACGGAAACATTTGGACAGAGTGTTTTCAAATGCCGCTCCTAAAATGTGGAACGATCCGCCTTTGAATGTTAGACAGGTCTGTTTACTGTCCACTTTTAAAATTAATCTTAAAACCTTCTTGTACTCACTGGCTTTCGATGAAGTATGAGATACTGACTTGATTTTTTTTGTTTTATTGTTTTCTCTGGCGGGATTTCAGTCTTTTTATTTCTGTTTAAGCTGTATTTTATTGTTTGTTTGATTTTACATTACATTAATACATGGTCTCATTTGGACATTTTGCAGATTTTGCACCTGGGATGTGAACTGTTTAGGTAAACTCTGCAGAGTCTTGGATGTTTTATGTTTTCATTCTCATACACAGTCCTTCTGAACAACGTCATGAAACTTTCACATGAGTAGTGTGTTTTTGAAAATTCATCCTGGCCATTTTTGTTCTTTAACTCGTGCTGACTTAAGAACACCAGAAAAGCAGCGGTTTGGTGTTGTAACACAAACATCTTTGGAGAATTGAGTAAACAGTGACATGACAACCACAGTTGTGTCACTATATGGAAGCTGTTACTGGAGCTGAGGAAATAATAAAGAGGAAGTTGTCCTGCAGTTGTAAAAGGAGCAGTGTGATCCACTGGGCCATGATGCAGCCTGAAGTTTGAGGGGGGGGTTTACCTTTGTTGTGATATCTTTCTTTGCCTCATTTCATATGGCTGCAAATGCAAAGCAACATCACCAGTCCCACTCGAAAAGCAGAGTACAAAAAACAAAACAAAACATACTTTTCCGATTTGAAATCCATCAAAATGATGCCATCACCAAGAGGAACTGTGTTTTCTAATATATAGAGGCTAAAGTAAAGCCAGTAGAGCTCACAGCCAGGGACATGGTTCACTGCTAAAACAAGGGATTCCCTTGCAATATTAACACTATCATGCCCTGAACTCCGGGAAACCTGCAGTTTTCTGTTTCTGTTTCACAAACCTGAGCAAAGGGTTTGGTGGAGCCAGCTTCAGAAACCGAGGTAACTCATAGTCTGTGAATTAACCCTGGTCAGGAGCAGGTTTACTTCCACTTACCCCAAATCACGTATTTTCTGTCTCCTCCTGCTAATGAAGCTAAATCGAGTTCAAATTTCATCAGATCGTATACATGGCATTTTGGAGATGTTTGAACGATGACATGTCGCATTTGCAACATTTGCCTATAAAATACCATGTGTTATTTTATTTTCGTAGTCATTATTTATTTGTCAGTTTTCTTAATGACGAGGATGCTGATCACACAATATTGGAAAGTGAATCTAAGAGCTGTGAGAAAGGCAGCCTGGCTCATAAGGACACCCAACCTCTCTTGATTTTTTTTTTTTTTTTTTTTTTTTTTTTTCTTTCTCACTAGCCACAAACATCAGTCATCAAAGACTAATTTTGGGCAACCTACATGATTTAATGTTGATATCATTAATTAGTTCAAATAACTTTTTATTTGTGTCTCGCTTCCACTTCTGTGAGTGAAAGAAAATCTTAAGGATTACTCAGTGACTGAAATTTCTGGAATAATTTTTTTCTTTAATTCTGTTGGCGAAATGTAATTAAAGTGAGTACAACCGAGCCTGTTCCTTCTGTGAAATGTTTTATACTTCATCAACTAGCTACTTCAACATTTTTTTCTTTTTTAAACAAATATGTCAATTATGCATTCACTCGCTCTTTTGCAGAAGTGGTCTTCTGCAGAAAGCCACGCTACTACAATTAAAGCTCAAATTCAGTGAAGAAGAGTAGGGGGATGTCTTCTGATGACTTGGCGTTGGCGTGGTGAATCATGGCATCAGAGCTCCACTGATGATGGCTTTTTATTGTTGTGGTATCTCAGTAGATTGAACTAGCCCTGAACACCTGTTGTGAAACCAAAAACTCTTAATTCGGAGTTTGTTCACTCTGAATTAGTTTTTTGAGTCAGTTAGTTGAATTTCTTTTCTGAAACAGGCCCAGGATTGCAGTCTTCACAGCAGACCTATAGAAGATATATAACATCTTGCTGCAAATGCTGAAGGACCAAAGCTTCCACAATAAGTAAAGTCTGCTCTGTCCCTTTTCATAAACAGTAAGATAAGATTATTTTTCCCACACCACAGCCCAAAGCGGTCCACCAGTTCTCTGTACTCAGTCTCTTGTCCATCACTGACACACCCCACAACTGCAGAGTCATCTGAGTATTTCTGCAGACGACAGGACTCCAACTGCTACTGAAAGTCTCAGCTGTACAAAGTGAATTTTATATTTATTATTTTCATGTCACTGGATGACATTATTCTGAGATGCAGAGAAAAGGTTCCTGAAATGTCATATACTACCTAAATCCAAAATACCCCACACTGAGCAGTAGTTGCTTTTCCACCATTGTGTATGAAGGTCTGTCTGCTCAGTTGTCATATGCAGCACCTGTTTTCATATGCAAAAGTACAAAAAGAGGCTTTATTCTAAGTTCAAGATTTGTGAAAACCGTGTTCTCTGACACACTTTGATATTTTAAGATATTTTGATGGACCTTTTGATCTGGTGCAAAAAGAGTGGATGTACTGAAATTCTTATGATTGAGTGAAGAGGTCAATCAAAAATTTTACCCCAATTTTTTTGTTAAATATTTTTAATATTTAAAATTGTAGTCAGTGCATTTTTAATTCTGGCAGGTAAAGGTTGCAAATTACTTGACTTTTTAATTCTTGCAGAATATGCTGAAATCTTAATATGGTTTGATTTAAATTTGTAATTTATATACATTTAAAAGAAATTCCAGTTAAACACTACTAAAGTTCTTGGCATCAAACTCACAAAGGTTTAAAGATGGTTGACAGCTACAATTGCTATACACTTTTTTTTCTTTTTAAATTAAATCTCATGAAATTATGAGATCACTTGCTAAAGTTTGTGGAGTTAAATTCTACTTTTTAATGCACTCCACTCTAACTCCACCGTTTTGGATTTTATGGAGGCTGTTCAAATGACCATCTTGAAAAGCTTTTTCAGTAATAGCAATAGTCTAATCCTGTAGTTAAAAAAATTGTAGTGACACAAAATCAGAATATTGGACAAATTTTTCCAGCACCATTCTGATGGTTTTCTTATTTTGGCAATATTAGGTGAAAGAAGGACATCTTGGAAACTTGTTTTGTGTGTGTGTGTTATTGGATGTAGTTCGGTGACAAAGAACACCAAGGTTCTTCACAGTCGTAGGGGAAGCCAAGATGACATTCCTCACATTAACGAACAATAGTTATCATTTCCAAAGACAACATTATTCTTCAGTCTTGTGTGAATTCAGGGGAAGAAGATGATTATCATCATTTCAGAAATGCTTGCAGTCCTCTATTCCTAAGTTCGATCTTTTGAATCAAATGTTAAGACTTATCTTTTATGCGGCACTGAGATCTGATTGGTCAAGTAGAGGCACAACTTCATAACGTGTAGACGACCAGGCCATCAGTGGATCGTCGTGAACTTTCAATAGTATTCTGTTTTTGTACTATAATGTTCTAAATTCTGGCTTGTAGGCTTCACTGTGGTTCAAACAAATGCTGTATTTGCTACATTTCCTCCACATCATGTTTGCACCAGACAGGTATTTACTTTGCTACTATATTTTCTTGATTGCAGAATGTTGTGTTGCATCGCAGTTCATGTCTGTGTAAATGTCTGATGCAGAAGACAGTGGACTGGTGCCACTGGCTATGTTGATTTTGTTGATGTGATAATTATCTGAACCATGCATTTTTTTTCAAAACTGACCAAATTCTCAATGTCAGCGCCTGTGTCTGCCTTTCTGCTTGGCTCACAACTCTGCAGCTTGACAATAGCTTCCATCAAAAATAGACTAGGCACATATTTTTAGAGGAGTAGAGTTGCTTCTGAAATTGATCGCCTTGTGGGCCTGTATTCAGCAACGTTGCTGCTTGAATGAGAGAAAACCACCTCTGATGGGATCCACTGGTAAAAGTGCTGAATGGAGAGTTGGTAGTATTTGAGTTGAGATGGTCTAGCTTAATAAAAGGCAAAAGTTAACTTTATTTCTGACTTTTTCAGTGAGATAAATGATCATGACTGTAAATTTGAACATATCTGTGAGGTATGAATTGAGACTGAGACTCACAAAGATGAAAATTTTTATATAACTGTTATATAATATATATATATATATATATATATATTATATATATATATATATATATAACTCTATAACTGTTTGAAGCAGTGGTAACTGTAGCACTTTGTCAAAGGAGAATGCATCCTATAAAGCAAAGAGGTGTGATTTCGATCATTGTCAGGCACCATGACAACTACTATTTCTACTATGCTCATTGTCCAGACGTGAAGGAAGCATTACAAATGCAGGCAAATGAAAGACAGAGAGCGCATCCCAGTAGACACATCCAGTGATTATTAATTCTCCAGGGATGGATTTCCTGTCGCTAGGAAGTAAAGGAACACACAGGAAAGCTTGTGAAATACAGATATTATGAAATGATTGAGCGCGTAATTTATTTTCTACAGTGAATATGTTTCTCTGCATGTGTGTGTGTGTGTATATCTGTGCATCTTTGTGCGAGTAACTGCTGTTCTCAGGATGTGAAGACAACCACATAAGCACAAATCAGTCATCTGAAGGCGACCATCGCTCTATCCAATGCAATTACACGTGGCATATAGTTAAGATTGTGACTCCCATTTATAGGATGTGTTCTTGCAGGCAGCTACGCTTTCAGTTCTTTAGAAGTTCAGCCACTCGCTGAAGCACAGAACACATAAGTGCTCATCTAAAAGCAATATAACCATCCAGTTTTATCTATCTCTGTATGGCTCTGATTTACAATTTCAGCCTGGGAGGAACTGAGTCACAACAACTAAGATGTAATGTGCTCCATGTGTTCTGCTCATTATGTTATGTTCCTGTTGAGTATTTTCTCCACCAAAACATAACGGGAAGCTTCCCAAAGAAACTATTTATCCAAACACACAGGACTTCTCTTTTGATAGGACAACTTGAGCTGACCAGATTAGCAGCTGATAAATTCCCGTAACTGCTATATATTCAGCTGCCTGTGGAGTTTAATTCAAGAGCAAAAGTCGAACCTTAACCAAGCTGAGTGGTAATCTGAAAACTTCAAGAATGTGCAAACGGTAGGAGAGACAACCACACTCACACAGTCCATCTCTCACTTTCATTTCGCTGATTAATTTTTTAAATGAGACACCATCTGGCATCATTTTTTCTTGGGCAGGAGATTCCCCCTTAACCACAACTCACCCTACCTTCCCTTTTAAAAAAAAAAAAAAAAAAAAAAATCGCCTCTGAGGGTTTTTGTTGAGCAGTTTAATTTTGTAAAATAAATAAATAACACTAAGAAAAGTAGAATTTTTGACACCAAATTTATTTTATGTAGGAGATGGAAAAGAGAGGAAAATATATGGAAGCACTCGATTATTTTCTTGAATTCAGAACTACAAAAATCATTTGTACTTTTGTTGCATCTCCTCTGGCTTTTATAAGAGCTCTAATTCTTCTCAGCATAGATTTATTTATGAAAATACAGTCTTTATCTGATATCCAGATTGTTTGCTGATCACCTCACTGAATTTATAGTTCTATCCTAAAATGTTCTTTTCTGTGGCACGATGCATTTCACTGTAAAGCTGTGCGTTTACTGCAGACTGAAGGACTACCACGTTCCCTGGTTCTTAACTTGCAATGGAAATTTTAGTGAAATCATAATTTTTACCACATAATTGAAGGATTCTATTTTTTTTTTTAACCACATATTGTTGTTCTCTGAACTCCCAAAAATTAACTGTGAACAAAAGTGTAATGACGGTAGTTGAAAACCGTAACTGAACAAGAGCACTTTTCTGTTGTATCTCTCTTGTTCCGTTGACTAGAGCTTTTCTCTAAACAGTAAACATTGTGTCAACATGTTAAAAAAAAGAAAAGATAATGTCGCTTTGAAGGGATAGGAAGGAGATGAGATTTAGAAGGTTAAAGTATTGTGGAGCAAAGCTAATTTTTCCAACCAAATGTCCATTTCAATTGAATTTTCCTAACAAGTTATAACCTATTGAAATTTTGCTGCATGGTTAAAAACTACAAGTTGGTTGAGAAGGAGATCAAAGTATAGTTCACTAATGCGCATAAAAATGACTTGTAATTAAGTCAGTTATTTGCACTTTCTCTTTTTATGAAAAAGCAGAGGAGAGACTCAAGGCATGTTTTGCACAAAAAAATGCATTTCAAGCTTCAAATAAATGAATACAAGAATATCCTCTCTCTGCTCTTGAATCCCAACTCATTTTCTTCAAGCGTCATTAATTCTATTCCCAACAGCAGTGGTTCAGGAGCTTTTAGAATGGGAAAACAGATGGAAAATGTTAATATTAATGATTCAGTTTTTGTTCAGAAGGGCATAATAGGGTTTTTCATACATCCAATCTGGTCACCCTCATTAGCAACTCATTTCCCTGAAATTTCGTTAATTTCCTCAGTCTTAAATTCAGTTCCTTCACTCTGTCTCTGACAGATCTCAGACTCAGTGAAATGTTCCATGGTGCTCCTGCACTCCACATTGCAGACGTTCTGCTGTGCTGCCTCCTAGCAAATCATGATTTCTTTGATTAAACCCAGAAGCTCAGCAATACAGAAGGGAAAAACAGTGGATGCAGTGAGAGTCAAGAGAAGAATATGTGGAAGAATATATGGTAAATGGATGGTATTCCTTCCTAAAGAATATCTTTTGTAAATTTGCATAGTTTACAAATAGAAGTCTTCCCTTCTTTCACAGGGGAAACCTCAGTTACAGTGATAATGGTATCCACTGGGTGACAGCAACAGTCGAAAATGTCAAGTAAACACCTGGCTTTGAAGCGACTTTACAAGCTCCCACCGACTTCGATGGTGCTGATTTAGCTTGAGGGTACATAAGGGTAAGGATAAAATGGGGAAGAATACTGACAAGCTGAACCTCACAAGAAATCCCAGGCCTATGTTCCTGTAAATTCAGCAAGGAACAGGATCAACACTGTTGGTGAAATGAGTGATGGTTCTGCCAATTTTGCTTGGAATAACTGCAGGAAGCCAAAGCAGAGAGGAAGACACGTATCTGCAAAGCCCCGGATGAATGAAAATTCTGCCCCCTTACACGTGATTATTCTGCGATCGTCGGGTTACCCCTATTGATTGATTACCAATAGTTACAAAAATGTAGATTTGAGGATATTTTGAGGTTTGTCATTCCAAGAAAAAAAAAACACAAAATTGTTTTGCTTGAATGTATAGATTCTGGTTCCCTGCAGTCTTAAAGGGCACAATGTAGACTATAAACTCCACACAGAAGTTTAAAATAATCAGTACATCATGGGGCGGTAAGAAGTGACCTGTTGTCAGAACACCTCGCCGAAACTTCAAGAGGGTGGATACAGAAATGACAAAGACCAAGAGACAAGGAGGCTAAAGACACTCAAGAAAAATACCACTAGGTTTGCAACTGCAGCAGTAAGAGAGGCAATAGCCACTAGACTGGCTGTATTATGAACATTGTTAGTTTGATTTAGAGCACTAGCCACCCAGCAAACCCTGTTGCTTAGCAACCTGGAGAAGCCTATTAATTGAGAGTCTAATCAAGTGTTGTCCCAAATACTGAAATGGTTGACAGGACAGTGCCTGATCAGGCCACCAGGGCTGACCCAATAGAGGAGCCTCAACTTTTCAAAGAATGTTGGAAGAATAGCCATCCTAACGTCTGCTTTTACATAACATCTTTAAACCTGCTTGATATGGCAAGTCCTTGGTAGGGGTGCACAATAACTATTGGGCCGATAACAGGAAATTATTATCGTCATTCCGATAGGTCCGATATCACGACAAATAGCCCTGATAACATATATATTTTTCTCAACACGGCAGTGCCTCGCTCCCTCTGAGTCTTAAATGACCGGCAGTAAATGTTATGTTCAAGTAACGTCGGCATAATCAGAAAAACGATTCTCAATCAGGAAAATCAAGAATACCCCCTCATGCCAGAAAACAATTTAAGTCGGTCATAATTTTAGTAGTTGCTAACTTGAATCGATATTCGCAATATTTCCCCTCATGTTACACATAAAAAAAAGAAAAAAAATTGAAAAGGCTGAAAGAATGACTAGCAAACAAGGGAACGTCGGAATTTACGTTACACCTGGAATGCAGCATGCATTGTGCTGATCACAACAAACATGGCGGCGATGGCATGAAACTTCGTTAAAGTTTCAGAAGAAGATAGTTTGGTGGTTATTTGTGACGAATGCTCCAAGCGAATTCTACGATGAGGGAAGCACAAGCTTTGATACGTCAAACCTGATCAGCCACCTACAACATAACAATCGCTTCCATGGAGTTTTGAAATCGCACTAACGCGAGCTAATGCTAACGTGCGCAAGCCAGCACCAAGTCTCCCCTCCCCTTTTCTCTCTCATCTAAAGCTTCCTTGAGATAAAAAAACAAAAAAGTCACTGAACCTCATGTACTTTAATTAAAGGTATTAATTTAAATGGAACCACAAGTCAAAATCCCTTAAATGTAAATCCTTTTCAGTTTGTAATTTTGGTGCATGTATTTCCATCAGTTCAAGGAGCCTTTATTTTTTTTTTATATATCAGCAAGTAATGCACCTATTTAAGTTGATTTGAGATATCAAATAGGTTTGTTTGATAGCTTTACAAACATGTTTGAGAGGCTTGCCAGTAGTTTTTCAATGGAAAAAATAAATATCTGTTCATTTAAAGAGTCCAAACTATTTTTGATTTTGTTCATAGTATTGGTATATGTGTGTGTTATCCGTATCAGTTTTAAAAAAAACAGTTATCATGCATCCCTAGTGCTTGGCATAAGTCACAACACAAGTGTGTCCCTCTAGGGAGACAAAATCATACTACAAGGCACACTGGACCATCCTTGCTCCTTAGCACAGTATTGTCAGTGGCCCGTTTAATACAGTAGAGCTGTATGCCCCCTTGTGGTTAGAAATGGTATCCCTACATAGAGTAGCTTAAAATATGCAGAAGCTAATATGAGATTGCTTGTTACTTTATAGGAACTTTTTACATTGAAAAAAAAAACGTATTGTTTCCCATTTATTTTGCAGTGCCTCACTATTCTTCTTTTCAGGATTGGGCACTGAAATTGAAGCAGACTGTGAATAAGAAATAATTTACACATGTTTAATGGTAATATAGATACCATTTTTGCAAGATTCTGTACCACAGATCCCATGCTGAGAAGGGAAAAAAAAAGCATTCTAAGCCTGTATCATTAAGATACCTTTAGCACTGCTGTCCCACTTCTATCAACCAGTGACCTCCTGTGTGTAGAAAATGCATTGTGGGACTTATATCCAGGACAAGGAGGCTATTTCAGGATCAGTGTCATGCAGGAAACCAAATGTTGAGGAGACAATATTTTGCAATAAGGCCGACAGA
The DNA here is from genome assembly GCA_018398805.1 of Hirundichthys speculiger. Classification (NCBI taxonomy): domain Eukaryota; kingdom Metazoa; phylum Chordata; class Actinopteri; order Beloniformes; family Exocoetidae; genus Hirundichthys; species Hirundichthys speculiger. Next base: position 146,077 of record JAGFBZ010000446.1, on the reverse strand, counting down.
TATCAAATGTTCAGCATGTTACACAAAGCACATTTTCAGCTTCATAGGAGGAACAAATCGAGTCCTTCAATCAACTCCTATCTTGTCTGTCACCTGAGACATGTTAAGCGTTCTTGAATTCTCAGGAGACATGCAGATTTGTGAGAGGGCTGTCATTATTATTGAAGAGTTCATGATTCTTCAGAAATCCATTCAAAATGGATCTCAAGGGCTCTAACACCTCCTTGGGTGTCACTGTAGCATGGCTAGATGGCATTAACATGTGACAGCTGCAGGATTTCTGCACGATATACTTTCAGGGAATGATCACATAATTCCACCCATAAAATTTGACAGCACACATCCAAAACTTGAATAACTATTAACTACAATGTTGACTCATAAGGAGAATAAAATTTGCGATAAAACAAGTCTTATGGGTTTTCTGTCCGCACACATAGTTTAAGCTTAAAATGTGTATGGCAGTTTGAAACCGGAAAAAACATTTGCAGTTATGGAAAAATTTTATGAAAAAGTGATGGATGTGGGCACAGATGGTATTTATGAAGCAGAATGTGCATTTAGAATTTTCACTTTTCAGAAAAAGTCTATATAACGTATAAAGGTTTAGACTCTTTTATGAACCGTTCATTTCCATGTACATTTTTATCAACTAAGCTATTAAAAATACAGAGAAAAAGTTACTCAGCCAAGTTTTATCTCAGCATGAATACAGTCTATTTCTTTTTCATCAATCTACAATGTAAAAGGAAAAAAAAAGGTATGTAGTGAAAATTAGAGTGAAATATCCCATTTATATAAATATTCAGTCCCTTCACTAAGTACTTGCTTAAAGCACCTTTGACAGCAATAGCAGTTTTAATTTATCTTGAAGAAGGTCCTTCAAACTTGGTACATCTTTGCTTTGGCAGTTTCTTCTATTCTCCTTGACAGAAACATTCATCTTTCATGCAAAATGTCAGTGCACAACAGTTTCCAGGTCCAGAGATGTGTTTTTGGGTTCAATTTCAGGTTCTTGGTCACATAAATATATATTTTTTAAGAAATAACATGAAGCCATTTATGTGTTTTTTGTTGGGGATATGTTTCAGGATATTGTTGAAATGTTTAATTGTGAACCTTTGCTCCAGGGTGTGATCCACACCAGCTCTGAGAAATATTTTCGCACAGGATCAATTTGTATTTTTTGACATCCATGACTTGTTTCCCCAGGAAAACATCCACTCAGAATGATGCTGTCATTGCCATGTTTGCCTGCAGGGATGGGGCTAATTAGGTGATTCGTGCTTACACTGTTTAAATTGTGCCTAAATACTTTTTTTTTTTTTTTTTTAAATCAGATAAGAGGCCTTTCTGGACTTCATTCGTAGTGACTATAGTTGTACCCAGTGCTGCCATTTTGTGGGTCAAGCACCACAGTACAGCACCAGTTATTTATTCATACTAGTGCAGTTGTGTCTTCACAAGTTAATAACATTAGTTATGGAAATGAACAAAAAGTCATCAGAGAATGACACCCAAAATGCATCAGAAGGCAAAAGAAAAAAACAGACGTATATGGAAAGCTCGATGTTCAATCTAAATCTCCTTATGTGGAGAAGATAGTGGAGTTGGTGGAATCGACCAGTACAGACAGTTAAAGGACTGGACACAAATCCGAAGTACTTGCACTATGTGTTGTACCCTGAAATCTACAATTTATTTATTTACTTTTTTAAAGTGCCTAAACTTTGGAGTAAAGCTTATAACCAATTTGTGTGATCTGGGTGAAGGATCTTGGCTACATTTGGCTACTATCATTCATGGTATCAGGAGAAATTAGTGATGTCTGTCTATGGTAGTCATGGTAATCTGACGAGTCTCTATCTTCAGGTTTCTAAATGGGATCCTTTTATTTTGAAATGTTGGTCACCTCATTTAATTGAAAAAAAAAAAAGAAGCAGCACTGATTAGTTTTGAATGTTTATTGAATGAAATAAATACTGTATTAAGCAAGCTAGAGTAGGTAGTGATGTCCATCTATGGTAATCTTTCCAGATTTGATTTTAGAAATGTTAAAACTGAGAACCAAAATTATAGGAACATAAATTAGTAGTCCTACTTTCGATAAAATGGCCAGAATATACTTTAGAATAATCTGTGGAAACTAAATCTTTATGGTTGATTCTCGCTTCTTGCTGCTGAGTTCTTCAGTCTTTGATCCTTCATGTACTTCAATTTTAGTGAATTTGTAGAAACCTCATTTCACCGATGGATCTGATCTGTTCTTGCAACCATGAACAACACATGTATGTGGCGTTTTAGGGACTTTAATGATTTCAGCCTCAAAAAGCTCGGTTTTGTGCAGGACACTCTTACGACACACTACATGTGTGCAGTGTTTATGAATGAATTGCTTGATGCACACAATGGCGGAAGGCTTGTGTTGATGTCATTTGAATACCATCTGTTGGGTTCTTGTTTTCCCGTTTGGCCAAGACTCGTCCCTGGTTTCTCAGTTTGACTGAGTAGTCAGATGTAGGAAGTCAGTTTAAGACAGCACAGTTGGATTTACAGTGGTGAGCAGGGTCAACTGATCTTTCAGCATAGAATGCTGTGATCAACAGGTCCAGCATAGATTAATCCTTTTTTTTTTTCTTTTTTGGGGGATCGGTAAATATGAGGTGTTCCTTATATTCCAATCAAAGCTCCTTGAGTTATTTTTCTTTGCTAGAGCAACATATTATAAAAGTGAGTGACAACCATGAGCCTGTTCCATTCATGTTTCCTATTTCAATTATATTTTTATACTCAATTGTCAGCTCTTTCCATCAGCAGGATTGTACTTGCATGAAAACTGAATCAAAGCTACAATGTGCCCATGTTCCACCTCTTGTCCTTCATGTGATATTATAACAGTCATTATTTATTTAAATTAAGCATTCACTGGCTCTTCAGTTTTTCCCACACCCTTTCTCTTTCCTTCATTTCTGCAACCTTATTATTTTTTCTGCCAAAAGATGTTCTTAAATGCAATACATGATCGCAGTAAGAGCTCTAAATGTAAAGAAGAGTGAGAGGATCTTCTCCATTTAGTTACCATTGCTATAGTGAACCACAGTATCAGAGCTCCACTGAAGATGTCTTTTAAAGTCATGATGGATTCACTTAACTCAGACTCAACATACTCAGAGTTGATTCAACTAACTATAAACCCCTGTGTCTCATCTTAGGGTTATTCAGCTCTGAGTTAGTATTTTAATGAAGAGTTTTTTTGAACTTCCTTTCTGAAATAAGCCTCAGAGCTCAGTTGAGAATGTCTTAACAAAGTGCCTGAAATTAATTAATTTTAACATTTTTGAAAAGTGTGCTTTGCGCATGTTTTTACTGGATTCAGAATACTTCTCAACTCCAATGACCCGTAGCCTGAATGCCCCCCCCCGGCAAGAAACAGATGGAGCATCTGAGGTGCACCTCTGCTAACATTCTGCTCATGATAGACTGTCTAGAAAGAGACAGTTCAACATAAAACCATGTATGTCCATATCAAACCAAGCGAAAGGGGATTAGAATAAAAAAGCATGAGAATGTTAGATATAAAAAAAACTCTAAGATTAATTTATTTTGCATGTTCAGACAACTGCAATGTAAACTATGATAATTTGAATTTAAGTTTTTCTTAATGCTTTAGTTTACTCAAAGATTTTTTTTTTGTTGTTTTTCTTTGTTGCAGAAATTCCCTACTTGATGTGTACATGCGTCTTAATCATAGACTGTACAGAGAGCTGAACAAATGCTCTGACATCACCCACAGGTTTCTGAAGTGAAGTTTTGAAACTTTAGGCTTATGGAGGACGTCATGTTGGGAACTGACTTTGCCCAACCCAGCTTAATCCAAAAAATGGGAAAAATGGGACAGGCAGAACTTTGCTAACTTAAATCAGCTATCACATGTTACCTATTTTATCTTGGCTCATTTTAAACTATGATGTTAACTTTCATTCATTCTGATTGAATCTGTCCTCGTTTCAGAAGTTGCTACCTAAAGCACATTTGAAATGAGGACTGAAATGAGAACAACTGGATGAACTACATGGTCAGCATCAACATTGTCCAGCTACCTTACCTAAAGCCAACAGCAGCAGCAGTTAGACTGCAATGGCGACCCGGGATGCTTCCAAGTTGACCTTAAGTGGTACGAGCAGCTGAAGTGGTGACCAGCTGGGCTAGTCAGTCATCAGTCGTCAGCAGTCACACCTGGCTGAAGGCTGATTCTTCTTCCCCAGATCCCTCTGAAAGTGCTTAGTGCCTAGTAACTAAAATAATGACAGCTGGCCATTAATGTCATGAACTGCAATGCAACTATCAGTCGAAAAAAAACCAAACATACTCATAATTATGCGTAAATTGAAGGCCATAAAAGTTCAGCTCCCATATAGCTGTCTTGTATGTGAAAACATTTTTGTACCAGGCTGTAAAAATGTTTATCTCTGTGTATCTCAGTATCCTTTGAACTGCAATCTTCCCTACTTGTACAATCGCGTCAGCTCTGACAATCAGGATGATGGCCCTTGATCTCATCTTCGTTTTTCTAGAGCCACCCCAAGATTTAATTATATGCATTTAAGTGGCATCAGCCTTACAAAAACCCATATCATTGAACAACAAGATAATATGCACACAAATTAGACCACATACAGTGCCTTGCGAAAATATTCGCACCCCTTAAACTTTTCAACCTTTTGCCACATTTCAGGCTTCAAACATAAAGATAACAAATTAAAATTTTCTGTCAAGAATCAACAACAAGTGGGATACAATCGTGAAGTGAAACAAAATGTATCGGATATTTTGAACTTTTTTTAACAAATAAAAAACTGAAAAGTGGGGCGTGCAATATTATTCGGACCTCTTGCGTTAATACTTTGTAGCGCCACCTTTTGGTGCAATTACAGCTGCCAGTCTCTTGGGGTTTGTCTCTATCATTTTTGCACATCCAGAGACTGAAATTCTTGTCTATTCTTCCTGTAAAACAGCTGGAGCTCAGTGAGGTTGGATGGAGAGCATTTCTGAACAGCAGTCTTCAGTTCTTTCCACAGATTCTTGATTGGATTCAGGTCTGGACTTTGACTTGGCCGTTCTAACACCTGGATACATTTATTTGTGAACCATTCCATTGTAGATGTGGCTTCATGTTTTGGATCATTGTCCTGTTGGAAGATAAATCTTCGTCCCAGTCTCAGGTCTTCTGCAGACTCCAACAAGTTTTCTTCCAGAATGGTCCTGTATGTGGCTCCATCCATCTTCCCATCCATTTTAACCATCTTCCCGGTCCCTGCTGAAGAAAAGCAGGCCCAAACCATGATGCTGCCACCACCATGTTTGACAGTGGGGATGGTGTGTTCAGGGTGATCAGCTGTGTTGCTTTTATGCCAAACATATCGTTTTGCATTGTGGCCAATCAGTTCTATTTTGGTTTCATCTGACCAGAGCACCTTCTTCCACATGTTTGGTGTCTCTCCCAGGTGGCTTGTGGCAAACTTTAAATGAGACTTTTTATGGATATCTTTGAGAAATGTCATTCTTCTTGCCACTCTTCCATAAAGGCCAGATTTGTTCAGTGTACAACTGATTGTTGTCCCGTGGACAGACTCTCCCACCTCAGCTGTAGATCTCTGCAGTTCATCCAGAGTGATCATGGGCCTCTTGGCTGCATCTCTGATCAGTCTTCTCCTTGTTCCAGATGAAAGTTTAGAGGGACGGTCGGGTCTTGGTTAGGGCTGGGCGATAAATCGATTTAATCGATTAATTCGAATTTGTACTTAATGTCGATTTGTTTTAATGAAAATCGATTTTCTCATTAACATCCGCCACCAGCGCCTGCCTGCTGGGCTCCCGTAGGTCAGAGAGCGCGGAGTGCGCGCCCCCCTCGCGCGCCCCCCTCCCCACCCGCGCTAGGTACACAAACAAGCAAGCAGTGCTGATCTTACACCGAAGAAAAGAAACGTATCCTCGGTTATTTGGAATTGGTTCGGGTTCGTGGCGTCAGACACAGAACAAACAGCACCTCGCTGCAAAGTCTGTTTAAAGGCTGTTGCTACCAAAGGTAGCAGTACTACAATTTACTGCAGCACCTTAAACAGAAGTATGCTGCCGAGTTGGAGAGGTGTTGCTCCCTACGAAAAAAACGACCGCGGCAGCCCAAGCACCGCCACCAGAAAACAACCTACCGTCTTGGAAACGTTGACAAACTGTATCTCGTATGATAAGAAAGGAGCCCGGTGGAAAGCTGTCACGGATGCAGTCGTGATGTATATTGAGAGATATGGTGCCCATATACACCGTGGAAAAGCCGGGGTTTATTCACCTGCTCAAAGTTTTGGATCCCAGGTACGTGCTACCAGGCTGCAAATATTTTTCTGACGTTGCCTTGCCTCGTAAATTAGAATGGAAGCCTAAAATTAAATTTTTTATTTTATTTGATGCAGATGTTTAAGTTAAGTTAACATGATTCAGGGAATCAGAATAGTGCCCAAATACTTTTTGTTCACCACACAAGCACCTCCTTATTATGCAAAACATGTTCAGGTAACTGAGAGTTTTGTTTGCACTTTATTTTGTCAACCTCAAAAAAGGGGTCTTATAATACTATGTTTTACTTATTTTTTGTGTCATTTCGAAACTAGATTACTGAAAAGTTACATTGTCACTGTTCACAATGGCAGGCAGGGCTTGCCATCTCTTTTTTGTGGCTTGTTTATGTAACAGAAACCCCAGAAGGGAAAATTTAAACAAAATAAAACTGAAACTTGTTTTGAACAATTTCTTTGTCATCTACAAATTGATTTTATGTAGGGGGTGAAAAAAATCGATTTAAATCGTGAATCGGGATTTTTTCTGAAAAAATCGGAGATTTTTTTTTTTTGGCCATATCGCCCAGCCCTAGTCTTGGTAGATTTGCAGTGGTCTGATACTTCTTCCAATTTTAATATGATTGCTTGCACAGTGCTCCTTGAGACGTTTAAAGCTTGGGAAATCTTTTTGTATCAACATCTGGGTCCAAAAGAGTATCTGGGACCTGCCTGGTGTGTTCCTTGGTCTTCATGATGCTCTCTGAGCTTTAAACAGAACCCTGAGACTATCACAGAGCAGATGCATTTATACGGACACTTGATTACACACAGGTGGATTCTATTGATCATCATCAGTCATTTAGGACAACGCTGGATCATTCAGAGATCATCACTGAACTTCTGGAGTGAGTTTGCTGCTCTGAAACTAAAGGGGTCTAATAATATTGCATGCTCCATTTTTCAGTTTTTTATTTTTTTAAAAAGTTTAAAATATCCAATAAATTTTGTTCCACTTCACAATGGTGTCCCACTTGTTGTTTCTTGACAAAAAAATGTAAATTTTATATCTTTATTTTCGAAGCCTGAAATGTGGCAAAAGGTTGAAAAGTTCAAGGCGGCCGAATACTTTTGCAAGGCACCGTAACTTCATTAAAAAATGACTCCACAAGCAAAGGTGAGGATTTGCTATGACCGCCCTCAGAGCGAAGCACAGGCTAAACTCTTTTTAAGGAGACAGTCTTACACAGATGTTTGCAAAGATTTTTATTCGGTTTTGGTTTAAGAGAGCCAGTGTCCTGGCTTTTTGGTTTGTATCTTAATGAGACTGAAATATATTTGAATGCCATCAAAACTTTAAGAAACAAGTCTAGAGGTGCCTGAGACTGCACAGTGTAGGGATGGAACGGTTACCGGTATTACGGTAAAGCACGGTGAAATTGTACGTGATAACAATTACTGTTTATGTTTGACTTAATCTCATTATCGCGGTCGATTACCAGAATATTTAATATCAGCCTCATTCAAGACAATTATCATGTCTGCAGAGTATGCAAGAAAAACGTTGCTGTGAAAGGCAGTAACACTTCAAATGCTTTTTCTTGACCTACTATGTGTTTATTTAAACAGAAACAGAAACCTGCCATGGCCGACCAGCCATGACAACATCCCTAGTAGAGTGCTGTACATCTTTCTTCTTAGTTTCTCTTTGTATCCATAGCCATTTTTATTTACTTATTGTATTTAGTTTTTGTTTTTCTGATTACATGAGGGATTTCCTACTTTTCTGACAATTTCCAAAATATTGATTTTAAAAATATTACTCCTACATTAATGTTCCAGCTTGTGTTGAATTTCAGGGAGTCAACAACTCAAAGAAGCCAGTATTTTTCCTGTCATTCAAATTAAGTAGATTATAATTTTGGCATGTTTGTTTATATTGTTTGTTGGTGTTGGCTTTGATATTTAATACTAGATAAATTGTTTCATTTCTTTCTGATTTCTCTATTCAAAGAGAAGAGAACGAGTGATACTCTGAGTTACACAATTGCATCTTGTAATACTTCACAGGTGATTGTGTAATGGGTTAATGGTGCTTTATAATCTGTTTTAGTGAAGAAGTGATGCATGACAATGACAGTGCGTGTCTCCAGGCATCCCTGTATATGTGCAATCCAAGAAGCCCTAAAGCTATCAATGAAATGAATACATGGTATAATTGTACCAAAGATGATGTTAATACTGTGTGACTGTAACAATTCTACACTATTTCACTCACAATGTTTATGTATCTTACAGTCCTCATATCATCCTACATCATATGATACTTAATGAGATACAACAGCGTTTGCATTTCAGTGCATTTCATTAGGGGTAAAAAAGAAAAAAGCCCTACTTCTGTGGAAGGAAAAAGGCAATGATGCACAGAACTCATGAGTCCCATTAACATAGTGTCTGGGGCATGAACAGGCAGAAAAACCAAACTGGGGAAGTGTGTTCTTGTGTTGTACTGCAGCAGCCGGCTGTCATTTGCATGTGACTTAATCAAAGTAAATGGTTGTGCATAATGGCACTGTGCTCAGTTGCAGCCCTTCCCAAGGAGGCTCGAGATTTATCAGCATATCTGTCGTGCTGGCTTTAGATAGATGTAGAGATTTGATCAACCCAGTTCATGAATGCAAAGTGGAAAGCACATGTGCACAACAAGTAAATTATAGACACATGATTTACCAACATTACTACTTTAAACGTGTTAAACATTGTATTGTTTTTTTTTTTTCTATTAAATTGCAGCTAACCATTAAAAAACAAATGTTACTTTATGTATATAATTTTATCTTGGTTTCATCTGTCCAATGAATCTGATTCCAGGATGGGGGGGTTGGGGCTTCTTTTTTTATTATTTTTTTTCTTATTGACGTTTTCCTGGCGAATGTCTAATCTGGCTTTGCTGTTTTTGAAAATTTCCGGTGGCTTGCACCTTGTTGTAAACCTTCTGTATTTAAATTCATGAAGGCATCTCTGAATTATAGTTTTTGACAATGATGCACCTACCTTCTCCAGAGTATTCTTGACTTCTTTTGATGTTGTGAAGTTGTTTATCCTATCCAAAGAAAGGATTCTGTTATCCATTTTAGTTGTCTTCCATGGTCTTCCAGGTCTTTTGATGTTGGTAAGCTCACCAGTGCTTTCTTTCTTTATAGCACACAGTTAATTTGGCCAGAGATAAGATTTTAGCTGTATCTCTTATAGATCAATGGCAAAGGATGCTTTTTTTCTTTTTACTTACAATGAAATCTCCTTAGACTTCACACTTCTCTGACTGGAAGCTTCAGTCAAACAGCTGCCAAATGTCAACTCAGTATCCATGGTTGACGTGAACCACGATATGGCCTGAGATACATTATGTTGCTCTGTTTATATCGCTTTAAATACTTGTTATTTAATGCTACAGAAAAAATTCCAAAATAAATATTTAATATTTCTTTTTATTGTTTTATGGCTGCTATTTCTTCAGTTTCTTGAAATGCAGTACTTGGGATTTGATGGGATGGTACATATGAATAAGCTCTGTGAAATGAGAATTGTGTTCTATTGTTTGTATATCTACCACTTGTCCCTTGTTTTCAATGAAAAGGAAAAAAAAAGTCATTATGTAAAAGAAACCAGAAGTGAAAAGAAATTAGAACGTCCCTGTATCCTACTGTCTGAAAATAACTGATTTGAATAACTGATATATACATACATACATACATACATACATACATTTTTCTGTTTGTTCTTGTGACAACATGGTTTGTCTGAAGAACAAAAGTAAGGAAGTGCAGGATGAAAAGAATTAAATCTCTGAAGAAATGCTTGAAATGTGTTTTGGAACTGATCCTCAAAAATGCACACTCTCCATCTGAGGGCTCATTTGGTCGCTCCGAGTGAAATTAAAAAAGGGAAAAACTCAGAAGCACAAGCCGTTTGCACAACAGGAAGACTTTTAGCATTTGGCAAGTCTGTGTGCGTTTGTGTGATGTATTTATTAGAATTATGATAAAAGCTCGGGTGCAATAAGCATTGAAGCCTAAAAATCTATCTTTGCCACCGCAAGCTTTGTCCCAAAGCAGAGTCATAGTAAATTAGTTTGGAAAGGCATTGAATTCTACATTGTATTTTGAGGTGTCTATTAGTTCAGCAGTTATTCATTGGCCAATTAGATGTTTGCAATGTCTTTTTCTCCATGTGCAGGCCATGGCAGGCAAGCAAAGTGTTATTTCTCAATATCCCTCTCTCTCTCAGTGACAGTTAAAGTAATTAGATGTCCTCCACAAAAGAACAAGTAATTTGGTAATCAGGCTTTTTTTTTTTTTTTTTAAATACTGCGTGCCCATTAAAGTTCACGAGCAAGTAACAGACATAGTAAGTAGCTTTATAAGTAAAATAAATGACTGTGATTCTTAAAACATGAAAAGATAAATATAAATGAATAGGAGAGAAACTGTCATATTCTTTCTGAAGTGGAAAATAACATAAAGAAAAGTAACACCCAACCTGAATGGCCTTATCCATTTCAGTAAAGGCACAGGGATGGTGTGATGGTGGTTAATATTCATAGGGAGAGGCTTCTTGGTTCTTTGTGGATTTTTTCTTTCTTTTTTTTTTTTTTTTTTTTGGGGGGGGGGGGGGGGGGGGGGGTTCTAGTGGCCTTTATTGACAGTAGAAAGTGACAGGAAAGGGGTCAGAGAGAAAGAGGGATGACATGCCGCAATGGGTCACAGGGCAGGAATCGAGCCCAGCTGCAATGACGACTGTAGCCTCTGTGTACGGACTGCCTGCTTATCCCACTGTGATCTGGTGCCCTGAGTTTGCATGGTTTAATAATGATTGAGTTGGATTTTTTTTGGATATTTTAAACTTTTTTAACAAATAAAAAAACTGAAAAGTGGGGTGTGCAATATTATTAGGCCCCTTTACTTTCAGTGCAGCAAACTGACTTCAGACGTTCAGTGAGGATCTCTGAATGATCCCATGTTGTCCTAAATGACTGATGATGATCAATAGAATCCACCTGTGTGTAATCAAGTCTCCGTATAAATGCACCTGCTCTGTGATAGTCTCAGGGTTCTGGTTAAAGCTCAGAGAGCATCATGAAGACCAAGGAACACACCAGGCAGGTCCCAGATACTGTTGTGGAGAAGTTTAAAGCTGGATGTGGATACAAAAAGAGGCCCATGATCCCTCTGGATGAACTGCAGAGATCTACAGCTGAGGTGGGAGAGTTTGTCCATAGGACAACAATCAGTCGTACACTGAACAAATCTGGCCTTTATTGGAAGAGTGGCAAGAAGAAAGCAATTTCTCAAAGATATACATAAAAAGTCTTATTTAAAGTTTGCCACAAGCCACCTGGGAAGAGACACCAAACATGTGGAAGAAGGTGCTCTGGTCAGATGAAACCAAAATAGAACTTTTTGGCCACAATGCAAAACGGTATGTTTGGCGTAAAAGCAACACAGCTCATCACCCTGAACACACCATCCCCACTGTCAAACATGGTGGTGGCAGCATCATGGTTTGGGCCTGCTTTTCTTCAGCAGGGACAGAGAAGATGGTTAAAATTGATGGGAAGATGGATGGAGCCAAATACAGGACTATTCTGGAAGAAAACCTGTGGGAGTCTGGAAAAGACCTGAGACTGGGACAGAGATTTATCTTCATGGGGTTCTGAGGAACATGTATCCATACTTACATAAAAGCATCGGTCTGTGAGATAGGAACAAAACCAGTTAAGAACAGTACCGGAGAGGCCGACCAGGTGTCTGAGTCTATTTAATAAAATGCGATGGTCTACTGTATCAAAACAGTATCACTTAGATCCAGTAGAACCAATACTGTGAGCTTTTTACTATCCAAATTCCACCTGATGTCATTTAAAATCTTTAAAAGCGCTGTCTCGGTACTGTGGTTCCTCCTAAAAACCAGACTGATGTTTCTCTAAAATGATATTTCTGTTTAAAAAGTCATTAAGTTGGTTAAAAATCAGTTTTTCTAAAATTTACTTAAAAACGGTAAGTTGGATATGGGTCTGTAATTATTAAGAATGTTGGGGTCTAAATTGCTCTTCTTCAGAAGGGGCTTCACCACCGCTGTTTTAAAGGCGGTAGGGAAGACACCTGTCTGAAGAGAGCAATTCATGATGTTTAATGAACTGCTCTCTAAAAATTGTGTCCCACTACTTGTTTATTCTTGACAAAAAAATTAAAATTTTATATCTTTATGTTTGAAGCCTGAAATGTGGCAAAAGGTTGAAAAGTTCAAGGGGGCTGAATACTATTGCGAGGCTCTGTATGTCCCCGCTTCTATTTTTCATGTTTTTATAGGATTGTCAGCTGTCTTTGAATGTCTTACTTTACCTAAACCAACCATGTTACCCATATTTCTAGAACAATATAAATTACAAAAAAAAACTTTACTTATTTACTTATGCAGGTTTCTCCTCTTGGTAAATTCTTAACAGCTGGTCTTAACAGCAAGCATGGATTTCTGCGAAAAAGCTACAATTAGCATAGATTTGCAATCCTGTTACCATGATTTAAGTAACAAGGGTTGCAGTCCAGTAACAGGGTTGCAGTCCAGTAACAGGGTTGAAATCTCCTAAGTTTACCACATAATCAACAAACTTTTCTTGATGGTTCAATTAAATATATTTCATAATCTAAACTAATTTAGTTTAATCTACAATTTTTCAATTACATATTACATATTGGAGAAAGCCGAGAAGGCAATGTCAGCTGACCTTCCAGCGGGACCATCTACAGTGAAGCTTCATCAGGTACTGACTTCACTATTCCTCTATGTTGCTTATTGGGGTAAAGCACTTTGAATTGACATGCTTACTGTATGAACTGTGGACTAATTATAATTTTTTCCTTGCCTTGCCAGGTGATTACTCTTTCACCTGGGAAAATGCTCTGCCATGATGTCAGTGTGAGTGCCAAATTAGAAAAAAACCAAAAGCTTCAACTTTAATCTTGAAGATGACCACACAGAATATCCCACACTTTCAGCACACCAGAAGAAGAGCAGTGGAATACTCCTGCGGTTGTGGGGAAATGGTGTGCCCTCTATATGATGGCGTCATCTCCCCATGGATTGTTCAACAGGTGAACGAGACCAACTGCCAGGTCAAATGCATGCACAGATTGGGCAAAAATTTATTTTTCTGGATGTTGAGGGACGATATTCATTGGTATCTCTTTGAAGATCTTCTGACCATCATTCCTCCAACAGAAAATGTCACTTCACACCACGTGGCGATTGCAAGAGACCTATGGGATACTCTGGTCAAACATGATCTCACATCTCTGACATCACACATCACTGACATCACTCATTCTTAATATGGAGCTGGACATCAATGATATCACTGAGCTCACATTTTTTGATTCTCATGTGTAAGTTTGCACTGCATAAAGTATTTATGAATATGTTTGCACTATATTTTGTTGGTTTTTTGAAAAGTGATGATTTTGCACTTGTTTTTGTTTTCAAGGCAAAGTAGCATTTGATTTGTTTATTGTTCAATAATAAATGAACATATAAATATTATTCAAACATTTTTTCTGTGGTCTTGAGCATTTGTTTGTCACATTTACATAATTTTGTATAGTAAAAATAACAAAGCTATTTAACCTTCTAACTTAATGCAACCCTGTTACTATATCATTTTATTTAAAAATAATTATAAATTACCTTCTCAGCTCACAGGGGTTTGCCATTTTGGCCTTTAAGTAGTTTAAGTAAAGATATACACTAACTTTTATTACAAATATTTGAAAATAAATGGTGAAATTAGTAAAATGAAACATGTCATTTATTTAAAAGTTGGGTACGATACATTTTTAAAGTTGCTTAAATTAATTTAAATCAACTCAAATCTGAAGTCAAATGGTTATTCAGAGAGAAATTTACTTCCTTATCCCAGTGGTGCGCAAACTGTGGTACGCGTACCACTGGTGCTACGCGAGTGCTCTCTGGTGGTACGCAGGGGAACGTCATGACTTGTCAATGCATGATATTGCATTATAAATGTTTCAAATGAAATTCAGGAAACAATAAATAATCACAATAAGGAATAAACATCTCTCCTGTTTGTTTAAAGCTAATTGAGAAGGCATATATGGCTATATTTTAAAATTGGTCATCATGGTGGTACTCGGAGAGCTCAATAGTTTCTCAGGTGGTACGCAGCATTAAAAGTTTGAGAATCACTTCCTTATCCTAATGGTAAAGAAATTATTTTTCAAAAGTACATTAATGTGCCTTTTTAGATTCGTTAGTGTTGGTAACAGGGTTGCGCTAGATATAGCAAACATCAAATAGAACATGCAATAAATAAAAATCTTTAATGCCTCAGATGCACCAATCAAGCTTTTTATAGTTTAATATATATAATTGATGAAGATATTACAGAACATCGTCAAACAGTACATTTTTCAAAAATTTTTAAGCCCAAATGTCCTCCAATTTGATGACTTTGTTTGATGTGACTTTGTTTGCATTTGAAATGTTCACTCTTTCCCTTGTTTTTGTCCTGAGTTTATAAAACTTAAACTAGTGAATAAGGGGAAGTAACTATGGATACCTGTGGGGCTTAAAAATAACTCAAGTTAAACCACATTCTGAAGATTTTCTTCAGAAACTACTTATTTACATACACTAGTGCTATAGAAATATACTCTTTAAATCCAATTAAATTGCACAGAGCTTTAAATTGGTCTTATACACTACTCTCACTCTTATTTTAGGTGTTTAGAACAGACCAGACTCTTGTAATTCCATCACGATCACTCAGTAGTAAACTTAGAAGTTTCCAAAGCACCAGCCAACTACATACTGTCTGTGCAGTTAATTTCACATCTAAAAACAATTATGCTGGGGCAAAGGGAAACTAACAAACTTAATGCTTGAAATCAAGTTATAGCTGTAAAATTAATCAAAAACTGTTGCTCTAATCTCTGATCTTGTTTATTTCAACCAAGTTTAATTAACTCCTCCTGATTATGTCTTTGTGGTTGTCATAATACAGCTGAATAGCAATATAAAACCGTTTATACAGTTTTTTTTTCTTTCCCATTTTTAACTGATTTAAATTCATGCCAGCTCCAGTACAGTATATAGTCATTTCCTTATGACTGACCTTCCCCCAAAACTGCCTTTCTGAATTTTATAGCAGTCAAAATCGATGCATTTTACAATTTTACAAATTGAAATGGGAAACGGAGCTGGTTAAGAGCCATGCTGCACGCATACCGGATGGCGGAAAGGTCAGATATTTCAGCAGTCCAACTAACATTCACATCAGAACATCAAACATTTCCAAATGATGCTGTAAGGTTCGTCAGTGCAAAGCAGATCACTCCAGTAAGTGTCTCTGCAGCACACTGTCTTCCTTTTTCTGTTGAATATTCATTCAGTTGGAGAGCATGCTGATTTTCTCACACTGGTAACCATAAAAAACGAAATGAAAGGCAGCTTTTTAGATCACGAATGCAAAACTGGAATATTCAATGTTTCTGGAAATACATCAGAGAATCTAATAAAATCTTAATGTACCTCAGTAATCACGTTATCTTCACAAATAAACCGTGTGTCTAAATTCAGCAATTCAGCATGTTGTCATTCTCATGAATTAAAAAAAAAAGAATAAAATAAAATCTAAGCCTTCACCATAAGCTGTGGCTCAACATTGATTTTATTTTAGATGCTGACATTTAATAAAGTAGTCTACAGTTGCCTGTAGACCAGTTGCCAGTAAGCTGCAGAGGGTCTGAAGAGAGGCAGTGGAAGTGAGAGGACTACAGATGTAAGCAAATGCCACAATATTTTCAAGCAGTGTGTGTGAAGAGGACACATTTTTGCTGGTGTCTGTGTGATGAATGCCAACATGAACTGTGTTTGAAAACACATATTGCAAAAAACTATTACACAGTATTCATATTCATCTTCATGTGATTATTGAATTCTTGTAATTTTTTTTTGACCAAAATTAAAGGAGATGTGTGAAAGAAATTTCTTTTTTTTTAACTACTTGACAGTGTTTATTTAGGTGTCTGAAATCGTTACCAACATGGAAATTAAGAAAAAAAAAAACATACAACTGTGCCACTTTGTTTGGGGCTGAAATGATGTCATTCAGAGAGTCGGTCAGATTTGCATGAACCTGCTGCATCTCAGACTGTTTAGGAGAGAATTACCCAGCCTCCCAGGCTTTATCTCCACCCAACATGCATTTCAAATCACGCTGCATTGACTCTACCTCAACTTGTAAATTGATGCTCTTTTGACCTTGAATCTTGCTTTTATGTTAACAAATTCTCATAGGGAGTTATATAGTTCAGATAACTTAAGAGAGAAATGCACTAATAATCCTCTCTCAGTATTTTTTTTCTTCTTACTCGTGAATTTATTTTATTTTATTTTTTTATTTGTAAGAAGTTTGAAATATTGATTTCTGTTTCGATATGAAATGCATCAGCAGTAAACAGCTCATAAACATCTGGGAAATATTTCCCATAATAGGAATAGTTCATAAAGTCAGCGTCTAAGAAGAAAGGACTGACGGTAAACTTGATCGGTTCAATTCAGTTCACAACCAAAGTCATCTTTGCACACAGAAAGGCAAACATTTTTAATGCATACCAATTCATTTTTATTCAGTTATAATCTAGGTCATTTCAGCTGTATCCAAACCAATTCTTTGGGGGGGGGGGGGGGGGGGGGGGGGGGGGGGAGGGGGGGGGGGGGGGGAGGGGGGGGGAAGGGGGGGGGGGGGGGGGCCAGCGAAGGAACTGGAAGGAAGGACTGTTATGCAATTTTTAACATTCTTTTCTACGATGTGGCATTTTAACAACTTGTGCCACTTTGATTCATGATGGGATTTTGCCTGAGAAGAGTCAGAACCAACCGTCAGCGGACAAACTCCAGACGAGGAAAATCAGTCAGTATTTGAGAAACTGTCAGTCCAGTATTTTTGAGTTTGATCTTCCTTCAGGTGTCTTCTTCACTCACAAGTCATTTAAAAATAACAACGCACACTGCAGCCATGTGTTGCAGTGTATGTTCTTGTCTTTATCAAAGAGTGATTGCTGGAGGGTATAGGAGTTTGGATGCATTTTTAATGGATGTTTTACTAGAGTGAAGGTGCAGTTTTACATCACAGCAGACCCTACCAGATACTCTTTGAAATTCTGCTTTCTTAAAGCTCCTCTGTAATTTGACGCACTGCTGAGGGAAACTGAATCTTTGAATCTCCAGAAACTCAGTTATCCTTCTTACATCGTAATGCGTCTTCTCTCACATATCTAGTAAAAGAAGCAGTCATTATAAACCACAACTGTAGCCTTCTTCTCTTCTATTTTGCCTTTTTTTTTTTTTTCTCCCTATTTATACATTATCAATTTGAGTATTTTATTTCTCCTCTACATTTTAATCAAGCAGAGTTTGTTAGATAAGGGATTTTAGACAAAACTCAGTATAGTTGAAAAATCATTGATATCAAAGTACCAATGTAATTTGTGTTTTGATACATTGTTTCAGTGTTTACAGCTTATTTATTTCTATATGTTTATTATTATTATAATTTTTGTTTCATTTAAACTAATTATTTTATTCTTCTATAATTGTCGAAGGAATCCCTGGTCTCACAGATGATGTGCCGTTTGTATTTGTACTGATGTCGCTGATGCGTGTACAGATCAAACACTGGCAAAAAGCTGTGCTGATGAGACTACACAACTCGCTGTCTTGTAATTGCAAATATGCCATTGTGGATTTTATGGTATGTGACTGATGGGCAGCAGGGGGTCACACATCGCACAGTCTGATGACTCGGTTACCTAAAGGACTCTGTCCAGTCCTGAAACCATGTTCTGTCAACAAAACACAAGAAGTGACAGAGGAAAAATATCTGGAAATGGACCTAGGGAAGAAATGAGCCCAGGGTCTTCTCCATGCGGGCTTCTTCATGGTGAAGTTTAAAATTATTTAAACAAATTATTAGCACACTAGATATGTCTAACATAGATCACTCAGTGATATGTGGGTACCCTATAACAACGTTTCCTGTTGAAACGCCTAAAATTAGGGTTTCATTTGGCATCCATGAACCTGAAATATCCCCCAATTCTCATTACACTTTGAGCTCAAAAAGGTGGACACAGTGAGACCATAAATCTCAATTGGGTATTTGATTTTTTTTTTTCCAATGTCCATAAAGGCTAAAAAGTATTATCGAATACAATTTTATTCTCCTTGATTTCCAGACTGTCAGGAGTGTAATAAGCTCAATTTAGATTTCTTGCCTGTACTGTTTCATAGTTACGCAGCTGGATTGTACTCTGTCAGACAAAGGTCGTATTGCCTTCGGGCTTCACAGCGACATCAGTGAAATTGGTCAAAATCATGCACACAGTGCACGGAGATGGAGGAAGACTTGCACAAGGAATGGAAGAAAAGAGCAGTAACAATAGGCAATGAAGTAAAGTAGTTCATATATTTATTTATAATGGGAAGCTGCTAGTGTTAGTTTAGAGGTGTGGCCTTGTCACAGAACCCCATTTTGTTCACAGGCCAGAAGAATTGATAAAGTGTGAACTTTGACCTCATTTTCCAGGCTAAAGCGTTACCTAAATGAAAAGAGAGAAAACTACCTCTGTTCCTTATTTTCTCCAATTAATCTTCTCATTCTTCAAGCTTGACATTTTAGCGTCTTGTTGTGAACTGAGTGCTGCAGGTTTTAGTGTCTGGGTCGTCTGATTCACAGCCCGGCCGTCATTTCATTGCAGGGTTATTGTGGATGTAGGTGCAGTACAGCCCCCCTCATCCTCTCTTCCCTAATAAAACAGCATATATCCAGATGCTTCATGCTATTCTGTAGGTGCACAGCACACATTTACACTCGCAGCAGCATCCTATATCTTCTTCCCCTCTGGCACTACTTTTCTAACTGCTCATCAGTAAGTGGCGTTGGATTCTTTGTTTTTTTGTTTTTGTTGTTTTTTTTTTCCATGACCTCATAGTGCACTGTAACAGGTGTCAAGTTTGTGTTTGTGGTGAAGTGTGCAGCCTTTTTATCTTTCTAGAGTTGAGACTTCTATCCACTGAGGAAAGATATTCGGACTGCTATTGCACCAAATACGCAAGTACATTAGGCAGAGAGAATGGACATGATGCTATGGAAACACAGCACAGCGTGCTATCCTGATTTTGCGCCCCGAGCTTTGCCCCGGGCAAAGTATAACTCCTTCTGACCGAGGGACCAATGACAGATTGTCATTGGAGCTCACTTTCTCAAAAGTGAGCCTATTCCCGGTCTCACAGGAGGACTCTAAACTTTCCTTAGCATCATGTTTCACCAATGACATAGAAGGTTGCAGAGACGCAGCCTCTCTGGGGAGCGATCAGTCAGTGACTGAGCAGAGATGATGGGTCCACCTACCTCAGATCCTGTGCAGGTGTAAAGCCGGGTTGGATGTTGCAGAAATACTCGAAGGCAGCAGGTTTATGCCTCTCAACCCAAAGCACAAGTGTAAACAACTGAAAACAATCTAGGGAGAGGCTCTGCCGCTTGTTATATTGGATGATTAAATTAAGTCTGCTTTCAGCAGTCTGCTTGTTCACAATCAGATCTTCCTTTTTTATCTTCCTTCTTTTGTTCCTTGTTAGTATTTTTTGTGAACTCAAAGCTGCTTTTTACTAACAATACAGTCTGTGCTCGGAAATATATATAAAAAAACCTTTAATCAAACAATAAAAAAAAATCTCTATTGTGGCATTTTCAGTTTTAACAATGTGTTTGAGTTGATTTTCCTTTATTCACTTTGCCCTGCAGAGAAGCAGACTTTGCATATGCACCTGTCAGTGTTGGAAATGAAACATGCAGCTCTATACTTATATAAACACCTTGAAATCATAGCCAAAACATATTTTTAGGCTTTTATTTGACACATGAAACATCAGGTCTTCAGATTGTGATCATCTAATCCCATTTGGTGATTTTTTTTTTTTTTTTTCAGAGAAATTGTAACTACATTTTCCAATTAATGTGACTTGTCACTATGACACCCATTTTTTTTATTTATTTGTTTTCTTCATCACATATTCACCGAAACAGCAGTAGAGATAGAGACAAAAGGTGTTTGTGCACCTTTGTGTGAGTGACAGACAATCCAGACCTAGAAAGAAGCTGTCGCTGTTGTCAGAACGATGCCACACAAACACTTGTCGCTTTTGTCCGGTCCTCTCCTATTTTTGCATGACCATAAAACTCTTGGTTTATTTTTCAAATCAAAATATCATTGAGACATCTAAGGGTGTCTTAACATTTGCAAAAGAAAAAAAAAAATCATTTGCCAGCTTGACCAAGAGCTTTAAACATGATGTACTTCATAAGCAACAGCATGATGCAACTGTCCAGGGAGAAATGCTCTGAACTTACGCTAAATAGTGTAACTGACTGGATAGATTAAAATAATGAATTTTCCAAATGGTGTCTAGAAGAATAGGCGATGGCATTCTTTGACAATGGAATTCAATACATGCTATTGTAATCTGAAGAAATATCTTCGTTCACTTGGCCTCAATCATGAAAGCCTTGTGAATTCCCTCTTTAGTAAAAATCTGTTCTGAATTCATAAATGCTTCATCAAACTTGGATTTTTTTTTCACAGAATTATGAAAAATTAAGACTTAGCCTGAACCCTGCCCAGGGACCTGCTATATAAGAAGGTGCTTTGACTAAAATGAGAAATTTTACGAATCCAGCTGAGAAGCCAGCGCTTGCGAGTATTAAGCTATTGAAAAAAATAAACTGGACCACAGCTCTTTCATCCCCTGTGAGACCAGGACTTGATCCAGATATTCAATGCTTCTTCTGTCCGACAAATCATTCAAGGTGAAGTATAAATGCTTGATATGATTTTGGATGCGAACTAAATTGACACATTTCACTATATCAGCAAAACTCCTTAGCTGCAGACGATGCGGTTGTCTCCATTGTCTAAGAAACATCCATCAGGAATCCACCGCAGCTTCATGACATCTATAACAACCCAAGTCGCGGCATCGGTATCCATCAGCAGATCAAGTCATTTTAAACAACCCATTGACGTTTTATTAAACACAATCTGATGCTTAAACATGCAAAATGCCCGTCAGTTAAGTTAACCATGTTATATTGTAAAAGCTTCTACATATTGTGAGAATAACAGTCCATACAAGACATTGACATTGTAAAGTCAAGACTGTAAAGACTGACAGAAATATTTATGTGCACTCCTCATTTACAAAAGCTTTATGCATGGTCAGATGCAGGAGTAGATTTTGTTCGTAGCTACAAAAAGTTCAGAACTACTAAAATTTTCATGAATGTTGAAACGCGTAAATTTCGTTCTGCTCTGTTTATGCAGAAATCCGTTTTGCTTACATTACATGGATGAGGCCCAATGGGTTTATGGTGTCAAGATGAAGGAAGACCAAAATGCAGGAGACCAAGGAGGCAGGAGTAAGTACTAGTTTACAGAAATACTAAAAAGCTAGGTGACCCAAGCAACAGTTTGCTCTTATAGACACCTCTCTACATGGTTGACTGCAATTACAGTTCATTGGCCTTTCAAAGGGACCATCTCTGCCTTGCCAACTGAAGCAAAAGTCCTTTGCGATAAAATTTGTTGACATCATAAATTAAAGTGCAGTGATTATGAAAATTTGTTGAAGCAGAATTGCAAGCATCAACACATTGTACCGCTTAGAAGTTTGTTCATTTGCTATTGTAACACACTACAGGAAAAGGGGCAACATAGCTTGTATTGTCTGCTCGTATGTCTGCATGCAGTCTGCTGAAAAAGGAGGATATATGAACAACATCAAGAGAACTGATGGTGAGCAAATGGGCACTGTCGCCAGGTGGTGGATATCTTGCAGCTTTGCAGAAGCCCACTAGTATCACCACTAGCTGGTGATGCTAGTGAAGGCTTGCAGTGCTCCGCCGCTACGTCAGCCATCTTCTGTCTATCTCCTCCAAATCATTTGCACCAGTGGTGATTATTAATATGCTAGTTGACTACCAAAGTTATCATCCCTACATCCCTGTATGGCCAAATTAAGGACCTGATGACTACTAAGCTTCCTGCTGGTCAAAAAATCCAAACAACCCAGTTTTCCACTTCTTTTATCTCTGTGTTTGTTAGTAGTTAAAAAAAAAAAAAAAAAAAAAAAAACTTTTTTTTATGTGGTGTTTTGATGTGCATTTCATCTGTACTTCAAAATTTTCCATTGGTGCAGACCCAAACTTTTGATTTGAAACCTTTGTGGTCCCAGGAAAATGAGCATGGAACGAGATCTCTGTTTGTGTCTGTGCACATATGACCAGCTGGCACCAGCCCTCAATGTGTGTTGTCATGAAAGGGCCCCGCAGCTAAGCCCTCAGGCCTATAAATTACATGCAAGGTCCATAAATAGACTCTTGTATATTCCTGCAGTTTATTTGAACCTGAAACTGACATGTGAATGCTTTATGAGCCAATAAACCTACACACACAGCTCAAAAGATAAGAAACACTTCTGTCGTGACTTTCACACGCTATGTGCGGACTGAAAACCGCTCACAAACTCACACTTTCATATCCATGCTTAAAAGACGTTATGAAAAGCAGGGAGTTGCATATGTTGACAGTTGAGCTGATCTGGAGGGATATCACTCGCCTGTGCACTTATATACACATGCATGTATGTGACTTTGCACATTTCTTTATTGTGGCCCGTCTGATGAAAGACTCAGCAGGGCTGCTGGGCAGTCGTTATTCGGTCCTTGGGTGGGCTTTAGCTGGCTACCATGTCATATTACTGCCCAGTGAGGGAGGAACTTCAAAGAAAGTTCTGAAGGCTTTTTCCCCACAGATCCACTGAATTTTCAGCCTTTTAAATAAAAATAAAAAATACAACTTCACTTGTTGACTCCAAAATCCATCAGTTTATCTATCTTAAAAGCAGGCTGATTTTTTTTTTTTTTTTTTTTTTTTTTTTTTTTTTTTTTTACTGTTTGCATAAAATATGGTATTTGCTGGATAATTTTGTCAAGTCTTTTTCAGAAGTCCACAGGACTATGACCACTGTGGTAGAAAATAAGACAATTCTGTAGTTCCTCAGAAACGATTAATGGAGCCATTAATAGAGCCTCAGTGAATGGATTATTTCTCTCTTCATTAACTGGACTTGAACATTTTATGAAATACATGTTCCCTGCTACAAATGGCCTTCAAAACAAATAAAGATTTAATTATATCAAGGAGAAACATAGATTTCCAAAAGTAGAGGATTCAGTGGAAAGTTACTTTGAAAGTCAGCGTGTTCATTATGATGCACCATGTTCCATGAGATGGACTGATGAACTCACACTTCCACCCAAGAGCTATGCAGGGTTGCTTCCTTTGATGGCTACTTTGTTGTCATCAGGGGGTCACTGGTGTAAATTATTCTAAATTGCCAAATACCACAAAAGTACCCAAAGGTTTACCTTTATATATAACTGCAAATAGAGAATTATTTTACTCATAACAGAGTAAGAGGCTGGATTTATTTATTATCGATTGAGCTAATTGAATAACTCATTGTCATATCTGTAGTGCATCAAATATGATGCATTTTATCTGCAGCTGATCAGTGCTAACCCACCGTCACTTGGCCTGTCACTTGTGGGGTTAGACACTGTCAGGTATGCCAACTGATGCTGATTGACTGCGGGTCCCAGCAGACCTCTGCTCAGAAGACTTGTGGAGGATTTTGTTGGGTGGTGTTGGGCTAATCAGCTGCAGCTGAACACCAAAACCAAGGAAATGGTTGTGGACTTCAGAAGAACCACCCCACCACTGGTGCCTGTCCCAATTGACGGGGTGAATGTTGAGGCAGTCTGCACCTACAAATATTTGGGAGTACTCCTCGACAATAAACTGGACTGGTCTGCTAATTCGGATGCCCTGTACAGGAAGGGGAAGAGCAGGCTTTACTTCCTGAGGAGACTGAGGTCCTTTAATTTCTACAACAGACTGCTGCTGATGTTCTACCAGTCTGTTAAGGCCAGTGTGCTCTTCTATATTCTGTAGTATGCTGGGATGGCAGCACTAGAAAGAGAGACACTGGTTGTACTGCATTGTTTTGCATTACAACATATTACTTGCACTAAGGACTATTCCTCAAACTCTGGACAATTTTATCAGTCACTTTAATCTGTTCACTTGGATTACTGCAAGGCACTTTATAATGACACTTCTGTACCCCCCCCCCCCTTACCCATTTAAGTAAATGTTGTATATATGCTAATGTGTGCAATATGGTTGATTCTTTTTGTAATGTGTATTATTTAATGTGTATTATGTGTAATGTGTATTATTGAGTATGCTACTTGACACCTTAATTTCCTTCGGAAGTTACTCTACTCTACTCCTCGACTCTAGACACAGTATAACCTCCTACCAAGAAAATCTCTCAACATTTAGAATTTAGAAATGTTTCATGCACAGGCAGTGCATTTTGTGGGGTGATGACATGGAGTACCCTTTCAGCAACAGAATTACAATAATGCCCACATTTTTTTCACTTTAGAAATGTTCTGCCTTCCAGTTTTCTCCCTCCAGTCAGGCTTCTTTATGCTCATGAAGCTTCTGTTCTTGGATATGCACTTTTCTTTCTTGATCACTGTGAAATGACTCACAGTCAATAGTGTGTCAATGATGCAGAATATGTTTTTGTAACAAGATGGGCAGTGTTGCACACTTAACAACTTGTTTCTGTGTTGTTTATTCCCTTAAGGATTATAATATGGTATAATTATCTTTTCTCATGGTGTTTTTATAAATTGTATAAAAATATAGGGGAGAGTGAGGTAATGTGAGACGGTTTTTACCCCCCCCCAAGCAAGCTAAATTGATGTCTATAAAATTAACACATTTTACTTTAATTTAGGATGTTTCCTAAGAACGGAAACGATCAGAACTAAAGACAGTGAAAATGTGATTGTTTAAAAAAAAAAAGTGGTCAAGTGTCTCATTTTACCCCAGCTACGAGATAAACTGAGACAAAGCCCAGATTTCAAGGGGGTAAAGTGACCCTGCTTGGGGTAAAATGATCCACTTACTTTTTTTCCACCACTCTGGAGGTGACTGAACAAACACAAATACAGCAAAGTACCTTTCAAAAAAGGTTTTATTCACCATTCAAATGAGAGAAGAGAACCACTTCCACAGTAGGGGAAACTCAGATTATGACCCCGTCACTCCATAGCGAGTCCTCTGGATTGGCTCCGATTTTTATTCCCTCTTTTGCACTTCCTCGTCAGTCTCTTTCGTCTCTTTTCAAAAGCTCTGAATCGGCTCACCTTTTTATCCCCTCTTTTCCACTTTCTCTGCAGTCTCTTCCGTCTTTCTTTAAAAGCCCTTTCAAGTGCCTGCTTCTCAGGAGTGTCATGCACATCAGTCTGGTTTGTTTTCTGGGGGTGAACTTTGGAAGTGCGATGATTTCCTGTTGAGGGACATATCCAGGTCGGCTAGTTATTTGTCCCACAGCTGTGTCAGCTGGCACGGGAGCGGGCGAATTTGTACGGGGGGGTTGCGTTATCTGCAGCGGGAGGTTCATCTTCAGGCGGATCATCTGCAGGGTGCAGGCCTTCCATACCTTCTGCCGGAAGTGGAGCATCTCCGGTGGCAGGTTGTAGCTCAGGCTTTGGCCGGTCTGACGGAATAGATGGTGCAAACACTTCATCATGGAAAATGTCGTGATTGTATGGGAAAATCCCAGTGGACCTAAACCCAGAAGTTTTGTGATGTCACGGTTGTCATGAAGGCTTGATTCAGTCCTACAACCTGGTAGATGGTGACTGTTTTGCTGGGATTCGATCGCATCCATCCATTGAGAGCTCAGCTGTATTGGGCTTTGAACGGACCGTACACGGCCACATCCAGAGGCTGCATGCGATGGGATGTGTGAGGTGGGAGAGTGAGCATAACAATACCATTGCTCCCAGCGATTTCAACTGCCCTGAGTGATATGTGAGCTTTTAGATTGTCCATGATTAGCAGCATGGGGTGGTCAGCAAGTGTGGTTTATCAGGTGGCCGAGGAACTTGGCTTAGCTATCTTCATTCATCCATCCTGTTCTGGTGGATGTACCCTTTGTTCCTGGAGGTGCATTGATCATGAAGCAGTCTTTAAACTTTACTTGGGGAAAGACAAACATGGAAGGTGCAGCGTCACCAGCAGCATTCACCGCATACACCAGAGTTATCAGTTCCCCTCTCTCGACCGATGTGATGGAATCAACTTGCCTTTTCCCTCTTTGTGTCACCACCTGAAACAAACAGAAAGTTCAGAATTAATGGCATGTTTGATCTGTAGGTTACATATAGAGCTCCAGGATGGTTCTGGATGTGGATCAGAGGCTGCTGGAGGTGGTCAGGGGCTGCTGCGGCGTACCAGGGGGCAAGCCTAAGTACCCCCAGAGCTCCAGGATGGTTCTGGATGTGGATAAGAGGCTCCAGGATGTGGATCAGTGGCTCCTGGAGGTGGATCAGTGGCTGCTGGAGGTGGTCAGAGGCACCCAGAGTGGAACCAGAGCTCTAGCAGGGTGCTGCAGGTGGTGGAGAGGCCTGCTCGAGGGTGTCAGAGGTCAGTGTAGGTGGATCAGAGGCCTCCAGAGCTTCAGCAGGGTCCTGGATGTGGACCGGTGGCTCCAGGATGTGGATCAGATGCTCCAAGAGGGGGACCAGAGGCTTCATCGCCTATCCGATTTTGGAGCGCCATCCTCGGCCTTGCTCGCTCAGAGGTCCCGTCGGCCTGTTTATTACATTATTACAGGCTACACATGTCAGCCTTGTGTGTGTGTGTTGTACTGTACCCTTGTACTGTATGGAGACCTGTTTCGTCCACATTAAAAATCATGTGTGGGGGGGGAATTTATGCCTTTTAAAGATAAGGAGAAAGGGAGAAAAGGAGAATAAAACACATGCATTGGAAGAATTAATTCACCCACCTGTCCATGACTACTGCCAGATTGTCAAAGAACTCCCCAACAGTCGTTCTATTGAAGGCAGTGGCCCTTTCGAGGGATGTGGCTTCTGGAGTTCGGACAGAAAGTCGGTGACATGTTAGGAAGCTGCGGAACCACTCTTGACCTGCAGACTGCGTCTCCTTCCAATTGGCAGACATGAGGAGATGGTTCTTGTCTGCATACTCAAAGGCCAGTGTGCGGCACTTAGCTGGAGAGAGCCCATAGGACTGTTCAGCAAGTTCTTTAAGTGTTTGGAAAGTTCTTCCTACATCTCATCTGTGAAAATTCTCTTTGCCTGGGCCACCGAACCCCAGCCCACAGTGAGAAGGTCCCCCCGCTGCTTTTTTCTTATAAATCTTAGGAGGCTTGACTTGTTAATATTTCACTCCCTTGAAACACATCTTAAGGATCTATTTTTCTCCATGACCTCAGTGGCTGCACTTTCCATTTGTTCAAGGGAGGTTTTGTCCCAGGTTGTCTTCCTGTTGTATTTTGTTGCCATGATGGATTTTTCATACTGTTTAAGACACGAAAAACAAAGCTTATTTTTTGTCTTACTTTGCCTCCAGGGGAAAAGTGAGGCAGTGTCTTACTTTTCTTTGGCTCGCAGCACTACATCATTTTAAAAGGCGATAGTTCAACAATATACGGGATATGAGTTTGTCCGCTTAAATCAGTTACTTTTAGCACCAGAGTTGATTATGGTGAAAACCAAAAAATTTACTTTTACATCCCAAAAATGTATTTTTGTACAAAACACATGCTTACCACAGCACAGCGAAGTCAGGCTTCGTGGCCATGGTGAAAAGGATGAGCCTTGACAATCAGCAGGTCAAATGACCACAGCTGCATCCTGTTGCTTAGATACAGGGGGTGTCTCACATTACCCAGTGTCTCACAATACCCCATTCTCCCCTATATGTAGAGAAAAATAACCTTTTTTTTTTTTTTTTACCAATAGTGGTAAATTAAGTACATTATCATTAATTTATAAATAAATATTAAATTATTATTTAACAAAAACTGATCTAGTTCTCGGTGTAAAAATAGTTGAGTAGGGATATCAACATGAACTGATTTTACTATTAACTGCTTTATAAATGCAATGATGGGATAATTGTAAAAATTGTAAATGCTACAGTATTTTGTGGAAAACTCTTGCACAAAATGCTTTTATACTTTTATTACAATGTGTAGTCACATTGTGCACAGCATGTTACATGGGGGTCATTCCACCTCAAATCAGCAGATTAGAAAAAAAATTCCCGCTTGACCATCTTTGATTTGCTTGATATTTTTTCTTATGAACTTTGAATATAATGTAGTAACTTTGTGCAATATTAGGCTGGTACTAGCAATAACTTCGGATTTATAAATTTTTGAAAAAGTGCCCGTACGGCCATTTTCGTGACATTCCTAAATTATTACCATTTTTGAGGGGCTGTATCTTTGAAACCGTACAAGCTAGAGAGCTGATTTTTTTTTATGCTATTAGTCCTGTATGTGCACTCTGTATGGGGTCAGTTTCAGGTGTCTATTCATTGCTGTTTGTTTTAAAATAAATTTCAAACATCCAAAATAAATTTCACTCGCTTTGTGCGGTTCACATTTCAAGTCCCCATTTGGACCCCTTGTAATAGTAGCTGAGACTTACTTTTTTTGTTGAACAATCTCCTTCTCCTATAGCATAAAAATACATAAAGAATTTGCAGAAACAATTGTATTTTAGTTCTCATATGACCCAGCAAAAAACGAACTTTGCATTTTATTGTCGATATTCAATTGGCAATTAACAAAATATGACAAGATGTACCAAAACACTAAATATACTACCAGAAAGGTAATGACAATATCTGTTTATATACAAAGTTTCAAGTTGGTACTAAGTCTCTAAGTTACCTAGAAAAAATTCTGAAATCGAGCATTTTTTTGCCGTTTTTTTTCGAATTATTGAGAACTTGTAGAAAATCACCAGAGAAAGTTTTCAATGTACATTTCAGTATACAGGCTGTACTTCTGCATTGTATTGTCTTGTCTGGACATGTTTGCTGATCTCAAATGGACAGGGCCTTTCAAACAAAATAGTTTGCTGCATGTTTTATTCCTCCCTGTCCGTGCTGTGTGAAAGTTTGGTGAATGACTCAAGCAAAAGTGCTTTGTGATTTATACTAGATAAACATGATCAATTGTGTAGCAAAATTACCAGTACTGGTAGTGCTATACTGAATTGCCACAGCTGAGGTTTTAACATATTAATAAATGCGTAAATATAGAACTTATAGTAACACAAGTGCCTTGGCATTCAGTGCATGACATCATGCTTATGTCATCAGAAAATTCAGCAAGCTGTTCAGTTGATCAATAACCATTGTAGACCAAGCTTCAAAATCGAATGCAGTGAATGTGAAATCTTTGAAGAGAACTTGGATACTTGTACAATTGGGAAAAAACTTTGTTCAGAACAGGATTGCCATAAACTGGACTTTGTCCAAAGTCTGAAACGGTCAGTATAATTTTGGTGTTATTATGTGCCAGCTTGATGTTCATTCCTTTATTCATATAATTAAGTGATGCAGGAGTAGTATACAATACCTCATATTATCATAATCATTTTCTTACAGTTCAAAGGAGTTGATCAATGTACAGGATTTATCTGAACATGACCGAGAAATGCTGCTTCACAGGTGTGGATTTGATGGACTCCCATCAGAAGCAAACATCTGTCTGCATCACAAGAAAAAAATGCCCAGTTTTTGCACTTATTGTATTATTAACCAATTTTTTTTCTTCTTCAATTCAATTTGCAACCCTTAAAGTTGATTTGGAATGGTCTCTACAGCACTCCATGGAGACTTGCAGGTGAGCCTATGCTTGTACTTGGGTCTACAAAAAGGAGTGCTGCTGAGACTTTTGAACTTGTCACTCTCGATTATCAACCACTTTCTGCAGCTAAATGTTTTTCTTCACTGATCCTCATTCCATATCAAGATTCCATATCAAGATATTTGCCATTTGTGAAATTTAAAGTTCTGCACACAAAACAAGCATATTCTTGAAATTTCCAAAAAACGGCAAAAATGCTCGATTTCAGAATTTTTTCTAGGTAACTTAGAGACTTAGTACCAACTTGAAACTTTGTATATAAACAGATATTGTCATTACCTTTCTGGTAGTATATTTAGTGTTTTGGTACATCTTGTCATATTTTGTTAATTGCCAATTGAATATCGACAATAAAATGCAAAGTTCGTTTTTTGCTGGGTCATATGAGAACTAAAATACAATTGTTTCTGCAAATTCTTTATGTATTTTTATGCTATAGGAGAAGGAGATTGTTCAACAAAAAAAGTAAGTCTCAGCTACTATTACAAGGGGTCCAAATGGGGACTTGAAATGTGAACCGCACAAAGCGAGTGAAATTTATTTTGGATGTTTGAAATTTATTTTAAAACAAAAAGCAATGAATAGACACCTGAAACTGACCCCATACAGAGTGCACATACAGGACTAATAGCATTAAAAAAAAATCAGCTCTCTAGCTTGTACGGTTTCAAAGATACAGCCCCTCAAAAATGGTAATAATTTAGGAATGTCACGAAAATGGCCGTACGGGCACTTTTTCAAAAATTTATAAATCCGAAGTTATTGCTAGTACCAGGCTAATATTGCACAAAGTTACTACATTATATTCAAAGTTCATAAGAAAAAAATATCAAGCAAATCAGAGATGGTCATGCGGGAAGGTCCTGTTGAATTGAGGTGGAATGACCCATGGCCTTTACTTAGCTGGTAAATTGAAAACCTGGAAATGGCAGAAGGAACTGGTTCAGAGCTGCATCCACCAAACAAAAAAGCATCAAGTTAGCATGTGGGGCCATTTTTGGTAGCTAAAAAATTACCGGAGTGTTGTGGTCAATAATAGATATCTGATCTGTAGAGCCTGATGCTGGAAAGTTGCAGCCAAAGACTGCAACACATCTAATATGTGTCACTATCTTTAGGATAATCATCCATTCCTGTATGGCCAAGTAAAGGCAAAAATCTAAAGTGAATGTATGAAACAGACCCTAAACTGTGTAGGCTAAATCACCCCAAACAATTCAAGTCATGCAGGTTCACAGAGAGTTACCATTTCACTGAAAAGCCTTGTTGGCATCAGGCTTTTAGGCAGCCAGCCGTCCTACCACCTTTTGGACATGCTGTTTTAAAAATAGACAGCTTAAGTTTTTTAACTTGGCAGCCTGAAATTTTTTAAATTGTGAACTTCACCAGTAGCTGAGGGCTTTACTGTTATCTAGGGTAGAATATTTATTTATGTTTTATATACTTACTGTCTACAATGAGAATATGTTGTTTTATAGCAATATGGTTTTTGTTGCGTTACAACTACATGTAGAGCTAGAGCTCGTAGAGCTGCAAGACTGAAACGTAAGATGCGGAGTAATACTACGATAGCTGCCTATCATATTGCAAAAGACATACACATAAGTACTGTTGTGATAGCTTGACAAATTATGTGGAAAAAGTTTGGGTTTAAAGCTTTTTTCCCAGTTTGTTTGGCACATTGTATGTATGTGTGTATCATAATCCTGTGTAATTAGAAATTTCCTGAATGATCAACATGTCAAATGCCTAAAGTACTGATCCGCTTCCTAGAAAGAGGTTTTTAACATACATGAAGTGGGGTGAACTGTAACTGTGATTAAACGGTCTTATTGCTGAAGTACTCTCATATCCACATGCATAGAACACCTTTTGTCCAATCAAATGACATGATTGGAACTAATTGTTTGTTTTTATAGACACTTCAACAATCCAAATGGGGTTACATGTAAGATGGACAAGCCAGCAGTGGGAATTCATAAAGTGACTCGCCAAATTGTGTTGTCTATGTGTTATGTAATTGCATATAAATAGTAAGTACACTAAAAAGTAACACACTAAAATTTGACATTGTGACTTCCCTAGCTGTGAGCAATGAGTCCCCTAAGGGGCTGATATTTTTGGACACTAGACGTTCTCTAATCATTAGGTCACTCCTATGTGCTCAGCTAGAGAGCCATTTAATGCATTCCATTATATTGGTGGATCTGTCAGTTACCTTCAGCCTAGCAGCCTTTCAGATCACTTACTTCTGTTGCCAACTCTCCCTCAATCTCTCCATCCTCTCCTCTTCCGTTGCTCCGTGTTTAACAGGATTGACCAAATGGCAAGCTCCATTAACCAGGCATGTCTAGGTCACTTAGTGTTGAAGACTTTGGGGAGAGAGGTACCATTTCTAAATCCATCCCTTCTTCTCTTTCACTCTCGGCCTCTCTTTTTTCCTCTCCTCCACCACCTCGGCCAGCAGACTGCAGTTGTGTCTCAGCTCTCTGCAGAACCAGCTGTTGTTAAGCCTTGGATTAAATGATTCACTTACCAGCCACATGTTAATCCTTGCCGTCACACTTTTGCTCTCACACCCACTTCGTTGGCTCGTGTGGGTGGTCTAAATTGAATTACATTTGAATCATATTGGGGAGTTAGATATATGTGATCAAATACTGGCATTCAATGGTGAAGGGAAACTGGATGTGAAAGGGATCAATATCACTGAAATGTTTCTTACAAAAAGTCATCCATGTGTTCCATTATGAGCACATTAGATGGAGGTACTTGTCTAATGAGGTGACTGAGCACTTCAGCGAGCTGGGGTGTTTGCCATCTGGTTGCGACATCAAGGCTTTGAATTTAACAGATGACTGTTTGTGCTTGTCACTCCTTGCCTGTATCTACTGTTTTAGTTCATTGCATGTAGTCACGCAGTGCCAAAGCAATTTGGATAATAGGAATTAGGAGAATTTTTAGGTTGTTTGTTGGAGAAAGTTTCTAAAATCCTGGGATGTTTAATTTAAAGCTTAGATATTTTGAATTTGAAGGCAAGTTTGACATTTTAGGGAATAAAAACAAAGAAGAAAATATTCTTTCCAGTGATCTTCTGATGAAATATCTCCATGTTGAAGTGAAAAAAATGAGCATTAAAACACTGTGCCACAGAGATTCTGGTGCCAACCTTGGCTACTATCATGTTTTGGGCTCTTTTGTATAGCTATGATCTGTCTTAACTCTGTGCCAGAGTTGCTTTTTGTTCGTTTAATATGAGTTTTTTTATGTGCTAGCCTGTATAGCTCTTGATTATCTATGATGTCCTAATGATACTGTATCAGTAAAACCAGCATTTGGTGTGGAAAAATAACAGACAAACACGAAAAAATGAAAGATAGCCTGTTCCCTGCTAGAGAAAATACAGATTTTATGAGGTCATTATGGTATTATACTGAGATGCTATAAAAAAAACAAAAACAGCAGCCAATCACACAATCATTTTGTTTACTTTCGCCTGATAAAGTTAGCATATAACACGAATTGTATGTCACAGCCATCTGATTTCTGTTGTGAAAGAAAAAAAAAAAACAGAAAATGTCCCTTATTTCATTTTTCATTTTAAAATCAGTTAACGGAAATTGATTTGTATCCCTTTTTTTTTTTTTTCTAAAATCGAAAAAACCACAAATGGCAAATGACCGTTTAACTGACTTAAGGTGCTGTGTGCATGAATGGAAATTTGAGGCGCCCCTTTTTCATTCCCAACTTTGCCGTAGGGCGTTTCTTGGCAGGCATGCACTTCTCTGTATAATAGCCCTTACCTGGGAATTTTAATACAATAATATGTCACGTGTAAGAGATGATGCACTAGGCTATAAGATTATCAGGTTATTATAATGACACATGCCGTCTTCCTCTACACGAAGAAAGGAGAAAACAGATAAATGAATGAACTGCCATTGTCAGCACAAGTTTGTCAGTAAATGTAATTGGTCCGCATTTGAAATGCCTTTTCACATCTATGAAACGTTTATTTACAACGCTCATCCAAGAACTGTTCTGTATAAAAACACATGCTCATAAAGAACAAAAGTCTTCAGTTTCAGAGATTGAGTCAGAGCCACTGACAGCTATTAACTTTAGACATTTATGGACTTCCTGATCTTTTATCATTAAAAGAGATGGCAGGATGCTCTATGTTTCTAGCTATGCATGCTCCTGTGGAGGCAGATGTGTTTCGTGGCAGCCATGCACTTCTCGGTATTAAAAAAGACCAACCTACCTCAAAGTTAGGAATGAAAAAGGGGGCGTGGTTTTCTCAATTTCAAACTTCCATTCATGCGCACAGCACTTGAAGTCGTTTTAAAGAGTCATTTTACTTTTTTTTTAGACTTTAAGAAAGGCATTTGTGCCTGTACCTGTAACATGCATATAAATATTGTGCAACAAGAGATAAGGCGACACTGTAGACTAGACTGGTTCATGCTGGCATCAGTTATTATGGGTGATTTATACATTGAATCAGCGCCATAGTTACAGTGTAGGTGTACTGTAGCTGGGGACCCTGTGGCGTAATCTATCTCACAGCCTGACATGCACCCCTACAGAAATGTAAGTGCATGATGAGTCGACACGGATTGGAGCAACAGTGAAAGGACCATTTAGTAGCATGGTAACCCTTTCTTTTATAGTCCCCTAATTACTAAGTATTTACCCAGTAAATACACTTAATTACAAAGTAATTCCAACACATTTAAGCAGGTAAGTTCAAGGAAATTTATCTTCAATAGTCTCCTCATTTCTTGATACTTAGCTTTAAAGTGCCTATCAGTTTATATAATATTGCTTGGAAACAATTGGATTAATAAGTAAAGACAAAACTGTGCAATTATTAAGAAATTCCTCCACGATTCCCAGTATTACCAGTATCACTCATGTTGTCGTGACCTCTTTGTGGTTCCTCTACGTAATGTAGTTAAAGGTTTTAGAGAAACGGACCACATTTTATTTGCAATTTAAACTATACTTGTTTCAAAGGAAGTTGATCTTGGTAACAGTCTTTTAAAACAACTATACTTGATAAAAGACAAGGTAATATCAGAGAAACAGCATAATTGTTTTATTTCAATTCAAAACATCACCTCAATAATGTGGAGTTACACATCAAATAGGAAGTTTTCTTTGAGTCACATGGGCCAAAATAATATTACAGATGTGTTTTAGAATTGATCCAGTAAGTGTAAATGTTTGCCAACTTCAACAACATTTCTATTGGGATTACTTAGTAAAGTCTAATAATTTACTCAATAATTAAAGGTAAAGAAAGCCTGCTTTGTTTCCATGGTTTTACCAGTTTGGATTGCACCATTTGTTTTGCAATCAATACATAAAAGAAGTACTACATAAATTATGTTGTATTACTTGGTAAAGTATATGAATTTACTCAGTAAGTAAAGTGCAACTGTACTGTAAAAGAAAGGCTGTTTGTTTTCATGGTTTTACCAGGTTATTTCCATGTAACTCAGTATTGGATAATACCAGTTTCTGTGGAATCAGTATGTTTCTTTATGTTTCAGTATGTATTCTTCTTTGTCTTAACTTATTATCCCAGTTGTTTACTTTTGGATCCATATTCTTGATACCCAAGTATCAAGAAATGAGGAGACTATTGAAGAGAAATTTCCTTGAACTTAGCTTAAACATATTAGTCTATCAGTGGCACATTAGTGTAACATATCAGCATATTAGTGAAGCAAGTACGAATGGGGATTACCCCAGTTTTATAAATAAATTTCAGATGGACGTATCAAGGGGAATGTGTGAAAATAGTATTTTTTTTATGCACACTTAAAAATGTGGGCTTATAAAATCAGGCATTCGAACCACCAATTTTCCAACTGGCTCCTAACCTTCTGAACCGCAGCCTTCCACAAACCCCAGTATGTAGTGCTGTGCTCATGCCAGAGGCTGACCAGCCTCTAACTGCAATGTTTAAAATCTGCTTAAAAGCAGAGCCAAGAAATCAGCAGGAAAGTGTTCAGTTGACCATTTCCACATGAGAAGCCATCTGTTTCTGAAGAACTTCTCTGAACCCCAGGAAAATGATACTGTGCTGTCTCACCCAACCAATGTTTTTCACATCCACAGCCCCTGTAACATGATCTCATCGGTCAGACACACATTTTACATGAACTGAAGACTTATTACAGAATAGTGTCAGATTTTGTTAATATATCTGGAAAGGTAAGAGCCAATGCAATGAAAGAACCCATTTCAATTTTGATGTGAATATGGATCACTCTTAGTATTTACTCCAGTGGGAGTCTGAATTGTCTGTGCCCTTCTACTTATTTCATTTAATAGGGAACAATAGAATACAGACTCAATAGAAATGTGATACTTTAAAGTATCATACATACAACCTTCTTTCTAATATTTAGAAATTCATCCAGATACAAAAACTTAATGTTAAACCAGCTGGTACGGGATGGCTTTAAGATGATTACCAAGGTTGTAGATAATATTTATTCCCATATAATTGCATAAGTCAACATATCACAATTACTGGGTTAAGTAAGAACTTTTCATGGACCCTGTAGCTAGTTGCCTCATTAGGTGGCTTACCTAACACAAGCAGATAAATGCATCTCACCTCTGTTACTTACTGGAAGGCAGGGACAGTGCAGATTCTGTAATTATTTTCTCTCTGGTGACCTCTTTAACGGTACATAAGAGCTCATATGTATCATCCCTGATGCCGGCATTTTATTAGATAATGACTCCACTATGTCAAATGTGGACTGAAAGCATGACGTCTGCTGTACAGTTATGTGTGCCCTCTGCCTACTGCCATCTTTCTCAGCACTTTCACCTCGGTGTTTATGTGGGTAGTTGCGCTTAGAGGAAAATATCCTCCCAAGCTATTCATTTTTTCCAGCAACCATCTGATGAGGATGTTTATATACCTCCACAAAGTAATGGGTTGATGGACAAGCAGCCTCTCTCCTTTGATGGGAGATTTTATTTTATGAATTTGTCTCTTGGAATTCTGCCACAAAAGTTACATTTTTTTCAACATAGGAGTGAAAGATATTGGAGAGGAAAAACAAAGAAGGTGGAGTTTGCACAGGTATCAGAGATTATGGGTCTTCCCAATGAACTAGATGGACTTCAAAATGACTCATGAATGCATAAGTGTGCAACAGTGAGGTGTAAAGGAAATAAAACTTCTTAATAATGGTAAAGTTTGCATCATCCAAAGTTTGCATGAGAAAAAGTAAACACAAACCATGCATAGAAACCATTATTTAACACATGGAAATACTCAAGGAAAAGAGCCAATTAAAAAAAAATGTACTTAAACTTTATGGACTCTATGTATTGGATAAAGTCAGAAATTGACGATACACAACAGCTACAAAATTGTGGGGGGAAAAAAATCATGGCACTTAAAAGGATTCTAAAAAGAAATCCACGTTATTGAGCTCCAAAGCATAAAATAGCCATTTTGAACTCTGGCTTCTGGCGTCTCATTTTATAGTTATATTGTAAATTAAATTTCATACTAAAAGTTGATAAGGTTTCTTGATATAGCTTGAAAAAAAGACAAACTATCATACTGTGTCCCTTCATAATGTAAATAGGTTTCTAAAAAAATTGTTTGTGTATGCACAGATGTATCATGGCTTGTCGTAACTGAAACAGGTTTACTATTGATATTCTTAAACTCATAATACTTGGCATTGATCAACCGTGGACAGGCCCCCGGGCCTGCCGTCGACAGACTGTGGAACAGACTCAGATTGACCTTGACATCGATCGACTCAGAAACAGAGGAGGTGTTTGCTCACCCAGGGACACGACAGGCAGCAAAAAGCTCAGGAGCAGATGTGGAAACGGGTAGAGTGTTGGTTAAAACTGGAGCTGCAGCTGGGAAGGTTGCAGCTGACTCAGAAGTGACTTTGCATTAGTTAACTCGTGCACTGCAGAGGGGAGTACAAACCACGGAAGAGCCATGTGCTTGGCGTGGGTCCACTGGAAGCTTCTAGTAATTGTTTCTGAATGCTGCTTGACTCTTAATGTAGGAATATAATCCAGACTAAATTCTGTGTCAGTCTTGGAGCAAGTGAGTCGTTGCCAGCATTTCACACTTACATGAGTAGCATGAAGCTGCAGTGTCTTATGTGAAGTGCATAAATATTACTTTGAATTTGATGTGCTTCCATATTTTTACAACTTTATACATTCACTGCATGTCATTTCACACAGAAACATACTTTCTATTTAAAATAGAAAAAAATAGAGTTTATTACAAGTAGACGTGTTTGAAGGCATAATGTAACACAATAGTAACTAAGAAATTAAAATGTATTTTATGCGATGTTACATATAATTTTTACACACTTTCACCACATGCATGTTAAATTGTGTTCTGTACTATATTGTATAGCCTCTAAGGACCTAAATTAATACTAATTTTAGACAAAAATAGGACTTGTGCCTAATTTATGTATGTAGGATGATCTCAGAAGGTCAACTTATTCAAGTGTCATTTTTAATGATGCAAATAAAAATTCAAATGGCAGCTTCCTCGCTGGAAGTGAAAAGATGCATCAAATGCTGCAAAGACTTAAAACTGTCCAGGTCTCTTAAGTGAGACTTTGTGTTAACCTCAGTTGATTAATAAAATCCTTTATTTTCAGACCAAAATGTGCTTTCACATCAGTCTCCAAAAGTAAATGGACTGCATTTATATAGAGCTTTCTAGACACCATCATGGTACCCCAAAGTGCTTTCCAGAGGCCTCTCATTCACCCATTTACACTCCAGTGAGTGGCTGCTGCCATGCAAGGTGTTCCCAGGCCACTGGGGCCTGGCCTGGTTCAGCGTCTTGCCCAAGGACACTTGGACATGTGGACAGTTGGGGCTGGGATCAGACCGCCAACCTTACAGTGACTGGACAATCTGCTCTAACAACTGAGCTACGGCCACCCAAAAAGTCACTAGATTTGTTGATTTTTGAAAAAGAGTCACTCCAAATAACTAAATACTCAGTAAATGTAGCAAAAAAAAAATGTCACAAAGTTGGCAACATGCACATTATTGACTGTTTTTTTCTCAAGGCTTGTATGAAATCACATGTGAGATGTAAGGTTTCTTTTAAGGAAAATGGATGGAAACAGGCATCGACGCATATTGTCTAAACCTCATAAGTACTTTTTATTTTCTGTTCCAGTCTTATCCTAAGTTTGGTGCGTCTTCAATGCATCAGTCAGAGGAACATTTTAGAAGTTAGAAGTAACATATTTTTCCACATAACTAAAATGCCAAGTTTAGATGTTGATTGACATCCTTGTAAAACTTTGAGCATTAGAATAGAAAATTTGTCAAAATACCACACCTGAAGCAGTTATTTAGAGGAGGATATATTATTTAAAAAAAAAAATGATAAAGTAAAAATGTGTGCTTGAATGTGTGCTTGATAACATACACTTGAGTGTATGAAATGACAGTCAATTCAAAACCTAACATTACGTAACCCTGTCACTGTTTGTGGAGCTCACTTGGTCTGAAAATATGTCATTCATTCACTGAGTTGTTCAGATCTAATGGGTTCTGTGACGTCACAAAACCAGATCAGAGTAGATTCATCCAGCCTCATTATTTTTCATCTTTATCCATCTCACCTTCACATCATGCTACATTTCAGAATCAGGTTGACGTTACACAACAAAATTAATTTCTCTCCAGACCACTAAAAGAGAAATTTACCTTTTAGTAGCATTTCAAAGATTTATTTTTCTTTCAAATTTGTTTGACAGACATGGCAGTTTTGCATTACATTCAGCTAGATAGAGAGCGAGCTTGGATGAAGATACTAGAAAAGCTGTTATCTTTGTGACCTTGCAGCAGTTAGTTGGTTGTATAAAGAACAAAAACAGCTCGAAAGAGAGGTCTTCCTTTCAAGCCTGCTTTTTTTTCTACACACTTCTTAAGAAATTACTATTTCAGTTGCCGTCTCGTGTAATTTTCTTGAGCCGTTTCCCTGAAGCAGATAAAACTGCATTTCCAATACACTCATTTTGTGTTGGAGATATCTCCTCGATTTACTATATTTCCTGAGGTTATTTATATTTCCCAAGACAGTGAAGAGGAGGTGAGTTTCAGTCTTCTGTTGTTCTCTTTTACCTTCACACTTCGACTTCCATTTTGGTCTTTCCTCAGTTTTAGTCTTTGTCTCGTAGACATGCACCACAGCTGTCACTGCAACGATGGAAGAAGGACTCCATGTTTCGGAACATGGAAAAAGAACTAGGTCTTGAAAGCTGAAAAAGTCCTCAACATGGTTGAAACATATTGTAAAATACATTATATGGAAATGAGAGCAGAAAGGAAAAAAAAAGAAATCATACACGGTAGTTTAGAGCTTCGTTCCTTTAAAGCAGTTAAACGAGATGAAAAGAGAAGTGATGCTTTCCTTTCAGCTGGTCCTTACTTAATCTGACATCAAGCCTGCAAGTGTGAATGCCACTCGCACACGCACACACGGCGTCACATCGACAGGCACGTACTGGTGGAACATCTCAGATTAAGAGTGACCCAGGGATCAACATATGCTGCTGGTGTGGTGCACTCTCTACTCAAGCCACTGTATCACAGGCTGGAACCAGACACACACACGCACGCACACACACACACACACACACACACACACACACACACACACACCACAGAGCGTCCAGGAGCCTTCGGGGTCTAATGCATTCATTTGCATTACAGCCAGTAATTGGTTTTCTTGGGATTTATGTCGAAGATATTTTTATATTCAAAATGCACACTGCAAACATCACAGGAGTCTGAAAACTGTAGGAACTGAGAGGGGAATAAATGGATGTAGAAGTCAGAATGGATAACAAGCAGGATGGAGGATCGGGGACAAACATTTTTTTTTTTTCTTATTTTAGAAAAGAAAACTGGTTTGATCATTTATGTACATTTTTAGATGTAAGGGTTTTGTTATTTTTAGAGTCGGGAATAAAGTTGCGTGAGAAGAAAGTGGGTCAAATAATATTTAATTTGAGGTCGATTGGGTTCAGTTATTAAAGTCAGTTTCAGCAGAAATCCTGCAATACCATTTAAATCAAAGGGTATGCATAACATATGACGGAAGAAAATAGTGGCCACATGCTGTGTTTAATGTACATAAATAGCAAACCCGTGTCATCATGAATATCCATTTGGAATCCAAACTGATGGATGCAAGATTACAAAGCTAATTTGTGTTTAGACATAAACAATATGTAGAGTCAACACAAGCTTCCTCAAACAACATGACAGAAATAATTATGTCAAGTTGTCTGAGGAGACACCAAGTGGCTCATAGAAAAGGCAGATGGATTTTAAAATCTGCCAGCCAATCTTTTTTTTTAAATCAGCTACTTGTACCAGAATGTACCGAAACTAGGAACTGATCATAGCAACATTCAACTGATAGCAATATGGATAAGGTTGCCATTATAGTAAGTAAACAAGGTTATACATGTAGCATATTTCATGCACAAGGCAATGTACTTGACATAAATATAAGAGAAAAAGAAAAATGAAAATACAAATGGTATAATTACTTAAACTTTTGTTTATATATTTATTATATATAATATATATATATATATATATATATATATATATATATATATATATATAATATATATATTTTTATTTTTTTTTTGTATATTTGTATATACAAGGGAGAGCTTATAAACATGAAGAAGAAAGTGGAGAAGCATCTGTTGCCTACTTCTCACCATCATCTGTAAATTCAGCATATTTTAATGATCTAAATAGGAGCTACCTGAGTACTGCAAAAATGGCATTTTCTAGGTGGCAGGACCAGTCAAAACCAGTCATTTCTGCTTCATTTGGGGCTTTTGGAAGATATGATAACTTCCTGTCTTGAACGCAACAGTTCAAAACTCCCACTGATTTGGAAGAGATCAATACTGACAGCGACACCAGTGGTGATCCCGTCTACTTTGCCTGGAATAACTGGAGGAAGCCATGGTGCAGAGAGGTGGTGGTCTTCAAAGCCCTGGAAGAGTGTGAGGTCTGCCCCCTTATGTGTGATATTCTGCGGTAGTTAGCGTACCCCCTACTGACTAATAAGAGAAACGTGATTGGAATTGGAGGCTGTAGGATTCAGGTTTAAATGTGCATGGCAGAAGTAATGATTTGTTTCATGGAGGATCCTTCTCAGGTATGAAGATGATGGGAGAAAAGTTTGAGTTGTATAGCACAGAACACATTTGGACGTAATTGCCTTTTGTTATTAGGGAAACATTTTTGTGGGTTAAATTCATAAATGAACAAGCTGGAAGGTGGATTTATATTTGTAAATAATATTCATCATTTATGATGAATGTATCCCTTAAAAGACTTCCTTACAACCAAGTATTTTTTTTGACAAATTCCCGTTAGACTTACATCCATTTGGTCCAACAGCCCACTTGCTCAGTAGCCATTACCTATTGCTCCTACACCCCATTGGTCCAAATATTTAATTATTTAATTAATTGATTAAAAATGAAGAATGAAGGACACCTGCTAAAATCACCACAGAATGAAAGTTATTTAACCATACAAGAGCTGTGGAAATAGAAAAATTGCTAGAAACAATGCCATAATTTTGTTGATTGATAGTGGTACACCTTAAGGTGAAATGCAACAACTTTCCTTTTTGGAAGATTTAACTGTTGCGTTCCAAGACACTTTGAGAAAATTCGAGAGACTGAACGATTTTTGACACTGTCCGAGCTCCTTGATTTCCTGTTTAAAGGTCTCTGCATCACTTCAATATTGATTTTACTGCAAATATCTAATGTAGATATTCCATAGGTTGTCTTCAATGATGCATGGTGTGTTTAAATGTAGTATAAATGTTTGTTCAAAATCTGCAACAAGATCACTTTCTTAAAAAAAAACCATGTTAGGTTGCAGGCTGGGCTTTTTTTTTTTTTTCCCTTTGACTCTATTCATGGTTTGAGTCGTGCAGTTTCAACGCGTGAGTTCAGTTTGCCCTGGAATGGAAGTAACCACCACTGAACTGTTCAGACCAACGGGATGTTGGAGTATTGGGCTTTGTTTATTTGGGATAACGGGCAGCTATTTCCTCAAACGCTGACTTAATGGTGTAAATTAAGTTGTGGTGCGTTACTTTGTTGTGGCGGTAACCCATTGTGTCTCATGTAAAAGGTTCGGGTGACTCAAACGGACTTGGGATGCAATCTCCATTGTAAAATGTTTGTAGGTTTTTTTCACAATTACTTTCTAGTTTCTTTACGTACCTGCCTCAGTGGCGATTAGGTTGAGCAAAGTGACCTGCCACTACACAAAATAACCCACATTTAATAGGTGTTCACTTATAAAACTACTTTTATTTCTAACCCTGTTGGCAAAAATGTAGATTTTGTCGAGTTGTTACAAGATTTGTTTTCCTGCAGCGGGAAGTAAGGTTTCTCAGTTGCTTTTTCTTTTGCCCATTGGTATCAGTCAGATATATTAAAAAAATTAAACAAAATTTATTTTAATTTTTAATGACTCACCTTGCAGTTGGTGGCGACTTCATGCATTTACTGAATCGAGTGGGATTTCTGAGGGACAATTTAATCTATTCAGCGATATACAGGATTTAAA
Organism: Hirundichthys speculiger; assembly: GCA_018398805.1. Lineage (NCBI taxonomy): Eukaryota > Metazoa > Chordata > Actinopteri > Beloniformes > Exocoetidae > Hirundichthys > Hirundichthys speculiger. Next base: position 102,110 of record JAGFBZ010000446.1, on the reverse strand, counting down.
CTTTGAGACCTTACAAGTGGTGGTCAGGGCAAAAATCCTATTTAATCAAACTCCTTTCATAATACCACATATTGCCCTTTACTTGGACACACGCCCAGCCAAAACAGCACCAACTAATTTTTCCATCTTTTTGTGATCTTGCCTCAGATATTTCACTATTTCTTGACATTAATTATAAAGTCATTACTGAACCAAACATCATTGTTTATTGAGCATATTCTCCAAATATACTATCACTTGGCATGGTCATGCAGGGCAAAGTGAATTTGGCAGTGGCAATTTTCACTGCACATGATGATTTATGGGATTATGGGTGACTCTATTTGCAGTTAGTGAGGATGTTGAAGTGAGAAAGTGAGGCTCTTGCTCATTTTTCTTTGACTCCAGCTTTCCTGTCAGAAAGAAGGAAGCCCTGTTCATCAGACTTGAGACAACACACAAGGAACATTCATTTCAGAAGACGCATAATGTTGAGCCTCGCCTTAATTCTCATTGTTTTTGCCGCCTGCTGATCCGGCTGTAATATTTTTGTCTGTGATCAGACATGTTTGCAAGAATCTGTAGTTATCCCTGTCTGTCAGCCACATTGTAATCTCTCTCTCTTTCTCTCGTTTTTGTTTTTTTTTTCCTTATTGCTGCTTCTTTTCCCCTTTCTGGTTGCACAGGTGTGACTAAAACCTTTACGTCGTCAGGAAATGGTATTTGCTCTAAATGACACCGATGGCTTCGGTTATTATGGGCGCCTTCATCAAACACACTCCCATTGCCTGCCTGTTTTATCATCTCAGTGTAATGTTTTAAGTAAATGATTTCTCAAAGTAAACTGGTGATATAAATGGAAAGCTGCTCCAACTACTCAGCATTATGACAGCATCGTTACTGTTATTGCGTTGCATCCTCTCCCAGGGTGTTATGGAGAGAAACTGTTCAGAGAAGCTGCTGCTCGACGTGACAGAAAAGGCCACTGGGAGGATTTGTTTGGTTATGCCCTTTTTTAGATGGCATTCTTTAGTATCACACACATCATTTTGCTTTCATTTTATTCAGTCACTACTGAATAAAAAAGCTGGGAGGAGGAGCAACTTATGATTTCCCTTCCAGACATTTGCAAATCCTTCTCACTGGATCTTTAAAAATAGGCTCAACTGTAAAAATGTTGCAAAGGTAACTAGAATACTCATGAAATGCACATAGCCTATAGGATGATTACCGGATTTTGTACAAAGTTCACTGATGCGCCAGTCCACTTGTTTTTTAGTCCCGGTCTGATTTTTATATGAACCTCCTGAAAACCAACACCGATTCTGATATCAGAGGGCTTTTATTCCACCATACCACATATTCAACATGGCTCTGATGCTCTTTAAAGGGTCAGCAGTTTTATCAGACTTCCTCAAATATTATCACAGCGTGCTTCATCTACCCTCTTCAAGCTCAGGTCCTTTACCAGAGGCCTAGGAACCTGAGGATTTTATGGGACTGTGTTCTTCTGGACAGAGACTTCTGACGTTCTCGAGACCTGCTGGAGCTGCTCTACAGGCTTGAAGGTCAAGTGTTCCAACTACCACTGTAGCCTTCACTTTCCACATCTTTTCCATTTCTTCTTCTAACCTTTGGCATTTTCCAGCTTCTCATGCTCTTTTTTATTGATGTTGCTGTTGTTTGGAATTACTACATCTATCACATGTATCACTGCTGCTTTCTTCCGAGTTTGTCAACCACCTAATGTCTGATTGGTTAGCCATGACCAGTTTATCTGTCTGGATTTGGAGGTCTCTTGCTCTTTCATTCTCGACCACTCTTGAAGATGTGCCCATTCTCAGTACAGATGTTCCTGTGCACTATTCCAGCTACTTTTTTTATATATATTTTATTTTCACTTTTCAAACTTTTTTTTTTTTTTTTTTACAAAAAATAGGAACCAAGACACATACAAAACAGATACCCAGCACCTGACATTGCTGCCAGAAGTAATTGAAGCAATAAAAGAAAAGACGGAGGCTACATGAGTACATCTACAATACCCGAAACAGTCCAGTGCCTTCTGTCTATTGTCAGGGATGTGAGTAAAAACAAAAATATAAAACAAACATAAATACACACGCACAAAGAACCCTGAGAGGATGTTCAAACCTTAATCAGTATAACAATAAAGGAAAAATATTCAAATAAATTACCATTACCACATAGCAGCCTGATTTATTGTCCGTTATGACTGGTCAAGTAAGGCCAAAAATGGCTTCCATATCTTGTCATAAAGATGTGGTTCACTCCCTCTGCTTAGACGGAATCGTTCCATCCTGGAAACAAAACCATCTCATTGAGCCATCTCTTAAAGCAAGGGGATGATGGAGACTTACAGTTAAGTAAAACCAACTTCTTGGCTGCTACCATGCCCGTTCTGAGAGCCCATTTACAGTGAACTATTCCAGCTACTTGACTGTGATGTTCCATGTATGCCTTACCTGCATAAGAGGTGAGGATTGCCTCTTTTGTCCAAAAAGGACATGGAACTGAGTTTCACAAAACTGGATCTGAACATACGCAAAACGTTCTGAACAATGTCCTACAGACTGAGGGGGCTACTGTGTATTGTCATAGTTATTATTGTTATCATTGCACAGTGGAAAACAAGTTGTATGCTGTCATTCTTCTGAAGTTGTATTTGCTTTAAACTAGGGATGCACATGATTAACCGTTTAACCGTTAACTGATAACTGTAACTCTAACCGATTAATACTAACGGTCAATTTTGTTTTTAAACTATGTAATTCAATCAACTCATGGGGGCGTGTCGACAGGTGCAAAAGGTCTCTGATTGGTCAGATTGGCTGTTATCGAAAAAATGACTAAGTACCCACATCTGTACAATTCTCGTTCTCCACACTACAAAGACAGCACATATTTTAGTAATTCATGGAGGGAGATTGGGATGAATGTGGGTCTGGATACGACCGAGATGGTGAGGAAGTAGAAGAGATAAGTTTAAGCAAGAGATAAGTTTAGTAAGTTTAGCTAGTTCGTGATTGTCGCTATTGCGTTGTGGCGTGGAGTAACATAGCGGAGACCGCGCTAGTATAAATCAAAAGTGACGGCGGCATCTCTGCGACAAGCTGACGGCGACACATTGCCGCGAGAGTATACACGGGGAAGTGTCCAGATGCGTCCACGACAACGCGTGCAACATCGCGGCAGCCAACCCTCCCGGACTTTATCGGTTATTAATCGTTAAATGGCGTCGGTTAACGGTCATAAAAAAAATCCAAAATGTGCATCCCTACCTCAAACCCACTATGATCATATGATTTTAATTTTTTTGTTTTGTTTTGTTTTTTAACAAAAAGACAACATATATACAAAAAGACAACTCTTTTAATTCTGTTTCAACTGACTGTATGGAATTACATTAAAAAAGTTATAACATTAGAAATTATAAGAAAACTTTGACTGTAAGTGAATCCTTATACAGTATAAAGCATATATTCAAACAGCTCGTACATAAAGAAAAAAACAAAAAAAAAACCTAGAGTAGGTACTACTTGGAACAGCTGCAGGGAAGTTCAGTTCTTTGACACACTGACTCTTCATGTCAGCTGCATTCATATAATTTCAACTTAAAGTCACTGCTCTAACATGTCTAGATATTTTTTTTTTTCCTTTGGGTGACATTTTTAGATCTGGAGTCATCTCATCTTGTCACAATAACTGCTCCAAACATCAGAGGAAGCTCTGCTATTTGGTTAACATCCTTTGTTCGCGTGTCAAAATATTTCCATGCTGTTGACAAGCTGCTTTTTTTTTCTTTTTTTCTTTTTGTAAACCAGTCTTACTTTTCTGTGTCTTCCCCAACCGTATTAGTCTGTTCCAACAGATCCTGCTTGTCTCTCACTATGGCAACAATCTGTGCACTGTGAATAAAATGCTTTTTTTTTGTTTTTTTAAAGATAAAAAACAAAAGCTTTTTATCCAGAAACCTGTAAGTTGGAGTTGGTGTCAGGCAGATCTTTTACATTTTGTAGATTATTTATGAAAATAATACAAATAAAAACTTGAATTTTTCTTTTGTGTAAAGTGGCAAAAAACTTTTAGCATAATGTGTTTGAGTTAGTTTACTTCCCTTCAGGTTCTTCTGGCTTTAATAAGCTTCATCTACATTGTGATCTTTCCATGTTGATATTCTGTGGCTTGAATAGTATTCACTTCCCAGTGCTACTGTATTAAAATTTTAAAACCCTGGAGGTCAACATCACTGTTTCATGTCTGACTGCTGGACTGTTTTAGCCAGGGGCTAACCAGAGGTTACATACATCACGACACAAACCTCCACACATCCATCTATATGCACCACAGTACAACACACAAACACCACAATAAACTAGCATGCAACACACACCACATCCATCACTGCCGGCCTTTCGTCTTTATCTGTCCTGTCCTTTTGTGCTCCACTGTAGGTGATTTTAATCCTTTAGTCTATTAGCATCTTGGATTATACTGTCAAAGGGGGCTGCTGAAGGAGACACTATCACTCACGCACAGGAAAAAGTAACATCAATTGCAAGATTAAATTGCATATCTATCCAATGTAAAAAAGTTTTGCCAGATTTTGGCACTAACCATTAATATATATGTGGGACAAAAAGTCTCAAAACCTCCTGACAGACAGGGAAAAAAGGCCTACTCTTATCCCTGGGGCATTTAAGAATGAGGTGAACAGCAAAGTGGCCACTGCTGTTTCACCTGACAACAAGAGACGGTGAGGTTGTGGGGTTAAACGCCCCCCCGGTGATTCATTTCATGTCAATAAACATGAGGTGGATGGGACTCGGCAGCTGTTTATCAGGGGGGATGGAGGAAGAATTTGGTCAAACAGATGATCCTGCTAACAGAACCGTGAAACAGCGCGTTATTTAGAGGTGGACTGGATGGCAGTGGGAGCGCTGACCTGTTGAGGGAACAAAGAATATTGATCTCATTTAACAGGAATTGTTGTATGATGCTAAAATGACTTTTGTTTGTAGCAGGAGGATGAGGGGACATGCAGGATAGTTGAGATAAGTGCACAATGTCTGTTTTTCTTTGTGTTTTCTCTGTGGGGAGTAGCAGTTTAATTGTCATGCTGCTTTATGAGAGCACAGACCAACTGCAGGAGAGAGAATGGAGAAACAGAAAAACTGAGATTGAGCGATGAAACTGAACTAGAAATAATTTCTGTAGCCATTTACCTACTGTTGTCCTTACTGTGTAATTGAATTACAGCGGCCTGGCACCACCATCACAAAACAAACAAATTTCATTTCACAGATAATTTAGCACGGGAAATAATAGAAAACAAAACAGCAGAGGATGTAATAACAACTTTAATGCTCTCTGACAATTAGAGACCTTGGGAACCATAGAGAAAATGTGCATATGTGAAATGTTAAATTACAGCAGGACAGAAGTGAGAATGTTTATGAAGTAATTTTCAGCAGTTATAAGTGTAGATAAGTTACAATATGAATTGTTGATGTCCCTTGAAAAGGACCTGTTATATTTAGTGCAATTATCCTCTAATCTGGCTTTGTTAACCTTTTAGGCTTCTTTCTATAAATCCAAATGATGGAGGAAGTGATGATACTTTTTTAGATTGTTTTATCTGAAAGGAAGAGTACAAACAATTCAGGATTTCAGAATAAACAAATGCTTTTCATATTTTGCTGCACCCTGATAATCATCTTGTGGCTTCTTTTTTTTTTTTTTATCTCGCAACTTGAAAGGAAGAAGTCAAGGTTCTCTGAGTTCTACTTTTAATTCAAAAAAAAAATCTCTAACATCTCATGGCTCTCACAGCCACACTAAGTCTTTTAAAAAGCTAAAAAAAAAAAAAAAAAAAAATGGTCGTTGGTCCTGGAGGAGCCGCTATTCCTAACACATCTTTTATTAGTAAAAAAGGAAAAACTCACCTATTCAAGACTGGATTGATCCATCTATTTCTGAAATAGATTAATCCAGAAAATCAATGAACTTAAAGTAATTTTCCATCTCTGCAAATGCTGGTCTCATGGTGTCAGATGAGCGATACCTTCACTTTAGACTCTGAACTGCCGATACACTGTGTGTGAAACGTTTTATAGACAGTCACGCCACTTAGCCATTTTTCCACAAACAAATTCAAAACCAACAATGTTCTGATGGGTAAAAAGGACAAACAAAGGCATGAACAGATCATTTCAATTGCTCTCAACAGCCTGATTGTTTACCACGGCGAATTCCTGAGTAGGCAGGCAATTATTTGTTGATGTACGTGTTGTGTGTTTTTAAAGCAGCACAAAGGTTTTTTTTTTGTCATGGTAAAATATCTGTTTCAATTTAATTTAAAGATATATATGTTTACTTTTAAGAAGCATTGTCTCACTCCCAAGTCTACCATCAGCAAAATTCAACCAAAAAAAAAAAAAAAGAAGCTGTGAACTCTTGTTTTCTCTTGCAACAACTGCGTATCACTTACATCAGCAATAACATAACTAGCTCACAGAGCTACAGTGGACAATCATTGACAGTGTGATTCAGATAACCAAGAAAGTAATGATGAAAGAGAACATGAGAATGAACGAGCAAGAGACCAAATAAGAATACATTTTAGACAGTTTGATAAAAGCGACTTAACCTCCATGTCTATAAGGAGGCCTTTGTTCTGTTTTTAATCCTCTGTATGTAGCAGTACCACTTCTGACCACATGGGGCTACACATCAGAAGAAAGTTCATGTAGGGTTGTGTAACTGATGGAGGTTTAATCAACTTTTTCTCCCAACAATCACAAATGCAATACAAAAAAAGTAATTTAACATTTTTCTGCAAGCTGCAAGGCCTTGTAATATGTAAATCAACAACAACCCTGAAACTATTTTCCACAATGTCTCTGTCTCTCTCTCTTAAAATCCATTGTGATATGCTTTTTCTGTACTATTCAGCTTGAGCCCCAGAGAGCTGTCTCACCTTTTTCTGACAAGGGAATTAAACTTTCTAAAAATGTAGAGAGTCTTTCCTATCAGTCTTACCTAGAGATGTGGTCAGAAAGACAAAGAAAACTGTAAAGAATATTTTACTTTCAACAGCAGCTTAAATCATTTTTATTCAGTCTGAAATTTAATTAAGTTCACAGTGAAAATTTCAATGTTTTTATGGCAAGTTTGAAAAATCCAGTGTACTTCAAAAGTCGGTGGATAATTGTTCTAAATAATAATGAAAAATATGTTTTATTGTTGTTGTTGTTGTTGTTTTTCTTAATGGAGCAGCCCTAAATTTAATGACAGTAGATCTATATGCATCCATGTGGTCAGACTAGGGATGCACATGGTTAACCGTTTAACCGTTAACCGATAACAGTAGCTCTAACCGATTAATACTAACGGTCAATTTTGTTTTTAAGCTACGTAATTCAATCAACTCATGGGGGCGTGTCGACAGGTGCAACACATGCCATCACATGCGTCCCATCACAGCCCACTTTACAGCAAAGATGAAGAGAGCAAAAAGGAGTAATGTGCAATGTTGTACCTGAACACGTTCACTGAACGAAAGTTCACAAACTAGTTCATATTTTTCGCGAATGTGAACTGAGCGCGTTCACTTTCCCCTTCACAAGCGTGAACAAGTTCATTTGGGCAGTTGTGAACGACGCTCTTTCAAAGTTCACGCACGGTCAAAACCGTGCCAGGTTTCCAGCGAACCCCTTTTAAAATACACCACAAACGAGCCTGATATGTATCTGCGGAAATCAATCAAACATGGGAACACGGGCTGTCGCTTCTGTCGATTACACAAAAATTAACTATTTAGTTCATTTTTTGAAATGGTGAACTGAACTAGTTCATTTTAATTTCTGTGAACTATGAAGTGGACTATTTTCTATGAACTATGAACTTAACTAGTTCGTGTAGAAAGTGAACTTGCCAAATTTCGACCGGAAAGGGGAGGAGGTCATTTGAAAATTATGCGGTACAGCACTGAAATACTCCAGCGGTACGAGTACAATGCAGTACCACTGAAGAAACAAGCATCCAGCATTAGACAATGGAGGACCATCGAAGCAAACTTTGTCCTCCATGGTGGCCGGGAGAAAGTGTGACGAGTGGCGGTCTGAGAAGATAACGGAAAACATCTGTTAAATGAGGGAAAAAGACATTTTGCCCATCAGTGTGGTCAGTGATGAAGGTTTCCAGGAGCTAATGGGCTATATTGAACCTAATTACCAAATTCCATCAAGACCGACAATTAGAGGCTCGTTTTGAGGAGAGGAAAAAGACAGTGAAAACGCGACTTGAAAGTACTAAGTTCGTGGCTATTACAACGGACTGCTGGACCGCGCTCACAACAGAGAGCTACGTGCCAATTACATGTCACTATATCGATGAGTACTGGAAAGCTAATTCTGCCGTCCTGTTAACGCAGAGCAAGCAAGGTAGACACACAGCTGATAAGTGTCCACATGCATCCACGACAACGCACGCAACATCGTTGCAGCCAACTCTGCCGGGCGGGTCAGCTGGGTCAAAATGGTGGGATCTTTGTGTGTCGGAATAGCGGTATTTCAGTACGGTGATGTGTTTAAATGGTGGTATGTCGGAATGGCAGCATGGAGGGCATTTAAATCTAATCGGTTAACGGTTATTAATCGTTAAAGGGCGTCGGTTAACGGTTATAAAAAAAAATCCAAAATGTGCATCTCTAGGTCAGACATGATAATACCACATAGATTGGGTTTAATATTGTTTTTGTAAAGACTTTTATACTTGATTTGTTTAAATACTTTGGTAACACTTGCCAAATTCCCCAATGGGACAATAAACTCTGTCTTATCTCACATTATTTTAAAATACCAAATGACAAAAAAGGTTAGGAAATGGCCGCTTCTCAAAGAGAAAAATTAAAATCAAAGAATATTGAACTCTGTCCACCACTGATAGCTGATATATTGGACCAGTTGCCCAACTTTAATATGTAATATGAATACAACAGCCTTCTGCACATTTCATAAACATCATACCTGAGTAGACCGTGATGCTGTGTTAAGCACTGTTTTGTCGAGACTCGTCCTTTTGTACATTCACAGCTCAACTATCCACTCAATATCTCATCTTTCTGGAACACAATGAATGAGGAGTTTGAAGCAAAACGGGTCTTAGCCTTATCTGTTTGAGTTTGTGCATTTTGTATGTGTCGTATGCAAATGCTAACCGAGCTTCAAAGATACGTTGTCTCCAACTTTTCAGTTAAATATGGATCAGCTTTCTGGTGTAGAGAAGCGCAACATATACTGCAATGCACCCTGCAGTATTGAATAAGGATATTTTACAGCTACCTTGTAAAGTGCAAGCATATCATCTTAATGAAGCAACAAGCTGTTTGTTGCTCAAGCGTCACGCTCAGTGCTTTATCTAATCCATTTGTATTGCTTTCTTGGTGATCTGGCATATAAACGCCATAATAAAACCTTTTCTTTATTTATGTGGGTAAATGCTCCAGGATGAATGGCCCCATGTATGTCTGTCTGACACTGTCACTCCTCTTGTCTAAGATCTTTCTCAGTTTTTTTCTTTATCTTGACATGCAAGTGCTGTCGCTATCACTCCGTCTCTCTGTCATCACTGCTTTCCACTCTTTTCTTTCATTCTTCGCCTATGTGTCCGTTTTCTAGAAAACTGATTTATATCAAGCCTCCACTGGCTGACCTAATGCCAGGCTGAACAGGAGCAGAGCTGAGCCGGTCTGGGAGGTACAGACAGAGGAAAAGAGGGTGAGGGTAAAAAGAAAGTTGATGGTTGAGGGAAAACATGTATTTCTCAAACTGTTTCTGGGCAGATTTAGTGGTTTGTCTGGGTGAAGCCGTTGGAGTCGCCGAGTCCTGTTCTGAGGCGAGGGCGGGCTTGGTGGTGGGTGGTTGATGTCAGTAGTATCCAAATGAATAAAAACTAAGGTTACTCTGTAAAATATTCCACGCTGGGATGATTAGTGTTTTGGGGGGAAAACCCGCAACAAAGGGCCGCCCGCCAGGAGTCGAACCTGGGTCTGCTGCACGAGGCCTGTAGCCTCAGCATGTGAACTGTTACACTGCGATGTGCTCTTGCACGATAGATGTCTCCATGTTGTTTTGTTTGTTTGTTTGTATTTTTTGGCCAAGGAATCCATCTGCGTTAAATTTAAAAAAGTCCTGTTTAGATAATGGGACATTTTCATTCTCTGTAAAGAAGCCAGTCACAGATAAGCCTGGGAACCAAAGCTCAGTCCAAATTAGAAATGGACCTACAGTGCCATAAAACACAAAACAAAAGCTTCCAGCTTCGTGAAAGCAACGATCTGTTACAATTAAATACACGGATATCAGGCAGCAAGAATTTACAACCATGATTACTTAAAAAACAGAATAATTGAGTGTTGACTTGTTTCAGTATGAGCCAACATGGCCGGCTACCGTTGCAACACTGAAAGCAGTGCTGCTGACTGCAGTAAACAGAAACGTCCATTTCAGAATAGAAAGCAGTGATGAGGGGAAGTGCTTTCCATGTGGGAAGCTAATTGGCCAAGTCAGGTGGTACATCACATCTGACAAACAGTTGAGGCCTCTGTCTGAAACGCTGCTCAATGTTTCATCACCGGAGTCTCCCTGAGCTCAACAGAGTCATCACCCAGCATTGTTTTTGGAATATGTCTTTAAAGCAAAGTTTCCACATCTCAGTCCTGGGAGCCTCCTTCCTGCATGCTTTAAATTGCCCCTGCACACCTGAGTGAAATGAATAATTAATTTCCAGTCTTCAGCAGAGTTTGATGATGAGCAGACCGACTCAGTTGAATCAGGTGAGTTGTAGCAGGAATACATTTAAGACAACAGACAGCAGCCCAGAGTTGAGAGAGCCTGTTCCCAAGCGTCATCTTCCTCCTAAATGCATTAATGCCTTAATTGCTTTTGCTTGTTTTGATAGTTAAAACTACTTCAGGACGAGGGGGTTATTTACTGGTTGCAGGGACGGTGTTTGTTGTCCTTGACTAGAAAGTATTGGACAAATAAAGGCGTTTCTCACCAGAGGACTTTCTTCTGCGTTCACAGTGCCAGCCCAAATGTGATTTTTAGTATATGGGACTAGAATCAGATCTTTCTGACTGACTATTTACATTGAATGTCGCAATTTTGTTCCCTGCTGACATTACCAAATTGCCATGGTTGCTATGGTTATTTACAAGATCTCTTGTAAATAACCAAACAGAAAGGTGGTAAACATAAATAGATTTGTGGAGCAGTGGAAAAAATCTTTCTCAAAGTTACAAGAATGCATCCGAGGGAGAAGACACTGTGTGCTGCTTTCTTTCAGGCAGCTGATAGTATTTCAGGATAGGGGGGTGTCAGGTTTTGAGCTAATGGCCAGCTTGTTAACAGGGGAATCCCTGTCACTTCTGGCTTTTGGCTGTTCAGACTTTCAAAACATCTATTTATATACATCTCGATAGGGCTGGGCGATATGGCTTCAAATCTGTATTGCGGTATAATCTGAAGCATTTGCAGTAATGATATATATTGCGATATATAATCTTTTCTTCTGTAATATATATATACACACACACACCTACAAACAAGTTCACTTGTATGATCATCAGGGAAATATTCTGCTGCACAACTTCCACTCTTCATTAATGAAGTGGATTGTGAGGCTAATGTAAGGCTCCATTGTGCTACTCAACCACAAGTCCATAGTAGTTGCATAGTGTTTTATGCTCATGAAGTCTTTCTCTACTTGCTGGTGGACTTTGTTGTACATTTCAGTTTGGCTAAATCAGTCATTCTCAAACTTCAGAATACCAAGGCCCAATTTGAAATGTGAAGAATCTTTGTGGCCCATGCAAACCTTTAAACACTACTCTGATCAACAAATAAGACTAAAAGCTACATTCCAATATTAATGTAAGGGGCCAACAAATAAGGTGACACTTATCACTTGTCTTGTTAAGTTAAGATTACAGTAGAATAACACTCAAGTGGCTTGTTTTATTATTTTTAAATATTTTTTTAAATCATGTAATAAATATTTTACAGTACTTTAAAAACATATTTTAAAGCATTTTGGTTTTGCTGTTGAATACACCGGCGAGGGAGTGAAAACAGTTAACAGAACGCAATCTTTCACCTCCCTAAACCCGGATCTTACCTGCGTAAGATCCAGTTGTGCGTCTTGGCGCAGAACGAATCATTGGATGCGCATTTAAAGATCACGAACAATTAATGTTCCTGTCCCTCCTCGACCACCAACAGTTTCAGACATATCGGAAATAAATTCTTGCATCCAACCTTTTCCAGCTTGACACCAGACAGAAATCTCCTTGGTTTCCTCCACAGCAGACATCTGAATGAGAGTTGCCACAGCTGCACATTTATTCCATTTGGACGCGCTCTTTTACGCGCCGACAAGCGAGTTGCGCTTTCAGCAAACTCGGTATCTTGCGATCGCTTGTTTAGGGTAGTGGGTGGACTGAAACTGTGCCAAATCCGTACCAAAACCGTGACACAAAAACCGCAGTATGGACCGTACCATGAGCCACCTGTACTGTTGCACCCGTATATATATATATATATATATATATATATATATATATATATATATATATATATAATATTTTCTTGTGTTTTACTTTTGCAGTGCTGATATTGTGCATGTTAATGTTGAGAAAATAATAGAAGTTGGATATATCGTGCAGACCTACTTCATGCAATACAACACCCAAGGGACGAATAATAGTGAAGTTAAACTATAAATGTTTGTCTGCATTTTCATCAATGAAGTCTCTAAGATACAAAAATGACTTTTTCTGTTTATCCCACTTCAGAATAAACAATGGAACCCCTTTCTTGAAACTTTTAATGGTTTTTCAACAATTGCTCGTTTTGCTTTATATGTCAGTTTATAGTTAAGACATGGTAAGCCGATGGTTGTGTAAAGTTGTAAATTTAACTTTCGGTATACTTTTAGTGCCAATACCCTGGCTTTGCTGGATGGAACAGAAGCTGTTAAAAGGGCAGTTTTATAGATGAAAATTTGTTGTGCTGAGTTTATATTCATGATGTTGAATAGGAAGCACACTTTAATAATGGAAAAAGAAGGGAAATGCCCAAAGGAACTTATAAAACCACTCTGGCAACAGACCGTACTTAGAAGACTCTCTCACTTGGTATTTTAAAAAACACCCCAGGTGGTGCAGCTACTGTTTGCAGACCTCCTTGCCATTTTACCTTGTTCTGAAGGACCATACATCCTTTTTCAGGCCACTCAGATGGAGTAGGGTCAATAAGATACATGGGATGGCCTTTATATGTTTCTTCTTCAGTTTCTTCTTTTCTTTCTGCCCAATGTTTTTGATGCTGGTCACGCATGACTTACACACACTCCTGATCTCTCCCGTGTTGTGTGAAATCGTATTCCGTGGTTCAGTTTGATGTTTACAAGACTGTACAACAGAAAGCTTTCTTGAGCATGAGCTGACGTTAAGACTCACACGGCCTCGCTTTGTTTTCCTGTCTTTCATCTCCGTCTTTTCACCCATCTGACCCCAACATCTTTGTAGCTTTCGTGGTAGTGTACCATATGAAGTGTTTTTTGAAGTCAACTTCTGGCTTCATTTTGCCCTCTCACACACCTTTAGTCACATAAAAGTCACAGTCATTGTGCAGTCACTGACGTGAGAGCAGACCACTCTGTCAGCAGGATTGATGACAGTTATTTTTCAGATAGTGAATCTTCGTCTATCTTGACTTCTCAGAGTTTCTACCTCTCTCAGATTCACCTCTTTCAGACCAAATCATGTCACTGTCCTTTTAACCTTCACTTGTTTGAATTAACCTCCAGGGGTTAATAACTGTCATAAAATGGTCAGTCTTGTGCAAATTAAATGTGGGATTATAAGATTAGAAAATCATGCAATTCTGTATCTTTTATTAATTTTTTTTATTTTAAAAAACATCCAGACCTTTCTGGAATTGGAGTTGCAGCTAATGTATTTAATAGACATCTATAATTACAGTGGTACCTCTACTTACGGAAATTAATTGGTTCTGGAAGTAGTTTCGTAACCTAAAAATTCCGTAAATAGAAGATGCGTTTTCCATGTAAATGCCCTAATCCATTCCAACACCCCAAAATTCGGACATACGTTTTTTTTTATAAATCATAAAAATGTATCAAAACACGTAACAAATACATGTTACAATTAGATTACTGCACAATAAACATAAATTGAGAGTTGTACATAATAAAAAAAAAAAACAAAGAATAAAGTAAAGAATAAAAATTTTGTTCATTTACCTTTTAACAGCTATTGTTGTCACCTTTTTTAGTTCATGTTCTCTCTCAGCAGTGGTTTTTGCCTGACGTTTTGTAAAGAACCGATCCAAGGACGTTTGCTTTTGTCGGCTTTTAACAGTCCTTCGGAAATGTGCAAGGCAAACATCATCATAGTGAGTGATAGCCCGACTAGTGAATACTTTTCCTGGGTGATTCTTTTCAACAAATTCCAAAACTTCATGGAATTTTCCTAAAATGTCAATGGGATGCCAGGAAGATGCTAGGCAATAGCCAATGGCAGAGCAGCTACAAGTATGTTTACGTTCGGTAAACTCTGGGAGTTACGAGTATAGCAGCGCATACTGTATTTTTGTCTTTCGTATCCTGAAATTTCTTTCTTAACAAGAGGCAATATTTTCCCGTTGAAACGTTTCGTAAACCTGAAAATTTCATATGTAGAGATGTTCGTAAGTAGAGGTACCACTGTATATACAAATTTCATGTTTAGTAGATCTATAAACTATTTGAAAAATTTGGGCTTACAAGTCTTAAAAATTGTTTTACCTGACATACATTCTCACCCACACTGACATACATATTTGTTTGATAGATCTAGATAGAGTTTGTATGGTTGCATTCAATAGAACAATTGAATTTGATGCAGCACAGTCCTTAGTTTTTGTTAAACAGAATTATGATTGGAAAAAGTTTTCAATATCTGTGATTTTTGCGGTTGTACTTGAGTGCAAGTTGTATTAGTTTCCAGGGATTCACCATGACATCTCACAATGCAGTTCCTCTACTTAATCAGGAAGCGGAACAGGAGCACTGCACCAGCAGCTTTGAATCGCTGCCATTCAAATCAACAAGAGCCGTTGCACTAGAAGAGTCCTGCAGCGGCCCAGAAGCGCTCGTCCATGCTTCTCCACCAGAGATACATGTTGAGTCCATTTTGGTGCTTGGCTGCTGGTAGACCGTGTCAATGTACACACAGCACACATAGAGTTGGTCAAGGAAGGCAAGAATCTGGCAAAATTTCAAAATAAAGCAGCACCAGCAGGCCCCGAGTCGTACATCCACATGAAATAACCCGCGGAGTCTGTGTGTAAACTATTTAAGAGTTTTAGAAGAGATTTGAACCACATGTGAGAAAGAGAGTATAGTCTAGAAGTCAAAAAACACATTTTATTAGATGGCACTCGGCCTTTTTAAATATATAATTCTAGAAATAACAAGATATGGTGAGATATAAGTCTTTAAACGAGCAGAGAGAGAGAGAGAGAGAGAGCAGAGAAAACTTTGGGTGAGTTTATCCTCTCTTTAGAATTCAGCAAGGTGGGTAACACTTGCCAACACTCTCCTCTGAATCATTGCTTCTGGGCCTTGAGTTTGGAGCAAAGCCACTCCAAAACCAGAAGACGGCACTTTCTGCTTTCTGTGTAACTTCTACCCAACTTTGATGCAGAAACCTTTCACTGATCTTCTGAACAATTTTTCAGTTAAAGCTTAGCCAACCGATATGATGTAATTGAATTAACAAAATTAAAATTGGTCCAATTCATGCTGGTAAATTTTTTAGCAACCTGCGAAAAGGTAGCACGCTAGCATGCTAACTGAAGATGATTATGATCATGTTAGGAAATACACTCACCGGCCACTTTATTAGGTTTACACCTTTACACCTCGCTAGTACCAGGTTGGACCCCCTTGTGCCATCAGAACTGCCTTAATCCATTCGTGCCATAGATTCAACAAGGTACTGGAAACATTCCTCAGAGAGTTTGGTCCATATTGACATGATAGCATCAACACAGTTGCTGCAGATTTGTCAGCTGCACACCACATGATGAGAATCTCCCATTTCACCACATCCCAAAGGTGCTCTATTGGATTGAGATCTGGATGAATGTGGAGGCGATTTGAGTACAGTGAACTCGTTGTCATGTTCAAGAATCCAGTTTGAGATTGATTCACACTTTATGACATGGCGCGTTATCCTGCTGGAAGTAGCCATCAGAAGATAGGAACACTGTGGTCGTAAAGGCATGGACATGGTCAGCAACAATACTCAGGTAGGCTGCGGCGTTGACACAATGCTAAGTTGGTACTAATGGGCCCAAAATGTGCCAGAAAATATCCCCCACACCATTACACCACCACCATCAGCATGAACCATTGATATAAGGCAGGATGGATCCATGCTTTCATGTTGTTGCCGCCAAATTCTGACCCTACCATCTGAATGAGGCAGCAGATATAGAGACTCATCAGACCAGGCAAGATTTTTCCAGTCTTCCATTGTTCAATTTTGGTGAGCCTGTGTGATTTGTAGCCTTGGTTTCCTGTTCTTAGCTGACAGGAGTGGCACCTGGTGTGGTCTTCTGCTGCTGTAGCCCATCTAAGATAAGATAAGATAAGATAAGATAATCCTTTATTTGTCCCACAATGGGGAAATTTACATCGTTACAGCAGCAGTGAGAATAGCAATAGAAAAGAGAAAAAGGACAACAATAAAAATAGGTTAAAACAATAATAAAAACAACAATAACTACAATAGAGAATATATAATAAATAATAAATAATAAATCTGACTGTATTTACAAAGATATGTTGGTAGTGATTATTACACCTGAGTAGTTATTGCACGTCAATGAGTATGTATATACTGTATATATTGCACATGTCGATGAATGTATGTATATTGCACACAATAGTACTGAGTCATATTGTCCATTAGGAGGGGGGTTGCTGAGAGCGGTGCTGATTGTACAGCCTTACAGCAGCAGGGAGGAAGGACCTGCGATATCTCTCCTTCACACACCTGGGGTGAAGGAGTCTATCGCTGAAGGAGCTCTCTAGTGCTGTAAGGGTGTCCCTCAGAGGATGGGAGACACTGTCCATCAGAGAGGATCTGCCTCAAAGTTCGACGTGTTGTGCATTTAAAGATGCTCTTCTGCATACCTCAGTTGTAACAAGTGGATATTTGAGTTACAGTTGCCTTTCTATCAGCTCGAACCAGTCTGGCAATTCTCCTTTGACCTCTAATATCAACAAGGCATTTGTTCCCACAGAACTTCTGCTTACTGGATATTTTCTCTTTTTCGGACCATTCTCTGTAAACCCTAGAGATGGTTGGGTGTGAAAATCCCAGTAGATCAGCAGTTTCTGAAATACAACAACCATGCCACATTCAAAGTCACTAAAATCACCTTTCTTCCCCATTCTGATCCTGGTTTTAACTGCAGCAGATCGTATTCACCATGCCTACATGCCTACATGCCTAAATGCGTTGAGTTGCTGCCATGTAATTGGCTGATTAGAAATTTGCATTAACGAGCAGTTGAACAGGTATATCTAATAAAGTGGGCCGGTGAGTCTAGCTGAAAGCACTATTGACCAGTTGTAGTCTTAAGGTTCCTATACACCATTCAATTTCTGCAATAGCATAATATTATATTTCATACACTTTGACTTGACTCTGCTCAGTCTTGGATAAGACATCAACAGTGTTGTCTACTTGGTGATAATCTGACCCCCTGAGTCGTAGGCTGCCACACATGTAGAATAGCATAACGATAATAGAAAAAACAAGAAATTGAAGCACACTTTATTAGAATCATTGTGTGTGTGCTGAAAATATTAAGAGTTTGATTCGGTGCCAGGTCACCTGAATTAATAATAATAATCTCGGGATAATCTTTGATCACAAGACTTTTTGAGCCTGTACGTCGTCAAACTGCTCATGCTGTACGATGTAGGACCATTGATTTAGAGCTTCAATAAAACATATCCACAATCCTTTCGTAGCAATCATCTTTTGATGACAACACCCCAGAATGTAGCAGTGTGTACTGGGCATGACAGCTTCTGGCATCGCTCTATTCTTGTCTGTGTCTGACTAACATCTCTGTGAACGTGAGAGCCGGTGTTGTCAGCCATAACACCACACCTGGATCTCAGCTGCTGTGTTGTTTCTGACACTGATGAGTCGAACATGTTGATTTAAAGCACACACAAGAAGCGACATTGCACTGGCTATATTTGGTTTCAATATAAATGAGAAAAATGATTTAGAACTTGAAACCCCTAATGATCCATATACTTTATGCATTGTTCACGCTGTTATATACCTGAATAACATCCGTACACACTAATCTGCAGACCAGCTTTAGTTTCAAGGTGAAGAATCGACATGTCAGCTCCACAGCTTTCAGAATAAATTTGACAAAAGATCTTTGCATGCCAGATCTTTTCTTGTTTGTCGACTTCTTTGTTCTTTGGTTTTGCTTCTACAACTCTTACAAGAAATGACAAGAACGTCCGCATCTGCACCAGGCACTGCAGAAGAACTAAGGGAGTATACAAGAAGCAATTGCTCAGACGAAGATTTCACTTAAAGGCAACAAGCTTGGCAGAGTATTTAATGAAACCTCCACTGTCATTTGAGAAACAAGAATATTGGAATTTAGATGTTGTTTTGTGCTGTCATTTTCTGCATCTGTGTTTCTGAATAATACATGATTAAAGCAGACTGGAGTCTGCAATAGCTCTGCTGTGCTTCAGTAATCATAGATTTAGAAAGAATATACTCATGGGTGGCTTCAGTTTCTTCAGCATACAATGTATTTTCTTGCTCTGACTAACAGCTTGAGGTTTGCCCTATCCCCAAGCTATCTTTTTCTTTCCTTCTTTTTCTTAAGGAGTTGAGAGTAATCAAACAAGCCCCCTAGTGTAATTAAATTCTCCAGCAACCATTTGTCCCAAGTCACTTACAATCAATAGTATCTCAGAATGCCTCATTGATTTGTAAATTTTGCAATAAATATTGGTTTACACATGTTGATTGTACTGTCTGATTGTACTGATTATACTGTCATGCTCTTCTACTGTTTTCAGACTGGCTGTCACTAAAGCTAGTTAATCTAGTTAATCAAATAAAGAAGTACCTGTCAGTCGTCTACCATTAAACAAAACAGTATTTTTAACCAAATATCCCCATTACTTTTCCTAGCTCTTTAATGTCTACCAATTATTCCACTCTCACACATGCTTTGCCTGTTCTGTAATTAACAAAGAAACAAAACAAAGATGGCACTTTTTATTCGTGATGCTTTTAACACCAACTCACCAAATGTAGAAATGTCTAATTTCTAACCCAAAATAATCCTTGAAGTATGTCCATTAATATACACATTTCTTTTCAAAGTCTCAAAAATAAAATGTAGAGTAAAGCATGAAGGATCAATCCAGAATGTCTCCAGTAGTTTTGTTCCCATTCCAATACTAGTATACTCGTAGTACAGGAGTCCAGGCACCAACCAATACCAAAAAATTTATATTTAATGATTTATTTACTGGTTACTTCTGTTACACTACCAGCAAAAAGAAATACTTTTTATATTTGCAATACTGTTTTATACTGTTCTATTTGGAAATAAATATAGACATAAATGGCCTTGGCTTGCTATATTTATTCATTTTTTTACAACAATGATAATTATATTACCGAAAAGCCTTTTTTTTTGCCATTTTTT
The DNA here is from genome assembly GCA_018398805.1 of Hirundichthys speculiger. Classification (NCBI taxonomy): domain Eukaryota; kingdom Metazoa; phylum Chordata; class Actinopteri; order Beloniformes; family Exocoetidae; genus Hirundichthys; species Hirundichthys speculiger. The sequence continues at coordinate 82,269 of JAGFBZ010000446.1, read as the reverse complement.
TATAGTATCATACTCGGGTCGGTAGTCAATATCAGCCGATACCCACAGCTTAAGAATCGGAATTCGGTATCGAGAGAGAAAAAATGGAATTGGAAAATCTCTGATGATTATCAGAATGAATAACTTAGTTCATGATAACTGTGATTTTTTTGTTGTTGTTTTAATAATGAAAAAAAAATTAAACCATGATGATGTAAAGTGATTAGATGGTCAATTTATTCATTGACGATGTGCTATTTGAGCTACAGGCCCCGATCGTAGCCTTTGCCTTACCCGTTACCACTAGCCTCTACTCTCAAACTGCATGTATAGGAATCTCCGCTAACCTCCAATGCCATCTTCAAAGTCAAATCAAAGTGAACTTTATTGTCAATCAGACCATGTAACAGTAATTACACAGAGGATTGAAATTGTGTTTCTCCCAACTCCAAATGTGCAAAGTAAAATATAGCTAACAACATAAACATAGTAAACACAACATAAACATAGTAACACACATAAACATAGTATTCACAGTGTTCCAGAGGTGTAGTCAGTGTGTTTGAGGTCAGTTTGAGGTATGTTGCTGATGTGCAATAATGCAAAACAGACATGGAGAACGTTAAAAATCTGTGTACTTTACAGTTCAGGCAGCAATTCAGGTAGCAATATTAACAATTCTGTCTAAAAAAAAAAAAATCGGGACTGCAACAAAACTTTCGGCGTCATTCCTCCATGTTACATCAGATCTGCTCCATGCTTCACTGTCCTGCTGTTCTCTAGCTGGTTACTTCAGTGTGGTTCCATCTAGTGGCACAGATCTGTAACGACAACAGAAAGTCCAGTCCTTGATTATAAAACAAATTCAGTCCTGTGGCCAGTTTTTTTATTGCATATTTTTGATCCAAGTCTAAAATTGAGATATTAAAAAAACTGGATTTTTTTTTTCCGTTTTTTTTTTTTTTTTTTTTTTTTTTTTTTTTTTGTGGGTGTTTGATTAAAAAAACGGAAAATGTAATAAAATGTCCACTTTTAATGTTTTGTATTTTTGATTGACAATTGAAAATGGAAAGAATGATTGATACACGGATTGATAAAGTTACTGAACTTTAACATGGACATTTTCATTTTAAAGTTCTCCCAGACGGAGGAGTTGACAAGGTTATTTGTAATCACTGACAAGTTGAACTCCCTGTTAAAAGTTTCTACTGTTACTCAGAAATTACCTGTTTTAATGTTCTGATTGTGCTGAGCCACAATCATTTTGTTGTATTTTGTGTGTAGACTTTTTTTTTATTTTTTATAAAAACAGGATGACATTAATGCCCTGGCAGTGGCAATAAGCTTTATTTTATTTTACATTTTTTTAAGATGAGATTTACACTAAATATGTGTTACTGACAAGTGCTAATGTTAAAGTGTTAGAACAACATGATATGGCACTTTAGTTCATATAGCAGCAGAACATTTGAATAAATAAAAGCGCATTTTACACTACTTTTGCATTCATTATTTGATTTTGCATATACATTGCGATTAATCGTGATTAATCAGGGAAATAATGCGATTAATTGCGATTGAAAATTGTAATCATTGCCCTTATATATATATAAGGGCAATGATTCTTCATTTCATGCACAAGCTGCTTTATCTCATCTTCAGAGAAACGCTGTGCCCGTCCTCCCTGCATGATAGGGTTTGGGAAAGTGGATTAAGGAAAGCACAACCTGCTTTGAAAGGCAATGGCTGCTGACGCACTGATTGGTTTAACAAGTGAAACGCCCTAACCACTCCTATGCATAATGTAGCAGGTAGAGCAGGTGAGAAAGAGGATATAGCAAGGGTGGAAGATTGCGTTTTTTTCGGGGGAACGCCTCTCCTGCCACACATTATCCCTAAATAGCGGCTGTAGCAGATCTGGCCGAAGATTGGGCCCAGAGTTCAAATGTAAAAAAAATAAATGGACAGTCCCCGATTGTCTTCATATTGGACACCACAGAGGAAAATGTCCTCACATGGTGCTGGCCACATTCTTCTTGGCTTCCTTCAAAATAACCAAAACACGATTACTTGTGAATATTTATTTAATGACTTCCATGTTATTAATTCAAGTGTTTTGAAACAAAATGTCTCCTCAACTTGAAATTATACATAAAAACATTAAAATGTAAGGCTATCGGGACAGATTTTAAGTTTAATGAAACATAGACTTTGCATCATGTTTGTGTGATATTATGATATTCATTGATACTTAGTAAATAATTTATTTATGAATACAAGCGATAGAAGGACTATCTTCAGCATCAGTGGACATAAATGTACCTCAAATTATAGAGTGACGTAAAAAAAAGTTTTAATTGTTGACAATGATGTAGTAAAGTATTCTTTTGCTAAATCGGTAAAGACTTAAGTGTGTTGTATTGGACCTGGAGGAAGACGCTGAATCTATATCAGGAATTTATTATGTACTGGAGTCTGTGCTGTGGTTTCTGAGTGACTTGTGGAGAAATTCCCATGGAAATTTCACAGCAGGGATCAATATCTTTTTTTCTTTTTTTTCTTTCAATTTGTGCATCTTGCAAGAACATTGTGTGCCCTGACATACAATTAGGGCACTGAACAGTGGAATTCTTTTGAGTTTTTAAAGTGCTTAGCTGGAACCTACTGCTCACTGGTACCTGGCCCAGAATCACAATCGCTTTGGCCCAAACCACAACTACAGAACATGAAATGCCAGCTGTAGAAATCTGCAAAATTAGGTGTTTTACTTCTACCACATTTTGTTTAACTGTTTTTTTTAATCCATTACTGAGACAAGCATTCTTGTCATTAGTGTATTTGATGTCCCAGTCATTAATCCCAGTCAAGGTTTTCACTACCTGGCGTGCATATAGATGTAAAATACTAAAAGAGCCATCAATGCACAGATACTTCTATTTTATTATTAAATGAGAAGGTGTGTCCCACTATTCATTAATCATGTTGTTAAAATAAATGGTAGTGTTTACAAGGTACCTTATAATTTAATGCTTGACAAAGTCCATTGTAAGCACAAGAAATTGTTCTTTTATAGACATCAGACTTGGTCCACAGGTCTTCTTTTTATGGCCTCATCTTTTTTTGACATCATCGTATTGTTTTTGTTTGTTTGTTTGTTTGTTTTGTTGAGTAAGTTGTAATTTTAACAACATTTTACATGTCGTACCATATTTGCTAAAGCAAAAAAATGTATTTACCAAATTTTAGGGAAACAAGAATAATATACAGCAAAAATATTTTTTGGGAATTATTTTGTATCTGATGAGATTAAAAATTTCAAATCAAAAAATGAAAAGCCTTGACCATTACTTAAGTTGTTAATCAGACTGCAGCATTTTTACAAAATTCCAAAATAACTTTTCCTTCAAGAGTTTTTCTGTCCCATATTTGGACTGAGTAAACAGAAGACCGTAAGGCAGTTGCTTTATTTGAATTTTAACAGAATCTTCAAATCTTTTATTTTTTTTCCAAGGCAAGTCAAAAAAACAAAACGGTCATGATCAGATAGGTTTAAAACAAAAACATCTTTATTGTCACAAGTGTCACAAGTTATACAGGTATATCAAAACCTCAAAACCTGCTGTATATATATATATATATGTGTGTGTGTGTATACATATATATATATATATATATATATATATATATATATATATTAGGGCTGGGCGATATGGCCTAAAAAAAAAAATCTCAGATTTTTTCAGAAAAAATCCCAATTCACGATTTAAATCGAATTTTTTCACCCCCTACCTAAAATCAATTTGTAGATGACAAAGAAATTGTTCAAAACAAGTTTCAGTTTTATTTTGTTTAAATTTTCCCTTCTGGGGTTTCAGTTACATAAACAAGCCACAATAAAAGAGATGGCAAGCCCTGCCTGCCATTGTGAACAGTGACAATGTAACTTTTCAGTAATCTAGTTTCGAAATGACACAAAAAATAAGTAAAACATAGCATTATAAGACCCCTTTTTTGAGGTTGACAAAATAAAGTGCAAACAAAACTCTCAGTTACCTGAACATGTTTTGCATAATAAGGAGTTGCTTGTATGGTAAACAAAAACTTAAACATCTGCATCAAATAAAATTAAAAATTAAATTGTATGCTTCCATTATAATTTACGAGGCAAGGCAACGTCAGAAAAATATTTGCGGCCTGGTAGCACGTACCTGGGATCCAAAACTTTGAGCAGGTGAATAAACCCCGGCTTTTCCACTGTGTATATGGGCACCATATCTCTTGCAATATACATCGCGACTGCATCCGTGACAACTATCCACCGGGCTCCTTTCTTATCATACGAGATACAGTTTGTCAACGTTTCCAAGACGGTAGGTTGTTTTTTGGTGGCGGTGCTTGGGCTGCCGCGGTCTTCTTCTTTTCGTAGGGAGCAACACCTCTCCAACTCGGCAGCATGCTTTTGTTTAAAGGTGGGGTAGGTGTTGTTTGAAAAACGGTTCCAGCAATCCAACTCAAGTGAGATTTTGAAAATATACACTCCCTCCTCCCAAAGGCTCCGCCTCCTCCTCTCCAGCTCACCCCTCAAAACCACGCCTTCACACGATTCACGACTACATAAACCATAAGGAGGGAGGGAGGGGTGGGTGGGAGTGCATTGATATTTGATGGACGTATTATGCAGCCAATCAAAATAGTGATCATCACTATTTTGATTGGTCAGAGTTTTTCTCTGATTATACCCTCTAGACTGGACCAAAACGTTTAGTTTTTTTTGCAAACATTTTATTTCAGTGGGTGCAATGGGAATGTGAAAAGGTTTTCAGGCAATATTGTAAAAAGTGTTGCAAAAAAACAACACCTACCCCACCTTTAAGGTGCTGCAGTAAATTGCTAGTACTGCTACCTTTGGTAGCAACAGCCTTTAAACAGACTTTGCAGCAAGGTGCTGTTTGTTCTGTTCTGTTGTTCTGTTGAACCCGAACCAATTCCAAATAACCGAGGATACGTTTCTTTTCTTCGGTGTAAGAGCAGCACTGCTTGCTTGTTTGTGTACCTAGCGCGGGTGGGGAGGGGGGCGCGCACTCCGCGCTCTCTGACCTACGGGAGCCCAGCAGGCAGGCGCTGGTGGCGGATGTTAATGAGAAAATCGATTTATCCGTGTCAATCGATTTTTAAAAAAAAAATAAAGGCTCCTTGAACTGGTGGAAATACATGCATCAGAATTACAAACTGAAAAGGATTTACATTTACATTTAAAGGATTTGACTTGTGGTTCCATTTGAATTAATACCTTTTATTAAAGTAAATGAGGTTCAGTGTTTTTTTTTTGTTTGTTTTTTTTTATCTCATGGAAGCTTTAGATGAGAGAGATGAGGGGAGTGGAGACTTGCTGCTGGCTTGCGCACGTTAGCATTAGCGCGTGTTAGCGCGATTTCAAAACAAGCGATTGTTATGTTGTAGGTGGTTGATCAGGTTTGACGTATTAAAGCTTGTGCTTGTGCTTCCCTCCTCGTAGAATTAGCTTGGAGCATTCGTCACAAATAACCACCACACTATTTTCTTCTGAAACTTTAACAAAGTTCCTTGCCATCGCCGCCATATTTGTTGTGATCAGCACGCTGTGCTCATGCTGCATTCAAGGTGTAACGTAAATTTCGACGTTCCCTGGTTTGCTATTCGTTCTTTCAGCTTTTTCTATTTTTTTTCCTTTTTTATGTGTAACATGAGGGGAAACACTTCGAATATCGATGACCGACTTAACAAGTTGTTTTCTGGCATGAGGGGGTATTCTTGATTTTCTTGATTGAGAAATCGTTTTTCTGATTATGCCGACGTTACTTGAACATAACATTCACTGCCAGTCATTTAAGACTCAGAGGGAGCGAGGCACTGCTGTGTTGACAAAAATATCTATGTTATAGGGGGCTATTCTTCGTGATATCGGACTTATCGAAATGACGACATAATTTCCTATTATCGGCCCGATAGTTATCGTGCACCCCTACTTTCATTCTAGTCCCCTGCAAAGGGAATTTCAGTAGTGACTTTTTTTGTGCTTCACACTTTCTAACAGGGACATTTGGTACTGAACATAGACTGGTAATGCTGCTCCACATTAAAAATTTCTGCTGTTTCCTCAGAAATTGACTGTTTTAATGTTATGAGGATTCTGTTGGTAGACTTTTTTAATTTTTCATAAAAAAACAGGATGACATTAATGCCCTGGCAGTGGCAATAAGCTTAATTTTATTTTACATGTTTTAAGCTGAGATTTACACTAAATATGTGCTACTGACAAGTGCTGATGTTTAAAGTGTTTGAACAACAAATGTTATGGCACTTTAGTTCATATGGCAGCAGGACATTTACATAAAAGTGCACTTTACACTATTTTTTATTTCAATATTTTATTTTGCGTATACAATGCAATTAATCATGATCGCAATTAAAAATTGTAATCGTTGCCAAGCCCTGTTATATACGTTTTAATGTGACCTTAAGAAATGTCATTGAAAGAGCAAAGAAAATCTAACAATAACTACACAGAACGAGTACCTTGGTTTTTTGTATTTGTTCTTAAGATCCTATATGTGGCATAAAAGTAACAAATTAATTGCAAGCATTGAAAATGGCTATATTTATTTAGATAAACAACCTTAAAGATCCTGGCACACTGCAAACATATTGCAATCCCACATCAACAGGGAGATCTTATAGAACAAATTAATTGTTGATACATTTTTTTTCAATCTGTACTTTTCTTATTTTCTTCAGCTTAATGTCCTGTGTGATCATCAGAGCACATCCAGATCAGATCGTTCAGGCCACATTCAGAGATTGTCGGTAAAACTTGTGGCTACAAGCGTGTCCTAAGCCACAGTGAAGGACCAACTACAGCACACATGTGATGGGACTCCACACAAGCAACTGAGCTTTCAGTAGGATGTACTTCCAGTTTCTTAAAAGAAAAAAAAAAAGCTGTAAAGACGCTTTGCTCAAACTCATGCGATGTCATTTACAGAAAACCCTCACCTTTATGTTAATATCTGCAGCAACAAAGGCAAGGCAGCAAGGCAGCTCTGAGTGCAGATCCAAACCTCTAGACCTGCTCCGTCTGTTCCATGGAATACCGTTTTAATGGCTCTTAACTTTCCCAAATGTTTGGAGCAGAACCACAGATATTTCTATTCATCAAAGCTGAAGGTTTTACTTGACCAACCTGACAGGACTGCTATACGCTGAATACATGCCCTGCGATAAAGCAGTTTATGTTCAGAGTTTTAAGTAAAGCTTTTGTCATGTTAAAATATCAGTTTCATTTGATCTGATATTTCTTTATATATCATGTTTCTTTAGGAAACATCACCTGGCACTTGCAGTCTAACGTTTCTGCTATCAGCAAAAATCAACCAATAACTTTGAACTCCCATCCCAGTCGTCTCTTGCTGCAACTACTCATCACTTTATGGCACTATGTCAATCATCAGTAATGATGAAACAAGCTCACAGAGGTACAGCAGACATCATGGCAGAGGCAACCAAGTGATTCAAGAAAGCAATGTTGGAAGATAACTGCTGAGCAAGAAAACAAACGAGTACATTTAGTGTTCCAGGAGCAATTTAGCCAACACACATCTATGGGGATCTGCTGAGCTAAAATTTTTAAAAGCTAAAATATTCCTTTGTGGTGATAGTGTGGCTTTTACTTCAGATTATTAAATTAATTTTTATCTTTTTATTAAAGTAGTACATTGTACTCAGTTTGATCTCTTCACAAACCATTTTGTGTTCCTCAGACTTACTTCCCTCATGTGACACCTCTTTCATAACTTAGCTTATTCAAACAAATAATACAAACTCAAGCAAATCTGTAATGTGTTAATGCCGGAATAAAAACAAAGATAACAGACACTTCTGAAGAGGAAGTATTTTAGGTTACAACAGCAACGGACAGTGAAATCCCAGCTTTCTACACAGCAATGTAGTTAGCTGTAGTATAGCCTATCCACTGCACCTCTACAAACAAACAGGAACCGTTTGCCATACTGCATAGTATCCAAGAACTACATATTTCTTATAACAGCATTCTGAAACAATGAAAATAAAACAAAAAAAAAAAAAACAAGCCGACACCAGGCTTACAAGTATACAGACACTTAATTATCAGTTACCAGTTAGCAACCTGTTTGCCATGATACTTACTGACAAAGACCAGCTACATGTTAAACTTACAGGAACACTACAGGCTACAAAGCTTGACAGGAACCAACACAGAAAACACTAGTTTCAGTTTAACACATCACACTTTGATGTCAGTCCCTGTGAAATATAGCACACTGGTTTGATGTGTGATCAGCGAAAAAAGAAACCACGGCGACAACAGACAGAAAGCCAGCCGGCAATCATATATGATGACTGACTAGTCCTTACCAGCTACTTACTAGTCCAGAAAGAACATGGCAAGTTCAGTCAGTCAGTCATGCACCCCGTTTTTTCTTACAGTATGTCCAAAATTTAAAAGCCAGTCTAAGGCTGTTTTAAAATCACATGCTATACTACTAACGTTCACTGATTTTACAAAAATGCATTATGTACGCAGAATGTAAGCAATTGTACAGTCTGCAGTTGGCAAGAGGTACCTTCTGGGAAAAGTTTGCTTTATATACTATATCCCATAATGCAATGCACGTATACAGCAGGAGCCTGTCAAAGTGGTCACATGACCAGTTCATACTGTGTACTGCATTGTTAGTGGAGTACATTCTTTAAAAACCCTAAATATGCTGAGACCTCGGATTTCATCCTTTTAGTGGGTTGGTAAATGTCCTGCGTGCTATCACCACTTTTCCCTATGTTTACATTACAATGTCTATGTTACAAGCTGCATATTCACGCGAGACACAGTCGCGAGTCACTCGCAAGACTTGAATGAGGCTGATATTAAATTTCCTGGTAATCGACCGCAATAAATGAGATTAAGTCAAACATAAACAGTAATTGTTATTGTGTAAAATTTCACCGTGCTTTACCATAATACCGGTAACCGTTCCATCCCTACTGTCCTCATGTCACATCAGCCATGAAGCGATAGATATGTAGCTTCTTTGCTTGAGATCTGTTATTTACACTACACAGCATCGCAGTAGTACATCACGGTTGTTTAAAAGTATAAAATGACATCAAAAGAATTATCTGTATCGGTTGTTTTGGCCCATTGTTTTCTTTACTGGAAGTGGTCATGTCTACAAAATGCTCCAAATTCAACGCATTACCGCCACCTAGTGGATAGAAATAGCACCAATGGGTACTTGGATAGCCTCGATTAGGTTTTTTTTCAACAAATGAGTTGATGTTGGTGTCTGACACGTTGCTGTCAATGCCAGAACTGTCTCCACCCTCATACTGTATAGTCACTAAAATATCTGAAGAATTTTGAAACAACACTCTTAAGGTGAAAAGGCAGTGACTTTTACCGTTACGCCATGTAAAAAGGTCAGCTGTGAAAACAAGGTTTTTGTTTTTTGTTTTTTTGGGGGGGGTTCTTATGTTACAGGGTTTTAGATTTTCTTGAGAATTAGATCAGAGTATAATGTATGTTTGTTTCTTTTTCAGGATTGGCTCAGCAAGTTTGGCTACCTCCCTCCGCCTGATCCAGTTACCGGCCAGCTTCAAACTAAGGAGGCCCTGACCAACGCCATTAAAGCCATGCAGAGATTTGGAGGGCTGAAGGTGACGGGACTCTTAGGTAAGGAGCTGGGTTTGCAGGGAAGACGTCAGATAGAATCAGAACTCCTATTGAGGCTTCCTTTGTTTACTGTGTGACTACAGAGCATGTCTGACTTTGTATCTGGAGAAGAAAACAAAACCCTTAAAATATAATGCAATTCTAGCAACAAAAACAGACCAAGTGGCATTAGAAAGAGCTGAATCAATATCACTTGGACACAACACTGAGAGGTAATATTTATTCCTGATTTTATTTTTTATATATTGCATAGTTGTCTACATTCCACAAGATACCAAGTGACGATAAATCATACTTGGGGTCTCAAACACACACATTACACACACCCAGAGTAGAATGACAGTGCTGCTATGTGCCTCGCGTATATGATTGATGATGCTTGTATGTGTAAAACAGAGCAGTATATTGATTAGTGTGCATTCTTCTATTTTCGCACACGGACTGCACTCATAATTTCCTGCAATACATATTGGCAGTCTCACTATCTTACAGGCACTACATTTCTCCACTGCAAATACTGCTATTCTTTATCTTGCACATATAAAATAATGGAAAATAGAGCCAGATGCTGCAGCTTGTTTTATTTTAAGACTCATTCATTTTTGTGAGCAAGTGTAATGTACTGTATGGCATGAACAGCAGCATGTGTGAGAGTTACATTGTGCATGTAAGGGGGTGTCTTACAGAACATGTATATTTTATGAGCTAAAAGCCTTCTCAAAAACCTCCAGTTCATGCACATGCAGTACTTGTGTATACAAGGACATGAGCTGCACATATTGGTAGCAACTATTTCTGAACAGATGTTGCATCAGTTGGTGGATCAGATATGAGGCAATGCATCAAACCTTGAAAAGTCTAATTAATATTGGTTGCATTGACAGAAAAGATAAAGCTATAATTATGCCATGTGATATTGTCAGTCACTGTCATACAGTAATTATCTCTAATCACCTCTGCTGTCCTTCAGACCAAGCCACACTGGGTCTAATGAAAACTCCCAGATGCTCTCTGCCAGATGTGTCTGATGCTGAGATGACAACGGGGCGACGGAAACGAAGCTTGAACCCGCAGAACAAATGGAATAAGAGGCATCTGTCCTGGAGGTAGGGAAATTTAAGGCACACTGTACAAAGCAGTTAAAAAAAAAATAAAAAAAAAAATACAATCATTTGAAGTTTCACAGACATTGTCGCCCACAATAATCCAAGTTCATTCAAAGGTTATATCCACCAAATAATGCCGAATAATCAGATTTAAGATTGATACTCGCACAGACTGTTGATACTTCAGAGTGAGCTATTATCTCTATCATCTCGGTATGGTTTCAGTAGTGAAAAGCATCTTGTTGCACAGCAACCACATAAGGAGCAAAGAGTCACTTGCTATATGTGCTCATTTTTACTATAACAAGCAGTTTCAGCCACATTAAGGTATTGGCAAACAATTGTAATAGCAGCCATGGTCATGATTCTCCACAATCATCATATCAATTTTATTTTTTTTCTTCCTTTTATTTTTTTTTTTGGCTAAAACTCTCAAAGGTTATCCTCCAAAGGATACAGTATGATTTTTTCTTTTTTTTAATACCCAAAAAAGTAATCCCAGAAAGGGGTAGAGGAATTTAATGTACAGTCATGGCCAAAAGTTTTGAGAATGACACAAATATTACATTTTCACAAAGTCTGCTGCTTCAGGGTTTTTATATGTTTTTGTCAGGTGTTTCTATGTTATAATGAAATACAATTAGAAGCATTTCCTCAATATCAAAAGCTTTTATTGAGAATTACACATAATTCATGCAATAAGTCAATATTTGCAGTGCTGACTCTTCTTTTTCAAGACCTCTGCAATTCTCCCTGGCATGCTGTTAATCAACTTCTGGACCAAATCCTGCTTGGAGTTTGTCAGAATTTGTGGGTTTTGATTGTACACCCGCCTCTTCAGGACTGACCACAAGTTCTCAATGGGATTAAGATCCGGGGAGTTTCCTGGCCAAGGGCCCAAAATCGTAATGTTTTGTTCCCCAAGCTATTTTGTTGTTGACTTTTGCTTTATGGCAGGGTGCTCCATCATGCTGGAAAAGGCATTCTTCATCACCAAACTGTTCTATTCGCTAGATACATTTTTATCTTAAAAATGTATCTAGCGATTTTTACACGGCTGAAAGTTTAAAAAAAAAAACAGAATCCAGAAAACTAGTCAGCATTTTACTATTTTAAGTTTAAGCCAAGTTAAGATCTGTTTCAGACAAGACTGACACATCATTCTCAGTTAGTACCTCATCTGTGAAATACTGAAATCTGGAAGAAACAGTTTTTGCACTGTTTTGGCCAACTTTACATCCCTTGATAGATAAGATTAGATAGTCTCATAGTCTTCTCATGGTTGGAAATCTCTTGGTTTCCTGATTAACTTTAGCTGAAGTGGTGGTTGGCACTGTTGCTGTTGTTTGGAGTTTCTCAGATTACTGTCTTTCTCTCACAGTCCAAAAGCATGCCTCTTGAGCAAAGACTTTTTCTTTTCTTTCTATAGGTGTGAGTGTATATTGTAGTTTGGTGTCTATGTGGCCCTGTCATTCACTCATGGCGTGCCCACCTCTCATCCGATGGAGGTTGGTACATATTCCAGCCTCCAGTGTCCCTGAACAGGATAAAGTGGATGAGAAACGTCGATGTCATGTCCCTCTCCTCAGGTTGACCATGGCCCCTTCTGGGTGAAAATAAACCCTGTAAAAAATACTGGCTGTAAGTTGGGGGGGAAAAAGTTTTATCATGCTGCTTCATATTTTGCTCAATAAATAACAAAAATTGCAAGGATTGCATTTTTATTTATGTAATTGAAATTAGGAACAGTGAATGGAGAGATTTGTGTCTTCAGGTAAAGCTGCAGAGATGATGAAACTGGGAAAATGTGAGACCCAGCTAGCCTTAACATCATTGGTTATAATCACTGGAATTAATAACTGAACGTCAGTCAGTCTCAACAGGAGCTGTTGGTCTATGGGTGCCAGCCAGGTACCAGGTGTGAAGGTCCATATCTGCTCTCCACGGAAGGCCAGAGGTCCAGAAAGATTTTCAACAACATAACATTTATTTTGCTTTTTCATTGTGAACTATATCATTTAAAAACAACATATGACAATAACAACAAAATATATCAATAAATAAATTACTTATTTTAAATTAAATTCACTGACTGTTAAATTCAATAGACTTTGAGAAGTCTAGGCTATAGAGCAACAGAGAAGGAATGAGTCTGAGAACTGACCTTTTGCTACCAGCAAATGTTACATAATGATACAAAATAAACACCTTCTCCAGTGCTTGGTCGTGCCGGGCCATCTGGGTTTGTACAGTTGCCTTTTTTCGTGCATTGAGCTTGCCAAAAAGTTTGCAAGTCACTCCCTGTTTTTGCAGCGTCACCGTATCACTAGACAGGAGGTGTCTGCTGGTTTGTGATAGCCAGAGGATTTGACCCAGTTCTACACTGGTGGCTTGTAGCTGGTGAGTGGAGGAAGATTTCCTGAGTTGCTGTCAGTCAGCAGGTACCTGAACTGATTTTGGGGCTCAGAACCACTGGGAGGCCAGTACATCATTTTTTTACATAATTTTTGAATGATTCTTCAGTTTCTTTGTCTCAAATCCATGTGCTCAAGCTTTGATCTGTCCATTCAAGTCATTTTTTGGTGTTATACACATGACCGTAGTCCACCAGGAGTTGAATGTAATCTTTCATTGAATGGACAGTGTGAGGAATACACTGGTGATACAGTAAGATTCAGATTATGATACCTCTGACCTCCTGTTCATCTACTTTGATACTTTGAAACTTTTCTAAGTTAGTATGAGGTTTACAATACAACACTGCTGATTGTTGCTCATCAACCACATTATATAATACGGTGCCTTACAGATCCTATGTTTTGAGCACTCAATGGCTGCAATGATGGCAATAACAACAGTGTTTTCATTCAACAAAAGCATTACACAAATCAAAAAAATCAAAGTCCCAAGATGTGGTGTTCTCATCTATGAATCAATTTTGGCTGAGAGGAGTATAAAATAATGGCGTGCCCGTTAGTACATTATTTGAGAATTCAGTGGAAGTCAGTTTAATGATTATGCAATAGTGAGGAATGTTGGATGCGCTTTGATGTCATCATGAAAGTTCATTTCTGAGTTTTCTAACGTGTCCTGTAGGTGAATTCTTCACTTAAAAGCGTGGTACACATGAAGTTATACGACTAATTATACTCATCAAAGAGGAGATCGTCATACAAGCTTTAAAAAGGACATGCATCTGTACCTTATGTTTACGAAGGAGACACAGTTGTACTGCATGACCATGTCTGCCAGTTTTTGTAGTGCATATCAGTTTGGTAGATACAAACATGCAGAAATAATAGTGAACTTATATACAAGCATACATACAGAGATCAAAACTCATATACAAATGCTCCCACACTCTGTCCTCCAGCATAAGGTTTTCATTTCTCTGTTTTTTTTTTCTTTCTTTGAACCAGTGAGGACCCTTTTTTAAGGGTCAGAGCTTCTCTGACAGCCACAACTTTTGATAAACTGTCCCAGTTGCAAGAAAGCTGTGAAAATCTTGGCTGGTGCCTTCAGAATATATGATGCTAAGATGCTGTTTATTAAAAGAGGGAGTTTAGTTTCTAAGATGATTGACACTAGTGCTTGGTTATTAAATAGAAATGGACAGAGAGAGAGTTTTTCAGAATTTTTGTTTACAAAGAAAGGACAAAAATGAATGATGTACAAGAGTTCATGTAAACTCTAATGAAGCATGAGAGCAGCAGCAAGGCCTGAAGGAAAGGAACAGGACAGGCCCCCCTATCTGTGGTGGGTGGCAGAGACCTCATATGAGACTGTGGAGGTTGAACAAAAGACAGTCTAGAGGAGGAATGGCAGAACAGAAATGAGTTTTAAAGAAAGCTGATAAGACGGATTGACCTGAAAAGTGCCAGGCAAGACAATAAGTGGACCAGAGGACTGACATTAGCTTTGACTCCAGAAGCGAGTTTGACAGCATGGGGAAATCAGAGTCGTAGTTGGGCTAATCATCTTCTGGTTTGTTGGCTTCTAAACCTGACATTTTGGCTGTCACAGTTTTGATTTTTTTCATTTTCTTTTGCGTACCGGACATAATGAGTGATCGTACGAACGTGGGCCAAAGGCTAGAACAACAAACAGAAAATCTATATGAAAAGAACGACCAAGATAAAGAGCCAAGATGCAGCTGTTTGGAAAAGAGATGAGTGATTTCTCTGCAGTGCAGCAGGGCCATACCAGCTCTGGTTGCTGGCTGTCATCACCCAGGAGTAGGGATGCACACGGTTAACCATTTAACTGTTAACCGATAAACAGTAACTCTAACCGATTAATACTAACGGTCAATTTTGTTTTTAAGCTACGTAATTCAATCAACTCCTGGGGGTGTGTCGACAGGTGCAACAGGCCTCTGATTGGTCAATTCTACATCCGCGTAGAAAAGAGCGCGTCATAGGAAAAATGAGGAAGTACCCACATCTGTACGATTCTTGTTCTCCACACTACAAAAACAGCACATGTTCTAGTAATTCATGGAGGGAGATTGCGATGAATGTGGGTCTGGATACGGCCGAGACGGTGAGGAAGTGGAAAAACGCAAGAGATAAGTTTAGCTAGTTTAACTAGTTCGTGATTGTCGTTCTTGCATTGTGGCGTGGAATAACATAGCGGAGACCGCGCTAGTAGAAATCAAAAGTGACGGCGGCATCTCTGCGACAAGCTGACGGCGACACATTGCCGTGAGAGTATAAACGGGAAAGTGTCCGCATGCGTCCACGACAACGCGCGCAACATCGCGGCAGCCAACCCCCCTGGACTTATCGGTTAACGGTTATTTATCGTTAAAGGGCGTCGGTTAACGGTGTTTAGAAAAATCCCAAATGTGCATCCCTACCCAGGAGACAATCATCTACAAGTTAGCAGTTACCCCACCAACCACATTCTCATGCTTTCATACACCAGTTAACATACAGGGACACTTCAGCACCAAATGTACACAGATAATAACACAACCGAAGAAGAAAAACTAATCAGGGTTACACAACAAACTAACTGCTGTAAAAGCAGTTCAATAGCAGAGCTAAAGTTTTATTGTAGTTGGACCGATCTGCCTGTGTGTGACAGGGCGATGCAAAACTGTCAGTGGAATGTGGAAAACCAAGCAAGATGAAGCTAGGAGGGAAGACATTAAGGCACTGGAGGATTGAAGAAACAGGTCGATAAGCAATGACGTTCATCTGAGGGGTAAGCTGTTGGAAGGGATTTTGAAGCTGTGGTGGTTAAAAGCAGAACAGAAAATCAAGTATAGTCTAAACTGAGAAGAAGAGTGGAGATCGGTAACAGGAGGGAAGATCCTGCCTCCATAAAAACTGCAAACGTTAGAAATGTGCTGTTTAAAAAAAAAAAAAAAAAACATGTACAATCTGTCAAATTAACTCTACTTTGAATCACTGTCATTTGTTTATAATTATTGGTGCTTCATTAAAACTTTATCAGTGTAGGCTTTCTTGAGTGTTGCTGCACAGAGAGGCTGTGGATGTTAATGGCTTTTTCATGTGCGCAGGATAGATTACCTATAAAATGATTTCTGATTCATAGTGTTAAGATGTGCTGAAAGTTTTGTACAGATAAAATAAAACTGTAATTGGAAGGTTTGATAGGTCGAGACACATTGTCAGTCATCAGTCCCACTGACCCCCAGAGCTTTCAGCTTGCCAAATGTAATGTTGTATCACTTCTGGATGTTGGCATCGATCATAAATTAAGGAAAATCATTGAACCCTGATTCCCAGGGACAGACGTCTGGCTCATCCAACAAGGATCAGCTGAGCAGAGTAAGCATTTTCAGCAGCTGCTCAGCGCTTAAGAGTGATGAGTTCAGAGGGATGAATCACCTGTCACCAGGGTCAGGATAGCCACAACTTACTGAAAACAAATTACCTAGAGAGACTCTGTCCCAGGAGCACTGCCTTGTTGAAATAATCCCCCACATCGTTGGACGTTTTTAGTTCGAAACTTAAATGCTTTTTGAGGTCGCCAGGATGTGATTGCGTGATGCCCTTGAATGGTTTCAGCTGACCTGGAAAAAAAGAGGTAGCTGCTCGCCGCACTAAAACTGCAAAGTTAACATCTGCTCCAATGGTTCAGCATGCACACTGCTTTGAGGGCCTGCTGTTTAATAACTGCAACATTTAGCTTTTTCTTATAACTCACTTTCCATTTTATGACTGCCATCCAACTGCTGCCAGTCACATGACCTACATGGCCTCCAGCCTGGCTTATGAAATTATTTCAGTTCAGTGTAGAGAACCCATCTCTCTGCTTTCAGACTGGTATATAACTGCACAAAACAACCCGGACTTAATTAAAACCAACAGATACATAAGCTGTATGTATAGTTGCAAGAAAGAAAGTATATTCTCTCAATAAAAGTTTTAAGTAAGTAGGTATGAGGGCATAATAATGATCTGGTCCTAACGGAGCATAATTAGAAAAGGATTGCACCAGTATGGCTGCTTTGACTGGAAAAAAAAAAAGTCAGAACATTACAGCTCAGCTTAGATTCTGCAAAGTTGCATCTGAACAGACCAGAAGAATCAAATGCCAGGCCATCTGTTCAACAACTTAAGATTGGGTGAAATAAAGTCAGGAGACGGAATGTAATTTTTTTTTTTTATTATTCTTTTCTTCTTGGTTAACTTTTATGCTTATTTTCCACGAGATACCGTATTATTTATGTTATGAGCTTAAACAAAAAATTATGATTCGTACATCAAAACTGCTGCCACATCTAAAGGTTTGAAATGAGTTTCGGAAATGAGCTTAAATGTTTTTACATAAAATAAAAGTCCCTTTTGACACCCAGCATGTTTGAAGCACGGACTGAAATTAAAAAAAAAAAAAAAAAGGAACATGTTGTAATGAATATTTCATTATTATTATCATTTCTGTAGATTTTCCAAGGATATGATTTCATTGGCTTTTTAAAAATTGAAGGTTTTTCATTCATCAGATAAAGTGTAAATCTTCTTAGCGAGCACAAAGTGATTCTGTGAAAGATTACATCTCCACACAACCATGTCTTTTACTTGGTAACTCGAATGTCTGTCATATTACATTGCAGTGGTTTAGTTGTCATCCTCCGGTTGGTATATCCATTATCTCAACGTCTGACAAATCTATCCGCTCCTGTAGATGTGAAAGAATGTGCTGCATGTGCTTTATGGTCCTCTGTGCTGTCTGCATAGGAACATGAATTTGTGTTGTGGAGTAAAAAATAGTTTGCATCACGGTGGAAGGAGAGTAATTGTGGAGGAAAGAGAGTAATTTACCAAAATAGTGGCGTGCTCTGTTCGTGGCAGATGTTATGCCCCTGCGTCCTTTATCAGT
The DNA here is from genome assembly GCA_018398805.1 of Hirundichthys speculiger. Classification (NCBI taxonomy): domain Eukaryota; kingdom Metazoa; phylum Chordata; class Actinopteri; order Beloniformes; family Exocoetidae; genus Hirundichthys; species Hirundichthys speculiger. Next base: position 64,086 of record JAGFBZ010000446.1, on the reverse strand, counting down.
TTATTTTGTTGCTTCCTTTCTTTTTGCACTTTCCTGAAGAGCTATGATCAGACTCTCTTTCCTGCTCCCAACAATGACATTTTAAGACAAATTACTTTTCTAAAAAAGAGACAAAACACACAATGAACAAAGAAACAGATTCATTAACATCTGGCTTTGGCTCTTTCTGTCATTCTCAGATTCTGCTCGAGTGACACTCTGTGACTTTCTAAGTTTGTACAATTTAATTGTGTAAATGAAAGGCAGCTCCCGACTACAGAACTTTTCATGTCAGGCTACCCGAGTACTCTGAAATAGTGCTTTATTTATCCAGTAGGTGTCAGTAATGCATAGCATTTGGGGCTTTTTTTTTTAGCTATGAGAAAAGTAAAGAAAGCAACAAGCCAAAACAAGCAACATGGATCATTCATTTTCTACCTTTAAACCATCATGGTGTTCTCCTGCAATGCCGTGGAATGTCACATAGCTCCAAAGCAAAGAAGCTACACATCTATCCCTTGATGGCTAACGTGACGTGATTAAAGTGGCCAAAAGTTTTTCTGCGCAGAGAAGATGAGAGACACTGATTTGAGAGGAACGTATTAGTCTGGTGGAATTGGACACAACCTTGTTTTGAGGTATAACAGATGTTTTATTGTTGATTATGGTAGACAAGACCTTCAATAAGATATTTCAACCGGGTGCAGTGACTGCACCCCTGGGCAAAATTTTTTATAGGCATATTTCAAAATGGCCAACTTCGGTCTCGAGAAATATCTTTAAATGGATATATCTCACCTTCTAATTGACGTAGAGACTTGATTTTTGTGGCTATATATATGTTTTTGGGGTATAAGAATACAATTACACACTTATATTTCATCAATTTTATGCCCGTAATTATATTTCCGCATAATGTGCCATTTTTATAGGCTAAAATCCTCAAAATCGCATGTATTAAGTATAATAAGAAAATTTTCCAGTCACAAAGTTCTATAATTTGAAGAACAGATACTTCTTTTAAATCAAACAGGAACAGTATACTTACAACTATAACATACTTGAATAATCCATGTCTAGATAATACTTGCAGGACTGTTTTCAAACATGAAAACTACGCAGTCCTGTATGTACACCGCAGCAACATACATCATAAATCATGCAATAAACACCCTAGATCACATGTCACACACATAATGTATTTTATTATCTTGTCTGTCTATAGGTGAATGAAGTAAACAGTGTTTGTCATTACTTGCTTGCAACTAGAATTTGAAGAATTCACAAGAAAACAGTTTACCATATGTACAACAGAACAAAATGGGCAAATGACAAAAACACTACATTGCCATTGCAAGCTGAATTTTTTTCAGCATAACTAAAATTATCTATATCAGACTAGTTCATAAAGCACCTCCACAATTTCAGACATAGCTAAGCAGGCACTGCTATGCTCAGAGCTTAATTGTCATCTCCATCAGATTCCTCATTATCTTCCTCGTCCTGGTGCACTGAATTTACTGGCACTGTCTGAGGATTTCTGCAGTAACTTGTTGCATGGCAGTCACAGAATTCTGAGCATGAGGTGTGAGCCTCTCTGCAGCTACAGCGGGCAGTGGAACAGGAATCACATCCACATTTAATCATTTGCAGCACAGATTCAGGTGCAGCATCCACATTTGGTGGCAGACCAACTGGCTCCAAGTGGATGACTTGGGAACTCTTCATCCATCCATACCTCAGTGGACTGAGGGCAGGTGGATCTGGTTCCAGTGCACCTCTCCATATGGCAGCTTGCAAGTGTGCTCTTAGCACATGTTGCTTGAATGTTTCAGTGGTTGGGGGAAGCACTCATAATTCCGGGACAGAGGTCAGCTTGTGATTGCCCATCTTGGTCACCCAGGTCAGGTATCGCAGAGACGTCATGTTCGTTTCCTTCGGATGACCTTAGCATGATGCCATAAAGGCAATGCATTGCAGCAGAACGCTGTCATCGCTCTCAGTTGTGAAACCGAGTTTGTTCAGGGGTTTCTTTCCAGATTTGAGAACTTTCAGCACAGTTCCTTTACCAATGTTCCACAGTGATGAGACAGTGTCACAACCAGACAACACATGTGCTGGCAAGAGGTCGTTTATGGTGTCCCCATGCTTCTCTACTGTTGCTTTGATGTCAGCACATTTGCGGCCTGAGCTTGTTCCCACCATGATGATATTGCAGGTCAACTTCTTTTCCCTGAAGAAGTGTAGAAGCATGACGAAGACATCAGTGTCATCAGCAAGCACCTTGATGCTGTCACGACCTGTCCCAGCCAGATGGACCACCTGCTGGACAATGATCACATCAGCTTCTTCGTGTGTCGTACGAAGGTCCTGACGCTCCTCTACTGTTTCATTACTGATCTGGATGGGTGTAGGTTCTGAAGAGGTTACCACCAAGACATTTCCATTCTGTGGTAGTTTGCTCCCTGTGCTCTCTTAGGTAGGCCCAGATAAGGTTGATCAACTGTACTTTGTTCTTCGTGACTGTGAGACACACCTTCTGAGTGGAAGTGGTGTGACTAGTGTAGCTGATGAACCCGACTTGCATGTTTCCCAGCTCTTGATGTCCTGGTGATTTCCTTGATGCTGTTGTCATTATACCTGTCGAAGATCAGTATGTGTCTGCGACTCTGAGGTGACTTGAGACGTACTCTACCAGGTTCTTGATGAAATCCTGGACAACACCATGTGCTGGCCAGCGGACGACCCACAGTGTAGCACACCCATCAAGAACTATGGCATCAGCAGGAAAACAGTACGACGGTCGGTCAGCTCAACTTGCAGTTTGGTCTTCAGGGTAGACTTTTGCTTTTGTTATTCGCATATCCCCTGACTTGTCAAACATTGACGGCGGTGCATCAGCCAGCTCATAGCTCAGCACATCTTTCATGTTGATGTCTCTGACCTTCTGGAGACACAGCATACGAGAGTAGATCAGTGATGGATCATACACAGGAACATCCCCAACTTTGACTCTCTTCTTTTGCTCTGCCATGGTGACTGTAGGCTTGCTTAGGGGTTTGTTGAAACTCTGAGGCCAGCCATCCTCGTAGCTCTTCATCAGCTGCTTGCCTAAATTGACAGAGTTGTCCACATTAACGGATGGTGATGCTACCCTTCCTGTGACTTTGTTGACAAGGCTGTCGGGTTGGTGACTCTCTGGATTCAAGGGATCAATAGAAGTTGCTAGCTTGTCTCTGATCTTGATTCTGTCTGCGGCATCAGTGAGTATTCTGGATGTTCCTTCTTCCTTGTGGGTTGTGACAGTAACCTGCTCATCGGGATCAGACAGGGACATCACATCTTTCCTCATGGGATGGGGGGGTGGAGGGGGGTGAGAGAGAGAGAGACAGTGTGTGTGTGTGTGTGTGTGTGACTGCCCTGCACTGCCCTGCATAGAACCTGACGAAGTTGACAAAAGGGCATGTATTTTCCCGCCAAAACATGTATTGTTCACTGCAGCTAGCTGGTTTTTCCTCAGTTGCTAGCTGTCTCAATAACCTCACTAAAATACCTAAATTCAATCCACTACTGTTTAAAACATATCATAACAGAGAGAAGGTGTTGACATGTTCCAGCTGTTACCATAGGAATATCAACATTATTTGTCTTAAATATCAAAAAATGTAAAACATACCAGAGTATGTGTGGTAGCGTTGCATTCAGAACAGGTAGGGAGAGAAAAGGGGGCCCTCAGGGATATAGCTGACCATTCTATTTCCTGATTTAGTGAGGATTGTAAAAAAATCTGACGGAGTTGACAGAATCTGAGGACAGAACTTTGATAGGCAGGATTTTAGGGAAAATATTGTTTGAAGTTCACTTTATGTATTGTTTTATATATTTAAGACCACTCTTTGTTATTTCATATATATGTTTTTGCACACTCAAAGAGTTTTTTAAAGGTTTTTTTGGTGGGTCAATACTGTGACCTCTTGCTTGAGGACAGGTATATTAACATGGACCCTCTTAACTACAGACCAACATTTAAACAAATACACACAGAAAAAAGTGTAAAATGCATTATAAAAAGAACATAGGTATACACAGTTTCTTTAGATTTAACTTTGTATGTATGTAAACCATGATGAATTTCTTGATTTTCAATATAAATTAGACTGTTCTATGTAGGCCATATTTTGTCCCAACTCTCAAGAATCAGTGATATGTGAAGCACATACAGCCTCAACCATGCAAAGCATTTTCAACAAACATGCAACATTTTGGTTATTTTTGCATGCATGTAAATTGAATAAGCATCAAAAATCTGTCTGCAATAAACATAGAATTAGTCAAATCTTATGTGGAATGGAAATGTAACAGATTTCATGACAAAAATAAGTAATAGTAAGTTTCTGTCAAAAAATCTCAGGAATGACGCGCTGAACTCATACCTTTTGGGCAGTTTGGACCCTGTTTATACCTGAAAAGCTAAAAAAAATTCTATGTCGTGTAAAATGGATCATTCTACTGCCTCTCTGCACCAGAAAAACATATCTTTCAACACAAAAAACAGGTTTCTACGTCAATTTGAGGATGAGATACAGCAATTTCAAGATCTGTCATTTTGCTAATTTTTGGTGATGGTGGACATTTTCAATTTTCGCTATAAAAATTTTGCCCAGGGGTGCAGTCACTGCACCCGGCTGAAATATGCTTAGGAAGGTCTAATCTACCATGCAAAACAATAAAACATCTGTTATACCTCAATGCAAGCTTCCCTGAAAATTCCCATTTTTCCACCAGACTATATTGAACTTCACAAGATTCCAGGCTACGTTCCTGTCATTTTGACAAGGAAAAGATCAGCACTGATGGCTACATGAGTGGTGATCCAGCCTATTTTGCCTGGAATAACTGGAGGAAGCCACTAGCATGGGGGAGACAGGAAAGGCACAGATAAGTGTGACTGCTGCTCTCTCACACGCCTCTATCGCTGTGCTGTTCAGACTACATGACTTGCTGCCTTGTAATCAGACGTCTTGAGGTTTTTGCAGGTTACACATAACATGACTGATCAGCAAAAGGGTCTCATAGAACACAGTCTGACCCAATAACTAATAACAAAACCACATTTTGTCCATAGATATAATATGTGTTATGTCTATGATTTTGTCAACAAAAACACATGTGAGAATTGTAGGAAACAGGAGCTGTTTATTGAAAATCAAACTAGAGAAGAAATGAGCAACACAAGGGCAGTGAGCAGTGATTTGTTCAGAACACAACTGAAACAACTGCGTTGCAGTTTCTTTATTTAATGTTGTGCAGCATGTCCCCTTTGCTTTATGGGTTTTTCTTCCTAATTATGACCTCACCTCGTGCCCTTTTTCTTTCATTGGCTGCACCTCAGATGTGTTGCCTACAGTTCAAGATACTAATCATTCCAGATATGTATCCATCTAGCAATCAGAGATGGCATAGTGACATTTCATTGAATCTCTTTCATTCGTCTTTGAGTAATTTGCAAATAGATTTATGGCTAATTTGCCATAGCAAGAAGTTGGGCTTAAAATTGTGTACAGCCAGTCCACCACTGACAAACAGATTCAATTTCAAGGGGCCATTTTGATCAGTGTTTGTAGTGTATTGTGCTGGTACGTGTGCATTTTAGACAGCTTAAGAGAAGATGCTCACTTGAATGTTGTAACACTTGATATTGATGACACAAGTTCAAAGGCTTTTTTTTTTTGCTTCATAGATGAGACAGAGGAACTGAACAATATCATAAATAGCTGCTACCACCATGAAGCGACGAGATAGTGTTAATTTGGACTTGTGAACTACTGTTTTCATAAGTGTGGAAGTTCATAATTCAGACATTCATAAATAGGAGTGTTGTGTGAAGGCAGATTTAAGCTCGTAAAACCTTTGCTCTTATCCATTATAGGGTTTCTTCATTTGTACCTTAGTAAACTGATGATTTATGGTTCACATTTTCAAGAAGCTTATAAAAATACATACACATTTGGAAAATAAAAGTAAATATTGCAGAATTGATTCTACGTGCATGTACCCAACTTAAGCACATTTTTTGAAGACCTCTCCCATTTTTCTGTTGAATATGGCCAAAGTAATTTCTTGTGTTTTTTTTAAACTGTTTTTGTTTTGTCTCAAAAAATGTGTCCTGTCCAAAGAGAGCTGGGACAAGCTTCAGCAGATCCCCTGATCCTAAACAGGAATAACCAGGTCTAGATAATACATGGATGTCTTTGAAGATTTGTCTCAAAAAGCAGTTCAGTGAAAGGTACAACATACCTGCTGGCGACACCAGTATAGGTCATTTTCTCCAAACCAGGTAACAGAGGCAACCCGAGTACCAGGGAACCTGATGATAAAGGGGCGAAACAAGTCATCCGGGTCTTTGCAGACATGCATCTCTCTCATCTCCTATGGTCCAGTTATTCCATTATCAGAAGGCAGAATCCCCACTCATCTCACGATCAGTGTTGATTCGTCCTTCCTGAACTGATGAGAGCATAGCACAGGAATTTCTTGTGAGGTTCACCACGTCGATCTTCTAAAGGAAAAACTTCTCAAGGTTTTGTCCTTACTTTCACTCTAAATCGGCGCCTTCCAATTAGGTGAGAGTTTACATAACTCAAAACCCCAAACACAGGGTAGCGACCAGTTTCGACCAATGTTGCCACCCAGTGGATATCATTTTCCTGTTACTCAGGTTTCCCGTATTAAAACAACTTGTATTCGGTTTTCTTCAGTTCTACTTGACAGTTGGATGGAAACATGGCTAGTATTTTCCATACTTGACTGTTTTTTTTTGGAAATTACCCAATTAAAATGTCATTAGGAAGCTTTTTTTTTTTTTGCCAGACATTTCAGGAAAAACCTCCAAACTCATTGTAATTCAAATGATCTAAGAAGAAGCTACATTTGTACCCTAGGCTCAGTTTTCAACCAAATGTTTCTAATGATATGAGATTCGTGATCTTTCATAAATCTCTTCAGGGTCGGTCAGATCAGAAATCCCTCCAATAAATTAGACATAGTAGATGAAATGGCTCAGATTTAAGGGCTGTGCATCTGGTGGGAGGGGCTTTGGACAGCTTTGGTTAAGTTCGGCGTCCTGCAGCTTTAAATACAATTAAATGAAATGTCCAAACCTGTCTTAACTAAAACTGCCTTTACTAAACTAAAGCTCTGACTCAGTTAAAAATGTATCAAACACGAAGCTTGTCACTTTTTACTGAGCAGTTATCACGTTGTTCACTTCAAAAGAGCGTGATCAGCATTTGGCAATTGTTAATTGTTGCTAATTTGAATAAGTGGTACCTGTCAAATCCTCAAGCCTCATTGTGACTGCTTTGCATAATTCCTCTTTTTTTCCTCTTTCTTTTTTCGCTCACATTATCATCTCTCCTTTCAAGTCTTCCTCATCAGATTTCATCACATCTCTTACTCTTCTGTCCTCAGTTTGCTGGTTAAACTCAGCTGCAAAATGTCCACGGTCTGTCAAAGAGGACTGCCTACTCAGTCTTAGTGTAATGGTGTTCTTTGATGTAAGCAGTTCTTTATGTAGGTATTACGTTTGATTGATGTAGAAGTGTCTGAGAGCACACTCCATTCTCAGATATTTATTTGTAAGTCAATGGTGCACACTCTGAGGTTCTGTTGCTGCTAAACAGCCCTCTAGGCTCTGAGTTTACACTGCAGCCAAAATTCTCAACATCTACATTTTTATCTTTTCTTTTCTTTCTTTCTTTTTTTTTTGATTGACCAAAGAGTGCTGGTTAAGACACTCATCACTTTCTAACTGCTCATGAGTCACGCTCATAAAGTTTTAAGAAAACAGAAATTTATGTGGTCATTACACAGCCACCAGCTTGATCCTCCATATGCTTTTTCTTTGCAAGCTGACATTTAGAAAAGCTCGTGCTTCTATCATTTTCCTTTAAAATATAACCACTATTTGTAGCTATCATTATCAGTCAGGTTTATTTTGTTTCCTACTGGGGTGAGATCAGTTCATCTTGCAGCTAAAAATGTTTTTTAGATACAGAGGGAAAAAAAATAAAAAATTACATTTGTAAGAAAACTCAGTAGGACAGTCACAAGGAAGGGATTTTTTTTTTTAATGAATACAGATGAACATGATGTTTGGCATCTCGGCTTGACTCATCTCTGACCTTGTCTCTCCTCATGCGGTAAGCTGCAGTGGATCGTGGAGATTGGTGATAATAACTCTCCCTACAGGGAAAGCTGACTCCTTACAGTTGGTTGTGTGAACTGAATTAGGTTTTAATTAGCAGCAGTTAGCAACAGCAGCAGTCGGTGCAAGCGTCGGTATTCCTCGCAGGTCATACTTGCAGCCATGTAGCAGGTGTGCTTAAAATAACAGCGAGATGCATGGCCGGAAATCTTGGGGGTAAAGGGAAGTGTATAAGTGGGTCAGAACCACCGTTGCTCCCCCATTTTGGGACAGAGTTTCCCCCCACCCACACCACATCTTCATACAGACTTTCTGTTTCTATGGAGACACGAGATAAGATCTACATCTAAAATCATCACAACGCGCTGAATTTTTGATCACTTATCTAGCAGTTCATGTTGGTTTGGAAGATCAGGCTTTTTTCTGTTTAATTACACATGAGTATTTACAGTGCTGTATGCTTTGTAATATTTATTTGGGGTAATCTTTAGACAGTTCTACCCTGAGATAGTCAGGTGGCAAAGCATGTTATTTTCTTTTTTTTTCAGATGGCTTCTATTTCTAAATTTGACAAAAGGGAATAATTCATAAGAGACATAATCATAACAAATTTACCTGCCCAAATAGATTTACTTTCAGTAAATATTGGACAAAGTTCTTTAATTTAATAAAGTAATTTTTAACACATTAATAGAAAAACAGACATTGTGACACTGGTAAAACATTTCTTAACTAACCTATTTGCTTTAGCTTGATTTAAGAAAAGTTGCTTCTCCAGCCGCTGTATTTAATAAATGTTTTTATCTATGTTTGTTTGTTAGGCAGTTAGTTCAGTTGAAATGACAGGAAAAAGAAAGAGACATTCAGTCATTTTTCAGTGCATCAAAATACCATCCGTCCACTATCTATACCCGCTTAATCCTCTGCAGGGTCACGGGGATCTGCTGGAGTCTATCCCAGCTCTCCTCGGGCGAAAGGCAGGGTACACCCTACCAGGTAACCAGTGCATCAAAAAAACAAATGAGTAAAATTTTCCAAGAAAAATAAAGAGCGGCTAGTAAAGTCTTCATCAGAAAAGTGTAAAGTTCATTCTGAAAATGTTCAATAATGGTATCTAAAGCAACCCCAGGGAATAGAGCTGGACAGAGATGACGGCATCCAGAGAGGCAGAGAGTAAGAATGAGTAGCATATCATTTACAATTACAACCAAAAAATTGCATGCAATTAAATATAAGTCATATTAGCTTTTTGCAAAGTTGAGGAAACTTCATGTTTTAGGTCAGTTAGTAGACTATAAACTGTGTATTAGAACTAACATTCACACTCAAGCAAAAACAAAACACTGACATCATCAAAGATGATTTCATCATACTGCATTACATTGGTAACATCAGTGACTGCTGGTTAATCTGTGGCCCATTTCTAGTTTATTGTGCTTTCTGTGCTTTCTGGCAACAGAAACAGAGATGAAGTTTAAAAAAAAAACATAGGCAACTTGATTAGGAATTCATTCAGTTCCATTAAAAAACATTATGCAAGGACAGCAAGACTAGAAGATAAGGAAAACAGATTGTAACTGCTGACTCTAGTCTAGTTGATAATTGGCAGCATGGTAATGCTAGTAAATGGTAATTGTACTGAAAATTCAGAGAACATCAGTTATCAATGTTTTGTTTGAAAATACCCAAGTATTTTAAATTATTTTTAATCCATATCATCCAGCTTTGGCAGAGTCTCAAATTTAGAATAGTTAAAATGCAAAGACAATGATAAGATTGCTGTTGCTGTTAGGCTGACAGACCTGTTGGGTCATTCTGAGCATGGAAAACCTCTTACATAGATTCTAGCAGATGCAGGGCTCAGGTTCAGTGAGAGAGATGGAAGGATTGGAGTCAGGGGGACAATGTGATGCTTCAAATGACAGCACAAGGGAGAGGAGGACATTTAACAACCATAACCTCAGTAATGGCATCCCCCATAAAATTTCCACTTGAAACATTTGCCTGTTTATGGTGCCCACCCAACACTAAAATCAAATTTATGCCCATGGTGAGATATCTGAAAATATGGTTGTTCAGTTTTTCCTCTGTGTATGAAAAGCCTGTTACACTGTGTTTTCTGAATAGTAAATGTGGTGTGCAGTAAGCCTCATTCAGCATTACATCAAGTTTTTTCTTCAACTTGCAGAGAGCTAGTTAGTGAGAAAGCATAAAATGCACATTATCCAAAGCATCAAACTCTTAGAAGCCTGGATGCAAGAGTTGCATGGGTTAGATGTGGCAGCACATTAGACTGGTACACGCTCTTAGGTTTATCTGCAAAACATGACATGCACATGTAAAATTGAAAAGCAATATTGACACGTTTTTTTCCCAATTTTTTAAAATTCCATCACATCCACATCAAACTTTCTGAGTTCAAATGTTCATAAAAGAATTGAAGGGTAATGTAAAAATGCTCAGAGCATTGTTTTTTATGGTTTTCTCTTGCCTTTTTTAGTATTGTAACATTGAGGAGAAAAAGAAAAGTTTTCTCATTGATTTGTGGACCTCTGTTTTAAAGCCTTGAGGGCAGCATTTAGTAATAGTCACACTGACTTTTTTGGAGACAAGCATTAAGTGCAAGACATGGTTGCTGATACACCCATAAACTGTGATCCACCTGTAATTATGGATAATTTAAACTAGAATAAAAATCAAACTAGAATAAAGGATGTTTGTTCACGCTAAAATATTAGGTTCTATTTTATTTGAAGGAATATTTGCTTACTTTTACGCAGAGTTGTCTAGCTGTAGTGATCATCCATGCCTTGCTATTGGCAAAAAGCAGACACCCTGCCCCGTCCTGGTCGTACTGCTGACATCACTATGTCGTGCATAAATCATGACAAAAGTAGCTCACAGAGCTACAAAGATAACTTAAGATACCTCAAAGGGAAAGAGAAATCGCTACCGAAACACAAACCAAAACCGTGCTGACCAGCACCATCGTAAATACAAGTTACAAATTGAGTCCTACTTAGAAACCACTGTACATGTTGGATTTGTTTCCCAGCTTAAAACAATATCAATATCAAAAGAAAGCGAAGTCTACTGAACCAACAAAGACTAAGTTTACAACTGTCACAGCGAAATTTCAGCTTTCAACACGGCAGTGAAATGAGCTGTAATGTCGCCTACGTACTACGGATATAACACACATACAACATGCACGTTTTTTTTTAACCATGCTGCAGTCAAAGTATGCAAAATCACTGCACGGAACTCAAAATAGCATCCGTAAAAAAAGCAAAGACTTGACAAAACAAACAAGCAAACACCTACCTAACAAGTATAAGTATATGGACACTCACTCATGCTAATGGGCAAAGCAGAGTCAGCCAAGCTAGGTTTACCCTACAAAAACAACAACCACATGGCGCAAAATGAAACTTTCTTTCACTATAGTCATTGCAACCTGACAGGTGCCAAAAGTACTAGTATCATCGGAACAAATTGTCTGTACATTAGTCCAAGTACAGTGTAGCACAAATGCAGGATGTCTAACAACTGAAATGGACTTGGGCAAAGTTACAGAGTTCACAGTTATTGGCACATCAAAACATAAAATCCACAGCGACGACACACGGCAAGCAAGCCAATACAGTGATGCCTTATTTTTCACGGTTTTCCGCGACAATCAAAATCCGCGATCTGGAGCCGGAAGCCCCCCCGAGCCTCAATAATGTGTTTAAAATATGTTTAAAAACCCCAAAAAAGTAGCGAGGGACTGCAGCGAAACAAGACAAAGGCTCAACTGTGGTCTTTCTGTTTCCTTCACAGCCTCTGGTCTCTGAACCGTAGTAAACAAACTGCTGGTATTGTGCTATTTTTGGCTCGTAATTAGCGGCCAACATGCTAACAACAACAAAACAAAACGTCCGATTTTCTCTGCATGGAAGCAGGCACTTTATTCTGGCACTGCAGGAACTTGTAACATCACACAGGTTGTATTGTTCGGCTCCTGTCGGTTAACAGAGAATGTAAATCTATACACGCTGGGCTGCTGTTTATGCTCACTCCACTTTTCATCTAACCCCGTTTTCTTCTGCCGTCCCACGACACACACACTACATTACCCATAAGGCAACACCATTACCCATAAGGCTACCTTATGGGTCTTCACTGTGAGAGCACGTGCACAAAATCCTGTGATGTTTCCTGCGATTTTTTTTAATTTTTTAAAATTATATTATATATATTTCTCAAACCAAGAAGTGGCAAGGGATCACTGTAAAAATGAGACATTGCTTATTATTCTAGCAAAAGATGACATTTTGTTTTTTATCCTGTTTCTTCTCGTTGCTCAAGTAAGAACCAAACATTTGCCCTTCCTCTGCCACTTTATCTTTTCTCGTCCTCGCTGCTTGCAACCTAGTCCTGTTTTTTGATTGATTGGCTTTTGATAGGAGCCTCTAGTGGAAGTTAGAGGTAGTGCAGTTCTAAATATGTGTATGTATATATGTATATATGTATATATATATATATATATATATATATATATATATATATATATATATATAATATTGAAATTTTATTTGCATTTCTAGATGTTGATATCATAAAACGAAGATAATGTTCCGGCTCAGTGTGAAGCTTACCAGATAAAGAAAAACAAACACAGTTGTAGTGATCAGGCAGTGTTTATTTTATTTTTTTTTTTCTATCTATTCTTCAGCAGAACAGAATAAATTATTTCTGATATAGTCATAAAAACTGACAGAAAAACAAGTACGTCGTAAAAAAAACCACATAGTGCTGTGGGCTTAATGAGAACAATCTGTTTAGTAAACATCAGATCTGACTGCGTTAAGTTGCTTGATTAAAATATAATCAATAGGGCAGTTAAAATTAAGGTGTTTGATTGACACACGGGCCAGTTCCAACTCTGTTTCAGATAATCAAATTTAACAGAGGCGCCACAGGGAGATGACACGAGCATAATTGTCCATGCACTTATTGTCTGTGCATGTGAACATCAGCACCTTACCAAGACTCTTCATCTGAGATGCAGGACAGGAAAGCTCTGACCTTGGTGGTTTTACCTGTAATTATATACACACAGAAACACATTCACACACACTTTATGCACACAACATTTAGATGCACATGCATGCTTGCAGCTGACAAAACCATGCTCTCTGCCCCTCCATCTTTCTCTCTCAAATATTCTCCCAAACTCACGGACGTACACAGTCGCCCAGCCTCGTCTGTTTGAGTTAGAACTAATCAGCAGGTGAATTGTCTGTGGAGGCTGAGCCATTTGCAGTGACCTTGTCTAACTGTGGTTAGCAGTGATGGTTACATACTCAGGCTGTATGCATAAATGGACTGTGCAGTCACATATTAGCACACAAATCAAGGTGAGAAGAAAATTCAGGCTTACTGTAGACCACAAGTTTCTCTACAAAATAAATTAGCCTATTGAACTGTAGTGTGATTTGATGTATACATTTGCATGTTAATGATGAAAATGCAATTTTCCAAGCAACAGCTTTGTTATTCCTGTCAACTAATGTTGCATCTACGCTAATACTGTCCACCTGTTTTGAGACAGCATGTTGATATGGACATGTTTGCTAATTAATGCATAAATTAACTGCACTAATGAACTTATTTGCATCTTTAAATGGATTTCAGACATTGCGGTTTTGGTGGAAAAAACAAACAAACAAAAAAAACAATCAGCATCATCCAAAAAAATTTTATTAAAGTGATGTGTTGAGGATAGTGACAGGCACGTTTTTACTTTAAAGTTGTAAAAATGTTCATCTCCATGACTGTTTACAGTGATATAACGTTGCTTTAATGCACTTGATGAGTATAAGTTGAATATTCCCTCGGCTCTTCACTCTGTGTTGGTCTCCGCCAGCTACTTAAGCTGCTAATAATGCCACTTTTCAGCTGAACTTCAGTCACAGTCTGTGAAGTTATTTACTGGCTAGGGTGAGGTAGTTGAAGTGTTGGAAGTGCCGAGAGATTTTCAACTGCAGGAAGAAGTTGTGGACACAAAATCTGACTTTGTTGGACCAAAATAAAAAAAATTGTATCACACAGTACAATCTGACGAGCGAAAGGGTTCAGCTACTTCTCCCTCAACCTGCTGTTCAGCATCTGTGCTGGATTTCTAAGTTTCCTTTGTGCAACAAATGCCTTAACTGGATAAGGTGTCTGAATTTGTTCTCTCATTTGTTTTGAATGGACTAATATATCAAGGAAACTTGAAACCCTGAAGCATTTGTTTTGTTTTGTTTTGTTTTGTTTTCACCATGCACCACCAGAGGGGTGTACTACGAAGCGAGATTAGAGGGTTAGCGAGGTATGTTGAGTCTAAAGCCAGGATTTCCAGTACCACGAAGGTGGCTCTCTTTTAACCTGGCTAGATCACCATGGTAATTTACTCTGCAAGCTTAACCTGGTCCGGAGCAGGTTATGTGCAGAGTTTAGGCTCAAATCGGCTATAAAAAGCGCCACCCTTTCACTTAGCACCTCTTTCAGAGATGGTATCACCTTTTTTGAGAAATCCCGTTGACCTGGGCGCCAGGATTGTGCGAGGATCTCTGTGGAGGGAGAGAGTATTCAGAGACCGGACTGATCCGCTGGCTTCCCATGACCATATTCTCTATGAACGCTATCGATTTCCAGCTGAGGGAATCCGTTACATTTGTAATCTGCTAGAGCCATATATTGGCAGCGCGACCAAACACAGCCGTGTGCTCACAGTAGCGCAAACGGTGTGCGTTTCTTTGCGTTTCTTTGCCGCGGGAACCTACATGCATTCAGTTGGTGATGCAGAAAATCTGAGCCAGAATACTGGATGCTGCTATTCGCAAGGTTGTACTTGCTCTTACTAAACTGCTGAATATGTTTGTAGTATTCCCTGGCCATCTGCCCACGCTTCAAATAAAAGAAGCGTTTTACTAAATCGCAGGTAACATAAATTAATAGTCCATTATATTGATAATCAGTGTGACGTGGAATTTCTTGTGAAATGTTGTAATATAATTCATTCATAAGATTCCCCAGGGTGATAGGGTACCTATTAAAGTGGCCGGTGAGTGTATGTTGGTATCACAGATAACATTAAAACTTAAATTAATTTCACATAGATTTAGCAAAAAAACTAAAGTGATTTTTATTTATCATTCATAATGGGACAGTCAGACCCACATAATGTTTAAATCTGCTGCATTAAGTTTAAAGTTTAAGCACTCTAAAAGAGGGAGGGAGATTAAGTGGTGAAATAAATATAACTTACGAATTTACATGATCTGCAATTTTTTGCCAACACTCCTCTCTGGCTTTATTCGCACCTACAATGTTGCTTTTGGCCGTAAAGATTTCTTTGAAATCCTCATAGCCCTGCATTATTAAAACCTGCTCCTCCTGACTCAAATATACAGACCGCGATATATCCATTTGATCCGGAAGAGGCGTCAAATGACGCGTCAAACGCCCCCTTTTATGTGAACGCGCACAGAGGAGAAAGCAGAAAGCAGAAAGCCGCGATTAACAAAGACAGTTGATAACCACCGTCGTGGTACCGATTATCTCTGATGGCGAGTTTCAGGTTTGTTAAGCCAGCTCACCCAAAGAAAGCTGGCTTTGTGTACATGGAAATATTTTCTTCAGTAGCCTACATTAACTCTTTTTATTTCTAGTGGAGCAACTTGACCATACAAATGACTAAAAGCAGAGTTTGTTGGCAAACTGCAGCTACATATTTCATATTAAATTAACATGCTAAATCAGGAGTAGTTGGAAAAAGAAGTACAGAGAGGCACAAAACTGGAGATGTTTTGGAGTTGCCAGGGCACCTGATCATTCAATAAGGACATTTTAAGTAAGAAAATGTAAATCACATTTTAAAATATTTATGGAAGTAAATCTTTACCTTTTTTTAAACACACTTCTTGCTTAAGTTGTTGAATATTTCTTTCTCCATCAAAGCTTTCTTCTTCATGACACAGTATGTCTTTAAACCCTGAATGTAGAGCTCAGCAAAGTGTCACATCTCCAAAATGAGCATCTCTCCTTGACTGGCTTTGTAGTCTGAACATTTTTTACTTCACTGCATGGTGCAAGGATGGCACGTGCATTCCTGTAGTGTGCTCAGCTTGGCGCTGCATAGAAATTAATGTGTTTTAGAGCAGAGCACAGCTCCCACCTCGTCCTATCTGAGAGGGTCTTTATAAAACATGTTTTTGCTCAGCTGGTCAAATTCTAATAGCCTCAATCAGCCATTTTGAAGGTGTGATTGAAAATGATTTCACTGAAGAACCTTTAACGCCATGATTGTTTAAAGCAATGCAGAACAACTTTTCAATATTGAGATTTTTAGCACCCCCTACAGGCATCCGGGCCAAGTAGTTTTTACGACAAGATAATGATGTTTTGTCATTTCCAGTTTACACAGCTGGAATTAAATGTGCCAGTCAGACTTCTCCTTTAACATTGGGGTTAAAAATAACAAATCAAAATTCTTTCATACTTGAACTGTGTTGTCACACATGCGTAATTGGTAGTTCGTACTTCAGGGAACGGGAGGAAGCAACCTTTTTGCTATTGGAACAGCAGCATGCTTCATTTCAGCTAAGCTCAGCTAGTGCACCCACATATCTTCAAAAATGTCAAAGAAAATGTTAAAATCAGCTATATCTTCATAAATGAAGCACAAATTTGAAGTGAAAACATCTTAAAACTACATTACACAACATCCATCCATCTGTACATTTCCACTGAATGCATAATGTGCAGAGCAAGAAGACATGTGATTTCAACAGCACTTGGCAAGATGTGAACTTTGGATTGAGACAGTACTGAATGCAAATAATGATGTTTCACAAGTCCAGAATTAAACAAGTCATCCAGACAAAAACGCATATGTATGTGTGTATCTGTGTTCTTGGTTGGTATTATTCATTTCATCTTTTATTCAACATGCAATCTTACTTTTGCTTACTCAGGGTGAGAACCTTCCCCAAGGATTCGGCCTTACTGGGCAGAGACACTGTGCGAGCCCTCATGTACTACGCCTTGAAGGTCTGGAGTGACATCGCACCCCTGAACTTCCATGAGGTGGCCGGCAGCGATGCGGACATTCAGATTGACTTCACTAAGGCTGACCACAATGATGGATACCCCTTCGATGGGCCAGGGGGCACCGTTGCACACGCATTTTTCCCCGGTGAGAGGTTCACAGCTGGGGATACGCACTTTGATGATGACGAGGCCTGGACCTTCAGATCACCAGGTGAGGAATATACAGCTACAAGCTGTACATATGTGCTTGAACATAAATGTATGGAATTACATTTTGAGGTAAAACATGTGTGAATCAAAGGAGGTGTAAAAGAAAATATGTTACAGGAGTCATGAGTGCTACCATTAAGACTATAAAATAAGGAGACTGAAACAGTCGGCGTCCAAAAAAATAAAAGTTTCTACATTCAAATCCATATGGATGTACTTGAGAGCGAAACTGCATTTCTGCTCCTTTTTTTTTTCCATGTTCCAGATCTTATCGTCTGTATTTTATTTGTTTAAACTAATAATATAACATACAATGGGCTCATTGTAGTGATTGAATCAGTGCTGAATGTTGTCACAAGCTTATTAGGAGTCATAAAAGACGTTCTTTCATTTCCTCCAGCTGCCGCAAACAAGCAACACAATTGTACTTACCCACTGATGGTCATTAAATCTGTTTTTAGCAATTAGTGAAAGTAATTGAACTTCACTGGCAACTTTTATTGATTCATCTTTACAATACCACAGGGTTTGGACAAGAGTTGCGCTTTTTCCATTTGAATTATTGGAAAGAAAATGCTCCATATTTAGAGTGATTAAAATGTTTTACCGGACAGCAAAATGTTTCCGTGGATTATAGCAGAAGCTGAAATGACTATGTTTCTACCGAACCCTGAAGCAGTGCTATGATGTGTGAAGTTGATATCACGTCTACTGTGATCTATCATGGCATGGAGTCCAAGATGTAAGCAACAGATATTTTAGGTCCTGTCTCACATCATCGTTCTTCCCGCACATCCCATCAGACTGGGATTTGATCATCAGCCTGATCAAAATAAAATCAGTGGAATTTGGAGGCCAAGTCAACACCTGAAAGTCCATGATTTTCCTCAAACTACTCTGAAATTATTTTTACAGTGTAGCAGGAAAAGCTGCTCTGCTTAAAGATGCAGCTGTCATCAAGGAGTACTCTCACCATGAAGGGGTTCAACTGGTCATTGAGGTTCAGATAACTTGGATGTGTCGAAGCGACATCTACATGAGTACCAGGACTTGAAGTTTCCCAATAGAACAATGTCCAGAACTGACCTTCTTCCCATAGTACATCTTGCTTTGAAACATTGGTCAGTCAGCTGAAACATGGATGAATCATGTTTCTTTTTTAAGGCAACATGATTCATCCAGGCCAGCGACTGCTGTTGATGTGCATCATTAAGCTTTGGTCATCCGTGACCCTGTCTCCAGTTCACTGGTTGTACCTCCTTGGAGCGCTTTTGGCTGGCATTAATGACTGCATGTCAGGATCACCCACAAGATGCGTCATTTACGTGTTGACCCAGCTGTCTGGACGTGACAGTGTGGTCTTCATTGAAGTTGTTCAAATCATTACTTCTGCCTGTTTTATTGCTTCCAACACACCATCTTCAAACTTGCAAAAATATATCTCATCCCTTGACAAATGTCATTTTAACAAGATAAATATTGTTACTCACCTCATCTGTCAGTGGTTTTATTGTTGTGGCTGAGAGGTTTATACACAGTTAATAAAAACATTTGTGTTGTATCATAAAAATTCAGCCTAAGAACTCCTATTTTATTAAACAAGGTGATGTTGCTGTTTTTGTTTTACTCGTGGTCTTTTTAATTCCATTCAGTATGTGATCATGTATTTTCACACTGTAACACTTAACAGAATAGATTTTGGGTTTTAGGCTCGACTCTTTCTTGTCAAGATCCATGTTGTTGTCAGGTCAGGTACCTATTTTCACTTCGTAGACTGGAAATACACTGTCTGACTCTGTACCAAGGTTTTTTTTTCCCCTGGATTTAACAACCTGGGTGGCTTTTTAGTACTTTTGGACAGAGCTGTTTTAGCTTTTTTCCCCCTCTGTTTCTGGCCATAATGCAAAGACATAAATCCATGCTTAGTATACACGCATAAGACTGGTATCAGTTTTCTAATTTGCAACAAGAAAGTTATTAATTTTCATAAAATGCAAAACTTTCCTTAAATAAAGCATCTGAATTAAACCACCACTGGTGATTTATCATGTTTTCATAGCTAGCAATATGTGCTTTGTTTTTTTTTATTGTATATTATAATCATGCAGCTACCACAATGATTGCCTGATCTGCACACAATAACTAAAACCTGATAGATGGAGCCCTCCAGGCTCTCAAACTTACAGTGCTCCTATTCGCAAGAGATCTGAAAGCTTCTACCCGGGGTCTAGATGATGCTGATGAGATGTTATTACACAGCCAGCCACTGTGCTCATATCAGTTTTTTGGTTTTGCCCCATCAAAGCTGGGAACCATATTTTACAACAGCTCAATTTGCTCCAATTATACCTCCCAGCAGGCTGCGAGCATGTCATGACATGATGCTGTTGGAGTTTAAAGCAGCATTTGTATCGACGGGGTTTTGATTAATGAGAGCAGAGAACTAAAGGGGGGGGGGGGGGAAATCAGGGGTGTGTTCTTGTCTTCATGGCCCCAGTCTATTTATCTTTTCAAATTACACTGATATATTGTCTAGACAAATAAGAGGGAGTAACCTTCTTTGAGCAGAGAGTTATGCTTCTGTCTACAAATTACTCAGCAGATGAGGTATGCTGAAGGAAGTAGGCGTCTGTGTTAAAAGAACTTGCTGGCTGTGAATCACCTTACGTTAAATGCATCTACATTCAAGGCTACATTTTTCACCTTCTGTGATGAAAGGTAAAAAAACACACCAAATGAGCCACGCAAGAGTTTTTTTATTTGTATATGGCCTTTTCCTGTGTGTCTGTACTCCATATAGTGGTTGAAAACAGTTATATGGGCAGTCACTGCCAATAGAAACAATCCTGTGTACTGCAGTCGGCAAGGTCTTTTAGATATAGGGTTTATAAGGTATTTACAGTTGATTCAGATGATCGACCCTGTTACACTGTTATTTATTTTCTATAATGGAAGATGATGCTTCCTTCCTTGAATTACTCTTATACGTATTTGCTGCCGGACTGTCTGCTCAAATGCTGCTCGCAAATTGAGACTTACCTCTAGGCCAATATACTTACTAAATATAGAGTTTAGATTCATCTGCCTTTCTTATGCACTTAAAAAATAATGCTCTCTCTGCGTAACCACAGAAAAAAGGCCATATTTAAATGTTTCAGCCTGGCATTTTAAAGGTAAAAATGACGCCGTGTATAAACCCAGTATCGACTGGAGTTGGAGTTGGAGTTTTTGTTCCGCTCAGTCGGGAGTGCAGCCGATGATTTCTTTTATAGCATATAACTGTTTTTTTTGTTTTTTTTTTTGTTTTTGTTTTTTTTTTGCTTTCTGCTTCTGTCTGAAATACACATCTAGGACACAAAAGAAACATGAACATTCAGTAAGCAAAGTCAATAAATATCCAGTCATCTTTACCACCTTTGCTAGGTGCTGTGCCATCTTCGCCTGCTGCTGGCGGTCACTATTTGCCGTGTCTTTGGTGCTGGGCTGCTTCGTTAGATCTCCCTGAGATAAGTTTCCAGCTGCAAACAAAGCTGATGAAAGTAGTGAGATTGAAGCTGTCAGACTTTCAAGCAAACCATTGTTGCAATCAAAATGTTGATTGTTACTGCTTTAGGCCTGGGACATACTTGCAGTTTGACCAAGCGTTCACATCCATTCACGTGCTCGACCCGCTGCTCGACCGACGTACCAAATGAAAGCAGGATACGCATGGCGACCATGATGCTCTCACGTACGCGTTATAAACAGCAGGTATATTCTGGCCTAAAACTGATGATGATGTCCAGTTTTAAGTTGCTTGTTCACACATGCATGACTGCAGGAGATTCGCTACTTGCACGTCCTCACAATATGAAAATGCTGCAGGGCCATATGCATAAACAGTGTAGAAAAACAGAGAAAAGACACACAAGGGGGTGGACAAAATCCCACATATGCAATGGGAAGTCCTTTCAATGATGGAGAGATCTCTGCAACTTAGAAGGCTTCAAATCAGACACAGAGATGGCTGTTTTTGTTGGATAGGTGGGTAACAAAGGTTTTTAGATATCCATAGATTTAATTTCTTGTTTGTCTGTTGGCTATTAGCTACTGGCTAATGAAGGTCATTTTGGTAATGTTGGTGTGGCAAACTGGGATGGTGGACCTGGCTCTCTTTTGTTGATGTTTTGTTCAAATATTAACAGACATGACATCTCCAGAATCTCCACACTAACGACCAAAACTCCTTTGGCCCAACCTCGATAGGACTAGTGTGAAAATGAACTTATTTACTATAAAACTATACTATACTATACTATAATAAGGGATTGCTGTAAACCAAAATAATGTAAACATTGTTATGAAGTAGTGATGAGAAAAAAAAAAAAACAAGGATCAACAAAGCTTCATGTCAACAGATCTCTCTTCCAGATCCTCCAGCTTCCTTTGGTCCTCAGGTTCAGTGGACTCTGACTCCTCTGCTTCTCCACCTCCCTGCTGTGCTTGCACCCCCTTTCCTCCTGCGTACACCTCCTCCTCTTACCCCTTTTCCCATTTTGTCCACTTTCAGAGGAGGCAGAAGTGCTTAGTGCTGAATAAAAACTATAGCAAAAAGAAAATTATGCATCACAGCAATAAACACTAATACGTATTACAGTGCACATGTATAAACAGCAAACAGTAGCAAGTTATTGTGGAAACAAACCTCATACTTCTCTGACTTCAGCTATAATAACCTGTTTCACGGTCACAGAAAAAATATGATTTTATGTGTGCAAGGCTGTACACTGTTAGTCATTATGGAGATGTACAAATCCCTGTCTAAATGTCCATGCTCAGACTATGTGCAAAAACATTCATTTTGCATCATAAATTGGTCAGTCTGTGTTTAAAATCTCAGGTCAAATAAAAGTTGTTTGAAACTTTGAATTCCTAATCAGCTCATAACCTGTGCTGTCCAGTTTACGATGAGTGATTCTCATCTGTAACCTCCCAGAATATTTGATTAGCCTCCACAGTCCCCATTAAAATGCTTTACAATGAGGTCTTGCCTAGTTGTTAATAATGCTAAAAACACACTTAGTATGTATGCATTTCTTTTTTGCAATTATTTATATTGCTGTTTAAATCATATTATATCTAAGGCAGGGGTGCCACTTACTGTAAAGTATATTTCCATGTGGATCAAAGTAATAACATTATTTCTGGAAATGGATCCATAGTTTAGAAATTTTAATTTGGGATCATGCCAGTAAAGATGCTCTTTCGCCTCGTTTGTTCTAAGTTGTTATTTCCATCCTTCTTCTGGTAGTGTTGTCTGACTTATTGATTCCTCTTCATCCATCTAAATCTCTCAGGTCCAAGCATGTACCTCGGATCCGGCTGTTTTCTTTCCATCAGTCACAGGACAGAATGTGAATACAGTTACTTTGTACCTACTTTGTTGTGATCCCTCCTTCATCCACAGTTTCTTTCTCCCCCTTGTTCTCCTGATAGTTAAAGTTGACGTTTGGCCTCTGAATATCCTAGATGTTGTAAGGACAAGTGCTCTTCTCCATTTAAGCTATGTCATTGAAAAGAGCGCAGTGCTGAAACACTGCCGTGTTTATACCACCATAAGGTTTAACAGAACGCAGATTTGATCCCAGCCACCACAAAACCCTAAGCTAACTTGGTTCGACACACTTGCATTCATGTTTGCAAATCTAAATCTCAACACCCCAGGTTTTGTCTCGCTTAGCAGAGCCAGACAAGGAGCTTTTGCAAGCTTTGGCTTTTCTTTTTAGTGGAACATCTAGGGAAATGTGCTGTAATAGCCCACAGCCTCTTTAGGTGTCTTTCCACACTTAGGTTTTGATTGGCAGCCCAGGGGCTCAGGCAGTATTACCATAGTTATCTCCCTGCACCACATCCCAGACAGCACTCACAGCCACCAGAGCTATCTGTCATGCCTCTTGACTTGCAACCTATAGACTTCCTTCAAAAGGGATAACCGTGCAAGCAGGGGCAACAGAATCCTAAAATTTACACAGGAATGTAATATCCCAAAAGCTAATTCTGATAAAGCAAAGGTTAAACTACAATGGGATTATTTTATGTCTTATTATGACTTGTTGTTTCTCTCCCAAATAAATGAGAGGGGAATTATCCAAAGAGGAGGGAGTGTAAGTTTTAAATAGTCCCATTTGGTGCATTCAGAATAGGTATGAATATGATGTTTTCTTATTCTCTGCATCTCTTTCAGAGTCTCACGGGATGGATCTGTTTGCTGTCGCGGTCCATGAGTTCGGTCACGCCATTGGCCTCGTTCACACCTCAGCCATGGAGTCCATCATGAGACCGTACTATCAGGGTCCTGTGGGAGACCCTCTGAAATATGATCTGCCCTATGAGGACAAAGTTCGCGTCTGGCAGCTCTACGGTATGTGGACACATCCAACCAATCTGTATATGTGTTAATGAGAAAGAAGAGAAAGGCTGAGGTTATTGATTAATGGCAATGTGGATGGAGGTAATTGGACCTCTTTATGGCATATGACCTTATCACACCATTGCCCGTTACAGAGCGTAGGAGTGTGCAGGGGAGAGACTAATGATAATAGAGGTTTGAATAAAATGTAGGAAAGAATGCTGAAGGACGATTCTGCGAATGAGGGAGATGAGTTTAATTGAGCTGAATTAAAGATAAACACAGACACCAAAGCAAGACAGCCACACGCTGTTAAATGCATAGTGATGCAACTTGAAAAAAAACTCAGCTGTATGTCTTTAGTTGACATTTTATCTTTAGAGTAGTTTAAAGTGGTAGTTTAGAGTAGTTGTTTAAATAAGAATTATAGAAAAAAATACTTAATACTTACTTATAAGTTTATGCCTTATTCCCACTTGGCCTCCATCTATAGATATGAAATACAGACCACGCCCCCTGGTGTTCAACACAAGGAAGTACAGTTTCTTTTAATTGTGGGTTGGGTGCTAATGCTAACGAAGCTAATGTTGCTAATGTCAACTCATCACTGCTATTGGAGAGAAACTGTTCTTCTAACAGCCTACATTAGTACCCTGTTGAATTCACTTTAGTCAAACAACTAAAAAATTCAAATTTTTCTAAAATCCTGCTCGTTAATCGTGCCATTCCTGATTCCTCCAAGGTCCACCATATGAGATGGAAGTTTTTAACACATGCGAGGAAAATAATTGTCTGAATCAAGGCCAGAAAGAAAAGTTTGGCACCTGAGGAATTAATAGTCTTCCAGACGTATCACATGAGTGCACAAAACCAAGGGAAAACAAGGTGTAATACTTATCTGTTGTTGTTGTTTGTGTTGCTCTGTAATTACACCATCAAACAATAGACAGTGGTGCAGGTACTTTTTGTTTTGTTTTGTTTTGCTTTTGTGTTTTTTGCAGCACTATAGTTTGTATTGCTGAGCTTCCTTTTTTAACTTTATGTAGCTCAGACATGGCAACAGCTATAATGAAGCATAATTTATGTAAACTGAAGCTGATAAATGCATGACATTGCAGCTATCTATCTTTCCAACCTGGCACATATTTGTGTTTCCAGGGAGGTTCATGTCAGTTTTTTTATCTACAGGGGACAAGTGATGTAAGTCTGAAGTAGATAGAAGAAATCACCCACTGGATGTCAGAAATTGTTTGTTCTCCTCAACAAAATGAAGCAAATTATCACATTTGAGACATTGGAATGAGAAAGAAAGTAATTATAGTTAATCATCTGTTTTTTTTTTTTTTTTTTTTGGTATGTTCATTTGAAATCTCCAGGCGTCAGAGACTCAGTGTCCCACACGAATCGGCCAGGCAACCCCTCTCAGACACCCGAGCCTCCTGTCCTACTGGATCTTCCTGAAAACAGATCCACTTTGCTGTAAGTAACAGATCTGCTGTTCTTTTGTTTTAAAGCAATTAGCTAATTGATCGATTGAGTTCAAACACATGGAATGATCCAGATCTATGACTACAGTGGTCACCAGAAGGTCCACTGCTGATGAAGATGTTATTTTGAATGGAATTTACATTAAAAGTTGTCTAGATAACTCAACTGATTATGTGTAAGTGGATATGATCATGAAATCGATGGCAACAAAATTGTACCATATCCATTTGGTTGACTTGAACAACTTCAGCTTTGATTGAAAATAGCTGGACATTTTAACCATTTGTCACTCTTGACTTTTTGAGTTGTTTTTTATTTAAATTTTTTTCAGGAGTAAATATTCTGCCTATATTTTCACTTTCTTTGTTCAATTACTCCTCTCTGGTTTTCTAAGCCATTTCATGTGAGATTCAGAATCTGCTCCTGAATGTTATACACAGTTGCACAAAATGAAAATTCCTTTTTTATTAAATCAATTGTTATGCTCCACAGTATTTCCATCTATGTGGAGGATAAGTAGCCTTGACAGGAAGTCTCTGCTTTCAGGAGAGGAAAGAGAACATAATGATTGACTCACCACATTCATCACTCATGAAGTCACCAGGTTC
Source organism: Hirundichthys speculiger (assembly GCA_018398805.1). Lineage (NCBI taxonomy): Eukaryota > Metazoa > Chordata > Actinopteri > Beloniformes > Exocoetidae > Hirundichthys > Hirundichthys speculiger. The sequence continues at coordinate 38,126 of JAGFBZ010000446.1, read as the reverse complement.
AGTAGCTCTTTATTTCATGAGCATGAAGATATATGAGGATGCTCATAGATGTTAAGGCAATGTGCCCCTGCGAACAGCTAATGGGACAAGACCTGAAGTAATTTTCAAAATTTTGAGACCATCTGGGCATTAACTTCACTTTGCTTTATAGTGTCTCAAGAGAAGAGATCATATAGTTAAAATGGTCAGAAACGGGCAATGGAGCATGAATCTGATTAGCGAATACATAGTGGAGATTAAACGAAGAGAGCATGACGGATCTTATTAAAAAAACCCTTTTTTTAAGTACCCCCAATTGACTTGAGTGTGGCAGTAAAGGAAAGGTAGGGTACACTGACATTATTCAAAATCATCAGATGTTTCAGGGCATAAAATTAGAATTTTTACCAAGTAGCCCCTGGCTACCAGGTTTTTGAAGTTGGTAGCCAGGTAGCAATTTTGGTCGCCGGTGTTTTTCGTCGCCCCATACGCCCCCGTCGACTGCTTACATTATTATGGACGCTCCCAGCAACATCGCTGTGAGGTCAGACACACCTGGATTAATCAGTTTGTTAATTAATGGCACACAGGAAACAAAGCAGCTGGCTGAAGTTCAGGAAGTAGTGCAGCTGTCCATAAAGCCACATTGACATAATGTGAACTTTCATTATAGCTTAAATAAAAACACAAAAGGGGTATCTATGAAGAGTATTTATTTGAAGGGATTTGCATATTTTTTGTTAATTTAACTTTGCTTGTATTTACATTTACATTTGATTTTCATTCCACACATTGTTTTCATTTCATATTGCTCTTCTTTTACAGTTTTTCATCTCATTTCACGTGACTTTTCTTTACACTTTTAATGATTTGTTGTACTCATTTGTAGCAGACTTTGCATTATTTATGACTGTTTGGAAGGAGTGTATTTGTGGACTGGTCCAGAGTAGTTTATTTTACATGAGAGAAGAGCGCAATCCTATTCTCTGTAACAATCTTTTTTTTCTTCACGCGCTGTCACACACTAACCTCGCGACATCTACCACCTGTAGTAGCTACTGCTGTGGCAGTTATCGCGAGGCAAGTCACAGTTTTAAGATTGGGAATGTTTTTGGTTTTTTTTTAACTCCGCCCGATGCGGTATTATTATTTTTTAATAACGCATGTTAAAATACGGGATATTTACGGGAAAAATACTAATACGGGAGGACGGCGGGAGAGAAGAGTAAATTACGTGACTTTCCCGGCCAAAACAGGATACTTGACAGGTATGATTTACAAGCATGAAAGCGCATTTTATTCTGTTTCCATGATGCTTACTACGAAAACTAATATAATTTTTTTCTTGTTAACTATTCTGTTGTGTATTATATGAGGTTTTTTACCAAAACGATCAATTTTGCTATGGAGTAGATTCAGTGATGGATTTTTGCATTCGTCCGTCTTCAGTTTTGTCCATCTGTCAGTCGCTGGGTTCGGCGCATGTGTAGTTATGACTTCCGGCAAACGATGTGCACCCTAAACATGGCCACTTTTCGCCAAATAAACTTTGTTTCTAAATTATTTAAATATGTTTGCCTTTGTGACACATGACTAATGTATAAAAAAAAATGTTTTTCTTCTAAGTTGATTATGGGTTTTGTGGCCCTCGCCACTGGCGACAAGGCAGAAAAAAAAAAACAGTCGAAATGGTCAAATTTTGGTCGCATTTGGCGACCATATAGTCGCAATTTTATGCCCTGCTGTTTAGTCAGTCAGACCCACTGATGATTTCTGGAACAGGTACAAATTTAGTGGCAGCTCTTTTGAATGCGGAGAGACTGCCAGAGGCTTTGTTCAGTTGAACAAATTGAATATGTGAGCTTTTGAATCAAATTCATTTTACTGAATCATAACATATTCAAGGATACTTTTCTAACATTTGGCATTGTTGCTCCAAACTTTAAAGTAATTAAAAAAAAAAGATGGAATTAAATCTACAATTGAGAAGGAAATGTTTTGCAACATACGCCAAATCTGTCTTTCACATTTCCTTCACTGGGTAATTTCCTCTTGCTTTTTTTAAGTGAATGTTCAGTCTTATATCTACCTGTCATGGTGTGGGTTGGGCATTTTCTTTTTGTTTTCTCTGTTTAGTTAGTGTTCTCGTCTAGCTTGTTTCCTGTTTTACTTTGAATGTCTGTCTTGTCATCGTCGTGTTCTCCTTCACTTCCTTCCGTGTATTTCCCTGATTGTTTGCATTTTTGGGTCCTCCATACTACAACCCATGACACTACCAACTATGCACAAGCTCAGATTTATTATAGAACTAAATCAACCACCATGGGATTGATCTCTTGTCTCCCTTAAAATTACTGTCATTATCATTCAAATATATATATCTATTTTTTTTCTCGTAAACAATCAATTCATCATGTTTATGATATATCCAGCTAAACCTTATTAAAGCACTCTATGTTGCAACATCACTTCTGACCCAATGGCGGCATATAGATAGTATCCACTGTCGTCACACATCCAGGTATTTTAGGAGCTGGAGACCTACAAGTCCAATTTAGGGTCATCTGTATGGATCCAATTTGCTCTCGCATCGATACATAACACATGTATGTGGCATTTTAGTGACTTTAATGGTGATATTTGCCTTAAAAAGCTCGGTTTAGTGCAGAAGGTAAGTAGCACTCTTACTACACACAGCTGCCTACAGTGTCTATGAATGTATTCACTTGACCTACAAAATGTCGGAGGGTTTGTTGTGACGTCATGTGAATGCTATCTTCTTTGTTCTTTGTAATTCCCGCCGCTGCTACTTTGTTTCTCAAGTCAGGGTTGAACATTTCTTTGTCTGAGCTACCATATAGGACGAAAACAAAAGCTTGAAGCTTGAGTATGTGAGCTACCGCACTTGCAGACAATAACCATCCAGTGGTTGGTGGTGCAATTACAGAACAACGTGAACAATAAGTAAACAACAAGTGTAAACACTTTAGACAGTGTAAGGGCTGTTGGTAGATTACAAGCATAGCTGCTTTGCAAAAGCATAAATCAGCCTTGACAATCGGGGCTGACACATGAACTTTCCAGTGATATGCTTCTACCATGTGGCCATATGTGGTATTGCTTCATAGAGTGACTTTAAAATATTATTTTAAGAAATAAGAATAAAGTCATAAAATTGGTAATGGAAAAAAAATGCTCTGGTAATAAAATGCCTTCGAACATAAACAGAATATGCTGGCTAAAGTGCACAAAAATCCTTTAGGGCCAACTTCACAAAGAACAATAACCACAACAATAAAAAATGTTGTATCCACATACAACAAGGGTTAACTTTCTGTAAACAGTGTCACAGAAATGGCTTCAAAAGGGGTTTTTGATAAGAGGAGCTCGGAGAGTCTACCACAAAAGCTGTCTAATGAGGACAACTCTTAATCATGCTCTTGTTTGAGTCAACATCAGTTTGTTGCTCTGGCAGTCATCAAAAAGGACAATCTTCAGAGCTTTGTAGAAAGCTTGGAACTGTGTCTCAGGTAATTTGAAGCTTTTCTGACGTGTAATTTTCAGACTAAAATCATTGTAATATAACATTTAATAAGCAGTAGTTCATTACGAAGCTATCCATTAGCTTACACAGAAGAAGCAGACAGAAACTGCAGTGAGTTTTAGTAAAGTACGTGATTTAGTTTTCATCTATTCTTAGAATAAAGAACACAGACAGCCTTGCATATTCCCATTTGTCAGCACCAGAGCTGAGAGGATGTGATTACTGTGTCTTGATTGGCTGTCAGATTTTTTTGTTTGTTTGTTTTTCCATTGTTAACCAGATCTGTTCCAAAAGTGATCTCAACACTATCATTAGCAACTTTTGTTGTCATTATAACTGTGATGTTTCATCTGCCCTTCACTGAGATCAGAAATGTGCTTTTCCATCATTTTTGCAATCATGTAGGCAAACTTGTTATGCTTGGTGTTTATGATGGAATAGAGACATTGCAACATGCCAGATTGTAAAACCTTATCCCGTCATATTCACTGTGGGGGAAGAGGCTGGATGTGTGATTTTCTCTCATTGTAACGTTTCATTAACCCTTGGGTTTCTTCCATGTTTCAGGTGGACTGTAGTCAACCCATTTATATCAATAAAAGTGCTTAGTGTGCTGTCTGTTATCACTATTTACACCATATTAACATACTGACAGAGAGAAAAGAGAAATGTCTCAGGAGGCAAGAAGGAAAATATCAGCCAAGAAAACATTTGTGCAGTCTTCACATGGACGACAAGGCTATATTGCCAATGCTTGGCTGTAACATTATTAAACATTTTGATGTTTCTGAAATTACTAATTTTACTGGAAGCTTGAACATCCTTGGAACTGTAGACAACATATGTGTATGGGACTAAAAGAAATGAGTAAAAACCAGAGTGAGCAGAAAGACCATTGGAATTATCATAAAGTTTTAGAATAGGCTGAACTTGAAGATCAAATACAATTATTTGGTAATTATTTGAGTGTAGCTCTATTTCAGTCTTATCAGGTATAGCTCAGTCATTATTACAGCATTACTTATATACGTATATTAGGGATGGGCAAGTTAACGCATTATTATCACGTTAATGCATTAGTTTATTAATGCAACATTTATTTTATCACGCGTTAACATGTTGCTCACATGCTTTTGTTTTGAAAAGTCTGTTACTGGCTGCTGCAGAGCCAGAAGAGAATTGGCAGGTAAACATTTGGAAAAGTTAAAACAGACTTGGAGAGCGGTAAAAATCTGTGTACTTTACAGTTTGGGTAGCAACTCAGGTAACAATATTAACAATTCTGTCTGGAAGAAATTCTGGACTGGCACAGAACTTTTAAACCCCTTTGTTTAAGACCATCGCGTCATTCCTCCATGTTCCATCAGATCTGCTCCATGTGTTCACTGTCGTGTTGTTCTCTAGCTGGTTACTTCAGTGCAGCTCTGTCTAGTGGCACAGATGTGTAATGATGGCAGAAAGTCTAGTCCTTGATTATAAAATGACCCTCATTTTTGAGAATATGACTTCAAGATTAAAATATCGTCCTGTATTTGGGTCAATAAGGTAGTTTGATCAAGGACTTATTAAGCAACAGATGGGGAAAGCTCAGAAATGAGCCTCAGGAGATTTTGTGCTCGTCATGATCTGAGGAGAAAAAGACTGATGTCAGATGCAGAGCTGGAGAGTGCTTTGGTTCGATCTGTATATGAGCTGAGTTTTCATTCAGATTTTCACAATATTACAATATTATAGCATGTGATTCCAGCGCCGCCATGCTACCTGAACTGCCGCACAAAGCCATTTCAGGGTCACTAAACTGGACAATTGAAAATTAAAAACAAATTCAGGCCCATAGCCCGTTTTTTTTTTTCATTTTGCATTTTTGATCCAAGTCTAAAATTAAAATATAAAAAAAACAAGCATTTTTTCTTTTTTTGTTAGATTAAAAAATGAAAAACAAAATGTCACTTTTTAATAATTTTAATTTTTGGTTGACAATTGAAAATGGAAAGAACAAATCATACACAGATTGGTAAAGTTACAGAACTTTTACATGGACATTTTCATTTTAAAGTTCTCCCAGACGGAGGATTCGACAGAAACAAGGTTATTTGTAACAACTGCCAAGTTGAACTCCCCGTTAAAAGTTTTTGCTGTTACCTCAGAAATGACCTGTTTTAATGTTCTAATTGTGGCTCAGGATTTTGTTGGTAGACTTTTTTTTAATTTGTCATAAAAAAACAGGATGACATTAATGCCCTGGCAGTGGCAATAAGCTTTATTTTATTTGACATTTTTTAAGATGAGATTTATACTAAATATGTGTTACTGACAAGTGCTGAGGTTTTAAAGTGTTTGAACAACAAATGTTATGGCACTTTAGTTCGTATGGCAGCAGAACATTTATCATTTAAGAGAGGGAGAGCTTTTTTTTTCACAATAAGAACTTGCTTGGGTATGTATGATCAGGCTAAGAGCTAACAGGCACAGTTTTTTTTTCTTAAGTACTATTGGCTATAATAACAGAATGTAGCTTGGGAAGAGATTAAACTCTACTCCAAATGATAAAATACCCAGTTCTTCCCACCAAACAATGACTATGAAGCATTTTAAAACTTTACAGTCATATAAAACCATTCTCCGTCTCTAGGTTTGGCATTTCACTTCTCTTTCCCATCTCTACCACCTCCAACTGTTTGTGATGTGTGGAGCAGTTCGATTATGTTTGACAAAGGTTACAACAGCAGAGCAGTGGGCAGCCGTACCTTGTTACGAGATCTCTGAATAAGGTTCTTTGTTGTTAATGTGAGGTCTCTTGGCTGCCCACTCTCAGTGACAGGGCTGTGGTGCTAATGGCTTCATCATTGTCAGGCTGACCACGTCACTGCTTTAAATCACTTATTAACCCTTGTGCTGAACAAACTGGCAGGCTGCAGCTTGTTAGCATAACAGTATTTCCCCTTATGTTTAACCTATTTAATTATAGAAAACATGCACGTACACATACAGAGGCTCTTAGTATGTACGTGCAATTGTGGTGTTGTTTTGTTTTCTGAATACAAAACTGATTTCTGTCATGAATACTTTACCTTAGATTTTGATAGCCTCAAATGATTGTTCTTCAGAACAGGTTGCTGGGTTTTGAACATGTTCAAACTCATATTTCCCTGTTTTGTTCTCATCACCTGATCTTTCATCCTTTCTCTAAAGTTTCTTCACAACTCATTTGTTTCTCTCAGGCTGGCGCAAGATGCCCCAGACAGATGCACCAGCCACTTTGATGCCGTGGCCCAAATACGAGGGGAAGCCTTCTTCTTCAAAGGTATTCTACCCTAAAAAGAGAAAGTGAGCACAAGGATGTGTGAGAGAGAGGAGGCAAAGAGGTTCTAGAAAGAAAGCTATAAGATTTAGTTTTCAGGTTTGGAATTTGTCCTTTTACAGCTGCTAATGATGTATCAAACTAACAATACTCATAAAGGGCAGATCTTAAACCTAACACAATGCATAAATAAACCAGCTAAAGTAATAAAAGTAGGTCAAAAACAATTACAGTGCCATGGTTTAAAAGCAGTGATGATGTGTTTGCTCCTTGCTGTTTCTATTACATCTTAAACGTGCTTGGCAAAATATGCAATAAATGTTGGTGCTGAGAAAATAGAGAGGATTAAAGAAAGTGAAGGCCATAAATGATGTTTGGTGGGGAAGAGAATAAAGAGTGGTATCAAAAATTAAAAGCATAATTTTTGTACAAATTACTAACTATAGATCTCAAAAAATAATGACTCATCAGTGATGAGACCTAAATACTAATAAGGAGCAGGCTTGAAAAGTTTTGCTTTGATTTACAGAATAGCCAAAGCAAGTATTTGTGTTGGTGCAGGGTAATAAATAACCCTGACACCTATATAGCTGCAGACATTCACTTCAGGTTCTGGGGTCCAAGAAATAATCCCTGGGGACACACCTAGAGATGGCTAATGAGGCAGTGGGTCCGTGGACAGAACCCAGTAAAGGGCCCGCCACTTGTCCTTTCTCCTGACAACATGTGTTCCCTTTTTATGTCACTTTCTGTAGGTATTTAGAAAGACTTTAATGGTTTTGCATTTTTGTGTAGTCATTTTGTCTTCTCTGGTGTGACTCTTTGGTCATGTCTTTGGGTAGTTTTTCATGTGTTTGTGATTTTATGTGTCTTTTAATTCTCTGCTTTAATTTTGGCCATGTGGTTTTTAAGATTGTTTTGCATCTACGGTTGTTACAAGTCTCGATAGGCGGGTTTCCATAAGCAGAGGTCCTGGGGAGCTTTAGGGGTCCGATGATATATCTCCATTCCCAGAAAAGGCCCCACAGTGAGAATCTTTGAAAACTTATCCAGGGCCGAGGCAAATCCCTGCCTTGAGTAAAGTCCTTCAGCATAGCCCTGAAAAGCTGTTGGATGAGACATGATGTTGACTCAGTGCATGCTGGGTGTGTCGCTGGCATTACGGTGTCTCGATGTCTCGTGCAGATATTTAGAAACTAGCTCAGCTTATTCCATTTTTATCTTGTTGTTTTAGGTTTCTATTCTTTTTCTTCTTTTATTTTCCTCGGTCATCTTTCTATTTTTATTGGTGGTTGGGAAACAGGGAAAATGATGCATTACTGCCACCAAGAGTATAGAGGGGTATTGACACTGTAATGGAGACACAGGCTAGACCAGGGGTCGGCAACCTTGACTAGCAAAAGAGCCATTTTTTGTCCTTCTCCCCTGAATAAAATTATTCTAGAGCCACAAAACCTATTTGACCCTTAAAATGATAACACAGTGTATGAAGTTTTATATATAGTTATGCTGTATTCAGAGGGATTTGAATATATCCAAAAGCTTATTCCTACTATATTTGGCAGTTTTTAACGTTTTTAATGCAAAAGGAGGTCATACAAGATATGAATTAAACTTTCATTTCCATATTTTTGTACAGCTCTGTATACGTGAAGTGTACAGAGCTGACCACCACCTCGGTCTAGCCGCTAGACCGAGGTGGTGGTCAGCTCTGTACACTTCCAGCCTCCCAGGTTTTACCCAAAAAGGGTAAGAACTGGTCTCCTGGGGATGAGTCTAATGTGGAACTATAAAAAGTTGCAGTTCCTCAACTGACAAGTGAGGGTTGCCCAAAATTTCAATTAATTTACATTTATCCTCCATTTATTTATATAAAAATGTCCAACTTTGCAGCAGAAATAAGCACAGTTTTGATCTCAATAGCTAGATTTCATATCCATGACTGTACAGGCAGGTAAATGTCTTTGTACCAAATCAGGTAAAACTATATGAAGCAACACATTTATGTGTAATTCAGGGCGTGGGCGAGCATAGCTGGAAGCTTGCAGTCATCACTTTTGCTTTTTAGCACTGTATTGACTTCTGAGCATCGCCTCTGAGCTGTGAATATAGACCAAACAGAGCATCGTTCTTTTATGTTTTAAAGAGAACACGTTTGGTCTGAGGACAAAGCTTTAAAAACCAGCAGGTAGTTTGTGCTAACTGTGCAGCTGCTTAACACAAAAGACATTTCTGATGTTGCCACCAAAAAGACATTTGAAGAGGTCTGCTGAGACCAGCTAGTCATCCCGCAACTTTCATCCCTACCTTGTTTCACCTCTGCCAACACTCATCCTTGATCAGAATAAATGTAAAGTAATATTAGGGGTGCACGATAACTATCGGGCCAATAACAGGAAATTATGACGTCATCACAATAACTGCGATATCAAGAGGAATAGCCCCGATAACATAGATATTTTTGTCAACACAGCAGTGCCTCGCTCCCTCTGAGTCTTAACTGACCGCCAGTGAATATTATGTTCAAGTGACGTCGGCATAATCAGAAAAACGATTTCTCAATAAGGAAAATCAAGAATACCCCCTCATGCCAGAAAATAACTTGTTAACTCGGTCATAATTTTGGTAGTTGCTGACTTGAATTGATATTTGCACTATTCTCCCACATGTTACACATAAAAAAAGAAAAAATAAAAAAGGCTGAAAGAACGACTAGCAAACGAGGGAACGTGGGAATTTACGTGACACCTTGAATGCAACCTGTAGCACAGCGTACCAATCACAACAAACATGGCGGCGTGGAACTTCGTTAAAGTTTCAGAAGAAAATAGTTTGGAGGTTATTTGTGACGAATCCTCTGAGCAAATTCTACGAGGAGGGAAGCACAAGCATAAACTTTAATACGTAAAACCCGATCAGCCACCTACAACATAACAATCGCTTCCATGGAGTTTTGAAATCGCACTAACGTGAGCTAACGGAAGCTAATGCTAACATCCGCCAACCAGCAGCAGTCCACCATCCCCTCTCCCTCATTCCTCTCATCTAAAGCTTCCATGAGATTAAAGAATAAAAACTACTGAACCTCATTTACTTTAATTAAAGGTATTAATTTAAATGGAACCACAAGCCCATATCCTTTAAATGTTAATCTTTTTAAGTTTGTAATTTTGATGCATGTATTTCCATCAGTTCAAGGAGCCTTTATTTTTTATATCAGTCTGTAACGCACCTTATTTAAGTTAATGTGAGATATCAAATAGGTTTTTTTGATAGCTTTCCAAAAATGTTTGAGAGGCTTGCCAATAGTTTTTCATTGGAAAAAAATAAATATCTGTTAATTTAAAAAGTCAAAACTATTTTTTGATTTTGTTCATTGTATTGATGTAATGATCTTAGGTATATGTGTGTATTATCGGTTATCGATATCGGCCTTTAGGAGCTGAAAGTTATCGATATCGGTTTAAAAAAATCAGTTATCGTGCATCCCTAAGTAATATTAATTAGCTTATGCTAACTTGTGGTGCTAAGAGAGCCAAGCTAAAACTTGCAGGAAATGAACTAAGGTGGTCGTGTCCCACCTGGCCCACCGATCTTCAGCATGGTGTCACACGGTACGAGGTGGAAAGAGGTTTCAGAATTGCTCTTCAGAAAGCTTGTGGGTGATGTCACAGAGGTTTGTCCAGTTCTACTTATACACTCTATAGTTTTACCCTGGACCCCCGCTGATGCAAATTTCCCTATTATGGTTGGTTGTAAATACCATATTGTTTTTGTTTTGTGTTCAGTTTTTGTGACTTTCTCTCTCTTTGAAATGGCTTTATGTGTCTCTTAGGACAATTTTGTGTGTAGTTGTTTTGTTTCTTTAAACTAAGCTCTGTGATTTTCCAACAAGACAGTTTAAGTGACAGATTTGCAAAATCTCAAACCCAATGGCCTTCTGATGCTCTTGGCACCATATTCTATGTCCGGTGTTCCCCAATTGCTAATGCAGCTTTGGGCAGACAAGGATGATAGTGAAAGATGACTACATGTCATCAGCTTGCACAGAGTTATATTTGTATCTGGACTTATAATGGTCACCATAGTTACTAAACTCTCTTGCATGAGTGGATAACTTTGCCTAAAATTATTGGAAAGTTTCAGTTTAATTTAAGGGACATATCCTTATCTGCTTGCCTGATTGTGTTTTCTTGTGGCTATTTAGTGGTTTATATAAGTTATTTCTGATGGCATGAATGAGCATGATGTTTTGGGGTTAACATTTTTAATCTCGTCCGTTGCCTTCCTCTTTTAAAAAACTGGCACAAGAGCAATATTCCTCTTCCCAACCTGTCCTTTTTCACAGGTAGATAAAAGCAGGGAAGGGTAATTGGTTATTGCAGACATAGCAGACTGTGTGCCCACTAACCACCAAACTAAACATGGCTTATCTTGTACAATCATGTTGTGCAGCAGCTCTAATTAAACCCGTTCTTCTTCTTTTCTCCACAGGAAAGTACTTTTGGAGACTAACGCGAGAGAAGCACCTCGTGTCTCTGCGTCCAGCTCAGATTCATCGCTTCTGGAGGGGCCTTCCTCCCAATCTGGACGGTGTGGATGCAGTTTATGAGAGGCCTGGGGACCACAAAATAGTATTTTTTAAAGGTAAAAGACTGCCTGAGTCCAAAGTTGTTCAAAAAGGCCAATTTTGGATTTGAGCATGTGAACTTGACTTCATTTTAAGAAAATAAATGTATTTTTCTGCTCCATTCCAAACTGTAAAGGTGTTATTTCTTGATTTTATTGACACCTATGTGTTCACCCCTCAGGTCTAAAGTATTGGGTATTTAAAGATAATAACGTAGAGGAGGGCTACCCTCGTCCAATCAGTGACTTTGGCCTCCCTGTGGAAGGAGTGGATGCAGCATTTGTTTGGCTGCACAACGACAAAACCTACTTTTTCAAAGACAACCACTACTGGCGTTACGATGACCACCTGCGACGAATGGACCTGGGTTACCCTAAGGACAGCACACTCTGGAAGGGGCTGCCGCCACAACTGGATGATGCAATGAGGTGGTCTGATGGTGAGAAGACACATGATTGAATACTTTATTCCACTTTAGTTTTCATTCTACTTCAAGGCAAGGCAAGTTTATTTGTATCGCACATTTCATCACAAAACATTTCAAGGTGCTTGTAAGAAGCATTACATAAAACATTAAGCATTAAAAGTACATTAAAAACAGAAACAAATGTTTAAAAGAAATGAAATAAATTAAACAAAATAAGATAAAATTATAGAAAAATAAAAACAGCCCCGCAGGCCTTTTCGGCTGACTCTGCTCCATGCTCAGACAACACCTCAGTCTCCCAGGTATTTTCCCCACAGTCACAGAGCTCCGTTAATAACCACAACTGTTGTCGCAGCCCAAGGTTCATTTTGAGGCACCATATCCTGTTAAATGCCCCCTGCGCCAATCACGGGTGGCAGTTTACAAAAAACTGTCTACGCTCACCAGCCTATCCGGCATCACCTGGCTTCACCCGCAGGCAGTTGGGCACCCGACTGGTCCACTGGTGTGGCCTGGCCCCGCCAGTCAAAGGTGTTTAAAACCCCAGTGATCGGGCTCCACCAACCCGCTAACCACCCAGAACACACGGAGAATAAAGTCACCAGCAGAGTCCTGCACCTCCGAGCTCACACATGCATGACCGCCGAAGTTATCAGATGGTAAAACCCTCAAAGATAGAATAAAATGCAAGAAATAAAAGTTAATTGTTTTGATAAAAGGTGGCAAATAGAAAGTTTTTAACCTTGATTTAAAACTGCTGAGAGTGTCAACAGACCTGCAGTTTTCTGGGAGTTTGTTCCAGAGGAGCATAAAAACTGAACGCTGCCTCTCCGTGTTTAGTTCTGACTCTGGGAACAGAAAGTGGACTTGACCCTGTTGACCCGAGGGGTCTGCTGGGTTCATAACGAACCAGAAGATCCTGAATGTATTTTGGCCCTAAATCATTCAGTGCAAGCCAGTGTAAGGATCTGAGGACTGGAGTTTTATGATCCACTTTCTTGGTGTTAGTGAGGACTGGAGCTGCAGCGTTCTGGACTAACTGCAGCTGTCTGATGGTCTTTTTAGGGAGACCTGTAAGGACAGCGTTACAGTAGTCTAGTCTACTGAAGATAAATGCATGGACAAGTTTTTCACTTCAGCTAACTGATACATTGCGTCAAAATGGTTTGGCTGTGAGTCCATCCTGGAGAGGTATCCACCCATCATCTATACCTGCTTCTTAGTATTCAGGGTCACAGGGGCCTGCAGGAGCCTACCCCAGCTCTCTTCTGATGAAAAGCAAGGGTACTCCCTGGACAGGTTGGGTTAGCTGTTAATGTAAGATAAGATAAGATAACTTTATTGTCATTGAGCCAGCATCCAAGCACAACGAAATTTCATTCCAGTACATCCATCCAAGAAAGCATTACAAAAAACAAACTAACAGCATAGGACATGGGGTAGACGATGCGCCACGGCACAGCCAGGTTACCGGCACGCCTTTATTCATTAGATAAGGAAAGGGGTGACACGAGGAAAGAGAAAGGGGAGAAAAAGTATTGTGACCTGTGCAGGGGACACAGTGTGAGATTATAAAAACACATCGCGGCATAAACATAGCACAACATGCACAGACAGCATCTTACCAAAAACCTGAGAGATTAATATAAATGGAGGGTGTGGGAGGGTGAGGGGAGTTGGGGGTCCCAGCACAGCAGCCCAAGTGAGCGCAGCCTGACCTGGCGCACAGCACTTCCAACTCAGGCTGCTGCACTTGGGATGAATGTAGTTGGTATTTAAGTTTCACTGAATCATGCTAGAGCTTTATATGCTTTATATTTCCATAATGAACAAGAGGGACCCTCAGGAAGCGCAGCACACCAAAAGATTATGAAAATTGATCAGGACCTCCATCTGAATTTAATAGGTTTTCCATTTCCACATCAGGTTTCATGAAAATTCTAGTCTGTAGTTTCTGTGAACTACACGGGGGGGTTAGATTTTGTTTGTTTGTTTTTTATAACTCTTGCCAAATACTATTATATTTAGTAGTTTGTCATGCTGCTGCACATTTACATGTGCATGCATACATATATCAACAGAGTAAGTCTTATTATGAAGTTAAATTACCATGGGATTCTGTGGTCTGGGTAAATGGAAGGTACAATTGTGTGTCTGTTTTGCCTGGAGATCTTTTTTTTTTTTTTTTTTTTGGAAGTATCCTGCATAAACCTACAGTCACCAAACCTTTTCAGTTATTGTCACCAGTTAGTCTACTACAAAATGGTTATGTCAGCTTTGACTGTTACATCATAAACAGAGATTTATTGGGTGTTATGAATCCACAGCTGCTCCTGTGAGCTAACTGGACTCACTGGGAGCACATATTTGGAAAAGGGGAGTGTAGGATGGCAAGATTTCCAATCTAATCAAGGAGGCTCAACAGAAAGTGTAGCCACAGCCTTTTACCTCAGTACAATCAGTCGATCCTAATCCATTCCTACAGGTCCAATCCTCTAATCCGTCTCTGCCTGTTACTGCTCCAAAATGAAAGAAAAGCTTGTCTTCCTCAAAATGGCCTGTGTGGCAGCAGAGCAAGAAAAAAGGGCAATAAAAGCAATTGTTAGCTTTATTCCTTTGGTTAGTTGTGCATTGAGTAGGCTGCTCTCACCTCTGAGTTTACTATCAGTTGTTTCATTACAGCCATCAAGCTCTTAAGATAGCCGTCCAATCACACACAATAATCAACCCAATCTCTCCCACACCAGACCAATCAGATGTGCAAATGAGATGTGAGTAAACATTAGTACCACTAAGTGCGAACTGTCATTTGCTTGACTAGAAATGTAACTGTTATTTTTAAAATTAGCGAGTGAATATTTTTTCACTTTTATCTCTTGGATCAGTCGATTGCTTGTAATATGCAAGGTTTTTCTCTCAACCACCAACTTGAACACTTGTCAGTCAATCCTGGAGTTCCCATCAGATCTACTGAGCTTTCCTTTTCCTTCCGTGAAGCAGCCAGATTCTGCAGTTTGGTTCACTTGTTTAGGGCTCATCAGTGTTTGTTAGAGATGCCAAAATCAGCTTTGAGAAGGGCCAAGCTAATAGTTTGCACCTAGCTCTAACTTTGTTCACTAGAGATGTATGTATAAAGTTAGTGCTCATCAGGTGTGGACTCTCATTTTTTTCACCTGTCCCTGTTGCATATTCATTTACAGCAGCTCCCTTATCCAAGCTCAACATTCGGATGACTAACCCAGAGTAATTTACTGAGGTTTAGGATATGCAGTTTCCTGCTGATTGCACCACTATTTGCTGCCAAAAAAAAAAAAAAAAGTTTAGAATTTAGCACTGTGGCTGTGATAGTTCATGCTTGGAGAAAGCTCTGCAGGGACCAGATGGCAATGAGTTCAAAAAGAAAAAGTTTTTCCATTTCTTTGAAATGCCCAGAGAAAACTCTCTGACAATAGATGTTTTTTTCAGATTTGCTGGAGGAATTCTCTGCTCCTGACAAACTGTGACCTCAAACACTGTTGATAAAACTACTAATTCAAAAAACACTATTGTTATGATTTCTTAACACTTTTTCAAAGTGTTTTATGATAAAATAAATAATGCTTAAAAAATAAATGTGAGGTAGATAACCCTTTTAGCTCTGCTACAGATGAGATTTCAGAAGGCTATAGTGATAACTGGCTGTTAGAAATGTTGTCCTTGTTCTGTTGCAAGAACCATTAAACCACATGAATGTCTTTAAAGGGGGTGTATTATGACAAATACCAACTTATCTGTGTTTGAAACCAATTATTTAAGCATGTGTAGTCTCTAACAACTCAACCCTGAGCATATCTCATCTAGTGAACCATTCAGATCTGTAGGACACTGTGACATCACAGACCCAGATGATGTTTTGCAGTCTTTCCATCTATGTCCCCATCCAACTTCCCATCATGTTACATTTGCTGTACTGTGAAAATGGTTTTTAAACTGCAAAAACAAACAAACAGCATGGGTTAGACCCTTAGCAGCAATAAATTTAAGTAGTTGTTTCCTGTATGACAGACAATTTGGCCTATTCTCACTTTGAAACATTGCTTTAGTTCATTGATATACCAAATCTTTGATTCTGTTTTTTTTTATCTTTGTCCTGTCACATGGCCAGATTTTGACCAAGCTTTAGCTGTAGAACAGATGGACTCATATTTGCTAGAATTGACTGATATTGGTGGAGTTTATGGTCCACTCAATGACTGCAAGGTAAACAAGTTCACGTAGTATATAAATAGTAATAATAGGCAGGATACTTCCCTGAGGAGTGTCTGCCGTCTGGTACCTGAAGACATCTTTCTTTGCTCAGAACTCTTGATATAAACTCCTGATATCCTTAAATGAAATCAACGGCGTCTTATGGCCAGCCATCTCCACTTTGGGCTCTTCTACCAAAAGGCTATCTTTTCATAAATCCACAGTTGAAATGCTATTTATGTGAAATGCTATGTATGGAACTGGGCATTAAGACCAAACAACTCTTTGGTTTCAGCTGTCCATAGGAAGTGTTGTTCTCGAAGTGGCAGTTTTGTGAGCATCTCTTGCTTTGCTTTGTTTTCTGTTTTCTCCTGCACTTAAATATTTAACATGCTTTGTGAGGCCTGTAGGCTCTGTGTGTAATTCTTTGAGCATTGGAGCACTTACATGCAGCTTATCCTCTTAAATTTTATGAAAGCATTAAGGGGATACTTGGTATTGCACAAATGTTTTTTTTTTCTTTTTGGCTTCCCTTTTATTAATTGAATAACAGCACAGTGTAAACCCTTGTACGTAGCTGTTGGTCTGAGGATCCATTTGCCTAGTAAGACTCACTACAATCAGATAATGATTCTTGTGAGAAAGTAGGAGCTCATTTAATGAAGCAGTCAGATAGCCACAGCCAGGACTTAGTTGTTTTCTGTGGTGTCACGCTCATCCGTTCTCACTGATCAGATGAGCATGAAAAATGTTCCATTGTGCCATGTGGGTACTGCCTTCTGTTTGTATATAATTAATCTTGTTCCAGAATGTGATTATCATCTGAAGCGTTTCTGAAAACACATCAGGGAATTCAAATGGATGAAAGAAGTATTGTTAAATGCTAACTGCTACAAATTGGCTCTTAGTGTCCCTTGACATATCGTCACCCACTGACCCTCTACTTGACAGTTACTTGAAAAAGTCATCGCCAAGCAGATGGCCTTTTTTATTTAAACACAAATCAACCTGTTATGACCTTTCATCAATTGAGTCAGAAGTGGTCCATATTTATGCAGAGGAAGCGTAAGCTTCTGTGACACTGGGGCTTGCAAGAAACTGTAGATACACAATGTATGCTATGCTTTGTGTGACAGAGAGCGTATGCTAGCGTTCATAAAATATTCATGAAAATCGATATTACAGTCACATTCCCAAGGGCAGTGTTCAGAAGCACTGAGTCAATGTTAGAAATGTACATTAACAATGTCACTGTTCAAATCATGCTTTCAGCCCGTAAATACCACTTCCAAATCTTTTTTTTTTTTTTTTTAATAAATTGGTTCAGCCACAACAAATAGTTCTCCTGATGTACCTATTCATTGCTGGAGGTCACATGCACATGCATGTTTTTGGTGTGGTGTTTGTGTGTCTCTTTCACCTCTATATAAACCTGCTCCCGACCTCCCCGGTTCTTTAATCCTCCTCTTGGTTCTCTGAAAGCGACTCATTTCACACATAGAGGTGAGGCAAACCGATCGTTATCAGAGGACGTCACATCTGAGTCTGCCATGTCAGACGTTTACAAACGTATGTGCATCTGCACCTGTAAAGCATTCAGGTGTCGTATCTCCCGTAAAATGTCTCATATCTTCCATAAAGCCCACACACACACAATGCTCTTGAGGGTGAAGGTGTGTGACTGTGTTTGTGAGCTCACAGCTGGCTCTGTCTAATTATGTGCAGCATTAGCATTCCATTATGCATTATAATGAGACATTAGAAGTTTGTAGCAGAAAAGAAATTGCATTATAAAGAAACCTAATTTAAAAACGTAAAACTTGGAGCGATACAGTATTAACAGTATTCCAGGAGGTTTTCGTGTGTGGTGAGGAAGAACGTAGAGGTTCTTGAGACAACTGAACAGCTTGACTTGAGTTTCATCCTTTGCCAGGTTGATTCATGGGCTGGACACTGGGCTTTTGTGGAATATGTGAATAAATGTATACTTTTTGCCTGCAACCTCAGCGCTCACAGTTAAAGCTTAAAAAGAGAAGTTCAGATAAGCTCAGCGTGGAGCTGTTTCACAGCTCTGTTTAATGATCGCACAGCATCAACCTGTAACACCATGTTTACAGTTAAAAAGTGAAAAAGAATCAATAGAGCAGCTGCCAGCAGCAATAAATACTTGTGATTTTTCCAAGATATGATGGTCTTGTAAATTTTCCTTGTAAAAAGAGTTTTACCTAATGAAATATGGTGATTTTGAAAATATAATTTTTACAATGAAAGTATTATGTTCAAATTAGAATAAAAATGTGCAGTGGGATGGGGCAGAAGAGTAAAATTCCTTCATAAAACTGAATATCTGAGTTGCAAGTTTAAAAAGTCAGAATCACTGAGTTTATAAACTCAATTTATAAAGTCAGACTTCCAGGCTTTATAAACTTGCAAATTTATAAGAAAACCCCAGCAGAGTCAGCATGAATCTGTGTCAGCATGAATATGGCTGCACTCAAGCTGATCAAATGATACTTTCCATTTGGGATTTAGCAACAATTATATGCTATTGATTTTGGCCCTAAATCATTATATTATCATGAGACACGGCCACAAACGGTGCCAACAGTTTGAGCTTGATCCTGTGATTGCTACTGAACTAGCAGCAAAATGGTAGGTTTGACTTCCTTAACCTTAAAAAGACATGATTCCTCTTCTCCAAGTCCTTCCTGAATGCAGAACTTCTCACTCTATCTCAAGCCCAGTGGCGGCTGGTGAAAAAAAATCTTGGTGGGGCTGGTGTGCCAACATTTTTCCCTGCCTAATCTAGCATTAGCATTAAAATGAACAGTCGGAAAATGACAACAGGTCCACAATAATAATTTAATTTCAGTTTCCAGTTTCAAATAAGAAGTAACAATTTACAGCTATATTAGACTTTATGCTATCAAATACTATACAATCAAGGGGTAAATTGTCCCTCCGGAAGGATGCTGTGCAGCCTCTCCAATAAGACACCAGCTGTTGAATCCGCACAGCTGTTGGGTAGCTTGATGAATCAATAGAACCGCTCCTGTATATTGTTGGGTCCATCAATGTACCTCAGTACCAGGACTAGCTGACATCATGTCCCCACATTGCTTATTCAAAAGCACCACAAAATTTAACACAATTGATTATCTTGGACACAATATTACGGTTTTTATCTACCTCTTCATTGTGCCTTCTTTCAGTAATGTGGTGCCCATCATCTGGCTGCGTTGCTAATCTTTCCGAGCACAGCTAGCTTTACGCAGTTTTCCATGTGAACTTTGGATCTCTCATGTTTCTTGAACCGTTCAGAGGTGCTTTAAGTCAGTTAGTCCAGTATTTGTCCAGGTCCAATCACATCTGTCACTTCTGAAGAGGATACAGGGGAAACAGAAAAGTGCATTAGCTGCTCCACAACCTGCCAGCCACGTCTCAGGGTTTAACCAACTCTGACAAAAACTCAGTTTGTATGATTTACCTTTCTCCTTCGTTTACTGGAAAATGTTAATTTCAGGCTTGTCGGGTACCAGCTCCTTAACGAGAAGTTTTTTCTGCGTCGTCCGTCTCAAAAAAGGGAACATTAATAATGATTTCACAGAATTAGGTGGAAGCTGCTCTTGAACTCCAGTTGTCGCCATCTCTCTTCCTCGTTGCCGTATTTTTTTTTTCCCGACGTAAGACAGAGTCTGGGAGTCGCTCTACGAAATAAAACTACCGCTGGCCCTTCACGTAGCTCTAGCTCATAAACCTTCACGCATTTTACGTAGCTGTTGGGGCGACATTTCCAGCGCCCCATCGGCATTAAATTTGGTGACGCTGATAGGCCAATTATCAATCATTTTTACCTTGCAACCATAACCGGATTGGCTATTTAGCTGCAGGTCAGGGGCGCTTTGCCGAGCGCCCCGTGAGAGAATGACGCACTGTAGGTCGGTGGAAATTCACTGTTTAATGAGTGTCAGTTGGTAGAAATGTTGTTTAAATTATTTAAATCGCATGTAGGCACACACATACTATTAATTAATCTGATGCTGATCAAAAAAATAAATAAAATAGAATAAATATTTTTCCCCTCCACAGCTGGTAGGGCGGCACCCCCAGCGACCCCTATGGGCCAGCCGCCTCTGCTCAAGCCACCCTACAGAGGAAAGCCATTTGTGTCCTCAATCTCATTATTTTGGTCACCACTTACAGTTTGTGACTGCAGGTGTGGGTTAGAAAGTAGACCCACAGGCAAAAGGAGAGCCTGCATTACTGCATTACTTCAGACACCACACTGATCCCCCGTCAGTATCACTTCCCTCACTCATGAACAAGACCTCGAGATACTTAAACTCCTCTGCTTCAGGCAACAAATAAAATATTTCAATTTCATAAGAGCTCATAAGAGCCACGAAGGTACATGCCTTTATTTGGTCAAATATCACATAACGACATGTTAATTATGCTCTTTTGTGAATCATGTCCTGTGACCCATCAGAGGTGTGCGGTGGTGTATTTTATCTGCAGAGACACACTCTGCTTGTATTCCTGTTATTGTTCTTGTTATGACATGTGCAGGATGTCCTTGTGCTTCAACAATCGTGCAGAGGGTGTGTGGGCACAAGCCAGTGACAGCAAGCTGGTGTGCAGGGATAGTGAGGAGGTGTGGATGTGTTCATATTTACTTTTGACAGCTGTGAAACATTTGTAAAATTATGCTTTATTTCTCTGATTCACTCCTTGTTCTGCAACCAACTGCAGGTCCCTCTCCTTCGTTCTGAACGCTGCTGATAGTCGCGAGTGCAGAGGAGGAGGGGGCCAAGTTTGAATGCAGATGCAAACACCGGCTGCTTATTACGCCTTAAAAGGGTTCTTTCATCTGTTGGCCAGTCTGTCGGATTACGCTTTGATAAAGTACCTGCAGTACTTAAAGCTGGCACAATAATAGCCAGTTAAAAGGACGTACTCTGTCCTAATTTCAGGGTGCTCTCAGCAGGAGTCAGCAGCATCTCTTTTCCCGGTCAGCTGCTGAGAAGTCTGTCTGATTTTTCACCAGCTTCAAAGGTTCTGCAACAGACTTTATACAATACATTCATTTAAACTGCATCCACACCTTTGGCCAGTTTAACAGAAGTACAGTGTATGCCCTCAGGCGGCCTCCACAAAGTTATCATCACATGTGAAGAAATTATTTTTGTGCGTTTAAACATACTAACTGGCTACAAAAGTGTTCAAAAAGAAGCGAAAGTCTTCCGTGCTAGGTGGAATACATTAAATCAAAATGTTATGTGATACATGACCTTTGTTAACAGGCAAAGCCCCACTCTTTACAAGCTGGATTTTATCAATGACAAACTGCAAAAGTACCATGAAGAGAAACTCTACATAGTTGGGTAATTGCAAGCACAAGTACATTATTCGTTTTCAGTCAAAAGCAGTCCTCTGTTTGCTGTCACCAAGTCTCTCGCTGGAATTCTAAACAGAGTCTGACTTCATTAGTAGTATTCATTAGAAGGCCTAAAACATACACACTGCCCCCGTGAGCTGTCCCACTGAAGAATGGGATTTTATTTCTGCGTAAAACCTTGCAGCCTTCGTGAAATCCAGGTCTCTGACCAGATTGCTCATGCTAATAGCTCATTATGTACACTGAGTTAGCAGGCGCATTTCCATCTTGGGATAATGACCATTTTCCCCTCACTATGTTTGCTTTGTTTGTTATGTTTTTTTGCAGTTTTTGGCAAAAGAAAAAAGAGAGAGAGAAAAACAGCTTATATGTTGGACTTTTTGTAAACCCTCAGTCATTTGGGGTCATTTTCTTTCTCTCACCTTTGTGTGAATCTCAAAAACTGAAGTACTCACAAACTTCTGTCAATACATTTATGTGTACTGAAGGATTAATACAGTACCTGCAACCTTGTTCCCCGTCAGCCTCTTTATTTTTATATATATATATATATATATATGATCCTTCTGGGGGTGTTTTCAGTGGAACACCTTAGCAATGCTGCCTGGTACATGCTCTGATCGCTCATCTCATCACTTTTCTCCTGACTGCTCTCTTCGCCATACAAATCCTTCTTATTGCTGGAGTATTTTGGAAAATGATGTGCTGCCAAAACAGTGCAGAACTTGCATTTCCTGACACCAAGTCCAAGGATCATAAACTGAAAAATGACCTCAGAAGTGCGTCGCTACATGAAATTATGATGCAGTAAGCACGGCTAAGCTCAGCTCTTTCCAGGTCAACCACACCCATTCGTGGTGGTCTGTATGTACAGTCCACACAAGCACAAGAGAACATATTCTCTTTAAAATATGACCATGATCTGTTAGGTTTTTATTCACGGCTCAGAAGTCAATATAATGCAAAGCACTAAGTAGCTGAAATAATGACAGCGATGTCTAGTTGTCACATCCAACGGCAGCACAAATGACGTCCAATCAAACATCATCAAATGACGTCCAGCCATTTCATTGGTCATCATTATTGCTTCAAATAATTATATCTATATAGAAGTCATGTATGTAGAACCTATCTATCCTGGAAAAAAAAAAGTTTTTTAAATCAGGCTGTAAATATGTTTAATTCTCATCCAAAGTTGGTAACATTGGGAGTCAGTGGGGATTTGCTCTGTTTTGGAGCCAGCACCTTGTGGTCAGTTGAGGAACTGCAAACAAATCTACTACCTCATTGACTTCAACCCAGATGTGGGATGGTTGCCATTGGGATGGTTTACTTTGGCCACATTTTAGTTAACTGTGGTTAAACAACGACAGCATCTGTAAATATGGCAGTGCCCAGAGCCCTGAAAAAACCTATGGGTGACACCAGAGTTTGTCCAGTTCTTTTTATACAGTCTATGTAACTCACTCTCAATTTATAATACCATACCTCTGTACTTTCTTCTCCCCATATGTATAAAGGTTCGTCCTATTTCTTCAAGGGGAAGGAGTACTGGCGAGTACCGGGCAGTGACATGGAGGTGGAGGCAGGATACCCCCGCCTCATTGCAAAGGACTGGCTTTTCTGCACTGGTATGCAGTCGGACTCTCCGGAGACGGAGGCTAAAAGCACGGAGACGAGAGTCAACGTGCACCGCCACCCTGACCACGCAGAGAATGGATACGAGGTGTGCTCCTGCACCTCTGACACCGCTTCACCTTTGGGAGCCCGCGCCTCTCCATCAACCATCTGGCTTCTGCCACCTCTGTGGACGCTCTCACTGGCTCTCCGCTCTGAAATGCTTTGATGCTAAAGCATGGAACAAAGTTCTTGAGCTCGGTTTTAAAATAAGAGAAAGACTCTCCAGTGGAGGGCCAGTGGACACTCAGCTAAAAAAGAACTGGAAGAATTTGTTCATATTAATATTGATTTTTTTTTTTTTCTGTTATTTATTCCACATGCCATTTGATGGCCATATTAAGCGCCTTGCAGTATGGGCAGTACCCCAGTCATTGATACGCATCCATCCACTGACAGTGGCAGTACTAGTGCTGTGCTTTAGAAACTGAGTTGCACATAACTACAAGCTATATCAGTTACTTTCTGAATGGCAAACCCTCTCATCTTCACTTGGAGGGCTGACTGAAGGGGACTGTTCAGACACGCATTTATTCCAGAAATATTTGACATGGGCGTAATTTTTTGTATTTTAGCTTTTCAACTAAACATAGAAATATTGGCTTGAAGGGCACTTTTATCTTTAATTTGAGGGAATTTACATCCAGACGGCAAAGAGGTTTTCTAGATAACAGAATAACAGCATTTTGAGTTGTGCAATTTCAGGAGCTGGGCACATTAGCATTACCATATATGTACGTGTGTGTGTATATATATATATATATATATATATATATATACATATTAGGGCTGTCAGTCAATTAAATTTTTTAATCACGATTAATCAGAAGATTTTCATAGTTAACCCACGATTAATCGCATATTAATAATATTTTTTTGATGTTCTGTTTATCCATCCATCGATTCATCATCTATACCACACGTGTCAAACATAAGGCCCGCGGGCCAAATGTGGCCCGTCACGTCATTTTATGTGGCCCTCGAGAGCTTGGTCATTATTGGCTTAAATTTTAAACAAATATTTTAAGACTTAAAATAAGCTTAAACCGCTTTAAAGCTAAACTACATCTCCCATCATGCACTTCGTCGTTACCCACAACGATAACGGTAGCAATGAGCAGGACGATTTTTCAGAACAGAACTGATGGACTTAAGAAAAACCTTTACAAACTAACCCCAACATGTCCAAGAAAAGAAAAAATGATGCACAAGGAAGACAGTTTAATGAATGATGGGAAAACAACAGTATGTCTTTAGTGTTATGAGTCGGTGTCAGTCGTGAAAGAGTTTAATCTATGTTGGCATTTTGACAGCAAACACGGAGCTAAGTATGCTAAATTTAGCCTGCAAGAAAAACAAAGAACCGCTTCAGCTTCTGAAACCAAGGTAATGGATACTCTTACGACCACAAACATGAGTTTAATATAATAATGACTTAAATGTTTGAAATTTGAATAATACAGAAACTGTTATTTAACATTATAATAAGGTGTAGTTTAATTTATTTAGATTTTTATTGCATTTTGTTACATTCATGCTGTCAGTCTGGCCCTTCGAGGGCCACCATGATGCTGATGTGGCCCTCAGTGAAAATGAGTCTGACACCCCTGATCTATACCCATTTTGTCCTATACAGGGTCACGGGGATCAGCTTTATTTTTTTATTTTTTTTTAAGCCTTTAGTTTGAAAATCGGAAGTCCACCAATGCTGCCGTACTTTTTGGGGGCTTAATTCATCAGCTTCTTTGGGTATTTTGTCAGGCTGCTGCTTGACCACAGTAATTTGCTGACGGTCCCTAAACTCCACGGCAGCAGCAAGGTACTCAGAAGGACATTCAGCGCTGTTCCTTAGAGTTTTTGCCACACTCACTGAGCTTGGAGGGTTGATGACACTTGTGAAATGTCTGGCACACTTATATCTACAAAATGATACCAACCTGGATGAAATCGGTGCCGTTCACATGATGCTATTGAAGTTTAAAGAGAAAAAAAAACAAGCTAATGTCAGATGTGAAACTAACTTTACTGTGCCCTGCGGTGGTAACTTAATTCACAGCGACATTAAATACAAATAACCTTTTTTCTTCTCAACAGACCCATCTGGCAGCACCTTAAAGCTAAACTTACCGTTCATAAGACCCTTTTCTGTCGCCATGTCTGTCCCACACGTTGACTGTAAATACACTTATTGGCTGAGGGTCATATTTACAGAAACATATGTGCGTTCACCTCATGTTAAAAAAATAGTGGCGTTAAACAGAACTTGCATTAACGTGTTAACTTTGACAGCCCTAATATACATACATATATATATACATACATACACACACATATATATATATATATATATATATATATATATATATATATATATATATATATATATATATATATATATATATATATATATATTCAAGAATCCTTTGCAGCTGATAGCTGCTTCCAGCCTGGAAGCCATGGCCTTAGCCAAAGAATGGGTCTTGCTGATGCTTTGCCAGACTTCAGCTGCACCTACCTCATCTCAGTTGAAACTGACTCTGTCATGATCAAAAATTCTGCTTATTTACCTGCAAAAACTGTTGATGTTGTGAAGGGGTTTTCCTTAGAACAGAAAGGATCATGTGATCATCCCCCAGAGTTCTTCTGAGGACATCCAGCATCCAGGTCATTTTTTTATGTTGCAGAATCTCCTAAGCTGTTGGTATTGTCACTACTATTGTTCCTGCTCTGATGAATTTATCTTTTTCTGTTGGCTGTCTAGAGGCCACTTTGTTACACTGAGCTGATTTAACCAGATTCTAATACAATAACCCATACCATCCATGGAAAAGGCTTTTGAGACAACCCCTGAAAAGGATTCTACAACGTAAAGAGCTGTAATTCCTTAATCTTTCCATCAAATCAGATGTGAATCCTCTTCATTTAAAGCTGGATCAGCTTTTAAAGCCCAGTATTAGAAGCAGTGTGAGTGAAATTGTCAATGTTCAAATATTTTCAGATCTGCATGTGCACTTGAAATCCAACAGTGTTTAAACAGAGCCGATAATATTTGAGGGGAGGCTTTTTTTTTTTTTTCTTGCACAAGTTTACAGTAATAATGAATGCTGTTCTTGGATGTAAGCATATTTTAAAAAATGAAACAAAATAACACATTTTTAGAAATATGCGTTCTTCCTGAGAGTTGGATGAGAAAACTGTTTAGTAAGTCGGCACTAGTATGACAGTGTTCTTTTTGTTTAATTCAAATGCACGTTTTTTTTATTTTTATTTGTTTTATTAACAAGAATCTATACGTTTTTCTCATCATGCTCTTGGGTGAAGAGGCATATCTCCCAAAGACACAAAAATTTGCTCCAAGTAGAGACTGACAAGCAAATCTCCCTGCCGGGCTGCGAACTGCCTCCCATTATTCTCCACTCAGTGGTTCTCCTCAGCTGAACACCCCAGTCACGACCGAGTGTTGGGGTACAAGTCCACTGATCCTTGGGGAAAAGACACGATTACAGCTGAGCCACATGTAGACTCAAACCAGGGTGAAGAATGACATCCTGATTTATTGTACTTAGACAGTTGACACCTATCTCTGCAGACAGCTGAAAAGCACCCTGGGATGCTGCGTAGATAGACTGCTTACAGATGAGTGGCACCATGGGATCTTGACAAGAAGATACGTGAACGGCATGATGGATGTTGACAGGTATGTGAATGGCATTTAGGCTTTCAAAGCAAAAGACAGGTGAATATCACCTGGAAAATGTCAACAGAAATGTCACATGGATGTGGGATGTTAGACAAATGAATGTTTGACAGGAATTTAAAAAATCTCCCATTGTTGAGTGCCATCATTCTTGCTTGACTCCTTCACTGGTGTGGGAGTATATTTCTCTTTTTGTATCATGAAAGTATTATTTCACATTGAGAGCAGGCTTCTTTGTTTCCACATTCAGATTTTGTACTTTAAAATCATGCTCTCTCTCTCACAAAGTCCCTGCTTCGATGGAGATCTGCTGTGCTTCATCTCAAAACTGTGTTTGTGGTCTCAGATACACCGCTTGTTCCTGTTTTAGCCAGCGCACCAACAAGGAGGCACTAATGCATTTTAGGACTATTTTGAATCGGTTGTGAAAAATCCAATAGGATGTTTTCTTTTGTTTGTTGTTTGTTTAATGAATAAAAGAAGCCTAAACTGCAGGGAATATGTACCTACCATATTGAGTGTACAGTTGAGGTGGAGCAGAGCAGATTTGCATGCACGCAACGAGTTTCTGAGTGTGACAGTCAAATTAATGAGGGACAGTGTGAAAACAAGAAAACCCACCTTCTATTTAAATCTCATATATCTACAGAAATTATTCTCACCTGAGGCATTCCCTGCTTTTACCAGATACAATTGGTTTCTTGTATTTTTTTTTTTTTTTTTTTTTTTTGTAATAAATGTGGATATAATGTGAGTCCTTATTGCTTTGATAAGATGACCGCTCATGGACCGTTTCCTCCATCAGTTATAGCTCCTGTGGTGGCGTCCATCGGAGTCCTCACAAGGCAGCCACCAAATTTATTATTGTTGCAGATATATTGACCTACAGTTTAAATATAGACACAGATTTATTTGAGTTGAGATGTTCCATGGTTACTGCAGACCAAGTGGACCGTGTATATTTCAAGCTGTGTTTTCTAATGTGAAATATTTTTGTAGAAAAACAAATAAACAACCTGAATGACTTTGCTGGCTGGACTGCGGGCGATTACTTTGAGCACTACGTCATGCGGCTGATTGGGACGACTGCGTAATTGTTTACTGCCACTGAAAGGAAGCTCAGGCTTAACCATCTGGACTCCCTGAATCCTTTGTGTTTGTCGGTGCAGATTGGTGGCCACCTTAAGAACTCCACTAATGGTAATAAACTTCAACCTCACTTCTAGAGTACCACAATTAAATAAACTCACTTACAGTATGTGTCTTTCTGTCAGTCTTAAGGTGAGGCCTAGATAATTCTATACAGATAATTGTCAATAAGCTCATTGGCATTCCCTTTCCATAGCCCTTTATGCCCTGCAGGCTGGGGTGTGTTACCACTAGCAATTTTTTTTTTCCCTCCCCTCGACACGCTTGAGTTGTCTTAATTAACTGGTGGGGTGGTCCGGTGGACACCAGGAGAGCAGCTGCTCCTGGGAGCCAGGTCCCTCCTCATCAGTCCCTCCAGCTGACCCGGTTTGAACCTAAATCTAACTGGCAGAACTGTTGGCGTAAATGACAGATATTTCATCAGGTAAGTTCAATAAACTGTCAAATATTTTATCAGAGAATAATAAATTCAAAGTAAAACATTATCCGTTCTTCCACATTTATTGTGTTGGATTAGTACATCAGAGCAGAGTGAAATAAATTCACTTCCGTGTAACTTCAGTCTCCTGAGTTATTATGACTACACCATGTTCCAGGACCAAAATAACCAGGATTATATGTCAAATAACTGAAGACTTACAAAGAAGATGTCACTGTTTTTCTTATTAACTCTGACTGGGCTGTGGTATTTGTTTAGTGCTCATTATCAACCGCACTCAGTTATTGCTGCAACTGGATACCAATGATTTCTGCTTTCAGATATATTTTACTTTGTCATTATTTAGCATTATGTAGAAAGATGAATTAAAAAAAAGATTATACTTTGTACATAATGAGGAAAGAGTTTGAAAAATGTTTGACAGATGTCAGTCTCACGCACTTTGAGCAATGGAGTGAATAAAACTACAATACTGATAGTGTGTGTGGACTAGACATCTTATGGACGTCTGTATAAGAGACTGTGCACGTGTGACACTGTCACTATATGGAAAAGTGATCTTGTCAGGAATCTTGGCTCCAGCTTGATTTGTGGGAGTTTTGTTGAGGAAAGGGCCTGCAGACGGAGCTCACATGCTTAAATCGTTTGGCTGACGTGTCAGACTGTCACATTCCACTAAAGGTCATATTGGACTCAACTCCTGCCCACACACGGGCCAGAGAACACGGCAGAACTCATTCCACAGTTGGAGCCTCCACTGTTGATGTATGGTGTGACAAAGTGACAGTGACAGACGTGAGAGACTTCACCTAACTGGAACGTGCGTGCACGGACGCAGCCTTTCTCTGCTGGACAAAAGTGACATGTTCAATCAAGAAGTGACTCTGAGGTTCCCTTGACCGTCTTAATTGAACTGAGATAAAAACAGAAGCAGAGCGAAAGGGTGACTGATTGCAACGAGACGCCACACACAGCGACGGGCTCACTGGAAGCAGCTCCACTAAATTGAAAGCAGCCGTTAATGTTGTTACTGCTCCCTGTTCCTCTCCTGCTCCAACAATCTAAATCGTCTTCTAAGGAAAAGTTCCAAATGACTTGTGTTCGTTCTCACCAGGGCTTTAGAAAAACGTCATACCCAGTCTGTGAATACAAAAGACTCCCTGGGTTGTATTAAAGAGTTATTGAATTTCCTTGAGATTCTCATTTCAGATACGGGCTATGACCTGTTGGCAAGGATCACGACTTTAAGTGCCACAGTGCAGCGTTCAGACAAAACTAGACTATGCTGATCGAGCCTTGTGGGTACATTTCCGTGCAGAGGGCTGTCTGAAAAAGCAGTGGCCTTTATGACATGATTAGCAGACATCCTTCTACACCAAAGGCTGAAGAGATGAGTGAGGCACAGCGCCACGCCACCTGATGGCAGCTGCTGGGAGAGAGGCCGTGGAGGGAGGACTCATCGTCTGGCTGCAAATGAAAGCTATAAAGCTTCCAGTAATGGGCAGACACTGATGGATAATGCACAGGGTGGGCAGCTTAAGTGTTTTACAAGTAGAAATACAACTACTTACAATGTAACGTTATCCGGCGCTCACCGTAATATGCTAGAATGCTGCCAGATCATTTTTAAGAGGCACTTAATTAAAAAAAAAAAAAGCAGTGTGGATGTCAAAAGAAGTCTACTTGCCACAGTCAAATGTTTTTTTGTTTTTTTTTTTTGAAAGTGTGAGAAATCCTGCTTACTGAAGATTTGCCTTTCAGATAGTTAGTTTTTTAAACACTTTATTTATAGGAATTTTTTCTTTTCTAACAAACAATTAAACATTAAACAGAAGATACAGATAACCCCGGCAGGACAATCCACTAAAACAAGGCAATATAGCAATTAAAAATAATAACTGATAGAAAATGAAAATGTGCACAAACATACATATACACACACAAATTAATTAAAAAAAAAAAAACAAAGGCATGATAATAGGTAAACATAAGTACTGACAACAGGATGGATTTGTTACATTTACAACCACTCAGCGTAGTAAAAAGCACGTTCAAACCACGTTTGACATGAAACAAGCAAAGACTGGCTCAATAAACAAAAATATACATATATACGGGTAGCATTTCACTCTTCCTTTTTTGATGTCCAAAACACTTAAAGCCAGCCCCTGACTTTTGTCTGCACTGAAAAGAAAGAGGGTGATGCGTATTTAGGTCCAGCAAATAAAAAATAACTACAGCCACTATATACAGTCATGGAAAAAATTATTAGACCACCCTTGTTTTCTTCAGTTTCTTGTTCATTTTAATGCCTGGTACAACTAAAGGTACATTTGTTTGGACAAACATAACAATAACCACAAAGATTGCTTATAAGAGTTTTATTTAAGAGCTGATATCTTACCATTTTCCATGGTTTTCTTGATTATAACTTAAATCACTTAAGTTTTTACATCCATAGCTATGGCGTTGTACTGCCAAAAACACTGCTTTTATGCATTCAGTGTTTTCTTTTCTGTCTGTTTTAGTCACATGATGACGTTTAGTGGTACCAGGTATTAAAATGAACAAGAAAGTGAAGAAAAAATGGTGGTCTAATAATTTTTTCCATGACTGTATAACTGCATAATTCAGAAGCCCAAGAAGAGGCAGCTTTGTTGGTGAGGGAACGCACACATATGTTGTTCACATGAATAACTGCCCTGACTGACTGAAATATTACTTTCACACAACTTACAGAATGTGTATACACTGGCCCAGTATTTTGTGAAACCACCTGCTAAGAAGAGCCTTCTCTAACCAAAGTGAACACCTGAAGGCCTTTGGACTGATTGACACAAATAGATGCTTAAAGAAACGCAGAAAGAAGCAATCAATCATTCTGTTTCTAGCAACAGAACAACAACAACAACAAAAGTCAAAACCAGAGCAAACCCCTGCAGAGAAGACTCCTGTGGACTTGTTTGGTGTGTAGCCTTCGGCAGGATGCACCAACTGTCCTGTACAGCCGGAATGACGCGCACACAGAGGCGTGCTGTAAGGTTTGTAGAGTTGAAAAAAAAAATGGATTAAAATGACTTTAATATTGCATAAACACCCCCCTGTGTGCACCTGAGTGCAGTCTGTTCTGCATCATTAAACAGACAAAGACTCGTGCATGCTGACTCTTTTTGTCCAAGAGTAGACACAATAACTGCGTTAAACAGTAAGTGGCTGATATTCAGCTCCCTTTCAGCTAAGGTGCAATCACTGGTAATAGAAAGCCAATAATCAGGTGTCTCAGGTTAATCCTACTGATCACTCCACTGCGACAGTAAAAAATAACCTCAAATCTGTCTCCCTGGGTTTTCCTAACCTCGTCATATGGTAATGTCACAAATTGCATTTCCCAAGTGAATATTCATCATAATATAAATGGTAAGATTACTGTATGACTTAACATTCTGACTTCTCTGAGATGTTTTACAGCAGTGAAAAGTTGAACTGGTGTTGTTTACAGTCATCTACTGCCCTCCACTGGTACATTCACAGAATCGGTTCTGTTTATTCCAAACAGTTTGAAATAAATATCAATCGGACACAGCAAAGAAGTAATACAGTCAGTTTGGAGCGACCGGTCAAGGACCGCAGTTGTAATCTTACACAGTTTTGGTGGAAGACAGTTGATAAAAAGCTTTATTCTAACTGCAGAAAGCGCATGAACAACTGACAGTTTTCTGTTCCAACTCATGGCAGCGTTTTTCTGTGCTTGTTACAACAAATTAAAGGGGGAAAAAAAAACAGATTTCTGAGGAACTCTGAAAAGAGTCGCTGCGTTGCTGATGCTTGCTTGGCTTGAACTCCAGGAACGGAGTGTCAGCAGAAAAGTAGGTCATGCAGCATCACTGCACACAAGCTGTTTTACCAGACAATGGTGTTTAGAAAGAATAAAGTTGAAGTTTTGCAAAGAAGCCCAACAGCATCCTGGAGCTGAGCTGTTCTCTGTGCTGCGGATGAATGAGCTAAAACAGTTACTGTTATGCCGCATTCACTTACTTTTATGGCACACTGATCTGTAATATTGGATTGTTTCCTTCCATAAACAAAAAAAAAAAAAAGCAAGCATGAATTATTTTTCTCATTTATTTGATGACATTCCCTTTGTCTTTTAGAATTTCATGAATCTGCTTTTGTTTTAGGCTGTATTTATGCTCACAACCTTTCAAGAATGTGTTCACATTTGTTACCTGAACACATGGAAAGACTTTTTCGGAGAAAGTGATGTTGAACGTGAGGAGGTGCAGCATCTTAAGAGATTAAAAATTTTTTTTTAAATGGTAATTTTAAATTTAATGGCAGCAATGTGTCTCAAAACGGCAGTGACAGGACAATGTTTACTACTGTGTAGCATCCTCTTCCTTTAACAAGAGTCCGTGTATGTCTCTGAACGGATGAGACCAGTCGCTGTAGGATACAGGATTGGAGCTGCTCATCAGTCCTGGATCTCCTTTGTCATGTTGTCATATTTTTCACTTCATGCTGTGCCAAATGTTTTCAGTTGGTAAAAGCTCTGGACTGCAGGCAGACCCATTCAGCCACCGGTACTTCCTGCTATGAAATGATGCTCTAGTAAAGAATATGGTTTGAGAGCAATGCTCTAAAACCTGCAAATACCTTTCAACGTTGATGTTTCCTTTCCAGATGTGTAAGTTGTCCATTCCAGTTGTACTAATGTACCAGCATACCTAAACTGAGTGCTGACAACAAATCGAAGGGTCCCGCTCCTCTTTAATGGTGGCATCAATGGTTTCTAAAGAGAATTTGAAATTTTGATTTGTCTGACCACATGATGGTTTTCCACTTCCATCACAGTCCATTTTAAATTAGCTTTGGTCCAGAGAAGACTGCAGCATTTCTGAATCATTTTCATATATGGCTTTTTTTTTCTTTCATAGAGCTGTAATCTGCCTTTGCTGATGGCACCACCAACTGTGTTCTTAGACAGTGATTTCCAGAAGTGTTCCTGAGCTCATGCTGTCATTTACTTTACACCGACCTGAAGGCCTGAATGTCACAGGCACTGAATATTGATTTTCAGCCATTCTTCAGGGAACACACTTTCTTCAGATTTGTAGAATTTTTGGATGTAATGAACTGTAGATGATGAAATATTTCAACAACATTATTCTGAAGTTGTATCACAATTTTTAGGCAAAGTTTTTCCACAGATTTGTAAATCTCTGCCCATTTTTACGTTATCTTAACTCAATGTATTTTATTAGAATTGTAGGTTTTATCTAAATTTTAACCTAAAACAGTATTATCCAGAGGTGTGGACTCGAATCAGACTCGAGTCATTAATTTTCTAACTTTTGACTTAACTTGACAAAATGTAAAAAGACTTGCAACTTGACTTGGACTTTTACACCAATGACTTGTGACTTCACTTGTACTTGAAAACACATATTTTACTCAACCCAAAGATTTAAAAAAAAAAAAAAAAGTATTACAGTGATCCCTTATTTTTCGCAGTTAATGGGGACAGTTAAAATCTGCGAACTGGAGCCAGAGCCCTCCGAGCCTAAATAATGTGTTTAAAATATGTTCAAAAACCGCAAAAAAAGATGCGCATGAGCAAAAAAAAAAAAAAAAAAAAAAAAGGGTCAAACAGTCATAACTGGTAAGTAGCCCCAAGAGGGCACTTGACAGCGCTTGACATCTACTATTTAAACAAGTACAAAGACATTGTGAAAGGTTGCAAATATGTTCATTAAAAGTAAAACGTGAAGTAAACATCAGATATGCTTTCCTACAATTGATGCTTAGACTAGCGTAACTATTTGCTATAACACAGTATTCATCATGCTCAGCAAGTTGTAGAGGCAAAAATGTTTTAAATCATTTTTCAGCCAGATTGAGAGGAATAGCTAATTGTTTTTCTATGTTCTCACCACCCACACCTACCTCTATCTATCTATCTATCTATCTATCTATCTATCTATCTATCTATCTATCTATCTATCTATCTATCTATCTATCTATCTATCTATCTATCTATCTATCTATCTATCTATCTATCTATCTATCTATCTATGGCAAAAATGTATGGTAAAAATCATAATCAATTATTTTTGATTGATATTGAGATCACAGTTATTTAACATGATTATTCATTGGCTTTGGGAACATCATGAATTTATTGAGCATTGACAAAAGCTTTTAAGCACTGCAATGCTAAGGCTTTTTACCAGACAAAAATAATAAATTGCTTTATTGCTCAATTAATATATTACTAGTGTGCATTTGAGCCTACAGTGATATTGGTAGGCTATTTACATGTTGATATATGCAGCAGAAATATTGCTAGGTGAATAATTTATTAAGTCTCAGCAGAGTTTCATTTTCAGCCATGTTAGTATAAAAGGATGACTTACTTTAAACTTAAGGTAAACAACTAGCATTTAGGCAGCGATCTACCAGTCAGCAGCTCGCTCTCTTGCTCTCTCTCTCTCTCTCTCTCAAACCATCATACCACCATAAGGGGTGGTCGGAGGGGGGAGCTCGCCCTTGAAAACTTGAACAACGATCTCACCTTGTCTTTGCTCATCTATAATCTCAGCCATGGTTCGAATTACGGGGGAGCTAAGGGGAGCTCAGCTCCCCTGAGAGCCTGCCCTGAGACATTCAGGGGGAGCTTTAAAAAATTGTCCAATGGGCGAGGCTAGCCCTTTTTTTTAAAAATAAAAAAAAAAAAATTTTTTAATTGAAATTCAGCACCCCAAAAACCTGGAGTAAGAAATGTTGTTATTCTAAAATTTTAGTTCGCATTTGACAGGCTTAGATAATGTCCAAAACTTAATCCATAGTTTGTGGTTTAAGTTTATATTTTAAGAATGAAAATGAAAACAACCCTGCCATATGGTATCGTCCTCTTCTCACTAACGTTACTTGTGGGTTGTGGTGGGGCTCATTGGGTGCTCAGCACCCCTAAAGCTCTGACCCTAGAATCGTCCCTGGTCTAAGGTCATGAAATCTTGGTTGCAGAAGTCAGTATTTATTTGACGGTGAAGCAGAGAGAGCTGGGGTGCCCTTTTCCATGACTGCAGAGCATGGCGTGGACCTAAGAGGGAAGGTCTGCATCAAAAGTCCTGCCCAGTGTGAGGGTCGAACTCACGACCTTCAGATTATGAGACTGACGCGCTGCCGACTGTGCCAACTAGACCACAAAACTAACTCACATCCTTCCACTCAATCCACCATCCAATCTACATCTTGACCACTCATCCTCTGGTTTCACACTATGACACCTGTGTAGTTTAGATCAATGTGAATCACAGAAGAGGCTGGAAACTGAGTCAAGGCCTTTATGAGGAGTTCATGCACAGCTCCAATGTACACAAATATTGGTTTTCAGCTTTTATCTCATGTGTTTGAGCCTCAAACGGACAAGAACTTTTGATGCAGATGTTCCCTCTTACCAAGGGAGACGAGGTCCAAGCCGTGCTCTACAGTCATGGAAAAGGGCACATCCTACTCACAGTCAAAGGGAACCTGCTCCACAGTCATATACTGACTTCTGCAACCAAGATATCGTGACCTTAGACCTTCATCTCGTGAGTTCGACCCTCAAACGGAGAAGAACTTTTGATGCAGACGTTCCCTCTTACCAAGGGAGACAAGCTCCAAGCCGTGCTCTACAGTCATGGAAAAGGGCATCACCAGCTCACAGTCAAAGGAAACTTGCTCCACCGTCATATACTGACTTCTGCAACCTTGATTTTTTGACCTTGGACCTTTATCTCGTGTGTTTGAGCCTCAAACGGACAAGAACTTTTGATGCAGACATTCCCTCTTACCAATGGAGACATGGTCAAAGCCATCCTCTGCAGGAATGGTAGACTCTTCTCACCTGAACGTCCTTCTCTACAGTTTGTAGACTACATTTGGAGAATAAAATGTGAGTAAAATAAGTTTTTGGTGTCCAGTGCTCCACCTCACACCTGAGGTAACCTGGACTGCTATATGTCACACGCATTGAGCTGCAAGCTGAAAACCAATATTTGTGTACACTGGAGCTGTGCATGAACTCCTCAAAAAGGCCTTGACTCAGTTTCTAGCCTCTTCTGTGATTCACATTGATCTAAACTACACAGGTGTCATAATGTGAAACCAGAGGATGAGTGGTTGAGATGTAGATCGGATGGTGGATCCAGCGGAACAATGTTTGTCTTTTTCAGGGTCTAACATGGCCTAGTTGGCGCAGTCGGCAGCGCGTCAGTCTCATAATCTGAAGGTCGTGAGTTCGACCCTCACACTGGGCAGGACTTTTGATGCAGACCTTCCCTTCCTTACCAATATGGGCAAGATACGGGCATGCTCTACAGTCATGGAAAAGGGCACGCCAGCTCTCTGCTTCACCGTCAAATACTGACTTCTGCAACCAAGATTTCGTGACCTTAGACCAGGGGCGATTCTAGGGTCAGAGCTTTAGGGGTGCTGAGCATCCAATGAGCCCCACCACAACCCACAATGTAACATTAGTGAGAAGAGGCACGATACCATTAGGCGGGGTTGTTTCATTTTCATTTTCATTCATTCTTAAAATATAAACTTAAACCACAAACTATGGATTAAGTTTTGGACATTATCTAAGCCTGTCAAATGCAAACTAAAATTTTAGAATAACATTTCTTACTCCAGGTTTTTGGGGTGCTGAATTTCAATTAAAACATTTTTTTTTCTAATTTTTTAAAAAAGGGCTAGCCTCACCCATGGGACAATTCTTTAAAGCTCCCCCTGAATGTCTCAGGGGGGGCTCTCAGGGGAGCTCATGTCCCTCTCAGGGGAGCTGAGCTCCCCCTTAGCTCCCCCGTAATTCGAACCATGTGATTATGACTGTGATGATCATGACGATCATAACATCAGTCC
This sequence comes from Hirundichthys speculiger, assembly GCA_018398805.1. Taxonomy (NCBI): domain Eukaryota; kingdom Metazoa; phylum Chordata; class Actinopteri; order Beloniformes; family Exocoetidae; genus Hirundichthys; species Hirundichthys speculiger. Next base: position 751 of record JAGFBZ010000446.1, on the reverse strand, counting down.
TTCCTCTGCCTCGTGATGGGTTTGATAAAACTAATATGGGAGATTACCATTTTCACCCTGAATCAAGGACATGTGACATTATCATGACTACATACATTATGATAAAAAAAAATACTTTCTCAAAAAAATTTCATCCAAGATTGAACGGCCTGCAAAAACATTTTTTAATGGTTACAATTGATGTTTTCTATTATTAAATTATATACAATATTTTTACCTTTTATGTACAGTAACATAATATAAAAGAAAGCCTTTATTGCCATTATACTCAGTATATTGAGATTAAAAGAGCTCCATAAACGTGCACATACAGTCAGCACAATAAAAACACTCAGCAGTATAAATATAAATACACAATAAAAATACGACTGATGTAACTCAGTGTTACTGTGTTAAACACACAACTTTAAAAAATAAACAAAAAAAGACAAAGATGCTACATTTCATTTGTTTCCTGTCTAAACGTGTTATCAACCAAAGCAAAAGTTAACGCTCAATTTTATGACCGATGGGGAAAATAAATGGATGAGTGACGTCAAAAACCTGGAGCTGCAGTTGCGCCGCGCATGCGCTCTCTCACGGGCGATTACAATCTGCTTTGTCGGGGAGCATCGATGCTGTGACTTTCAGCGAGTCTGCTACTAATTTCTAGATATCACCGGGAAGCGTTAACGGTTCCTGCTCGGAGTTAAACACTTTAAACTGCTTTAAGGTTCGCAGTTTGCACTCTTTTCGGCACGTTGGCTCCTCA